>JASPKZ010010239.1:700000-1900000 GCA_030220185.1 Diploptera punctata | reverse complement strand
CATTTCTTATTGTTTTCGCTGATTTCATCTTCAATTTTATATATATTTAATTCTTCTCGTATAGTTTCATTCCTTATTCTATCCGCTCTTGTGCATCCTTTCACATTACGTAAAAATAGCATTTCCGCAGTCTGTATCCTGCTTTTATCCCTTGATTTCATTATCCAATTTTCACTTCGATACAACAACAAAGGAACAGCCATTGTTTTATATAATTTAAGCTTAGTATCATTCCTTGTTTTCCGACCTAACGTTCTTTCTATGGTTCCACAAATAGCCTGAAATTTATTTACTTTATTTTCTATATCTTTATTTTCTCTATAAGTTATATCACATCCTAAATATTGGAAATGTGATATTTGTTCTATTATTTTGTTATCCAGTACAATTTTTTATCTAATTCCATATTTACCAATAAATGCCATTACGTTTGACTTATTTATTGATATTTTACAATTATATCTATTAAATGTATATGCTAACATTTAGAGCTCATTTTCAGATTCTGCTAAAAGTACAACATCGTCAGCGAATAAACTTAGGATTAGATACATAATGTTTGACCACACAAGGGCATGGAGGGCCTCTCCGAATGAGCGATCTGCTCAATCCAGGGTTTTCTCCGAGTTAAACACAAACTCAAACATTCATACTAAACATGGAAATATGTTAATGATGATTATAGTGGCCAATGATATTGGTGACCATTGGTGCAATAACCCTTCCTACATTTTTCTTAAAGGTGAGAAAAATATCCCAATAAAAATGATCACTAGAACACTTTTCAAGACCGGGGATCGAATCCAGTTCCGCAGAGTACGAAGCTGCAACACAATCCCGAGTCAAGAGGGGTGGACACTTTAATGGTAGAATACAAAATACGGCATAAGTCACATGCACAGCACATGGTTGCAAGGAAAAAAGTAAGATTTGTTGAACTGGGGTTTAAATGTGGGACTTTCAAATATAATCTCAAACACTTACTGCTTGAGGTAATTTGCTAACTTTGAACAATTTCGGTAGTTTTTTTTATAGATGTTTAAGCTACAGAAAATAATATATTTGCATTTTCGGTTAATTGACTTATGTTGCACCCTGTAGGGGCCTATATTTCAAACTTATTTAGTAACATTTCATTCTTATTTAGTAACTGTTAGTTATAATGAAAATAGATAATTTAGAATTAAAAGTAGGAAATTGTTATAAGGTAGCAAGATATGAAATACAAGTGTGTCACCTGATGCACGAGTGTTGTTACACTACAGGTTGCAATGTTGTAGAGTGGACAGAAACTCACGCGATCTCTCCATCCATCTGAGTGTCTGTCTGGACATGCCACGGATACCGATTTCGATCTTACTATATATAAATGTGTCCTCCAAACCAATTAAATGATTCCCACATGCACACTCCCATATATTCATGTTGTTCTTTTATTAAAACCTAAAATTTACCTGATGGATGGTATAATTTATATGCCACTAATATTACCTTAATCCAGGTAACTTTTCTACATTGCTTGCTCTACTCCATTTTATATATTGCAGAATTATTTCAACACGATGTTCTTAAAAACTGAAAGACCTGCACATCTCAATAATGATTCTTTTTCGGAGAATCACAAACCAACAGTGAACGAAAAATAATTTCTAGTTTATGCATACATTTTTATAATCACAAACAGACTTTCCGTATTTGACCAGATGAAGAGAATTTTGTAGTCTTAAGACCAACTCCTTCGTTATTATGAAGTGACTGACTGATGAAGTATACGTATTGACTGTTATACTAAAAATAGTTCGTAATATTTTATGATACTCTATTATGTAATACCTATTAATATTACAATGTACAGTTATATACCAATATAATGAGATAGGCATTAGAATATTAATATAGGCTACAGTGTATTAATCATTATTTCTTTCTCTGAGTTTAACCTCTTACTTTATAGGTACTTTTAATATGCCACTCTACATCCGGGCCTTATATTGACATGGCCTATCGGGACAGAGATTTTAAACTGTGAATCACAGACATACTTTTTTAACCACACAAGGACATGGAGATCCTCCCCGAATGAGTGATCAGCTCAATGTCAGGGCCTCCTCCGAGACAATACAACATTACGATGAAACACTTCACACCATTCACACACACACACACACATTCATACGGAACGTAGCGAATATAATTATAATTATAATGGTTAGATGATGTTTTAGGACCGTGGTGCCTTGACGTTGCCTTACATTTGTCTTAATCGTGAGGAAAAGTCCCGAAATAAACCACCAGCAAACATCAGTTACATCATTGCTGGTAATCTTAAACGCTCCCTGTATTGCCCGTGCCATATCTTATTGTTTAACATGTAAACCTAAGATGTTAATTATATAATTTTTACCTGGTAAGTCAGTCGTCCTCAACTAAATTATTAAACTTCTTCAAGTTATTCTAATATGGAGACCTTTCGAAAACAATGTTTCATCTTCTGCGTTTTAGCTGGAAGTAATATGAATTTCAAATGTGTTGATGTAAACCTAATCGTATTATTATAACGAAGTATCTACTTTTAATTTATATGAAAATTGACTGTTTATTACAAATGAGGTAAAGATTGAATAAGTGGTTGAATTAAAATACCGAGGAACAATAAAACGAACATGAATGAGATGCAGAATTGAACTAAAAGTAGGCTCAACTTTGCAAACACATAATATTATGCATTACGTTAAACTAAAAATGTATAAAACCCTTTTTCTTCTAGATATATTTATATTAATGTGAAATGTGGACTCTCAATTTAAAGGGGGAGGAAATACTACGACTATTTGAGGAATATTTTGGACCAAAGATAGATGAACAGACAATGAATGGAGAAGACTTACTTAAGAGTGAGTTACGGAATACCACATCTTAAAAAGAATAGTTAGGTCTCGTAGAATGTGATGGGCAGAAATGTGTCACGAATGAGGAATAAAAGAGGGACATGGAAACTCCATGTAGAAAAACCAGAAGGAAAAGTTAACATTAGGTAGGCCATGACTGAGTTGGAAGAATCACAATAACTACGATTTGATGAAGGTAAATTATACTTACTTACTCACTGGCACTATCGAACCCGTAGGTTCATGGCCGCACGGACATAAGCTCTCCATACATCCCTACCCTGAGCTAAAAGGTAAATTATAGAGGGGGTAATTGGAAAAAATAGAGATTTAAGGAGAGTTATGTCCACCTGGCCACGAACCTCAGAGTTTGTTAGAAATAATATGTTAGTTAATTAGTAAATGTAAATGATAATTTCATCAGATAACTATGTAACTAACTTCCTAACTAAATTACTGGCTATCGAACCCGTAGGTTCAAAATCACAGGGATATAAACACTCCATACATCCCTATCCTGAGCTAATGCCTTCCAATCATCCCGTATAATCTAATTCTCTCAAATCACGATTAATGTTATTTTCCCACCTCAATCTTGGTCTACCAACTGGGCGATTTCCCTCTGGTTTTCCCACAAGAAGCTTACATGTACCTCTTTCATTCCCCATTCGTGCCACATGTCCTTCCCATCTCTATCTACGAGACTGAATTGTTCTTATTATATATGGATCATGTAGCTCACTGTTAAGTATTTGTCTCCATTTCCCTGTTTGTTCGTCTCTCTTTGTTACAAACAAATTTTCCTAAGAACTTTTTTCTCAAATACTCGTAATCTCCTTTCCTCCCTTAAAGCAATTTTCATCACATGAACACTCTATTGGAATACGTCTAGTTGCTTTATATATTAAGTTTTAATATAGGAAAGCAGAGCGCTAAAAAAGCATGGCAGATCTTCATCCAAATTATGTACGTAAAAATGAGATCATTATCTGCAACATATCCCTAACAATCAATGTTGCTTAGGATTTCAGGGCGCAACAAAGAAATTATAGTGATGTGTTGCGGGGTTTTAACTAAACAATGTTGATTGGCGGAGAAATCAAGCTATTGATAAGTACTTCTTCAACAATTCTATTTTATCTGTCATAAAATATTTAAAAATAATAAAATTTGTACCTGTTGTAGCAGTCGTCCTCAACAAATTAAATTTGTTTAAAATAAACAACTTGGCTTTTTGGAACTAGTTCCATTTTCAAAACTGTACTGTTGGACACTGATTGTATTTCACTAGCATGTTGTATAAATATTATAATAATCTATGTACTAGTATCCATAACAGAATAAAATATAAACACGTTGTTCCAAATTTTAAACTAACACAATTCCTCCCTGGGGACTGTAAATTTGGACAAAACCTCCAGAGATTTAACATCAGAGAAAACGCAAGTCGTAATTGTGGCTTTAGCAACATATATTATATTTGATTGTCCTTTGTTCTAGAACGAAAGATTCGAAATCTCATATCTACTAACTAACAGCGCCTGTTTACGTAAACCACCGATTAAAGAAGTGCGTATGACATAGAACAACTACAGACTTTTTAATGCTTTTATGGACGTTTTAAGAATATCGGCAAAAATATCAAAATTAGATCAAATAAAAAATAATACAATAAGAAAAATTATGAATGTAGACAATGATATTGTAGAAGAGATCGAAGAAATCCAACTAAGAAGAAGGGACACGGAAACAAACAAAGAAGTATTGAAATGGATACCTCCTGGAGAAGGAAAATGTGGTAGATCAAAGCCAACGTCGATAAAGGGAATTCAAGACAACATGAAGAAGCAAAATATGACAGAAGCAGACACGCAAGACTGCGAGTCTGGAAGAAAAAAAAAATCTATATTTTCGTTGAGGATACCTGTGTATATAACAGAAACAATCCTGAAATAAATATAATATATAAAAAATGAATGTTTGTTTGTTTGTTTGTTTGTTTGTACGTACGTACTTCATACCGTTGATCCAATTGTGATGAGGCTCTTTTGCAAAATGATCAGGAGATTCCCGGGTTGAACATAGGCTATAAGAGAGTTGTGATACTCAACTCCTACACCCTTAAAAATCGCCATTTGTAGTGGAAAACGTGAAAAAAGGTGCTCTTTGGACGCTTAAATGGCTTATGCTGCCTAAACTATAATAAATACACAAAATTAATGTACAGAGAATTTAATATCTCAAAACACTCTACAAAAAGTCCGCGACAGCAAATGTTTATCTCTTACGGATAACTCACAATAACCATTTTTGTCTTTCATTGATGCCAAGAAGATCGGGACAAGTATTTAGATTCCTGTACAAGCGTAGCAGTACGTGACTGGTATTATTTTACGGATAACTCACAATAAAGAATTTTGTCTTTTAGCTCATTTATGCCTAGAAGTTCGAGATAAATAGATTCCCGGGCAACACCGGGTAATCATCATGGGGAATCTTAAATTAATTACGATATGAATTTATAATTATTTTTCATTTTACTTATTCAATTAATCATAAGACGTACATTAATTTTGGTTGTCTTTCAGCTTATTTATGCCAAGAAGATCGGGATGCGTAGATTCCCGGACAACGCCGGGTAAACAACACGGGGTATCTAAAAATAATTTCCTTTTAGTTATTTAACTAGTGGTTATGCTCCTTGCCTCTGGTCCCGACGGTCGCGGGTTCAAACACGGCCGGGGTCGATGGATTTTTTAGGACGGAAAAATCCAAGGAGCAAGTCCTCCAGGACGGACTTTAAGCCGTGGGTACCGAGTCTGAAGATTTTCAGGCTCGTAAAAAATCCTTAAGCCTGAATGAAAAGGCCTCCAAGCAAAATTTACCGAATTTTCCCGTCCTTATACTACCTTGGTTCCCTAGATGTCAGTATGAGGCGGAACGCTGACCACGGACCACTCAGAAAAAAGGACATCTATACGAAAACAAGTGTAACTAAGTTAATATGGTTCAAATTCTCCCCTGTAGGGGGAGAGCGCCTAAATCTCTGTAAAGGGAAAACATTGGCTTACAAAAAAAATAAAACACATTCATTTTCGTATTACAGCTAATTTAAGTCAAGGAGATCGGGATTAGTAGATTTCCGGGCAGCGCCGGGTAATCAGCACGGGGTATCTAAAAAACATAAATTTATAATTATTTTTCCTTCCACTTATTCAACTAAACATAAAAACACATTATTTTCATTTATTAGGCGTAGCAGCGCACGCCGAGTATTAGCTAGTAAATACATAAATAAATAATGCTCATAAAAACTTTAATTTTTGATAAAATTACATAATGACTCACAACTTTGTAACACATTATAGCCCTAATGTACCTTAGGAGAAATAGGGTTTATAAATTTCGGATATTAAACAATAATAACATGCTCGTTAAACACAATGAGTACCCAAAATAACAGCTTTTAAAATGGAACTAGTTCCGAAAGGCCTGGTTGATTATTAAACAAATTTAATTTGTTGACGACTGACATCGCAGGTACAAACTTTGTTTTAAACATTTAACAATGGCCTCAGCGGTAATAATGTTTTAAAAATATTGCCATACTATAGCCAACTAGTATTAACTAACTAACTAACTAACTAATTTGCACTATCGAACCCGTAGGTTCATGACCGCGCGGACATAAGCTCTCCATATATCCCTATCCTGAGCCAATGTTTTCCAATCATCCCTTGTATAATCTACTTCCCTCAAATCATCGTTAATGTTATTTTCCCACCTCATTCTTGGTCTAACAACTGGGCGATTTCCCTCTGGTTTTCCTACAAGAAGCTTCCATGCACGTCTTTCATTCTCCATTCGTGTTACATGTCCTGCCCATCACAGGCTACGAGACTTAACTGTTCCCATTATATCTGGCTTCCTGTAATTCACTGTTAAGCAGTCTTCTCCATTCACCTGTCTGTTCATCTCTCTTAGGTCCAAAAATTTTCCTAAGAACTTTATTCTCAAGTACTCGTTATCTCCTTTCCTGCATTAAAGTAAGAGTTCATGTTTCGCATCCATATAATATAACTGGTAGAATAATAGTTTTATATATTTTCAGTTTAACCTTTTTTTGAAAGGAGTTGGGAAGTCAAGAGTCATAATAACATGCATTTCCAGAATTCAGCCTATGTTTAATTTCCTTGTGCATCTCATTCCTGTTTGTGATTATTGTTCCTAGGTATTTGAATTCAGCCACTTCCTCAAAATATATTACTGTTAAAATAAGAAAGCGAAAATTGTGGATAATTCATTTGATTTAGAAAATACTATAATCCGAAGGATTTAAAATATTTTAAAATTGTATTTTATAGAAAGTAATAAAACACGAGGAAAAAGCTCGGTGTATCCATTGAACCTGTTAGCAATAACTATAAAAATATAAGCCCGCTGTGCAGGGTAAACCGTGATCCTTGTGTTGACTGGACAGAATTTGCAGGAGCTAAATCACGCTTGTGTATATTGGAAGAGATAAAATAAAACAATTGTCTGATAGTGACGTTTTCATGTCGCAGCACGACAGGAATTATGGGTATTCGATACGTCACACCAACCAGCTCATCATTTAAATGGCCTGTGGTATGAGAAGCCGATACCCTTTTCATGAGACAATTACCAACTATGGTGGTTCCTCGATGTAGGAATTTCTTATTACGGTATTTATTAATATTCAATAAAATTATAACAAGGCACAACGTTCAAAACTCTCATTATCTTATAATTCTATCCTTTCTCGGAAGCTCTTTAGTGTTTTTACGTCCTACATTATGATATGTAACATTCAGGCACTGATATTTAAAAATGTAAACACTATATAACCAGAAATTGGGACTGGAAGTAAATAGCAATAAAAATAAATATATGGTCACACATAGAAATACATTTTATAATGGAAATGGACAGTTAATGGCAAATGAGGGAAATTTTGAGGCTGATTTCAAGTATCTTGGAACAAAATTACAAATAGCAATGAGATCCACAAAGAAATTAAACATAGGCTCAATTCTGGAAATATGTGCTACAACGCATAACAGCGATTCTTGAACGTCCTAACTCCTTAAAAAAACTTTAAACTGAAAACATATAAAAATATATTATCTTACCAGTTACATTATATGGAAACGAAACATGGACACTTATTTTAAGGGGCGAAATGAGATTACGAGTATTTGAGAATAAAGTTCTTACGAATTTTCTGGACCAAAGATAGATGAACAGACAGGTGAATAGAGAAGACTACATAACAATGAACTACGTGGTCTTTATAGGAAACCACATATAAAACGAAGAGTTAAGTCTCGTATACTACGATGGGCAGGACATGTGGCACGAATGGGGAATGAAAGACTTGCGTGGAGGCTTCTTGTAGGAAAACCTGAGGGAAAAGGTCCAGTTGGTAGACCAAGAATGAGGTTGGAGAATAACATTAACTACGATTTGAGGAAAGTAGATGATACAGGGAATAATTGGAAAACATTAGCTCAGAATAAGGATGTATAGAGAGCATGATTATCATCGATACAATAAATATATGAAATTTGAATAAGGACGTATGTCCGCGCGGTCATGAACCTACGGAGTTCGGTAGTGCCAGTGAGTTACTTAGTTACTTAAACACTATATAAGCTATAAATTTATGCTAACATTTTTGCAGTAACTGTAAATAAAATGCTTATTTTTTGCACCCATGTTTCGCACCCAGTATTGTTTTAAAAGTATGTTATTTTTGTATCCTACCTTTAGTTTACTTGTGTACGACATATATACGAATATTTTTTATCAAAGTCATCAGGTTTTTCATTACGATATTTCTGTTATTCTCTCCTGGCTCCATGTACTTGTAACTCACTTCTGAGGTGCGGGTGCTTGGAAGACGGGGTTATGCTGCCCGATGATATGAAAGGTGATGATGGTAATCATGCGCCAGGAGGCACCTTAATATAGTGAGGAAAGAAGATAATGTTGATAATTGATGTCCAGATTTGTTTTTTTTTCAGTTCTACCAGTTATATTATATGGGTGCGAAACATGGACTCTTACTTTAAGGGAGGAAAGGAGATTACGAGTATTTGAGAATAAAGTTCTTAGGAAAATTTTTGGACCAAAGAGAGATGAACAGACAGGTGAATGGAGAAGACTACATAACAATTAACTACATGGTCTTTATAGGAAGCCAGATATAATAAGAACAGTTAAGTCTCGTAGACTGCGATGGGCAGGACATGTTGCACGTATGGGGAATGAAAGACGTGCATGGAAGCTTCTTGTAGGAAAGCCAGAGGGAAAACGCCCAGTTGGTAGGCCAAGAATGAGGTGGGAGAACAACATTAACTATGATTTGAGGGAAGTAGATTATACAGGGAATGATTGGAAATCATTAGCTCAGGATAGGGATGTATGGAGAGCTTATGTCCGCGCGGCCATGAACCTTCGGGTTCGATAGTGCCAGTGAGTAAGTAAGTAAGTAAGTAAGTAATTGATGTCCAGATTGTATTAGGGGACCATTTGGGTACTACAGTTTTCTGACATATGTCTTACAGTTGAGGAAAAACACCGAAAAACCTCACCCGGAAAAATTGTCCCTCTGTGGATCGAACCAGGAACCCGGTGCCTCGAGAACACAAAAGTAGACTATGCATTAAATGTAATATTAGAGATACTGTCTCACATGTAAAGCATTTTTAACAGAATTTATTTGGAATCTTTTCTGACGTGAAATTAAACTACTCTTCAGAGTAGCGACCAACAGATTCTGTGGTTTTGAGCTACCTATCAGCGATGTTTAATATCCTGGATACGGTACCAATGTATGGTTCTTGATACGAAGAATTCGTTCAGATCAACCACTATAGCTTTAATGTTTTCCAAGTTTCACGCAAGAAACGGACGATGTATCTAAATATACATATGATAATATGGAAGGAACAAAATCAAAGCTATACGCTAGATTATCCCAGTTCGATTCCTTGCAATTCTTGAATTTTTCTCATGGTTGTTCATGCAGTATGGGGTCCGGTCGGGTTTGAACCCACGACTCTCAAAATTGCATACCTCGTTCCACATGTTCAAAATATAGATCGGCATCCACTGCACGCCCGTTTGGAATAAAATCCCAGTAAATCACGCCTTCAAAATTCCAAAAGACACACAACATTTCATTAAAAATGTAATTAGGTCTACTTATGAAAAAACCTAATAAAAATATTTATATTATTGCTTCCATGTTCTGCAATCTACATTTTTTTAGGGAAATTAAACCCAATGGCTATAACTAGGATACGACATACACCCAGTCCCAAGGTTGAGATTTTAAAAATCCCTTACCCCGCCGGGAATCGAATCCGGATCGCCGGAGTGGAAACTTATGGACTCAACCGACTACGCCACAGCGAATTTACATTAGGCCTATTTCGAAATTATGTTTTTTTGCTTTCCTGCTTTTAGTTTTCATATGTACCAAACCATACCAAACGTAATATATATATATATATATATATATATATATGATTAAGAACGTGTTCTTGGGTTTACCGTGTCATAGATTCAAGGTCTGCCCCTCTGGCCAATGATTCCTACGTTTCAGCATGATTCCACATGACATTTTCATTATCGTTATTCTTTGATAATGGCATGTGGGATCATGCCGAACCGTCGGAATCAGTAGCCAGAAGCCGACCTTGTATCCATGACACGGTAAACCCAAGAAAACGTTCTTAATCATTCTTATATCCGTGAAAATCTACAATATAACATACATATACTAGTACAGTCACTAAGTTCTAAGACTTTACGCACCCTCTAGAATATGGACGTCTTACAAGATGTCGATAACTCGGCGTACACTTAAACAGAACCACATCCACCCTCAAAATAGTCGCCGTTGGCCGCTATGCACTTTTGCCAACGATATTGTGGATCTTATACTTTAATAATTGCCCATGGTCTTTGTTCTTCTGGTTTATTTTGTTTAGCAAATATTACATATGAACGGTTAGGTAGTTGGTATAGCTGCTGGAAGCACCGCTGAAAGGTATTGGCAGGAAGGTGCCGGTATGGCTTCCCTTGTGGCAGTGATGACCTCTTCGGAAGAATGAAATCTACGCCCACGCATGATTAATTTCATGCGAGGAAAGAGAAAAAAATCACAAGGAAAAAAATCACGTGGTGCGAGATTAGATGAGTACGGAGGATGTGGCAAAACTATTACCTGTTGCCTTGCAAGTTCCTTTTGGACGAGGATAGAACGATCGGTAGGGACGTTGTCGTGTAGCAACAGCCAATTCTTTGTACGCCAAAGCTCAGGTCCATTACGGCGAATTGAATCGCGTAAATGGCCAAGGATCTATTTATGGAGGATATCGTTTACAGGTGCACCTTCTGGGATACATTCCATGTAAACAATTCCATTTGACTCAAAAAAACAGTTTAAGCATCACCTTGCCTTATGACCTGTCTTGTCGCACTTTTTTCTGACGTAGTGATAATGGCGTTTTCCAGGTGGCGTTTCAGTTGCGGATCGTAAAGGAAACACCATATCTCGTCTCCAGTTTTTATCCGGTTGAGAAACGTCGGATCATCGTCAGCATTACTGATGAGGTCACCACAAATCGCCATACAATCATCACGTTGGTCATGCGACAGGATTAGTTGCACACTGTGCTGGATAACACAAGATTGTTCAGTCATCAGACAGAATTTTGTAGCAAGTACCATGGCTGACTCCTACTGCTGCTGCAAGATCATCTACCGATTGGGAGCGGTTAGCACGCACGAATGTTGCAACTTCTTCGATCTTGCGTTCAGTTCGAATTGTTTGTGGCCGATCAGTACGCACATCATCTTCCAAACTCTCTTCCTTGCAAAAAAAACGTCGGTGCCACCTAAACAAAACACTCCGATTCAATGCGTCCTCGCCGTAAACATGCTGCATCATTTATTGCTCGAACTGTGACATCTCGAGTTCCGACGTGGCATTTAAATCACCGTCTCAACAAAGACCGTAGTTCTGCTTTCAGTGCATGTACTCAACTCTTTTGCTGGGACGAGAGACTAACTGACAAGGTACAATACCACGGCGCCACCTATGCGCTATAGTGCACCACAGCGCCACTATGCGCTCAGTCTCAAAACTTAAATTACTACCACGTATATGAATGTACGCGTATGTATGTCTGTCCTTTATAAACTTCTAAACCGTTCAGCCGAACTTCGTGAAAATTTGTATATACAGGGTTTCAGATGCGGCGAGTGTTCAGCCGTTATCTATTACGTTCTAAAATCATTAGGTGTAGAAGTGCACCCGAAATCAAAATTTAAAAATAACTCTAGCGATCGCAATTTTTGATGTTTCACAACAAAACTCGGAATATCCTATTGAACTAAGAAGTATGTACTACCCAAAAATCAGCGAAATCCTACCGTTAGAAGTGGGAGTTTACTTTAAATCAGAAATTAAAAAAAAAATATCTATACGACTGGACCGATTTTGATTAAATATTTTGTGTGTGTTTGAGTGGGTCTCTGGATGGTTTAAATTAACAATTGGATCCTCTACAACCATTAGGTGAAGGATTTCACCTGAACTGAAAATTTAAAAATCGCTCTAGCGGTCACAATTTTCTATGTTTCACAGCGAAACTCAATACGTCCTATTACAATAAACCGAGGTAGGTTTTGTGAAAAATTAAGCGAAATCCGACAATTACAAGTGGAGGTTTACTCGAAAGCCGAAATTAAAAACTGCCTAAACGGCTGCACCGATTTTAATGAACATTTTTGTATTTGTTTGAGTTGGTCTCTGGATGTTTTAGATTCAGAATTGGACCCTCTAAAACCATTAGGAGCAGGAGTTCACGTGAAGTGAAAATTTAAAAATCGCTCTAGCGGTCACAATTTTCGATGTTTCACAACAAAACTCAGTACATCCTATCAAAATAAACCGAGATAGATATTACCCAAAAGTGTGCTAAATCAGACAATTTGAAGTGAAAGTTTACTTGACATCCGAAATTAAAAACTGCCTGAACGACTGTACCGATTTTGATCAAATTTTGTACGTGTGTTTGAGTGGATGCCTGGATTTTTTGGATTAAAAATTGGACCCGGTGGGTGGCGCTGCTATCGGGTATAGGCATTTTTTTATGTCAGATATATAGTCATCTGCATTACCGACATATTCCGCGCGACAACAATTTGACGTCATAATGCATGCCCCTTCAGCCACAACAGATGGCAGTGAGGAGGTTTCTTGCGAACCTATTAATTAGTGAATTTTATGGTAAGAAAGTAACTTATTTTTTTATCGACCGGCCATCACGCGAGAATTGATCGTTCGGGCAAGACAACGTCTGCCGGGTCCGCAGTAATAAAATATATATGTGAATTTTGGTAAGTCAAATTGTATTTTATTATTCTTTGTCTTTTGGACTGAGCCCGAACAAGATCTGCTGCTCATTCGGGTATATCCAAAATGAATGTGTGCACTTAAACTATGAGTAAATGACAAAATAAATAAATAAACAAATAAATATTATATATTAAACTTTTTCACACTCTATAAACAACTCAAAATTACAGTGGTTGGATTTATCATGTTACGTAATACGCTCTTATATTTACTCTACTTCTAACTCTAAAGGAAGGCGGCAGCACTGTATAGGCCGTAAAAAGTAAGAAAAATGTAGGGGCCTACTGTAACCTAAATGAGAAACATTCAACTCTCAATAATGTACCTCGTTTTTTTTGTAAATAAAATTGAATTGACTTTCTACATTTTAACTCATATAACACAATGAAAAAAAGCATCAATTTTGGGCTAACAAAATCCCCGTATATTTTGACACTAAAAAACTTTTCATTACAAAATTAAGTTTAATTTGCGCTAAAATCCATGGCATATAAAAATCAAATATTATTCGTCATAAGACAAGAATTTAAATTGACAATATCAGTTATGTGAAATGTTATTTGTAGTTAGGTCATAATAACCAAACGGTGAAAAAAAGTATTTCAGTAGTTGAATAACAGATATAATAATAAAGTTTCCAAGCTCAAGCGCTTTCTCTTGCTCATTTGTTTTAACGATATTTATACTATGGATAAATGGATAGAAACAAACGGTTGTGAATCCTCCAGATGGATGATAATAACAATAATGAAAACAATAATGATGATGATGGTAATAATAATAATTATTATTATTATTCTATTTTATTTTATATACAGAATTTTATTGTTTACACATCTTTCTGTGCTAAAGTTTTATTTTTCTTCTCCACTCGTCTCTCTCCATCCAAACCATCTCCTCCAGTCCTCTTGCTCTCATTCCAGTTCTTATTTCCTGCATCCACGAGTTTCGAGGTCTTTCTCTCCTCCTTCTTCCAGGTGGACACCATTCCAATGTTTTCCTGCATTCGTCGTACGTGCCCATACCAATTTAATTGCTTATACCGTATATAATCTACTATTGAATAACCAATATTGATTTTTTCTCTTATGACAGTATTTCTTATTTTGTCTAATTTTGAACATCTTGCTACTCTCCTCAAGAAATACATTTCCATCGACATAAGTTTTTGTTCTAAGTTTTTGTTAAATTTCCAAACTTCAGCTCCATATGTGACAGTACTTCTCACTATTGAATTATATATTTGTAACTTATTTTTCCTGGTTATATGTCTGTTCCATAAGATTCCCAATCATCATTGCTGTTATTGCTCTACCTTTATTTATTCAGTTCTTAATATCACTTTCTTGTTTATCCCCTTTATCTAATTTCACTCCCAGATACTCAAATTCTTCACATTCTCTAACATACCCCTTTTCATCTTCTAATATCAGATCTTCGGTTTCGACTCCACATCCCATATAAAATGTTTTTTCTAAATTTATTTTCAAACCCCAGTTATCGTATTCGTCCAATAACTTTCTGAATATAAACTCCATGTCTTCATATTCTTGAGCAATTATTATCTGGTCATCCGCAAATAACAATGTATATATTGTATCTGTTGATCAATAATAATAATAATAATAATAATAATAATAATAATAATAATAATAATAATAATAATAATAATAATAATGTATTATTGATTTATTTTAACTGATGGAGTTAAGACCATAAGGTCTTATCTTCCATTTTACAAGGGTTAAATTATACAAATATTAACAATTATGAATTATCTACGTCTTGAATAATAATACGAATACGTAATAAGCATAGACTGCACAATATACAGATTTCAAGGAAAGAACATAAACAAATACATAGAAGCCCCACATAGTTGCCTCGGTTATCACAGCCTGATAATTTTATCCTATACAGCATGGAACAAAATTCCACCTAAACACTTTCACAGGTCGTGCTTAGTCTGTCGGATGAGTGATTTGATATAAGAAAATCATTATTTCCGATGACTTATTACAAAATAATGTGTTATTGATTTGTTAGACATGTAACATGTGTCTCTTTGTAGTATGAATAGGTTCCGGTAATGATCTGTTCATTAAATTGTATTTCGTTCTTTGTTAACTATCAGTACACATCTTATTACGGCCGAAAATGCATAGTGACTGTCTTACACATCATTACTTTGCATTAAATGACCGGCGATAATGCTTTCTTATATAAAAACGCACATGAAAAACCGATGAAAGTTAGTCTGAAGTGTTCTGTTCCATTGTGTGTAGCGGATGTACAATATATAGTTGGGAGTACTATTATTTACTTTTTTTCGTTTAGACTGTTTATCCTGCTTGTTTTAACTTTTTCTTTTTTTGATTTTCCTTTTTAAATTCCTTTTATTCTCACATATAGACACAAGGACAGGATACACACCCAGACTCAAGGTGGAGATTTTAAAATCCCCTACCCCGCCGGCAATCCAACCCGGGTCACCGCAGTGGAAGGTATGGACTCAACCAACTACGCCACGGCGACTGAGTTATTCAATGCTACCAGTTTGTCATTATGACATTTCTGATACTCTCTCGAGGCCTTGGCGTAGTGAATTACATATTTGGGGAGCATGGAAGGCGGAGTTAGCTGCACCAATGATAGGATAGGTGATGATGATGATGGTGGTGATAATGCGCCAGGAGAAGCTTTAATCCCAAACATAATCTAATGAATTGAATATGATAATGAAGATACTGATGACCAGATGATGTTCGGGGACCGTTTGAGCCTTAACCCTTTCTGATACTTATATCTTTCAGGATAGGAAAGAACTCCGAAAAAGTCTCACCCAGGAAACTAGTCCCGACCGGTGATCGAATTCGAGCCCGCTGCGTAGACAAGGCAGCACGCTACCACGAAACCACAGCGGTGGACGTTGGAGTACTAGTAAGTGCACAGGTTTTAAGTATGATTTCATGTTGCAGAACGTGGGTTTTCCAATCAAGTGTGTATATCCATCCATGCAGTGTTACCCATAGGATCAGTACAATTCACTTAAGCCTTGTTATTTTATGCCAGATTTGGAGAGTTCTTCTTCTTCTTCCTTCCAAGTATTAGGCCAAGGCCTGTTACGTTCCTATAGAAAATTTTCCCTCCAGCGTAAATAGTTTGATCCTTCCGGAAAATTCTCATATAAGATTTGAAAGGTCTTCATCTAGAGGATATGTGGATGGCGACCACAAGGTGCCCAAGCTGAGCAAAACATTTCTTCCACTTACTTGTGTTTTGCACTCTTTTAACTTTACTATCTAACCTCCCTTGGTTAACTCTTGTTTTTTCGACCCCGACGCTATTAGGGCATCCGAGGGCTAGGAGTCTTTCCTTTCTTCCATTTCTTCTTTCCTTTATTTTCTTTTCTTCTCCAGAAAAGCCTGACCAGAGGCTATAAGATGGCAGCCCCACCACTGGTCTTGCCTTCTTTTGGCCAGCAACCAATCGAAGGGACTATTATTATGCTTTCAGATTTGGAGAGTTTTCGTATCAATTTGTTAATTTTTCACATCAATTTTTCAACGCATGCATTTAGCTGCCATCTTCTTAATACTTTCAAATTTATTGATTTAGTTTAACCTATATGCAACCCAAAAAACATGCGTTGTATTCAATTATGGAAACAACCAATGATACATATGACATTCCCCTTGTTCTAAAATAGCACGGATATTTATGTAGTATCAAATTGAGAAATATGTACTAAATATAGTGAAATATGTGATATCAAATAAATATGCAATTAAGAATTATACATGAATATTAGCTAATTAGTCCACCGGTGTGATCTCGAGGTAGTTTGCTGTATTGTAACGCAGCGGGCCCGGGTTCGATCCCCGGTCGGGGCAGTTTTTCTGGGTGAAGTTTTTATCGGGGATTTTCTTCACCTGTAAGACAAATGTCACGAAAACTTTAAGGCCCAAACGGTCCCCGAAATCTTCATTATCATTATCGCCATCATCATCCTTCACCGGTGTGGAAAACAACGGGAAGCTACCACACCTACAATTCCCTAGTAAATCTGCAAGGATATCATGAAAATGCTATGATTGCAGTGAAGGACCTGCCTTCGGGCAGAATTACTATGGATGGATATATATACATACACTAGCGTACCCGGCAGATAGTTGTAGAAAAAGTAGAAAGAAAATGAAAAGAAAAAATTGAGCTAAAAAATTAAAAAAATATATTTACTTTTATGTGGTACTGTATGAGTATGTAATATTCACTAAAATATGTAAAATGAAACTTGAATACCCCAATGCTTCAATTCGTAAACATTTTCTTCTCCCGTATGTCTAAGGAATAAGTAAAGTAAAGTGATCCCACTACAGGCCTCAAGAGACCCTTGGGGTAGTAGGAGTTTAAGGATCCCACTTTTTTTAGACAATCGGCACTTCAAGTCAGCCTGAATTGTCAGCCTGCGTGACGGCCGCCTTTACCCCCAAGAACAAGCGTCTAGTACTCATTTCCGTTAGAGGCTGTGTCAACCCCAGGACCATAGTGCCGCCAGATTTGAGTCAATTTAAGAACTCTGACCCCCATGGGACTCGAACCCTCGACCTTCCGGCTTGTAGCGCAGCGCCTTAACCACTAAACTACGGCGCATCCTAAAATATGTAATTGCATTAGAATCCATGCTGTACTTATTATATTATTTCCTATAAGGATCATGTAGCTTACTGTTTTGAAGTCTTTTCCATTCGCCTGTCTGTTGATCTTACTTTGGTTCAAAAAATGTTCCTAAGAGGTTTATTCTCAATACTCGTAATATTTCCTCCTCCCTTAAAGTAATAGTTCATGTTTCGTTTCCATGTAATATATCATCATCATCATAGTACATTCACGAATTTAGGCCATTTGTTGATCTGTTTCGGCCTCAAGAGAAACACCATCTAGAAGTCTTTTGAGTGGACGTCCTGGTCTTCTTCTTCCTGCAGGTTGATATCTTAACATTAGTTTGGGTATTCTGTGATCTTCCATTCGATCAAACATGTTGTATCCATCTTGACTTATAATCAGAAATTTTGTTTTCTAAAGATTCCATATGTAATTCTTCTAAGATGTATTCATTTTGTTTGTGATCTAGTAGTGTGTATCCTGCAGTCCTCCGAAGATATCTCATTTCAGCAGATCTAAGT
This sequence comes from Diploptera punctata, assembly GCA_030220185.1. Classification (NCBI taxonomy): domain Eukaryota; kingdom Metazoa; phylum Arthropoda; class Insecta; order Blattodea; family Blaberidae; genus Diploptera; species Diploptera punctata. The sequence goes on along the minus strand of JASPKZ010010239.1, from coordinate 1,881,470 downwards.
CTCTGTATATCCTTCTGTTTCAATATGTAATATATCTGGAAGAATAATATTAAAAAAAATATGTTTAGTTTAGCGTTTTGTGAGAGACGTTGCGACGATGACGAGTCCACGTAATATATAATTGCATGCATTTTCAGAATTGTCTAATTTATTTGTACACCTCATTCTTGTTTTCAATTATTGCTCCAAGGTATTTGAAGCCGCCCAACTCTTCAAAATCTCCCTCATTTGTTAAACCGTCTATTTCCATTATATAATGTATTTCTATGTGTGACCATATATTTAGTTTCATTGATGTTTACTCCCAGTCCTAATTTATTAGTTTTACTCAATAGAGTGCGGGTGTTCGACATAATTTGTTAAATTTTAATTTCAATTTTAATTATTTCTAGGTATTTGAATTTAGCCACCTCTCAAAATTTCTCCAATTTGTCATTAACTATCCATTTCCATTATATAATAAATTTATACCTGTTACCGTTATTTAGTTTTATTGGCATTTATCAACGGTCGCATTTTGTTATTGTTATTTAATAGAAATAACATTTTTAAAACTGCTTTATTGTAAACAATATTTTTTTGAAACGAAAACAACGTTTCATCGTTGCTAGTTAACACAAACATTCCACAATAATCTTTTACAGCGTTCTAAATTTTGTGAGTGTAAATATTCATCGGGTCTTTAAAGGAAAATGTTATCGAAACAATCAAAATGTTAAAGGAAATAAATGGACCAACAGTAAATCGAATCATAGATTGTTTGCAGAAAAAAATTGATAAACTATGACCCATTAGGGCAAATGTGAAAGTCAGTGTGAAAAAAGCTTTGAACCAGAATGCGAAAGATGGCGTTATAGTATAATTCGGAGGCGTTATAGTATCGGAGGCGTTATAGTATCGGAGGCGTTATAGTAGAATTCGGAGGAATATATAGTATCAGAACTCCGAAACGTGCAATAGCTGTTTGCGGACGAATGAGAAGATCACAAGGTTGAAAATCGGGAAAATGCAGCTGAAGCAAAAATCTCAGAGGAAGGACAGAGGAGGAAGAACCGGTACATGCAGTGGAGGCAGTGCTAAGGGGAAGTCTAAGAGATCTAAAAGCAAGCTGAATATGAAGAGAAATGCGAGAAAATTATCTATAAATACCTTTCAAAGCACGAGGATTCAATAGAGTAAATTATCAATAATGATCTTTAATCTTAAAATTATAAAATTAATTAATGTTTGTTTAGCCTATATTCAATACTTTTGTAAATTTTAAATTTTACTTTATTTAGTTTTTGGTTTATTATTTTGATTGCGGAATAAATTATAGATACAATTTCAATATATAATTTTCTTTGTAAACTATTAAATATGCTCAATTATAAAAACACATATGCTGTTATACATTACAGGGACTCTTGTTGCCCAACATCTCTAAAAAAATGAATTCAAAAAAATATAAAACTGTTTTTCTCACAGTTACATGGAGGAGAAACATGGACTCTTATTTTTAATGGAAGAGAAACGATTTCGAGTATTTGAAAATAAAGTTCTTACAAACATTTTTGGACCAAAGAGAGATGAACATACGAAAGTAAGGAGAAGATTACATACCTTTATGGGAAACCAGATATAATAAGAATAGTTAAATCTGGTATACTGCGATGGGCAGGGCATATGGCACTAACGAGAAATGAAGAGTGGCATGAAAACTCCCTGTATGAAAACGGGGGAAAGAGCCGTGCAGATAGAGCAAGAATGGGGTGGGAGAATAAGTCTAACGATGACTTGAGGGTAGTAGATTATACAGGGGATAATTGGAAAATATTAGATTAGGATACGGATGTATAGGGAGCTTATGTCTGCGCGTTCATACACGATCGTTTTCGGTTGTTAAAATTAGTTGGTTAATATCCTCATTTTAAGCGACACTATGGTCTAATGCGGGCCTAACCTCTGGGCACTTAAGACGTTAGGAGTGTGAAATTTGAGCGTTTTAATTTTGTGTTGCGTCAGAGGATGCCTTGATTTGAACTGATACTCACTCAGGGAGGCCCTCCATATCCTAGTGGTTGAAAACATTTGACGTGTGATCCAATGTTTAAAGTCGGGTCTCTGTAAGGCCCGTGTGGAGTGGGGCCGTATAAGGTAAGATTCTAAATTAAGATAGAGAACAATAATAATAATAATAATAATAATAATAATAATAATAATAATGATAATAACAATAATATTAACAATAATGTTTTGCTAAGTAGTCACGTTCTGTGATAAGTCAAAATTTTGCTACTGCAGTTTTACGTGGAATTTGAGGAATTATTTCTGGTTTGTTGCAAAAATCCCATGTCGAGGGATGAGATGAGCTGAATTCCCTGTTCTTGATATTTTGTGATATATGAGAATGCTGGCTTGACAAGGCCTTTCGTATGATCACAAGGGTAGATGAAATTAACTGGATGACATAAGTATGGACAAGTGGTGAAATTAAGTTTTTGGAAGGGAAAAGCGGGAGTAACTCCGAGAATATCCTGATTTGTCACCATGAATCCTACATGGAATTTCCGGAATTCTTTAAATGCATAGAAGTTTGAAAATTGGCGTTTGAATGTGGCAAAATTTGCCTAAATATCAGAGATGGAGAGCGAGCTTTTAGCTAATTACTTGCGCCACATTTTTTAATCAAAGCTTCCAGGTTAGCATTATGATATTCTGATATTCTCACTTGGTATGGCATACTTGTAACCCACATCTGAGGTTGGGGAAGACGGGGTTACGCTTTCCTGATAATATGAAATGAGATGATGATGATAATGATGCCCCAAGGGAAGTTTTAAACAAATCTTAGTTTAGTGAGGCGAATATGATAATGATGGCCAGATGGTGTTTAGAGACTCTTTGGGTCTTAACATATCCTGACAGTAGACTTACATATACAGGTGAGGAAAATCCGATGAAACTTCACCTTTCCCGACCGGGAATCAAACAAGGGCCCGCTGTGTGATATGACAGCATTCTACCTTGAGATCACTGTAGCGGACCGTTTCTGTTTTGTTAGTGATGATTAGAGCACGAATTTTTATGTAGTATCAAATTGAGAAACATAAATATATAGTAAAATTAAGATTTGTTATTCATTCAGAATTTACCTCATCATTAATTTTTTTTTCATAGGCTCAATTCTGGAAATGCGTGCTATTATGCATTGCAGAGACTTTTGATGTCCCAACTCCTTTCAAAAAACGTTAAACTGAAAATATATAAAACTATTATTCTACCAGTTATATTATATGGTTGCGAAACATGGACTCTTACTTTAAGGGAGGAAATTAGATTACGAGTTTTTGAGAATAAAGTTCTTAGGAAAATGTTTGGACCTAAGAGAGATGAACAGACAGGTGAATAGAGAAGACTACATAACAATGAACTACATGGTCTTTATAGGAAGCCAGATATAATAAGAACAGTTAAGTCTCGTAGACTGCGATGGGCAGGACATGTGGCACGAATGAAAGACGTGCATGGAAATTCTTGTAGGACAACCAGAGGGAAAACGCCCAGTTGGTAGACCAAGAATGTGGTGGGAGAACAACATTAACTATGATTAGAGGAAAGTAGATTATACAGGGAATGATTGGAAGGCATTTGCTCAGGATAGGGATGTCTGGAGAGCTTGTGTCCGCGCGGCCATAAACCTACGGGTTCGATAGTGCCAGTGAGTAAGTAAGTAAGTTCATGTTTTTCTCCAACCAATCTTAATAATTAATATGAGTTATAAAAATACATGAATGGCTACAGACTTACAGGTCATCAGTGTGTACTCGTAATATAGTAAAATATGTAATTAAATATGTAACATCAAATAAATATGTATTATATATGAATACTAGCTACGTTTACACACAAGTGATTCTCTGTGTAATCTATGTTGCTCCTGGTTCCAAAGTACTCTAGAGTAGTTATTTATCAAATTGTTAACCATAGTTTCATATTTTAAGCACTGCAAAATCTTTACTTTACAGTTTTAATAACATCTTCTGAATAATTTAAGTGTAGAGCCCAATATACATAGACCCTTAAATTCGTAATGTTGGTTCAATTAATCTAATATTATAAATAAATGAGAAGAAAACGAACAAAAGCAACCACTTAAATGTGTATATAATTATACAATATACCTAATAATAACAGTTATACAAGATCCGTTTTCACTGCGGTCCGCCACATTTAAATAAGTAACAGAAGAATTTTGTGTCAACAAAACACAAAATTCTTCTGTTACTTATTTAAATGTACCGGACCGCAGTGGAAACGGAATCTTGTATTTGTGTTATTTGTATTGTGTTATTTGTTGACAAAAAATAAGACATTTTTTCAAATAAACTAATGAGTACGACATATTATTTAATATTTATATGGACGATATCCTAAAAGAATGGAAGAAGGTTTTTAACTAATGAAGGAATATTAATTGATAATAAAGATAAAATAAATGCTTTATTATTCGCTGACGATGTTGTACTTTTAGCAGAATCTGAAAATGAGCTCCAAATGTTAGGTTATAAATTTAAATTAATAGCCAATAGATATAATTGTAAAATATCAATAAATAAGTCAAAAGTAATGTCATTTATTGGTAAATATGGAATTAGATCAAAAATTGTACTGGATAACAAAATAATAGAACAAGTATCACATTTCCAATATTTAGGATGTGATATAACTTATAGAGAAAATAAAGATATAGAAAATAAAGTAAATACATTTCAGGCTATTTGTGGAACCATAAAAAGAAACTTAGGTCGGAAAAACAAGGAAATATACGAAACTTAAATTATATAAAACAATGCCTGTTCCTTTGTTGTTGTATGGATGTGAAAATTGGATAATGAAATCAAGGGATAAAAGCAGGATACAGACTGCGGAAATGCTGTTTTTACGTAATGTGAAAGGATGCACAAGAGCGGATAGAATAAGGAATGAAACTATACGAGAAGAATTAAATATATATAAAATTGAAGATAAAATCAGCGAATATAATAAGAAATGGACAGAACATTTAATGAGAATGAACAACGAAATAATACCAAACAGAACCGTCCTGTATAATCCCAGAGGAACAAGAGATGTTGGCCGACCACGTAGAAGATGGACTCCACTTTAAACTTCGCCGGAACAGGCTGCATAGCCTAAACCTTGTAGTAGAAGAAGGAGAAGAAGAATTTTGTGTTTGCCAATTTAAGTGTTAATTGTCCTGCACCAATATGTTTAAATTTGTGAACAGAGAAAAAACCTAGAAATATTTCCTTAACTATTGAAAAAATCAAGAAAAAGTAGCAGAAATTGTTATTTCAATGCTCAATGCACTATGAGTTACTTCTCCATGTTTTCCGGAGTAAATTATAAATGTCTGTCAGATAAAATGTTCTTGTATGAAGAAATCGATCGTTCTACATCGCAACATGTCACAGGGCTATACTTTTATAAGGCCATTTTTCCTGGAGATATGCCCACCGGAGATAGTACCTCTTCGTCATTAAGTATCTTGTATGTACTGAGGAAAGTAGGATAGCCGGGATGTCTATCAATATCTCGACGTTTGGAGAAACGTTGATTTCAACTTCTCCTTTTACGGTAGACATTTTTTTAACATTTTCCGTAATATCAATGGATTCATGCAGGGAATATCCTGAATATTTCAATTTTGTAATCTTCTCTGGAAACCGCCCAAAAATGCCTGTAATGTATGAAAATGAGCACTCCATTTTAGGTTCCCTGAAAGCAGTTTGAGCTTCACGTATTCAAAGAGTAGACTCAGGCGAGATAATTCCAAATTACAGACTTTATGGATTCAAAATGTTCAGTGTATTGGTTCACGGCTTGTATCCACGTATCCCACCTTATATACACTGGCTCTGCAGGCAGAGGCACATCCACAGTGTTTGTAACACTGAACTCTTTGAGTAGATTTCACAAAAACTTTTTTTTTGTGGATGAAATAAGTTTAATAACCTGAGGGAACTTTCTTCTTATTTCTTCAGCCACACGTTGGAGAGCATGAGCGATACATGTGAAGTGTATTAAGTTTAGATAGAACATTTTGAGAGCCCTTGTAGTTTTGAACATATGTCGCACTGTCGTGAACAAAACTAGTACTTTTTCCTCTTGGAGTCTTTAGGCCACAATATCCATTGTTAATGAATGATTCGTATGTTTTAGGGGTTTAGAGGCAATAACAAATGGCTTGGTGGGAGTTTCAGGTTCTAATTTTCCCACAATAAGATTGGCTACGAGTATATAGCGACCCATAACGTCCGTATCTCATCCACAGCAATTCATATGTAGGAATAGCCTAATTTCCTTCTTATTTCTTCCATGATTTCTTGGTAGTAGACAACAAGATAATTCTTCTGTAGACTCGTCAAGAATTGGCCGCTGGCACTATTTCTCCAAGAAAGAGCGATATTCTGGCACTTGTAGTTTCTACTATGGTATCTCTGCTGCTGCCATTCAGTAGCCTAGATGCCTTTGAAAAATGCTTTTTTAGAATAAGTGGGCTCATCTTGCATTTGCGTCAGTAGAACTTGCTTCCCAGAAGAATGGCGTTGTTTGTTCCTGTTGTATATTGCACTTCGAATGTGTTGTTCCAATTGGGATTTCATTGAACAGAACTATGCATCCTAAAAAGTGTCTCTAAGACCTCTGAGAAGCTCCGTCCCGTTTGCCAATCTCCAAGTTTTACCTCATTCCCTACCTGATCCTTACATCACCGCCAGCGTCATCGGACCACTACCTACATTATATAAACGCGAGATATGCTTGCCGGGCAACAGTCCGTTATTGTTTAGTTCAGCTTTGTATTTTGTTCGGGTGAAAGAGCCTAGTTGGCTATTTTCACCATCTACGTTTGCGGTGATTAGAAGACTTGTTACTTTGGAATGAGTGAACACCTAGTTGTATGTAGGCCTATGCATTCTTGTTTGCATTATTTCATATAATTTCCATGTATTTGTTCAGGACTGTTCAGAAGTTTATTTGCATTAATATTGTTCTTTATCAGCAAACTTATTGTAAAATATGTTTATACATTACATTATTGTAATTGCATTCTGTTATTATATTGAAAACACTTTTCAGTTAAATAATGTTATTTAATGTACAAACTAAGGACCCTCTGTAATATTAGCTTAGTCTTTCCAGTATTACTTTACGTAATTTGTTATAAGTGTATTTGATGTTTACTTAAATTATTTCTCCACCTTATCTGATTGCCACTCAAGTTTATTATCTTTGTGTCTAGAATTAGCATCACCATCATTCTAGCCGGGTTAGCGGTTTATATTCGACTACTTAAGCTTGTGTGGTCATCCGGGCAGAGATCACCAGCATTGGGCCAAATATTTTGAAACAGTGATTTTCAAAAGGGCACAATTAATATATCTCTATCTATCTTCGGGTTTTTTGCAGCTGCTGCCGTCTTCCCGTGCCAAACCTCCAAAGCCTACGGTCTTGGGCATCTTCGATGCTTGGCCCTCTAGCTTGCATTACTGTCTTCATGTTTTCCTTCCATGTTAACCTTGGTCTCCCTCTTTTCTTCTTTCTGTTCGGATGCCATTCATATAGTTGCTTTGGCCATCGCTCATCTTGCATTCTTAAGACATGTCCTAACCACTTTAATTCCTTCTCCTCATTATCATAAAAACTCGTTTCATATCTATTTTTTTCACACGTTTGGCACACTACAATAATACCATCAGAAATTAACATGTCGTCCATTGAAATCCATGCTTTTAATTTTTCGTACTGGCGCCATTCTTGAACCACAAGTTAGAGTTGACAATAAGCTTGTTTGGCCTATGATGCCCACTAGATGGCTTCTCAGAGAAAACAGACCACGGCCTATAAGCCCGGAAGACGAACCAAATATGGATCAATAAACAATTCATTAATTATATCAGAACGCATATGCAGTCTTACCAATGCTAAGCAAGGCAGTTTAACTGTACCGGTATAAAATAATTGCGATATACAATCTATCCATCCATCCATAGTAATTCTGCCCGAAGGAAGGTCTTTCATTGCAATCATAGCATTTTCATGCTATGCTTTGCAGCTTTACTGGGGAATTATAGGTGTGGTAGCTTCCCGTGCTTTCCACACCGGTGAAGGATGATAATGATAAGGATGATGATGGCCGGATGATTTTCGGGAACCGTTGGGCCCTAAGCTTCCTAACATTTGTCTTACAGATGAGGAAAAACCACGAAAAATAACCTCACCCAGGAGCTTGTCCCGACCGGGAATCGAACCCGGGCCCGCTGCATGACAAGGCAGCACGCTATGTCGAGACCACAATGGTGGACGCGATATACAATAATGGATAGAAACAGGAAGTGAGTGACCTCAAGGACCACGAAATAACAGAGTGGAGATGGCGTTTCTTTAACTGCAAGGCAGATTAAATGTATCGCCAGATTGACATTGCGTACCAGCTAGACCGAATAACATGTCACAGCTTCAACAATATTCACTTTATTTCATCAATTACTGCAACTAAAGGGGAGAAAAGCATATGTACGTTGTAGAGTTGTAGTAGTAGAGAAAGTAGAAAGAAAATGAAAATAAAAAATAGCTAAAACATGGGAAAATATTTACTTTTATGTAGTACTGTATGAATATGCAATATTCACTTAAATATGTAAAAATATCTCAAATGAAACCTGAAAACTGCAATGGTCATGCTTCAATTCGTAAACATTTTCTGTTCCCGTACGTCTACATATAGAGGAATAGAAGATGTAATTACATAATAATTCGGGCTCTAATAATGGGAGTACAAGTCAGATTTCAGACAGTAGACCGTTAGAATGTAGAATGAATTTTTTATTTTCGAATTTTGAAATATCATCTGGAAAAAGTCTTTCAAAATTTTTGGGTTGAAAAATGTTCAGTAGAGTTATTATTATTATTATTATTATTATTATTATTATTATTATTATTATTATTAATCAAATAAAATATATATATGAAAATCAAATAAAACTACGTTTTATTTTTATTTAATTAATAAATATGGATTTTCATCAAGTAAACACCAACTCAATTGATTATTGATTATTATTATTATTATTATCATTATTATTATTATTATTATTATTATTATTATTATTATTATTATTATTATTATTATCGTTTTTATTATCATCATTATTATTATTATCATTATCATTATCATTATTATTGTTATTATTATTATTATTATTATTATTATTATTATTATTATTATTATTAATATTATTATTATGTTCAGAAAATTATTGAATATCGTATGATAATTGGGGTTTGAAAATGAATTTAGAAAAAAAAACATTTAATATGGGATGTGGAGCAGAAACCGATGATTTAATATTAGATCAAATGGGGTATGTTAGAGGATCTGAAACATTTGTGTATTTGGGGTAAAATTAGATAAGAAGGTGTGCAAGAAAGTAACATTAAGAACAAAATAAATTAACATAAATGGCCTGTGCTACGGACCAGACATATAACCACGATAAATAAATTACAAATATGAAATTAAATAGTGAGAAGTACTGTCACATATGGAGCTGAATTATGGAAATTCAACAAAATCTTAAACAAAACTTATGTCTATGGAAAACTATTTCTTGAGGAGAGCAGCAATATATTCAACATTAAAAGAAAAAAGAAAGTCATATGAGAAAAAAGAAAATAATATTAAAATATTCAATAGATTATATAATATACAGCAATCAAATTGGTAAGGGCATATACGACGAATGCAAGAAGAACGTTTACCCAGAAAAAACATTGGAGTGTTGTCCACCCGGAAGAAAAAATAAAGGAAGACCTCGAAATTCGTGGATGCGAGAAATAAGAACGGAATGAGAACAAGAGGACTGACGGACATGGAGATGGTTGGATAGAGACGAGCCTAGTAGGATAATAAAACTTTATGCGCAGTAAGATGTCTAAACATTGAAAATCTGTATATAAATAAAATTATTATTATTATTATTATTATTATTATTATTATTATTACATGGTAATTTAGCAAAGTGACCTCCTAATCCTGCTGGTTCAGTACACATAGAATGGTGTCAACTCTTATTACAGTAACTGTGTGAATAAAATAACAGCTACACTAGTATAGCCAGAAAAACACGCAATGCTGCACCAATAACAACCAATCACACTTGAGTAATGTCTAGTTAATGTAAACGCATTTTATCTCTCTGAAAACACTAGCAACCCTCTAGGGGAGGGAGAAAACACTTATTAATGCCAATAAATACAGGATGGAAAGGTTTTAGTGTCATTATTTGTTAAATCTGTGTCATAAATTGGACAAAAATGGTAATACTGTTATGTTCTACATGGGCAAAGTTTAGCATCGCTAATAATTTGTGTTTTTTTTTTAATTTGGGAATTGTGATAATGTTAACAAAAGTTAGAACTGTAATTTTTTAACATAGTGTGCATAAAGTATATAGAATTACAGACAATTTTATACTTTTCTATGAAATTAATTTTTTTTTATTTGTTGAACAACGTAGCTATCAAAATCGCATTTCATAAAAGTGATGTTTGAATACTATACGTTCATATTTACAGATCGAAACAGAAAATCATTTCGCTTTATAGTTGATACTCATCATTAAGCTCTAAATTTTGAACATCTGCTTAAAGTAAACAGAAAGGAATGTGACACAAGTTCGGGGTTTTTCCTGAACTGTAAGATAAAATGTCAGAAAGCTTAGGGTCCAACAGTCCCCGAAAATCATCCGGCCATCATCATCATCATTATTCACCGCTGTGAAAATCAACGGGAACCTACTACGTCTATACCTCCCTAGTAAAGCTGCAAAACATAGCATTACAATGCTATGATTGCAGTGAAAGACCTGTCCACGGCAGAACACTATAGGTAGATGATAACGTAACATCTAGGTATACATTTCATGAGGAATGGGAAATTTATTATTTCTAAATGCCTTTTTATTTACTGAACAGTTACTCGTATATCAGACATTAAGGAGGCAGTTTAATTCTTCACATGCTGATGACAACCGAAAGACAAACTTTCAAATGTGATTAGAATTACGTATGTTAATGTGATTTATGTGATATGAATTAAATTTAATTAACCGGTATATATTTTTTTTCCACGAGGAGTGATCGGATTTTACAAGTCGTATATAATATATTATGCTTTTTCAACACACACACACACACACACACACACACACACACACCACACAACACACACACCACACACACACACACACACACACACACACACACACACACACACACATACACACACACACACATATATATATATATGTGTGTGTTAGAAACTATTTTCGAAATTGAAATTTAGTGATATCGTTCTAATTTAAATTGTGACAGTTTATCATTCATAATGTGTCTCTCTTTACATACAATTAAGCCCTGCCACTGTATATTAGTGTGAAAAGAGGAATAAAATTTCAATCATATGTCCGAAGAAGGGATTGAGGTTATAAATTTAAGGAATAAAAGCTGTAATAATTGGTGTTCGGCTACACGTCCTGTAGATAGAAGGGATCCACCACTGTTGTACTTTGCATGCCGAGAGATAGACTTGATTACAACTACTTGTGGAATGGGGATGAAGTCACATGCCCCCTCCATTTACCAGTTCTCCACCATTTTTGTAGATAGTGAAAGTGAACGCCTTCTATTAAGTTTAGAGAATATTGAAGATGGCTAAAATTATATTTAGGAAGAATAGTGTTTTTTATTTTTGTTTACTATATCAGTAACTCAAGTACAGAAAAGCAAAAAAAAAAAATGTAAATTAGCAGTTTAAGAAACAAGTTTCAAATAACTTGTAAGATTAAATTATTTTGATTTAATGAAATATCAAATGTTACTTTTTACCATTATTGCACGATAATAATAATTAACGGCATTACACAATATCGTCATACTGTCATTTACAAATAACGATGCAGATTATTTCTCAGCTTTCAATTAAGTTGGGCATAATGTACCATCTTGTAGCCACAGAAAAACACTTATTGAACACAAAAAAAAGTCTGAAACAAATATCTAATAATAATATAATGTGAAAATGGAGAAAGGGGATGAATTCAACATTTTGTTGTATTTTAGAAAATGAAGCAAGGAAATAAGCATAACAGTATTCAACCTCCACTGACAAGGAAACATCTCCAACGTCTCCTATATAAAAATGGTATCACCTTTAAACTCTCACAGTAGATTATTTGCATATTAAAACCAACAGCCATCTAATGTTGCATTTTGGAGTTTTTCTGAACACCAACTACAAGATTCCAAGTTTCTAGAACTTTGTTCCGATCACCTATTAATATGCAACTCTCCAGATATTTACAGGCCTATCCTTGTATTACTGCAAACCTATTTTGTGACAAGTATCATAACAGTTTGCCTTAAAATAAATAATGAAACTGAATACAGATAAATATGAAAACATGAGGAAGCTTAGAAAATTCGAAAACGACTACTTTCAAGATATTGGAAAGGATATAGGAAATTTGTACAATATGTACAGAGTCTTATTTGATGTGAATGGGATCTTTCTTGCATGCTGTGACTAATAGACGGCCCGTGACCTGAGGAAGAATAACATATTTTTCCGACTTGCCAATAAGGTTATACACGGTAAATAAGTTTCCATCAGACATTGAGCGGGTTGTGCGTTAGCATCATATAATGAAACACACTATACACAAAGTAAATAGTATATATCACAAATTAATTATGATTTGTAAATTTAAAAATAAACATAGTTTATAATTAGCTGCTATTCGAAGCGCCTTTCTCTACATGACAATGACTTTAAAGATGAGAATGGGCAAAATACAGATGAAACTCACACGAGGAACACATTATAAAGGAATCATCTTCACATTTTCCTTACCATATATTTAATTTGTTGCGATGTTAATACATCGCTATGTTCTGTATTCACATTTCATAATGACTCAAACGTAACTTTAAGAAGATCGTAAACCAATTACACAAACTTTTATGTCCCTTAACCAACCTAGCGTTGGGAAAAGAGTATCAAAATGCAATATTACGCGGGCGTTTTTCTTTTTACGTATATAAAGAATTCGCTATGACAGTTTGTGTGATATGCCAACCATTTTACTATAGGATACATTAGCGTGTAAAAATATATTAGTGGAGCTCAACATTCAGTAGGAATATTGTTTGTATTACAAACATTCAAATTTCCAGTCAACGTCAAACATGACTGACGATAACCGACAAAAACGGACATTCAATTTGCACTGTAACACACACACACACAAACACACACACACATACATATATATATATATATATAACTGTTATGTTAGCCACTAGATGTCAGATGCAACAAATTTCCGCTACCTCTTGTGTGAATTGAGAATACTACATGTATAAGAAAATTGTATGTTTGTGTTGGAATTCTTGGGTAGCTCAGTTGGTTAGAGCGCTAAAGGTACAGACTTTAGAGACTCGAGTTCAAATCCCGACTCAAGCATTCATTTTTTCTTTTCATATCATATTTGCCTTCATTGCCAAATGTCAAAAATATATTTATAATATCTATATATACAAGCGTACTGCTATAAAGTAAATATTCTCTTTAAAAAAATTGCTTAACTGCTGTGTTAGCCACTAGATGTCAGATGGAACAAATTTCCGCTACCTCTTGTGTGAATTGAGAATACTACATGTATAAAAAAATTGTATGTTTGTGTTGGAATTCTTGGGTAGCTCAGTTGGTTAGAGCGCTAAAGGTACAGACTTTAGAGACTCGAGTTCAAATCCCGACTCAAGCATTCATTTTTTCTTTTCATATCATATATATATAATTGTCAGATTGGAAACATATAAATTGCGGAGTCAGACAAGGATGCCCTCTATCACCACTTCTATTTAATGTATACATTAATGCTATCATCAGACACTGGAGATTGACAGTTCATGGTAATATTCCTCTCTCAAGACACACAATTTTAGACACACTCTTATATGCAGATGATCAGGCTCTTTTCGGCAATAATGAAGATGAATTACAATATTCCACTCATCATCTTAATATAATAGCCCAACGATTTAACATGGAAATATCAACACCAAATAGGGAAATTCCCAGTAAGAAGTAACATTTGTATTCAGAATTCAATATTAGAGCAAGTAAATTCATTTAAATACTTAGGATATAATCTAACTTATAATGAGGAATGTGATATATCCTTTAAAATACAAAACTATAATAAAAGCTTAAGACTTATCAACCAAGTTTTTAAACCATCAAAAGTGCAGAGACACACAAGAATGAAAATCTATAAAATTCTCGCTAGACCCATAATCTGTTATGGCAGTGAAGCTTGGACCATCAGAACTCAGGATGATCGTCATATTACAGCCACGGAGATGAAATTTCTGCGACGAACTGCAGGTTATAGCCTTCTAGACCACCAAAGAAATTCAACAATAGCCAGAGAGCTAAACATCGTACCTATATCTGAATACCTCCAAGAATATAGAAACAATTGGCTAGCCCATATTCAGCGCATGGATCGTCACGAATACCAAAACAAATTCTTCACTACATTCCTCGAGTAGAAGATATGTGGGTCGACCTTTTCGGAGATGGCGGGAGACCGTAACGGGCCACTGGGCCTAATACTTGAAAGGCAGATGATGACGATGATATATATATACTCTATAAGAGTGCTGAAGAATTAATCAGAAACATCCTGTTATACATATGTATTAGAACATGGAAACATTTCATATATTTCAATTCCCGCACTTCAAAGTTTTACAAATATATCAGTTCTATATATCTCTATGCAGTACGTGATTACAATAATAATCAAGCATTTTCTATGTTTTAATTATAATTGGTCTTTAGAGATTTACAATTTATAATAGTGTCTCTCTCCAGTCCTTTATCTTTAATCAAAGCGTAAGATAATATTCGATTTAAATTCAAAATCAACTAGTATTGAATGTATATTAAAACATTCTATCATATTTGTATTGTAGGAACAACGTGAAATGAGCAAATTTCGAACGTCTACACTCAACCTCTCTAACTAAGTGTTACTATTTGTAAACATAGGTTATTATTAGGGCTGAGAAAAGTATCGGCAACAGGATAGTAACTAATTCTACACACATTGTTTACAAAATGCGTGCCTATGCCGAGCGTCTCAACTGCCTGCTCGGAGCGGAGAGTATGTATGTTCGACTCTCCTCAGTAATAGACCTGTTTACGTGTCGTGTGCTGAAACGAAAATTGTGCAAATATGAGTCCATTCTTACACAAAGCGGACTGTACTAGAAGTCTGTCCCGAGTACCGCGTGTTAACACAGAGATCTAAGTTTAATGCAGCCTAGCCTGTAAACCATTTTTTTCAGCCCTAGTTATTACAACTACCGAAACCATTATTCGATACTAAACACTTGAGTTTTGAAATATGTTAATTGTGATGCTTTTAATGGATGATGTTCAATGAAAATTTGACATAATACGTTAATGACGCAGATTTAAGTTACCAACGAGAAATGTTTTTAGAAGGCATAATAAAATGAAATATTCTGATTTTATAAACTTCGGACTTCAGATTGTGGTAATTGATTTGTAGACATAAAGAGCAAACCGGACATGAATTCAATTGTTCTTACAATGCACACATAAAATAAAAAGGGTATCAAAGGAGAAGATATGCACAAACAGTAGCATTTATCCAAATGAAACTATTTTAAAATTCTACGTAAATCTTAAACTCAACGTATGTGAATTATAACGAATATCTGGAACAAACAAAATATGTAAAAGCAAATGAAATATAAATAAACGGATATCAAAATGACATTCTGATATTAAACGTGATGAGAGATAACTGGACTAAAAATCGTCGGGCTATTAAATTAATGTACAGTAAATTAATTGTTAAAATTATGATTACTTACCTGACAAATTCTGTCTTCTTCAACTAAAAAAATATATGTTTTAGATGACTAAAATCCAATATAAAATAGAACGAAGTGTAAATAAAAATAATAATTTATTAACTTTAACATTCACAGGAAACGAAACTATAAAATAAGCGAAATCTCTTTACAAATACGATAAAAACATAATAACTGCGTACAAATATAATAACATAAATAATGCCAAAAATAAATTATATAGACTAACATAATAAAGTCGTCTATAAAGTAAACTACAATAATTGCGATGTATCGGAAGAACGAATAGAAAAAAATTAATATAAAGATAGGTTTAAAATGTCTAAATGTGTAGAGGGAAAGTCCAACAAAGAAAACACGTCACAGAAACAGGTCACCAGATCGTTACAACACACTTCTCCATAATAAACAAAACAAGAGCTATAAAATATGTTGGAAGAAATAAAATACTGAGAGAGTCCGGAAGCAGAAACATTTTAAACGAATACATATAAATCACCCACAACTTCTCTAGAGAATCATCAACAATTATTTTAAATTACTGTGGAAGAACATTGCAAAGTTGTTATCGACATTAACATAGTAATTTTAACGGTGAAGCGAAATTATTTAGAAATATAGAGAAAACTAGTCCTAAAAGTACAAAGTCTCTATTGATGTATAAATAACAAATAAAATTCTACGAAAATTTATACTGCAGATTAAAAATATATTTAGACCTTGAAATTATGGCAATTATGTTGATATAAGAAACTATATATTCTAAAAATCTGTTACCTTACATTACGATCAACAAAATATTCCAAAACGTTCATGATACGACAGCCGGTGTTTTCATAAAGCGTTTGCTGACCGTTGTCATTAGTCTGTAAAGTCAAAATAAATCGAACAGTAAAATGTTATATAAATGTATATATTTTTAATTAAATTACTTTTCTCGATATACATTATAAAAACACTATTATGAAATATAAGGGAGCAAATATGGGTAATTTATATTGAATCCCGTTGAAAAATACTTGTAAGTAGTATTATATAGTTAATAATTTTGAATGGCTGTTTTTTAAATACATACACTAACAATAACTGGCAATAATAGTAGTTTTATATATAGGAATATATCTAAAATTGTTAATCAACCTGTAAAAGTGAGAGGTTGTTTGAAGTTAAATTAATTAATTAATTAGTCATACAGATATACCATATGTACCTGAGAATGAAGATTGCAAAAACTATTTGTAAATGGAATACAAATAGAGGGCAGTTAATTCAATTAAGTGCTTGTGAAATGGTGTTTGCAGAAAGCGTTTGCTAACAGTTGCCATTAGCATCGGTAAATGTTATGCCAAGAAGAATAAATGACAAATACAGTCATCAACATTATATTCTCTCACTACCTAACCTGCGTTAAATTCTATACTACAGCTTAAATAAATCTGAAATACTTTTAAAGTAAAAATTCCAAATTAATTTAAAGAAAATGTTTTTCTCCTTCCTCTACTTTGCTATCTTACTTACTTCGCCGTAATTATTATAGCTCAATTAATAGTCAGCTATTTAATAAAACGGAAAAAAAAATATTTTAAATAAAATATCAGAACTTTTACCTAAAAATGTAAAATTCAGCTAACACTCATTATACATGTTAGAGCTCAATGAATGTATTATTTTACTGAAGGAAATCCTCGTATTGTACCCTCACTATGATGGTTGCCCGTTTATATAAAAGCGGGGTGTCGCGCGATAATGCTTCACAATGATTAACATGCAGAATTATTACAGTGACGGTAGTCGGCATCTTTGTATTTAATCATCTTAATGAAAATATTTTTAAAAAATTCAAATCTTCATCGATCTTACTTAGTTCATACCGAAAATGATCATGACACACACACATACACACAACAGACATACTCACTCACACTCACACACAGACAATACACACATTTGGACACACACTCGTGCACACACACACATATATATATGTGACATGATAAGAAAAATAAATGCCTGGACGGGATTCGAACCCGGAACCCTGGGTCTGTACCCCAGCGTGTTATCCATTACACCACCTGGCGAATCCAATTGATACACTTAGTTTTCTTATATATATATATATATATTATATTCTCCATTATTACTAGATGTCGCGAGAACTCGGTCTTCACTGCCATCTAGTAGCTGACTAAAACAAGTAAGCAAATTAAAGAGAATATTATTACTTTATAGTAGTGACGCTTTATAGATGTTATAATTATTTTTTTACATTGAGCAATGCAAGCTTAATATGACATGATAAGAAAAATAAATGCCTGGACGGGATATATATATATATATATATTATATATATATATATGTTATAATTAATCTTTAACATTGAGCAATGCAAGCTTAATATGGTATATATATATCTGTTGATAATCACAATTTTTTGTTTTTGTTTCCGGAACCAATTTCCGGATGTAGTAATTAAGAAATGTAAGATTCCTTTTTGGGAAACCTGGTGTAGTAACACTGAAGCATCGTAGACTACGATGGGTAGAACATGTGGTACGAATGGGAAATGAAGTGGCAGGGAAACTACTTGTAGAAAAAACATAGGAAAAGCGCCGGTATGTACGCCAAGAATAAGGCGGGAGAATAATATTAACCGTGATTTGAGGGAGACAAATTATATAGAGAATTAAAGTAAAGTATTAGTTCAGGATAGGGATACATTGAGAGCTTATGTCCATGCAGTAATGAACCTATGAGTTGATAGTGCAAGTTAGTTAGTTTGTTAAACTTGAGTTTAATAACCAGCAAAATAGGACTTTTAGGAATGCGGTTTAACCTGAAGCAAATATTTAAGAATTGCTCTAGCGACAGCAATTTTATGTTTTTTTTTCTGAACGAAACACAGTATGTACCACTGAAATAAGACGAGAAAAGTATTCTTCAGAAATCGGCGAAAAGAGTTTTGGTTACCTAAAAGTCGTAATTTAAAATCGCTCAACTGCCTCCGTGTTTTTTTTTTTCAAAACTTAAGGACATACACGATTTATAACAAAATAAATATAGTGTTCTGTTAATCAACAAACTCGTTTGCTGAGGAACTCTCTTAGTTTAGGAGTCCCTAAGTGACAGACTTCTTTAACGTCGAAGATTCTGTTATGCAGAAATGCAGGTTTCTTTGAATAATATTTTTTTGCGCGATAGTGCGTTTTGTCATACTTACAGCAATGTCGACTATGATTGAAAGTTCAATTTTCTACATTTCGGGGTTGTCAACCTAAATAACTATACTATAATATTACATATAACAAACCACGTGTGGAAAGTAAACACTGCCCTCTATATACACTACGTATAATGTAGGCATATATACAAAAGTACATCCATAAGGAAGTGTTAATATACATTATACGAAACAAATCACTGCATTTTAAATGAACTGAAATTTATTTGAAACAATATAGAACAATAAGTACGTACTTGCCGCCATTTTATCAGTAATTGGTGTCATGGCTTGCTATAGTTTCAACTATAATAAACATTGCCCACACCGTTAACGTTAGTCAGTTGTTTATAATGAACGCAATACTTCCAACAAATATGTTATTATTTTACTATTATTTATTGTTTTGAAAACACTATCGCGCAAAAATAATGTGATGTGTTTTTACAGAATCTCCAAATTTAAAACCTCGCTATCTCTCGGTTTTTAAACATTTTCCTCGCTTCTGTAAAAAACCACTTCTCAACCTCGCGTCGGAATATACTATTATTATTATGATATAACATTTTGTACGTATAGTTAGTAATTTCTAATGACCGTGCTATGCGTACATTTATTGAACATGGGGCATGTACATTCCCAACATGAACCAACCTAAACAATGGACTAACATAAGCATTTTATCTGTATATCGGTTGAGAAGTTTGATAGTTGGCAGAGCTTAGTTATAATTGGTATGGTTACGTGAACACAGGCAGTTTTCTAAGAGGTCCGTGTGCAGACCAAATTAAATTGCCAGCTTTCTCTTAACAAGAAAATTCACTGAAGCAAATTATAGTGCATTTTTGAGCAGAAACTCGCAAAACAGCGTGAAAATGGGTCTCTGTCGGTCTGTCTACTGTCGTGTTTAAAATTATTATCAATCTTACAAAAACTCCACTTATATATCATATCAAATCATTAACTCATTCAATAACGTACAATTTGGAAAACTTCTAAGCTCAATATTAAATATTAAAAGTTATTTAACCATAATTGAACAAGTTATAATCCTGCAGGAGGCGAATATGTGTTTTCACACAAATCAGAAAAAATCGCTAAATCTATGATTTCTCATATCTTGATGTACTTAACGAATCGTTTTCAAAAATAGACAGGTTTTTGTTCTCGGAAATATTTTGTATTAGCAATTAAATTGGCTATGTATCACATTACATATATTGGTTTCATTTATTTAATACTAGTTATTACCTGGAGTGCGTTACTACGCCTAAATAATAAAATAATAAAATGTGTTTTTGTTTAGTTGAATAAGTAGAAAGAGAAAAAATAATTATACACTTATTTCGTAATTACTTTAGTTACCCCGTTTTGATTACTGGCGTTGCTCAGGAATCTACTTATCTTCTTGGTATAAATGAGCTAAAGAAAAAAAATGGCTATTGAGAGTTATCCGTAAAAGAATGCCCACTATGCATTACTAGGCTTAACTGTGGAATTCTATATGAATTTGGGTCATTCCAGGACGACATAAACTGTAAAATTCGTGTACTCAAATACTGGTTGCGAGTAATCCAAGGTGAACAAACAATGCTTAGAGCATTTGTTACGACCACCAAATTAAAAACATAGATGTTAAATTTTGGGCAGACGAGGATAGGAGAGAACTCCAAAAGATTGGGATGGGCTGGATATGGGAAAAAGGGACTGAAAATCGCAAGAACGTGTGGAGAAAAAGCAAGGAGGAGGTACTTAGATATAAACCAACAAGATACTTTCGCCGAATGTACAGGAAAACGCTCACTGTGTTTACAAAAGAGACCTAAAACACGTCTGGGGAAAAGAATCGTATATACTCAACCTAGGATTTAAAGAGAGATCAGGGCTTGCTTGGTTTAGGCTAGGGACATGGAAATTGCAAAAAATTAGCGACGAGCACGATATGCGAATATGTCCAATGTGCGGAAAATTTGAAGATGAGATACATATATTAGGACAATGTAATGATTTAGAATATTGGAGACGTCAGTTATTACCGGAAAGATTTCTAAATTCAAATCGGGAAAGATTGGCATGCTACGAGTTATTGGTAAATCCAGAAAATTGGATAAAACTTGGGTAAATTTCTGGACAAAACGCGGAAAATAAGAACAACACTCATTCATGAATAAATATTTGTTATTAAAATGCAATAACATTAATTCTTAATAACTATATATAAATTAATTAATGTATAATGCCATTGTGTTATTATTTAATTGTAATATTACTGTGTTTTCTTAAGTAATTGCAATGTTACGGTTTTTTTTAGTGTATAGTGCTATTGTGTTATTATTTAATTGTAATATTACTGTGTTTTCTTTATGTAATTGTAATGTTATTGCTTTTTTTAGTGTATAATGCTATTGTGTTATTATTTAATTGTAATATTATTGCGTTTTCTTTATGTAATTGTAATGTTATTGCTTTTTTTTTGTTTTGTTGTTTATTTTTCTTCACACTAGTAGCAATTATTTCTTTATTGTAACGGACTGTCAAAAGCACGTACGGCTTACTGCCCGTGCGACCCATATTTGTAAATAATATTGTAAATATCTTACTTTTGTCTAATAAAGTCCTACTACTACTACTACTAATACTACTACTACTAGGCTTGCCCAGGAATCTAGTCAATCGGATGCTTTTGGTTGAGCTGTTAGACAAAACTTATTATTGTGAGTTATCCTTAAAAGATAGACATATGCTGTCGCGGACTTTTTTTTTGTAGATGTTTTTGAGCTGTTCATTTCTGTGTACATTAAGTTGGTGTATATGTTATGGTTTAGGCAGCGTAAGCCATTTAAGCATCCAAAAACTTCCGAAAAACACATTTCTCTATAAAGCGCGATTTTTAAGGGCGAAAGGGCTGAGTATTACAACTCTCTTATAGACGAAAAGCCTCCCGGGAAACTCCTAAACATTTTGAAAAAAGTTCCATCACACTCGGATGAACGGTACGGCTGCGCATAAAGGACCAACAGATAGACAGACAGATAGACAGACAGACAGACAGAAAGACAATCATTCATGTTATATATAAAATAAAACAAACAATAAAACAATACTAAATTTACTTAAATGTATGCTTTATAATAACTTACAGCTACATATGATTTTGTTTTCACTGCGGTTCTACACATTTAAATAACTGGACGAGTAATTGGAGTTGCAGTCGTGATTAAGAATTTTGGCTGTCTCATAATTAAAATTGGTTTTAATGTAATTTAATGTTGTGTGTCTGGTGGAAGTTTTAATGTGAATTTACTGGGAGTTTGTTCAAAACTGGCGTGCTTGTTCCTGGCTGACTTCTGTGGGGATATAAGCGTAACTAAATTAGTCTGCTTAAGAAAGTTACCTCTAGGAAGGACCATATTATTATTATTATTATTATTATTATTATTATTATTATTATTATTGTTATTATTATTATTATTATTATTATTATTATTATTATTATTAATGGAATGGGATGTATCAAAGGATGGGAAGAAAGTGATTACCTGGGGATCAAAATTTACTCAAAGTGTACCCAAGAAAATGAACATAAAATGCATAGAATTAAAAAACGCAACAATGTTAAGCGGAATTTTGTAAGATAAAACCTTAAGAATAGATACCAAATTACAAATTTATAAATCCATAATTAGAAGCACGCTAACATACGGTGTAGAAACTTGGCAATTGAATAACAATTTGAGATTAAAACTTATGTCTATAGAAACATCTACAACCAGGAGAATGGATGGACCTACAAAACTGGCTATTAGTAATCGGACGATGTCAAAAACATTAATCAACCGATGATCTATATATCTATCTATCTAATACTTATGTCTATTGAAATGGATTGTTTTAGACTCTCAACTAGACATTGTAGATTGGAAAAACATTATAAATACAATCATCAGACAACAAATGAATGTCCAAAATTCAATATTAAATTTTGTGAGATACAGACAGCTAGAAAGGCATGGTCATATACGTAGAATACCAGAGACAAGATTACCCAGAAAAGCTTTGGAATGGATTCTGCCTATTAAAGGAAAGAGAGGTTGACCTAGATTTAAATGAATGGATGATATGAAAAGAGGTATGAGGGAGATATATCTGAAAGAACTGGAATGGGAAGATGGAGAAGAATGGAGAAAGAAGATAACATTTTAAAAACGCTTTGGAATTTTAATAATCTTTCTTGGAAAATCATCAGAAATATAAAAATAACAATGGCTTTCAAGGGCGCTCAACCAGTTCGGACAAAGATAATATTAGAAAATAAACTAATTGAACAAGTGACAAAATATAACGCTCCTAGGTTGCGAAATATACACAACGGATACAGATATAAATAACAAAATTAATAAGTTAATTATGTAACAGGAACACTAAAAAGAACTTTGGAAAATAAAGCCAGAAAAGACTCCCGAAACTTGGACTGTGACAATACACACTCTGCCAGAAAAAAAAAAGCTCCTGAAATTAAATTCCTCAGACCAATAGCAGGATATCAAAGAACAGACAAAAAAACACAATACAGAAATAATACAGCAACTAAAAGTAGAGGAATTGAACATAACAATAGTGAAATACAGAAAAACTGGAAAGAACACTTAGCAAGGATGACAGAGAACAGAATGCCAAAAGCAGCATACAACTACTGACCAAGAGGAAGAAGAAGTTTGGGAAGACCAAAGAAGTGACGGGAAGAGCAGCAATTTGGAGCCGGAACAGGCTAACAAAAAGCCTAAACCGCGACAAAGAAGAATATTATATTATTATTATTATTATTATTATTATTATTATTATTATAACTGGCTAATACCCAGCGTGCGCTGCTACGCGTAATAAAGGATGTGTTTTTTTGCGTTTAATTGAATAAATAAAAGGCAAAATAATTATAAATTTATGTACTTATATTTTTAGATACCCCATGCTGATTACCCGGCGTTGCCCAACAATCTACTTTTCCCGATCTTGTCATAAATTAGCTGAAAGACGAAAATTGCGTTTTTATGTTTATTTGAATAAGTAAAAGGAAAAATAATTATAAATTTGCTCTCTTCGCTATTGTAGTTAAAACAATTAATAAAACTGATTATTCTATTTCCGAATTACCTTTCATACAATCCAAATAGTAAATATAATTTCATCTTCCAAAATTAATATTCATGCAATCATTATAAGTAAAGTCTTATCGTAATTATTTTTAGATACCCCGTGCTGTTTACCCGGCGTTTCCCGGGAATCTACGTATCCCGATATACTTGCCATAAATGAACTGAAAGACAAAATTCATTATTTTGAGTTATCCATAAACGAATACCCGCCGTGCGCTGTTATGCTTGCCCGGGAATCTATTTATCCCGATCTTCTCGACATCAATAAAGAAAAAAAATGGTTATTGTGAGTTATCCGTAAAAGATAAACATATGCTGTCACGGACTTCTTTATAACGCTTTTTCAGATATTCATTTCTGTGTACATTAGTTTTGAGTATTTGTTATGGTTTAGGCAGCGTAAGCCATTTAAGCGTGAAAAAGGGACTTTTTTCACGTTTTCACTAAAAAGGATGATTTTTAAGGGTGTAGGAGTTGAGTACGACAACTCTCACATAGCCTATGTTCATTCCGTGAATCTCCTGAACATTTTGCAAAAAACCCATAACAATCGGATCAACGGTATGGCCGCGCACAAGTACGAAAGAACAAACAAACAAACATTAATTTTATACGTTAGATTACCTGAGTGTATCTACCTACTATGGAGGTAAACATAAGTTTTTGTTCTTTATTTAAAGTGCTCGAGTAAGCAATTATGAAGTTGCCTGTCGTGTTGTGTGATTAATATAGAAGTTTATGAAAAAACACTGAGTAAAATTAAATGTATTAAAAGTTGAGGTTTGATAAATAACAGAGTAAACATAAGGAAACTCTGTGTCGAGTGTTGACCATAAACACAGATTTATTTACAGACATCACACAAGTCAGGTTGTTATACATTAATTATCTCTCTGCTCTAAATGTGAACTGTTGCGTTTAACTTATGGCCAAATTGGACATAACTTGTGTCACTCTAATTCACATCATTTTTTTCAGGAATACATTATACGGTTTTCAATGTATTATTTAATGTTATATAGTATACCCGATTCCGATTGAGGGTCTTTCCACTTTTCAGCGGTTGCCCTTTTACCAGCCGGCTGCTGTCCCTTCACATCCACATGTGTCAATCACAGAGGTAGATGATCAACAGCCAGTGTAGGGGTGACATGTGGTTAGCATGTCGAGTCCCCCAGCCGTTATAGCTGGTTCCTCAACCTGGAGCAGCTACTTATTGTAGCTACCCAATTGCCTCACGATGCTGGGTGGGCACCGGTCCCATACTGGCCGAAATACCATGAGAAAATTTCTTCCCCCATGGAGACTCGAACCAGCGCAAGTCCCGTAGCTCTGCACCAAGGCTTCCTACCTTAACCGCTCGGCTACGGCGCGGGAAATATAGTATACCCAATAAATAAATTGTCTACTTCTTCCTCTTCTTTAAACCTGTTTAACCTCTCACCTTATAAACGCAGCTCTAGAAGAAGAGGGCCACAAGTGTAAGAATGTCGTTAATTGAGTTAAGAAAAAATGCTTACAAATTATTAGGATAATGTAATGATTTAGAATATTGGAGACGTCAGTTATTACCGGAAAGGTTTCTAAATTCAAAACGGAAAAGATTGGCATGCTACGAGTTATTGGTAAATCCAGAAAATTGGATAAACCTCGGTAAATTTCTGGACAAAACGCGGAAAATAAGGACAACACTCATTCATGAATAAATATATGTTATCAAAATGCAATACCATTAATTCTTAATAATTATATATAAATTAATTAGTGTATAATCTATTGTGTTATTATTTAATTGTAATATTATTGTGTTTTCTTTATGTAATTGTAATGTTAATGTTTTTTAGTGTATAATGCTATTGTGTTATTATTTAATTGTAATATTATTGTGTTTTCTTTATGTAATTGTAATGTTAATTGTTTTAGTGTATAATGCTATTGTGTTATTATTTAATTGTAATATTATTGTATAATGCTATTGTGTTATTATTTAATTGTAATATTATTGCGTTTTCTTTATGTAATTGTAATGTTAATGTTTTAGTGTATAATGCTATTGTGTTATTATTTAATTGTAATATTATTGTGTTTTCTTTATGTAATTGTAATGTTATTGTTGTTTTTGTTGTTTATTTTTCTTTACACTAGTACCAATTATTACTTTATTGTAACGGACTGTCAACAGCACGTACGGCTTACTGCCCGTGCGACCCACATTTGTAAATAATATTGTAAATATCTTACTTTTGTCTAATACTACTACTACTACAAATTTATTTATTTATTTATGGCCACAAGTCATGTGCAAGGAAATGGATACAGAATAAAATTGTGTCCATAACAAACACTGAATTTGCTATACTTCTTTCAAAACTTTAATTGCGAATAACTTGGAACTACACATCTTACACTTGTGGCCGTCTTCTTCCAAGGTGCGATTACCGGTAAGTACTTTTTACATGCCACACGCAACCCGGGCCTTACAGTTGTTCGACCCGTCGGAAGAGGGATTTTAAATCTTGGATAATACATATTCTTCTTTGATCACAGAAGGGCATGGAGGACCTCTCCGAATGAGTGAACAGCTCAAACTCAGGGCCTACTCCGAGATAATACAACATCAAGACATAAACACCATTCAAAAACACACATGTTTTCATACCAAACATGACGAGTATAATAAAGGTGATTATGATGGCCATATTATGTTCGGTGACCGTTTGGGCCTTAAATTATCCTGATGACATTTGTCTTAAAGTAATGCAAAAACTTAGAAAAACGCCATCATCCAGGAAATTTGTCCCTACCAGGAATCGAAAGTGGGCCCGGTGTGTACGAGGCGGCGACGATACTCCGAGACCACAAAAGTGAACCAAGAATTTCATAAATATTACATATTACTTATCTTAATCTTCTTATTCTAACATTGTATGTACTTCTGTGCTCCGTTCAACTCAAATACAATCTGGAAAATGTAACTTTTAATTCAATTATCATTGAATAAAGCATTTCAATATAATGTTACTGCACTTTATGGTCCTAGTGTACACTCTTCACTAAATTAAAATTCACCTTACCATTAAAATATGAACAGACATGATTCAATAAAATGGATGTACCATATTTATATAATAAAATATTCTTAATTATTTATAGCTTATTAGCTATAAATTCAAGCCTTTTTATATTGAAAAAGTTACATTTCCATTCTTTAGATTGCCTTATTTATTAATTTATCTATTGTGTTATATTGTTCTTATTTTTTATTAACTTATAATATTTTAATTTCACACACCACATAAAATTATCATAAGTAATGCCACGAGTGATTTCCAAATTATCGATAAATTCACTCCTCACTTCGTGAGTCGTGAATTTATCTAGAGAATTTGGAAATCAAGAGTGGCATTTGTTAGGACTATTTAACGAATAAAATTAAGCTGTTTACTCACAAATCATTATTTAACTATAGTTATTTTAAAATATTTATATATTTAATGTAAACGGCGATGTTTGAAAACAAATGAGAAACGATAGGTACGCTTCTACTGCTTCTTTTGTTTATCACTGCAACCAGATCATACTATTTATCACCAAAGGATCGCAATATTGTAAGGAGGAGCTTTCTTTAATATGGTAATTATAACAATGATAAATATTTGGTGAAACACGACTCTGATTGGTTGTAAAACAGAAATCATTGAAACGTGATTGGTCATTGACTCCCATTTGGGGCATGAGTTAAATAGTCATCCCTAATCCTGATGGGACTGCGGTGAAAAATTTGAATCTTCAAGGCAGGAAACGAACCTGAGGTCTTTTAGTTGTAACATTTTCATTGTTCACATTAAACGTTGGAACATATACACTATGGAATAGGACTAATGTTTATATTAATTTAAAAGGAAAAAAAATTACAAGTATTTGAGTAAAAGGTTTCGAAGAACATTTTTGAACCAAAGATATACGAACACTTTATCTTCTTTGGAACAGGTTTCACACTTCAAGTACTTGGGCTTCAATAAAACTTATGAAGAAGAACAAGGTATAAATAAGAAAATGCAGAAATTTCAAAATATTTGTGAAACAATCAGACGAACACTCATGAACAAAGTAAGAAAGGATACGCAGCTAAGATTTTACTCAACGATGGCACTACCAATGGCGATGTATAGAAGTGAGGTCTGGATCCTGAAGGAAAAAGAAAAAAATAAAATTCAGGCTGCGGAAACGAGATTCCTACGGGCTATGAAAGGTTGTACAAGAGAAGAATATACTATAAATGAAAATATTAGAGAGGAACTTAGGGTACAGCAACTTCAACAAATAGAAAAACACAGGAAAAATTGGATAGAACATCTGCAAAGAATGACAGAGGATAGGATACCAAAGACGGCTCTGATATATAATCCTGGAGGACGAAGATCGGTAGGAAGACCAAGAAAGCGCTGGGCTGAACAGCTGTGAAATCGGAACAGGCAAAGACCTAATGATGATGATGATGAAAAATACGAACACACAGATGATTGGAGAAAACCATTAAAAGGGTGAGCCATAATAGCTTTAAGGAAATTCAGAATTTATAAGAATAGTTAGCGCCCAATCGATAATAAGAATGAGACTGTGGAACGATATTAAGCATGATTTGTGGAAGGTGATTTATAAAGACTATTTATCTCACGCCTCAAATGGGAGTCAATGATCAATCATGTTACAATGATTTTTTATTTACAACCAATCACAGTCGTGTTTCGCCTAGAATTTACCAATTAAAGTTTATCATAATAAAGAAAGCAAGGGGTAAAAAGGTAAAGCAGTCCCGCTACAGGCCTCAGGAGGTCCTTGGGGTAGTAGGAGGTTAAGGCTCCCACTTTTTCTAGACAAGCGGCACTTGATGTCAGCCGGGTTGTCAGCCCTGCGTGACGGCCGCCTTTACCCCCAGAACAAGCGCCTGGTACTCATTTCCGTTAGAGGCTGGGTCGACCCCAGGGCCATAGTGCCGCCGGAAGGTTTGGGTCAGTTTAAAATCCTGACCCCACCGGGACTTGAACCCATAATAAATAAAGCACCTCCTTTTTAACATTCTAAATAGGTCATAGCATTATTTTGCAGTGACTACCCACTAAGAAATACGGCTACCAGATTGT
Source organism: Diploptera punctata (assembly GCA_030220185.1). NCBI lineage: Eukaryota > Metazoa > Arthropoda > Insecta > Blattodea > Blaberidae > Diploptera > Diploptera punctata. The sequence goes on along the minus strand of JASPKZ010010239.1, from coordinate 1,851,942 downwards.
ATATATAGTGCATGAATGTCAACACATACCGCATCCGGCAGTTAATATAAAAATAAAAACATTTGTAGCAATTGATTATACCACCAAAAAAGGAAACCACTTTCTTAAATGTATTTTTTCCCAGAAAAATAGAATTATATTTACATCATAGGACATCAGAAATGAATTAATATACAGTTTGATTTATTTCATTTTTTCTCCACTAGAGTGCATTCTTACAATATTGTGTTCCATTGGCAATAAATAATATGATCTGGTTGGAGTGACGAACAAACGAAGCAAATGAAGCGTACCAATCGTTTCTCATTTGTTTTCAAACATCGCCGTTTACATTAAATATATACATATTTTAAAATAACTATATTTAAATAATGATTTGTGAGTAAACAGCTTAATTTTATTCGTTAAATAGTCCTAACAAATGCCACCCTTGATTTCCAAATTCTCTAGATAAATTGGAAATCACTCGTGGGATTACTTATGAGAATGATTGGTAAGCATTAGGTTAGAGCAGGGATGCATGTAGAGGTTGTGTACACGATACCATGAATCTCCGGATTTGACAGTACTATTGAGTTAGTTAACTAATTTAAATAACTTTGTCCTTCTGGGACGTGTCAGATAGTGTGATGTACTTTAAAATTTACTCGTGAATTATCTAATAAATCTCCAATAATTCAGAATGTAAATTATTTATAAATCATAATTTATGGCTTCTCTCTTTTGGTAGGTAATATATTCAAATCTAGGTCATTCTGAAGAGAGTTTCTTTTTGCCTTTTCTCCTCTGTCACCAAGGCAAACGTAGGGACGCGCTGTTACTACTATTCGTACTGTTCATTTCAGCATCGGTTACAATCTCAATCTATTAATCTCTTCGTTTCATTATATCCTGTATGATAAGTGATACATTGAATTTTTCCTCTACCTATAAACATCTTGAGGTCTACCGCTGTGGTCTCGAGGTAGCGTGCTGTCTTGTCACGCAGTGGGCCCGAGTTCGATCCTCGGTCGGGAGAACTTAATGGGTGGATTTCTCAGCCGAAATCTAAACCAGGACCCCGGTTTTCCGATGTTTTATTGTTCCATAGCAACCATAACACTGGAAATGTACGGCTGTTAATTACAAAAACAAATGTCTCAATCTTGCCTTTGGTTTCATAAGACTTTCCGTGACTTTTTAGTCACTTTTATAAATTTAATGGAAACAATAAAACATTGGAAACCGGGATCTTGGTTTAGACTTCTATTGAGAAATGCACTCAATGAGTTTTTCCTCGCCTGTAAGAATTTTAAGCCCAAACCATCTAGCCATCATTATCATAATTTACCGTAATCGCCACATTTGATTAAATTTATAATTAAAGCGTCTCCTGGCGCATCATTTCCATCATATCATCGGGGCAGCATAACTCTACCATCCAGGAACCCCAAGGGGCTGCCGGGCATTGGCATCTTTTAAAAGAAATCTAAATTTATATTTGCTCTAAACTCGACTTCATTATTATCCAGTGTAAGATATATATATTAATTGGTGTTTCCCGTATAATGTATCATATTTTATATTATTATTATTATTATTATTATATTATTATTATCGTATCATTGTTATACCCTATAAAATGTTGTTTGTACATGACATTTACATTGCTACATTTATTGTATCTTTAACTGTTTATAATTAGTATAGTATATAACTATATTTGTCGAATATTTATTTGTATTTGTGCTGGTTGAGTGGAAGAGAGGGCCTTATGGCCTTAACTCTGCCAGAATAAATAAAGTATTATTATTATTATTATTATTATTATTATTATTATTATTATTATTATTATTATTATTATTATTATTATTATCTCAGAAGTAGGTTATAAGTACGCGAACGCCAGGAGAGAACACCAGAAATGTCGTAATGACAGCCTGGTGGCATTGATAAAAATAGCCATCTGAAGATGGATTATAATTTAATTTATAATGATTCTATATAAGTGTGTTTGGTTCTCACAGTTTACTTTCGTTCTAATTGTTAACGTTAGGTGGCAGCACTGTATAAATCGTGAAAAACAGAATAAAAATTACAGTATCATAGATAAAAGACACTCAATCCTCATCAAAATTACACCTTTTCTTTCTTTTTTGCCAAAATGCAAATAATTTTGATAAAAAATTATAACTCTCGAAATCTGTTTTGAACTCACATAAAGATCGCCAAATTTGGTGACTAGAAACTACTTTTGCTTTCAAAATTAATATTATTTTATGCTAAAAAAATCCTTAAATATGGGCATTAATGTTTCTACTCATAATTGCAGGTCAATATTGGAGAAGTTAAAATCAATATCGGCTCATGACAACACAATAATAATACGAACTTAGGTATATTAAAACTAACTCACTGCCACTATAAAGCTTGAAGATGCGCGTACATAAGCTTTCCTTACATTCCTATAATGAGCTAATATTTCAAATACATTCACCTTATAATTTAACTCCCTCAAATCAATGTCAATATTATTCACATTATTGGCCTTTAGCATTGTTATGTTTTTGTGACGAACAGGGACCTGGAGGACCAGGTGATTTTTAGTCAATGTTTTCTTCAATGAGAATAAGAGGGCTGGAGGGCATGGAGTGGATGGATAGAGACAAGTGGAGAAAAAAAACTTAGGCACAGAAAGATGTGTAAATATTAAAAATATATATATAAATAAATAAAAATAAAATTTTTGTTGGAAATATTTGCGTTCATTATAAAAACTTACTAACGTTAATAGTGTGGGCAATGTTTATTACTTGGGACTGCAGCAGGCCGTGATACCAATGAGCCATAAAATTGCGGAAAAATGTATAAGTAAAAATTCTAAGGTCAGATTGATTATCTGAAGTGAACCCTGACCAATTCTGCATACTTCCGGAAGAAGAAGGGAATGAAGACCTCGAAACTCGTGGATGCAAGAAATAATAACTGGAATGAGAAAAAGAGGACTGGACGACATGGAGTGGATACATAGAGACGAGCGGAGAAGAAAAATAAAATTTTAGGCACAGAAATATGTGTAAACATTAAAGATCTATATATAAATAAAATCAGTATTGGCTTACCTACTGGACGTTTTTCCTCTGGCATTCTGCAATTAGTTTCCATATTCCTGTTTCATTGCATTTTCGTTCCACATGTCCTGTTCATCGCACTTGCTTATATATGGAACAAAAATATTCTAAACACGGTATTATATAATAAGTTTATTTATAATTAAAATAGTTACATATCTGTGTAATGACATTGTTTTAAAATTATGCTTCATATAAAAACAATGTTTGTACTACATTATACAATTATGGATCCTTTCTGATTCGCAGCACTCAATTGCACGTGCAAAAATGTAAGCTGCTGCTACTAGGTAGAGTGAGCTGAAATATCACAGGACTCAATTTGACAGAAAGCAATGAATTTACCTGACTGATGTGTACGTGAATATGTGGACGAAAGTTTCAGCTTCCATAACATTACTACATTATGAGTGCAGTGAACATACGTTTCAACATTATGTTCAGATCAACAAGTTAATTAACAACTATACACCCTCAAACATGCAAACGTACAGGTTTCAGGTATTTCACTGTTATCATTTTTATTGTAAACTATATCATTCAGATAAAAATAGATGGCAAATTATATACATTCTGTACGTATAACAGAAAATATGATCCAATTCCGATAATAGAGACAAAAAATTCAATCAATACAGTAAATAATTCCAAATATTCCAAACAATGTTCATGGCCGACTTGATTAATCAAACAGCTGTTCCCAACTTGTTATAGTTTGTCATCTATACCCTGATCCTAACCCCGGTACGATTAAGTTGTAATTACTGCAACGTGTTTATAATGCTTGCGTTCGATTCATTTTCAATATCCGCCGTTATGATCATATATCCGAACACTTCAATAACCTCGCTTGGCTCCGACTTCCTGACAGATGTAAATTGCACTCTCTTTCACTTCTTTTCAAGCTTCTGAATTCCTACACTCCTAGTTATCTGGCGTCCAGATTTGAGAAGTTATCTTCTTACCACAATATTGACACTGGGTCACAAGATAACAGTCTGCTAAGAATCCCTCTTCATAGCACTTCCTCTCATTCCACTTCCTTCACAGTAGCTTCTGCTCGCTCCTGGAATTTCCTTCCTCAAGATATCAGGGGTTGCCGCACACTTGGCACTTTTAAGTCACGCTTATACAGTTATCTGTTGTCTAATAATTAATTGTTGTCTATTTATTTAAATGTATTGTATGTCATTAATATTTTTATATGCCTTTTCTTCTTGTACATTGTATATTTCAATCGTTAGCTCTAGATTGAATCAAATATTTTGTAAATAATAATTATATTTTAGACATATCATGTATATTTATGTTAACTGTAATTTAGATGTAAGAATAATTTTTGTATATTTTAACCTGGTTGAGTGGTAGACAAAGCCTTAAACCTTAACTCTGCCAGGTAAAATAAAGCTGATATTATTATTATTATTATTATTATTATTATTATATCACCGAGTGTTTAAGGTAACAGGCCTTGGCGCAGAGCTACAGAACTTGCGCTAGTTCGGGTCACCATGGATGAAGAAATTTTCTCATGGAATTTTGACCAATATGGATCCCGGTGCTTACCAGCATCATGAGGAAATTCGGTACCTACAATAAGTAGCGACTCAATCTTGAAAAAAGCAGCTGTAACGACTGGAGAACCCGACATGCTGACCACATGTCACCCCTATAGTGGCAGGATGTTCGTCTGCCTCTGTGATTAACGGCATTAGATGTGAGACCAGCAGCCGGATGGTGGGCCAAGGACCTTCTAGACCTTTCGTGTAATGGATATTTTATTTTGGACTATAAATAACTTCACTCTTTTATATTATCAAAATAATTCTAAAATTCACAAATATAGGCGAATGTCAAGTGGGGGAGTAAAAACTACCCGCACTACTAATAAATAATATATACGAATTAAAATAATTCATTCATTCGTTTTGAGAATTGTCCTCATTATTGAGGTTATCTCTAACCAATCTTAGTAATTAACATCAATTAAAAATAAATAAATAAATATAAATGACTACGGACTTATAATTTGCAACAAACATTCACAAATTTCCCTTAATTAAAGTTCTCCATCCTTCTCTGTCCTCTGTGTCTTGATCTATTACACCAAAGTTCCTCATTGAATTTTGAATTTTGTTCTTCCAAGTTGTTCTTGGTCTTCCTTTTCTGTTTCTTCTTTCAATTTACTGCTGCCTTGTAATTTTATGTTGGTTCATCAAAGACTAGAGTAAGTCAATCTTGATAAAAAATCGCCCGATCCTTCAGGTTAGAGGTTGTAGTGTGGGCCAGCTCCTCGCTCATCATAAAAAAAACCGAATCTTAAGCCTCGGAAATAATTCATAAAGAAGAAAAATATTACTACATATGTATATACCCCATACGTCCCTAGCGAGAGTTTATCACCCAAGCCAATTTATTTTTACGCTTATTTACCTACAGGTGTCAACGAGTGGCATGTGGTTAACGCATCACATCAACGAGACATATAGTAACGAACTGAATTATTACTTGGATGGATGAAAGTCTGTTAAATTTTGCACAGATATATTTTTATTAAGGCGTGCTGTTCTTTTACAAGCCTGAAAATCTTCAAACTTGTGACCCATGGCTTAAAGTCTCACCTGGAGGATTGTTCCTTTAATTTTTCCGTCCTAAAAGTCCATCGACCCCGGCCCGGGTTGAACCTTTGGCCCTTACAAGGAACGTAACCACTATACCAAGGCGGCAGACACATTATTATTTGTTTTTGGTGTTAACCTAAAACTCCCTAATATCTTGCTTCTTCACGCCTACAATATTTCTGGTAATTTGATCACCTCCCCGTTAGTAATTTTAAATTAAATTCATATAAGGCTATACTTGTTCCTTTTTCCTAGTGACTTTTCCTCTTGTTCACCTATTAATTGTTACCTTGGTTCCAGTTCTTTCATTGTTTCAGTTTCATGGTATGTAAAATACAAAAGATATTCACACATACCCAGGTCATTATGGAATATGGCCAATTCACTTTCATGTCTCCTGCTATGTAGTCAGAAATCTGGCCATTTTAATATTCAATTAAATTTCTATCCTCAAAATTTATTTTATTGATAAACTCTACTTAATAGCATAAGGTTTCAAAAATGTGAAAACAAAGTATATTTTTTATTATATTACTACCTAGAGACAATATAAAAATCCAATCGTGATAGCCTATACAAAGGAGCAAATGTTATTAACGTTATGACCAGTTTGCATTTCATTATCCTGAATTATTATTTTTTTATTTAGGACTATTCCATAATAGAGTGTTTCTCCTTCAACCCAAAGTGATTTGTCGCCAGAGATTCCTGTCTAAACATCTTCTTCCCTCTGAACTCTAGCTTCCATACTTCTCTTCACTCCACCCATCCATCGTTCTCTAAGCCTGCCGTTTCCACTTCTTCCATTTGCTTTCCAATTAAGGATCTTCTTTGGTATTCTGTCTTCATCCATTCTTATGAAGTGTCCATACAATTTTAAACGTTCTTCTTCCATTTTTCTTAATATTTTTTTTAACTTGCATAATTTCTCTTATTGTGCTGTTTCTGACCTTATCCCTTCTTGAAATTATTTTCGATCGCCTTCAAAAATCCATCTCTACTGCTAACAGCTTGTATTATTATTATTATTATTATTATTATTATTATTATTATTATTATTATTATTATTATTAAATAGCTAAAAAATATGTATGTAATACTCAGTTAAAATCCCTCTCCCAAGGGGTCGTGTTAAGGTTAAATGCCCGGGTGGTATGTGGCAAGTAAATTTCCTATAGGGCGAGAGGTTAAACTGCATGAATGGATGAAAAGGAATGGAAAATTGCAGTTATATAATCTTAATTAAGAAGTACATAAACAATATTCCAACTCACTACACCAGTACCATTGATGCCCAATGCTGTTAATGCAATTGCTGGATTGTAGACTTAAACTATTAAATAAGGGAACATCATCGAGAGATTTGCTATAAAAATATGATAATTGCTGGTGCAAGTTGGCTGATATTAGGAACTACTGGAGGTATTTAGTTACTGCGGCATTGGACCCCTGGGTTTTATAAGCCATATAGTTTGTTAGCAACAGTACATACAGAATCCTTAATTCCAGATTTTCAGTACATGCCTAAGCATTTTCAAAAATAAAAATACATACAACAAATTGAATCCAAAATGTTGTGTGAAAACGTATACAGTAATAGGCCTATACCTTTAAAATATTAAAAAGAAATATGTGAAATTATAAAATGGAAAGAATTGCTAGAATAGCTGTGTGAAACAGTGTAAGCCGAGAGGGTGGATATAGGACAGTAGGCATGTGCAAAATTTCATAAAATTCGGTCCAATGGTTTAAGAGTTGTTTGCACTTTGTAGAGTGAACGCGCGCAGCTGACGGATTTTCCAACCGACTGCACAGGCGAGTGCATCTACCTGTACAAGTGATCACGTGGGCTTAGTGAAGGGGATTCCCGTGTTTTTACCGGTCATTTCCTGCCTCATTGCCTGTTACTGACCTGGTTCTACAATTAGCGAACACATTACACGGGGTTATCAACAAATCCGTCATTCTATCTTGATATCCACGATGCAATTTTATTAACAATTTAAATAATCTAACATAAAATTGCGCACAAACTTTCCAGTGTTGATAACGTAATAGGACTACGCACCTGAATTATTCTCATTTATATATTTTTAGTTAGAACTAAGGTAGATCATGGGTGGAGATTCTTCTCCACTCGTTCGTGTCCAGATTTCACTTAGGGCCCACTAAGCCTGATGCAGGATATGCATATATACATATATAAGTGTGTGAATGTGTGTGTGTGGGGGGGTGCAGAGAGAGAGAGAGAGAGAGAGAGAGAGAGAGAGAGAGAGAGGAGAGAGAGAGAGAGTGTACCGGGAAATTTCTTCGGGATTACGTCGGTGGCAGCGTATCAGTAACCATGCTGCCTCTTTCTCTATTATTAAATGAAATCGTGGGCTTATTGAATCTATGTCCTCATAAGGCAACATGGCTTGTTAAGGAAATATCGTAGACTGCCATTACATACCTGAAATGTACCAAGATGAAACATTTATTTCTTGTCAAATGCTTGTCATAGGTATATTGAATGCAACATAAGAAGAGCATGTTCCCTCCATTTATTATTGTCCTATGGCTTCTAAAACAATGTCCTTCCGTAATTATTATGATATTTATATATATAATAGAAAGAAGTCAGCTGGGGTTAAATATGTGAATTTATAACGACTAAATATAATATAATATAATATTAATAAATATAATATAATATAATATAATATAATATAATAATAAATATAATTATATAATATAATAATATGATTATAATATAATATAATATAATATAATATAATATAATATAATATAATATAATATAATATAATATAATATAATATAATATAATATAATATAATATAATATAATATAATATAATATAATATAATATAATATAATATAATATAAAATAATATAAATAATATAATATAATATAATACGATTATAATAATGAATATATATTTTGAAAGTGCATGTCCAATGTATGTTTATGGAAATATTCCGCACGCCATGCTTCATTACCGTACTCATGGAAAACATATTTGGACCCTCCAAAAGAACAAAAATGTGGATAGAAAATCTAGCCTTGAAATCGTAACATGCCATCAAGCTTTATAATTGTATAGAAGAAGAAGAAGAAAGTTATGAAAATATAGTTTTATTTCTTTCTTTCTCCTTAAATCCCATATGCACACTAGTTTATCTTTTCTTTCATTTTATTCTTCTTTTCATGTGATAGACCTAGTGGTCTGTTACGGTCTCAATCCAACGTTTGAAGGGTCTGCCCAAAGATCTCTTGCCTGGTGGCTGGTAATTTAAGATCTGACGTGGTATTCTTGTTCTGCTCATTCTTCGTACGTGAGATTTCCAGTTGTTTCTGTATTTTTGTACATATTCCATGACTGATTCTGTTTGTAATTGTTTGAGAATGTCAGAATTCCTTTTATGGTCTGTCCTTGAATAGCCCGCATTACGTCTTATAAATTTCATTTCTGCCGCAGTTAGTCTTCGTTCATCTTCTTTAATTACGATAATTTAATGTCAATATATTGTTAGTGGGGTATTTAAATACTTCTTCCTTTTATAAAAACATTACTTAATATTAGAAAAAAAATCGTCCCTCGCTGTGGTATCGGGGTAGCGTGCGGCCTTGTCACGCAGCGGGCCCGTGTTCGATCCCCGGTCGGGACAGTTTTTCTGGGTGAGGTTTTTATCGGGGTTTTTCCTCACCTGTAAGACAAATGTCAGGAAAACTTTAAGGCCCAAACGGTCCCCGAAATCATATGGCCATCGCAATCATCATTCATATTAATCTTAGGTTAAGTTTAGAATTAGGGACTCTCCTGGCGCACCACTATCATCATCATCATCCATCATATCATCGAGGCAACGTAACCCCGCCTTCCAAGCGCCCCAACCTCAGAAGTGGGTTACAATTACGCCATGCCAGGAAGAAACCAGGAATGTCGAAAGACAAACCTGGGGCATTTGGAAAAAAAAAAATTAGAAAAAATATATATAGAATGAATTCTGATATTTGTAAGTTAAAGACAATGTTTTCCGGTCTGTTAGTAATACGCACAGAAGCTCGCCAAGTAATTAATCCACATTGCTTAATGAATTAGCTCAAGACATGCAATAAGAAGGTACGCATGGTACAGATATCTCTTTCACCGGCCGTATTCCCTTTGCATCATAATGTTTAAATTGTTCAAACCCATGATTTCAGGACATATTAAGTCTACTATTTAAGGATACCGGTTGATTATTTTCTAGTTGTCTTTAACTGACTATTTAACTCATGCCCCAAATGGGAGTCAATGACCAATCACATTTCAATGATTATTTATTTACAACCAATCACAGTCGTGTTTCGCCTGGAATTTACCAACTAAAGTTCATCATAATAGATAAAGCACCTGCTTTTTAACATTCTGAATAGGTCATAGCATTATTTTGCAGTGACAGACTCTCTAAGAAATACGGCTATCAGATTGTATATATAATGCATGAATGTCAAAACAAAGCACATGCGGGAGTTAATATAAAAACATTTGTAGCAATTGATTATACCACCAAAGAAAGAAACCACTTTTTGCTCTTTTTTAAATGTATTTTTCCCGAGTAATAATATTCCAGAAAAATATAATTGTCATATTTACATCATAGTACATCAGAAATGAATTAATATACAGTTTGATGCGTTTCATTTTTTCTCCACTAGAGTGCATTCTTACAATATTGCGTTCCTTTGGCAATAAATAATAATGACTGGTTGCAGTGATGAACAAAAGAAGCAAATGAAGCGTGCCAATCGTTTCTCATTTGTTTTCGAACATCGCCATTTACATTAAATATATAAATATTTTTAAATAACTATATTTAAATATTGATTTGTGAGTAAACAGCTTAATTATATTCGTTAATAATCCTAACAAATGCCACTCTTGATTTCCAAATTACCGTGGGTCGTGAATTTATCGATAATTTGGAAATCACTCATGGCATTACTTATGGTAATTGATCTTCATTACACAGTGCATTACATATACAATTTATTCAACTTCATTTGTAGGCGGTTGAGTTAGATATTACCATGATGACCTCTAAATTTGAGGTCGCAGGTTCACACTTGGCCGTAGTCAACGGCTTTTTAAAATCCTAAAAAATTCGGTGCTTAGTTTTCTTCGTAAGGTATTAGTAGTAGGACTTTATTACACAAAAAGTAAGATATTTGCAATATTATTTACAAAATATGGGTCGCACGGGCTGTTGACAGTCCGTTACAATAAAGTAATAATTGGCACTAGTGTAAAGAAAAATAAACAACAAAAAAAGGAGTGAAATATGATCGTAAGGTAAGTATAGCTTTGGATCCCATGTCGTAGATTTATAGCAGGATGAGTGATCTGAAAGTTAGAATAAATAACAAAGTCAGCAAGAATTTAAAGTTCTAATCTGGAGTTAAACAAGGAGATCCCTTATCTGCAACACTATTCAGTATAGTAATTGATTCAATAACGGAACATTTAAATCTAAGAGGTGATATATGTACCAAATCTAAACAATGTGTAGCCTATGCAGACGCATATTGATAACAGGAAGGAAAATACCAACACATATTGAAACTTTATAGCTACTGAAAGAAAAATCAGTTTAATATGGATAAATAGTAAATAATCCCAAAACACAATATTTAAAATGTATAACAAAAAATGAAAATACAGGTAATTTTAAATCAATTATTAAAAAATATAAGAAGTAAAATCATATAGATATCTTCGTTTCAACTGTAAATGGAAAAAAAAAAAAAGTACGGGGGAAGAAATTAGTAAGAGAATTTCCTTTGCCTACTGTGCAAATAGAATGCACTTATTAAGTAAAATTATTTCCAGATTATATAAAATTAAGCTGTATAATACAGTAATACGATCTGCTGTAACTTACGGCTGTGAAACATGAGTACTGAAAGAATCTGATAAACATTATTAATATTAGAAAGGAAAATCTTACGGAGAGTTTTTGGGCCATTTGGAGAAAGGAATGGTACATGGGGTATACGAATGAACTTCGAATTAGATAATTTAATACAAAATATAGTAAATCACATTATAGCTCAAAGGTGCGATGGTTTGGACACATAAATAGAATACAAAAAGACAAGCTTGTAAAAGAATATAGAAATGGAAACCAATATGTCCCAGAACAGCTGTAGGCCCAAAATCATATAGCAAGATGACTTCATAAAAGATATAACAGAAATGAAAATTCAAAATTGGCCACCCTGTATCCAGAATATATAGATAGATAATGGAATGTATTGCCTTTTCTTTCAGAATACAGAAAATACATATGCATTTACATTGCGCACGGGCCTGCTAGGCCGTACGTGCATTATTTTTCCATGAATAAAAAATAAAACTACTCATAATATAAACAAATACCTACAAATACACCTGTATCAAAAAAACAATAACAGGCTACATATAAGTAAAATCTATGTCTACACTACATCACAATAATACATATCTACATTCATCCATATTCCGTAAATTAATATTTAAAAAAATGCTAGAAAACAAATTAGAAAAAAAACACACACATACACCCACACACCCCCACACATATACACACCGCACGCTCATACCCCCTCCCCCGGCCCTGCAGGCATCAAATACACTATCAGACTATCTGAATGGAGGAAAATATTTGAGAAGGCCAAAATATCAGTGAAGTTATAGTCACCTACTAGAAAAAGAAGAAAATAATCTGAAACCTGAAAAAAAGGAAGTGAACTTAATAAAAGAAAAGGAAAAACGTTTTTCGGCCTTTCACGACCAGATTTGAATCTCCATGTTAATGATTTCATATGCTGAATAACATCCTTTTATAAAAATGCTAATTTATTTATTGTGGTTCATAGATTTTTATCCTACAGGTCAATCGAAAATTGTCTCATTAATCTTAATACCTTATTTTAAAGAGAGAGAGTGTACACATATAGGATTTGGATTATTTCCTCGACATTTTTAATATATTTAAAATAAAACTCGAGTGTAAATGATTTATTTTCATACTATGTCGAATTTGATAAGTGTACGTTAATAAAATAAGTGTGATAAACGAATTATAATAGTTCTCAAACACTTACTGCACGCAACTTTTACCAACATAAAAACTAAATGTAGCGTGTACTAACTCAGTTTAACAAGAGCAATATTAACATTACTCTGAATATATTACGATCCTGAAGCAGTATATTTCAAACCCGTCATCTTTACGTAAGCGTTGCTTATCCATAAAACCCATTCACAACACATTACTATAAATTCTTCTTCTTCTTCTTCTTCTTCGGCTTTCCCCCACTTATAGGTTTGCCGTCTTCAGTTTCCATTTATCTCTATCATTCCAATCTCCCTCTTCCAAATTCCTATCATCCATTATCGTCATGGCGTAGGTTTTCCATTTCCATCTTGGTCTCCCACGTTTATTTCTTCCAGGGGTGATTATTGGTATATATATTTTGGCCATCTTTCATTTTCCATTCTTTGTGCATGGCCATACCATTTAAGCGTTTGATTTTCAATCCTCTTAACAACAGATGTGGTGACATTTATTTCTCTCCAAAGGAATTCATTTCTTATTTTATCCTGTCTTGTTTTTAGGAGGCTTCTTCTAAAATAATCAAATTCAACCGTTCTAATTTTATTCTTTTGTAATTCCGTCAAAGACCAAGTTTCACTTCCATAGGATGACAAAATATTCTGTATTATGCTCTTATAAATTTTCATTTTAGTTTCCTTTGTAATATTTTTATTCCAAATTATTCCATGTAATGTCTTAGTTGCATTTTTTGCCATTGCAATTTTAGTCTGTACATCTCTCTCACAGGTACCTAAACTTGTAATTATTGACCCAAGATATTTAAAAAATTCACAACATTCACACTTTTTTATTTTCCCTGTTTCAAGTATGAGGTCATCCACATCCTTTCCCAAACACATATATTCTGTTTTCTGTAAATTTATATTTAGTCCCCATTTTTTATATTCTTCCATGAATTTATTTATCATATATTTCATATTATCTTCATCCCCTGCAAAAATTATTTGATCATCTGCAAACAACAATGAATGCAGTACTTTTCCTCCTATAGGAATACCCATTTCAGAACATTTTTTTATACCACAAGTTAAGAGTCTGGTCTAAATAAATGTTAAAAAGAATTGGTGACAAACTGCATCCCCGCTTAAGGCCTTTATTCACTGTGAATTCCTCTGTTAAATTATTCTGTATTTTTACTTTAGCTTTTGTATTACTATAGATCCTCCTAACAATATTAATCCATTTATCACAGATATTCATAATTCGCATTGCCATCCATAACAATTGTCGAGGTACACTATCATATGCCATCTCTAAATCAATAAAGGTCATATGTAGTTCTTTATTTTTTGCTAGGATTTTCTCTTGTAATTGTCTAATACAGAAAATATTATCAATACATGTTCTTCCACTCCGGAATCCACATTGTTCTTCTCTTAAGTTATCTTTTATCTCCTTAAGTTTAAAATTTATAATTTTACTAAAAATCCTAGCCGTTGAAGGTATAAAACGCTTATACATCTGTAATTGGAACACAGTTTTTTATCACCTTTTTTTAAAATAGGAGTAATGTACGTTACATTCCAGTCTTCTGAGAATTACTATAAATACAAACATTTTAATGTACAGAAAACAATTCATATACATCATATTGGCAGCAGAGAATCCTCAGTAAGAAAATTGCCCATAATTTAATTGACGTTGAGATAATTAATTAATTTATCTTAGCCTTACACTCCTTAAGATATTTTAGTAATTTTTAGATATTTCAGTTAAATTATATTGATATATTTGAAGAGAAAAATTATACGCTCAGACCGGGACTTGAACCCGGGACCTTGGAAAAAGCCGTACTGGCTGTAATGTATAATTCCCAAACATGTCTTCTTAATAAAGGAGCCGCCATTTGCAAGATAGAAGCATGGCTTCACAGCATTTGGTGGATGGGAATTACAATGTATATAGAGAAAGATTTGCGTTTAGATCGGTACTTGCTCAGGTAGCTCAGTTGGTAGAGCACTTGGTCTAGAGAACCAAGGGTCCCGGGTTCAAGTCCCGGTCTGAGCGTATAATTTTTCTCTTCAAATATGATTTATCCATCATTGAGATGTACGAAATCAATAATAAAAATAAAAAAAATATATTGATATATCCTTGCCACTTCGATTTGCTTTTAAGAATTTGCGGAATTCAGCAATCATCACTCAAAGCTCCTTTCATATTTGATATGGCATTCTAAATGGAGGACCTGAAGAGAGCATCATAATAGTACACCTGATATCCTATTTAAACAATGTTTATCAATTAACTAAAGGTAAGATATTCAACATAGTATCTATAGAATGGAATGGAATTTATTGCCTCTTTTCAAATGAAAGGAAATATATTTGCATTTACATTGCTCGCGGGCCTGCTTGGCTGTACGTGCATTATTTTTCGATGAAAAAAATAAGCATAATACAAACAAATACTTACATGACTATACACCTACATAAACATGTATAAAAACAATGAAAAAATATATATCCTCCACAGTAATTCTGCCCGAGGGCAAGTCTTTCACTGCAATCATAGCATTTCCGTGCTAGGCTTTGCAGATTTACTACGGAATTTTAGGTGTGGTAGCTTCCTGTTGCTTTCCACACCGGTGAAGGATGATGATGGTAATGATAAGGATGATGATGGCCGGATGATTTTGGGAAACCATTGGGTCTTAAGCTTCCTGACATTTGTCTTACAGATGAGAAAAAAACCCGAAAAAACTCACCCAGGAGCCTGTCCCAACCGGGACCCGAACTCGTGCCCGCTGCGTGACAAGGCAGCACGCTACTTCGAGACCACAGCGGTGGACATTATATATATATATATATATATATATATATATATATAAAATTATATGTCTACACCACATATACAATAATACACATCTACACACATTCATGAAAAGACCATGTGTATAGATATACAAAAAACTCTAATTTTGTATATTATTAATTTAAAAAATCTACAAAACAAATTTAAAAGAAGAGAGAAAAAAATACACACATATACATACACGTCCCCCACACACATACAGGCGTGCTCATACCCCTCCCCACCCCCCTCCTGCAGACATCAAATGCACTATGCGATATTTTCTGGCTACACTCGGCTTGTATGTACTGTATGTTTTTTTTTTATAGGAAATGTGCACTCAGTTGAGCATTATTGGTGGGGACAGGACACACACCCAGACCCAAGGTGGAATTTAAATCCCCCTACCCCGCCGGGAATCGAACCCGAAGATAGGGACTCTACCGACTACACCACGGCGACGGACATGTACTGTCTGTCTATATCAATTAATCTCTTCTTAACTTTCCATGAAACATTTCTATATGCCCCGTATTTCTCTCCCATACCCAACCCATCTCTGTGCCCTTAAATCCCCTTTCACACTGATTATCCAATACCCCGAAACACACTGACATCTCTGTTCCTTGTAACACTCTGCTCTGAGCGAGTTCTGATTCACGTTTATTATGTCCAACCAACACTTAATAGCCATAATTTTGCCCCTTATTATGTCCGAAAATGTACCGAATTCTTTAAGTATACCACAATTTGAAGTCCCGTTTCTAATCTCAACGCTCTCTTCAGAAACATAGCTAGAATTTTATCTAGTGTCCCAATTCGTTCCCAACCCCACAATTCTGGGCCATGTAGTATGGTCGCTCTCACAGTGGAAGAATAAACCTGTCCTAGTGTACGCACCGGTACGTTTCGCAATTTTGCTATATTAGTAAGCATTTCAAGCATTTCGCTTGTTCGGCTCCTAGCTCTCATTGTTACATTCTCGATGTGTTTCGTCCATTTTTCTATTCACTGCCAAAGTCATCCCCAAGTAGATAAAGTTTTTAATCATCATGATCATCCGGTATCATGGCAGCTGCCGCCGTCTTCCGGAAACCAAACGCCATTCCTCTCTGTCCATCCATTGATCTTCCTCCATTCCTCTGATATTCATAGCTGCTTGTACCCCCTCTATCCAAGTTTTCTTCGGTCTTCCTCTCTTCATCCTTTCCATTGGGATCCATTCCATGACAATTTTAGACAATCTTTGTTCTGGCATTCTTTTGACATGGCCATACCATTGTAATCTTTTTTCTTTTATATAATGTCTATA
Source organism: Diploptera punctata (assembly GCA_030220185.1). Lineage (NCBI taxonomy): Eukaryota > Metazoa > Arthropoda > Insecta > Blattodea > Blaberidae > Diploptera > Diploptera punctata. The sequence goes on along the minus strand of JASPKZ010010239.1, from coordinate 1,834,963 downwards.
ATGTCCGGCTCCTCTTGTACACCCATAATTTGCCTCATTTCTTTATTTCGTATTCTATCCATTATAGAATTTCAAGCTGATCTTCTTAAAACATCCATTAATGTACTTATTTTTTTTCATTTCCCTGGTAGGAATTTGCCAGACTTCAGCACCATATGTAAAATGCTCTGAAGGCATGATGTTTGGTTTTTCAATATTTTTTTTATCTTTTTATGATGAACGAGGAGCTGGCCCGATGCATCAACCCCCAACCTGGGGGACGGGTAATTTTTGTTCAAGATTTTCTTCCTCTAGCCTTTGATAGTCCAGTAGATAGATAGATAGATAAATGGAATTTATTGTCCTTTTTTCAGAAGAAAGAAAATACATATGCATTTACAATGCGCAAGGCCCTGCTTGGCCGTACGTGCATTATTTTTCCATGAATAAAAAATAAAACTAATCATAATATAAAAAATGCCTACAAATACACCTGTATCAAAACAATAACAGGCTACATATAAGTAAAATCTATGTCTACACTACATCACAATAATACATATCTGCATTCATCCATATTCCGTACATTGATATTTAAAAAAATGCTAGAAAACAAATTAGAAAAAAAGCACACATATATACACCCCCACACCCCCAAACGTATACACACCGCACGCTCATACCCCCCTCGCCCCGTCCCAGACTATTCAACTTATCAGACCTACTTATTATATAATATAATTAAAGATCGAAAACAAAGATCATATTGAGATGTTTCTTATTGTTAATACATATATCCTTAATCTACAATTTTGTTATATCTCAATTTCCTTACTGTACCAAAAATTTTTCATGTTTTTGATTCACTCTTGATCCGTCCTAAAAGATCCCAACACGCCACTCTCCCTCGATCCGACCTGAGAAATGTCTCCGGCAGCATCTGTAATCTAAGTTGTTCTGTCTCTCTACAGAATGCTATAATATGCTGCCAGTTTTCATGGTCATCGCATAGCGGGCATAGTTTAATGCCTTCATCATTTGTTAAATTATGGGCTATCCATCCTCCCAAATGAAACCATGCAATAGCACTTCTATCATCCCATCCAAATATTCAATATATTTCTCCCTTCCCTACGAAACTTTAAGTTCCGTCTGCAGGGTGAGCGATATTTTCTCGCTACACTCGGCTTCTATATACTGCCTGTCTATAATGATTAGTCTCTTCTTAACTGTCCTCCAAACATTTATATTATTCCGCGTACTCCTCTCCCATACCCAACCCATCCCTATGCCCTTCAATCCCCTTTCTACACCGATTACCCAATCTCCCGAAACACTTTGCCTTTTCTGTTCATTGTAACACTCTGCTCTAAGCGAGCCCTGATTCCCGTTTATTATGTCCAACCAATACTTAATAGCCATATCTTACTGCAAGGCAGCAGCGCTAGTTTTGGTCCGCCCTGGGTATTTTATTTCCCCAGTACCCGCCATATCTGGTGAGCATTCCCTTATCCGCCACCTGGGGAGACGCCCGATGGGAGACTGGCAACTCCACACATTTTCTAAATTCTCACCAGGGTATGTCCACCTGTCCCTCCCGCTGTGTGTCGACCGTTTTTAAAAGTTGTGGCTTTAGTTTTGTTTACGTTAACAGTAAGTCACCAAGTCCTACAGTATGTCGATAGTAAATCTAAACTCTTCTGCATATAATCTACTTTCGTGTAACAGAGACAAATGTCATTCGCGTAAATTAGAACAGCAATGCTTCTCCCACCCACCATTGGAGCACAGTATCCTTTCAGTATGCAAATAGGCAAAAACAATACAGTTAAGTACCATTTTCACCTCTATTTTTAAACCGATTTTCTTCCTCTTTTATATACTTTTCTTTTTTTGTTTGTTAAGTAGCTATTGCTGAGCTTTAGTGTTATCAATAAAAATTATAAAAAATTAGTTTCGCTGTTTTTTATCTGCAAGGCAATGTTTATGGAAAATCTCGATGTTGCAAGACTTGAATTTCTTCCAGAGAAGCATGTGATGTACAAAAGCCACGCCCAAAATATTATCTGTTGTTTTAAACTGCAGGACACTAAAGTCCAGCGCCAAATCTTCCATTTAAACTATGGTAATACATGTACACCCTTCGACAAAAAAAAATGAGTCATCTCTTGAACGCACATTTCTTCTAAGTCATACTCGGCACAGCGCTGGGTTCAAACTAGGAAACTAGTCATAATTGTGCAGTCCCTGAGCTACTGTGTTATGTGGCATGAACTGAAGACTCTTCTACGTGTCCCGATAGCTCAGCGGTAAAGCACGCGGTCACTGTTTCTGTTAATGAAGATCGCAGGTTCGCGTCTTCAATTACGCAGTTTTTTTTCGTGATATTTGTATTAAAACGTTTTATGAATTAAATACATTTTATTTCGACATTTGAATTAATCTATACTTTTTAAGTTCATAATTGTTTTTATACCGTTGAGGTTATAACAATGTTAAATTATATATTTTTACACGCTTTATATTAGCTTGACCTGTATCTTTCTATGTAACGAACCTGTATCTATGTAACGGAATCTTTGAACACGATTTTCATCCACTTAAAAACATTGGATCGACTTGAAACTTTGTATACTTGTAAAGGACCCATGACAATACAATAATTTCATAGTTTGTTCTAAAATCCTGGCCAGAATCATCGGAAAATCAAAAAAATAATAACCTGTACAATAGGTTGCGGACTTATCGACTTTTTAGTCAATCGTTGTAAGAGCTCAGTTAGTAGAGCGGTGGACTGTAGTGGTATATAATTTCAGCAATCAATAGGTCGCTGGTTCAAATCCGGGCCGGAGGTTTTTTTAGAAAAGTATTAAGCAATTAAATTTTCATGGGATTCCGGTTTATGACAATCAATTAAACTAAAACTTAAAAAAATAAATAATAGTTTAAAAACTGAAACAACACGCTTTATTAGATAACCAAACTAAAAAATAAATAAATAATAGTTTAAAAAACTAAAACAACACGCTTTATTAGAAAACCGAACAAAAAATTAAAAAATAATTTTAATTTCCAACACGCTTGGGGAAAAAAATTAAAGTGGTCAACAAAAAAATCATCTCTAACACATCTAGAATAAAACTAGAGTTATCTAAAAAAAAATAATTTTACCATCAAAAGTGTTGGGCGCTTTTTATGGTTTTTACGTTTTCTTCTTAGAGACTTTACTTTTACCAATATCTGTTTATTATCAAATCTAAGTATCAATTGATATAGAGCACCCCACGCTTTTGATATTAAAATTATTTTTTTTGTAGATAACTAGTTTTATTCTAGATGTGTTGGAGATTATTTTTTTGTTGACCACTTTAATTTTATCCCAAGCGTTTTGGAAAATAAAATTATTTTTCATTTTTTAGTTCGGTTTTCTAATAAAGCGTGTTGTTTTAGTTTGTTTAAACTATTATTTATTTTTACCTTGTATACTACCGTCTTCCTCAACTATGTAAAATTTCCGTTGATTTCACTCTAGGCTTTTCGATGCATGCTTCATCTTCTGGAGTTGTTGTAGTAGTATTGAATTAACTGTAGGTCTAAAGAGGGTTTTGCTTATTAGGCACATTTTCGTTGAGAATGTTTGTATTCTTGGCCTTCTTGATAATTTCGATTTCTTGTAAAATGTTAATTTTGTGTCTGTTGTTTTCTCTGTGTATAATTTACATTGTATTATTGATATTGTTGAAACTGTGGCCGCTTTCTGAAATATGTTTAGCAAAATTTGATTTCATTGTTAAAGGAGAAGGCAAATCAAATTTTGCTGTTCACCAGGTTGAATCCAATCGAAAATGTATGGGCTAAGATGAAAATAGAGATGAACTCTAATTGGCCTGCAGATGCACGAAAAATGAAAGATGGCTTATGGGCACAAATTCAAGACGCCTGGAATACTCTAGCCGATCATACACGTGCCTGTAGAAATTTGATTGCATCAATGTCCTGCAGATTGAGGGCGGCAATAGATGATGAGGATTCATACACCCGATATTGATTTTGTTTTTGTTAAAGTTTCATTTTAGAAGATATTATTTCCTTTCTTCATTTAATTATTAGAAGGTTTTCATTTATGTGTTTTGTGTGTGCATTAAAGTCATAAAACTCAAATATAAAATTAAATATGAAATTATATTACAGGCGAAATGCTACCTTAACATTCAGTAAAAAAAAAAAGTAGAATGGGAATCGAACCCGTGAGGTTACGAATGCAAATGTTGTGTGTTAAACCTCTCGACCACGGAAACACACAAAGGCAAGCTCTCTCTTTTATGTTACTTGAGTGTGCACTACGTTAACTAGCAAACAACACAGTACAATTACTGAAAACGTGTTAATGTGAATAAGGCTTCTGCGAGTTCTCATCAAGTTCCCCAATCGGTTGTTAGAATCAAGAGATGACTCATTTTTTTGTCTAAGGGTGTACATAATGATCATCACAGAGGTAGACGATCATCCTGCCAGTGTAGGGATGACATGTAGTCAGCTTATCGAGTCCACTAGCCATTATAACTGGTTTTCTCAATGTGGCACCGCTACTTATTGTAGCTACCCGAATTCGTCACGATTCTGGGTGCTAATTTAGAATAATATCACCTCATCATAAGTCACATTTCAACGTTAAATATACATTTTTTTGAGGTATAAACATTTCTGATTCAATTATGATTATGGTCAATTAAATCGATCTTTTAGCTACTGATGAGCTTTAGTGTTATTAATAAAACAATCTGTAAACATGTATTCACTTACGCTTTCACGGCCGGAGTTCTATGATGACCTTGAAGAAGATTTCCGGGCTGTAGGTCGTGGTCTTGAGGCTTGAAGTTCCCCGACGTTTCGCCACAGACTGCGTCTGGCATCCTCAAGGGTTGTCTAGTCCGTGGTCTAGAGGCAAGCCTCAATTTGGCTAGACGCAGTCTGTGGCGAAACGTTGGGGAACTTCAAGTCTCAAGACCACGGCCTACAGCCGAGACAACCCTTGAGGATGCCAGGCGCAGTCTCTGGAGAAATGTCGGGGAACTTCATGTCTCAAGACCACGGCCTACAGCTCGGACATCATCTTCAAGATCATCAATTTTTAAACAGTTTTTCCCCCTACCTTCGACACAAAAAACAGTTAAGTATATTTTTTTCTCTCCTTGTCAACCAATTATATATGTCTGTGTGTGTTAATTCGTTCAGTACAATGTTAAATGAAATAAATTACTATTTAAAATTAAAAGTGTCCAATAAAATTTTAAACTAACGATATCTAATATAATATAAAGTGAGATAATAAGTACGGTGACGTGTTATTTATAGTCCAATTTCGGTAATAGGCGAACACAATAAAATAATATGTACAGCCTTTGAAATAATGTATGGCGCATAGATATTTTTCAAGTGTCAGAACGAAGCCACTGTGCATGATCAGAGATCAGCTATTTAGTTCACAAATATACAACTATTTGAGAAACTAAATCCATTCTATTTCGTTGTGTGTCGTGCGATGGAAAACAATTTCATGTAAATAAGTAGTGCGGTAAATACCGAAAATGAAACAAAGCAAAAGAAATGAAACAAAAGAAAGAAAATTAATTGAAATAAGGACGAGAGAGAGAAAAAAAGTATGACAGCAGGATCAATCACGCGACCTCATGCACGGGAAACTGAAGCTCCCTCTAGACCACAACCATCTCTCCTAGAAATTGTCTGTATGAAGCGAAGCAATCCTTCAGGACTTACTTGTATAATTAAATTAGATATTAACTTAATTTAAATTAATCAGACGCATTTTGTATTAGTAATAATTTTATTATGCCATGTGTTTTGTAAACAAAGCAATGAGACGTTACAATCGTTGTTCATTTTCTATATATATATATATATATATATATATATATATATATTCCGTTCCATAGTAATTCCGCCCGAGGGCAGGGCTTTCATGCTACGCTTTGTAGCTTTACTAGGGAAATGTATGTGTGGTAGCTTCCCGTTTCTTTCCACACCGGTGAAGAATGATGATGATAATGGCCGGATGATTTTCGGGGACTGTTGGGCCCTAAGCTTCCGGACATTTATCATACAGGTGAGAAAAAAAACCGAGAAAATCTCATCCAGGAGCCTGTCCCGACCGGGAATATTTCCATACATATACAAATTTATTTATATAACGAAGCCTGGTAACATGTAGGCACTATGAAAATTAATGACGTTATTAAATAATAATAAATAAAAAATCTACCTGACCAGAATCGAACGTGGGCCTGCGTCGTCGGAAAAAGAACATCTTACCGACTGCTCCACTGAAGCAAACTATACGAATGCTGCGTGAAGAGAGACTTACGCCGTCCGCGTTATACTCAAACGAGTCAGAACATGTGTGTACTGGTGTGAATCGCTCTTCAAAACTCTAACTTTCCATCATCAAGAGTTGCACCATCATTTTTTTGAAAGGCTGTACATTACAAGGAATGAGAACTTTAACATATTCGTTGAAAAATTGTTTTTTTCGTCATCGACGTGGAGATAAACATTTCAACACCTACGTAAAACACTGTATTCCATCATTGTATCGTAATATACAATAAACATTACGACGTAAAAAAAAAAGAGAGGTTAATGTTGTCTCTCGGCAGACTTTGGGAAGGGCTCGCATTAAGCTCCATTGATACTAATACTTCCCGCGGATATGCGTAATAGATGTGACAAACCAATCAATGCATTATCATAGGCATCAACAAAGATTTGACGTAAAGAGTAAAATTAAAATTACCGGAAATGATTACAATACGATTTTGACAAATATATATTTAGTATCGTACCAATTAATAAGAAAGGAGATAAAACTGATAGCAACAACTACAGGGGCATCTCATTACTTTCAACTTCGTACAAAATTCTTACAAATATATTAGTAAGCAGACTTACTCCCTATATTGATGACATTCTAGGAGATCATCAATGTGCATTTAGAAGAAACAGGTCTACAACAGATCAGATTTTTAGTATAAGACAGATTTTAGAAAAGAAATGGGAATATAATGTTACTGTACATCAACTATATGTAGACTTCAAAAAAGCATATGATTCAATTAAGACGGAGAAGTTATATAGTATCCTGCTGGAGTTCGGAATTCCTAAAAAGTTAGTTAGACTTATACGAATGTGTCTAAATGGCTCAAAGAGTAGGGTGCGTGTAGGCAAACAGTTTTCGGACACTTTTGAAATCCAGAATGGATTGAAGCAAGGAGATGTACTGTCTCCACTACTATTTAATTTTGTACTAGAGCATGCCATTAAATCTTTAGAGAATGAGGAAGGCTTACAACTGAATGGTATTAATAAGCTGTTAGTTTATGCTAATATAATGTAGTATTATTGGCCGATAGCGAGGAGATATTAAAGGACAACACGCACACACTATTGAATAACACTAAGAAATTAGGACTGTAAGTAAATATCAATAAAACTAAATATATGGCCACACGTAGAAATTCATTGTATAATGGAAATGGACAGCTAATGACAAATGAGGAAAATTTTGAGGAAGTGGCTGAATCCAAATATCTAGGAACAATAATCACAAATAGGAATGAGATGCACAAAGAAGTTAAACATAGGCTCAATTCTGGAAATGCGTGCTATTATCCATTGCAGAGACTCTTGATGTCCCAACTCCTTTAAAAAAAACGTTAAACTGAAAATACATAAAACTAATATTCTACCAGTTATATTATATGGATGCGAAACATGGACTCTTACTTTAAGGGAGGAAAGGAGATTACAAGTATTTGAGAATAAAGTACTTAGGAAAATTTTTGGACCAAAGAGAGATGAACAGACAGGTGAATGGAGAAGACTACATAACAATGAACTACATGGTCTTTATAGGAAACCAGATATAATAAGAACAATTAAGTCTCGTAGACTGCGATGGTCAGGACATGTTGCACGTATGGGGAATGAAAGACGTGCATGGAAGCTTCTTGTAGGAAAGCCAGAGGGAAAACGCCCAGTTGGTAGACCAAGAATGAGGTGGGAGAATAACATTAACTATGATTTGAGGGAAGTAGATTATACAGGAAATGATTGGAAAGCATCTCAGGATAGGGATGTATGGAGAGCTTATGTCCGCGCGGCCATGAACCTACGGGTGTAGATGAAATTTTGTTTATTATTTGGATTGTATAAGGAATAGAATGGAAATAGAATCAATTAGTTTATGAGTTGTGCCAGTGAGTAAGTAAGTAAGTAAGTATATATTTAGTATCACTTGGTCAGACACTTTAACATGTTATTTGAAAATTATAAACTTTCATCCTTAGTATGATAGGTATTTAGATATTCATTCTTCATTACGTGCATCTAGGCGCAGTTGATGACACGAATCCATTGCATACTTATAAGTTGCAATGGGGCTGCAGTTGAACATGCAGCTTATGTAGGCATCCAAGGTGAGTGTCCACGAGGTTAAGATAGAGATGTAGGAAAGACAGAAATGAACCGTTCGGCTTCGAATACTCTATTATCATCATGGTCGAAGAAACAAGAGGTCAAGCAAGGGAGACAGGATAGGAAAGTAAAAAGTTGGATCTGGTACTAGAAAATTAAAAAATACCAGATCAAGCTAATCAGCGCTAATGGGAGGGTAGGCATCCCTTTGGTTCGTACTGAATAAACAACATGTTAATAGCTGCACCACGAGACGGTAAGGGTTGTCCAGGTTGGTTAATAAGAAATTACGTGAATCCAATGAATCAATTTCAGAAACTAAATGACATCCAGTCACAAATCAACAGCATTTATATAACTTGTCTTTCTATACCTATACATCCCGATGTGGGATAAAGAAGCTCCTTTAAGAATTTATTTAGCCAAATTAATTTAGATATGCTTATGTCCCTACAGAAGTTAGCGACTTGAAGTAGTTAACTCATCGCCCCTACGATTTATCTAGTAGACAACTGATATATTACTTAGATGGGAAAGGCTCAGTTTGCTCAGAGGTTTTAAGATTTTAAGGTTTTAGGTTCTTTTACGAGAGCGAAAATCTTCAAACTCAGGATCCACGGCTTAAAGTCCCCCACCCCCGGAGAATTCGATCATTGAACTTTTAATTTCTAAAACAATCCATCTATCCTGGCCGGGTTTGAACCCACGACCATCGAGACCAGAAGCAAGGAACATAATCCGTAGACCACCAAGAACTTTTATTGTATTTATTGTTTTGTTAACAGGCCTACTCGTAACATTTTAGAGACTTGTTTATGGTCCTCAAACTGAAAAAACAATTAATAAAATTTAAAAAACTATAATTTAATCTTGCTGCTTTCTTATTTTAAAAAATGAAATAAATTAATATTTCGAATACTTAGGCAAGTTTTAATTTGATAGAAAATGTGTGTGTAAACTTGAGTTTCTCTAAGTTACAACTATTAATATATTTCCACTCTGTATGATTTAATAGAAACATTTAATACTTGGAATTAAAACATGTATTTTGTAAATTGCAAAATGTGACTTTTTAAAAGTTCGTTTCTGCTTTTTATTTACTTTTTCAATTATGGAAATAGAATTAATTATCTTCATGACGAAATGAGAAAAAAAAAACATTACATAAAAACATCGCACAACGTTAAAAAACTTTTTTTTTTGACACAAAACGTGATTATTATTATTATTTTGAAAACAAATATTCACCATAACATATAATTTGTGTTTACAAATATTTTTTGGTCATAAAATTAAGAAGAATATTATATAAAATTGGAATGAAATAAATGTAACAATAACATGGACAAAAATATTAAATAAAACTTATTCGAGGAATATTGTTAAAATAGGCAAATTTATTATTATTTGTAATTTACATTTATGGAAATAGTAATTATTCAATTATAATTTGTTTACCTACCGGAAAACAAAGAAAATGTCAACTTTAAACCAAAGTTGTTACAATTACAGACAATAAGAATGACTTATTAGAATATTGAAGGGGTCTTGAAGGATTTAGTAACCAGAGAGTGTTAATGGAGGTAAGTGGAATGTAACAAATCTATAAAGTAGTAGCGGACCCGGCAGACATTGTCTTCCCCGAACGTTCAATTCTCTTGTCATGGCTGTAAGATAAAAACATAAGTTGCTTTTTTACTATAAAATTCATTAATTGATAAGTTCGCAAGAAAACCCCTCACTGCCATCTGTTGTGACTCAAGAAGCGTGCATTAGGATGTCACATTGTTGTCGTGCGGAATAATAATAATAATAATAAATAATAATAATAATAATAATAATAATAATAATGATTTATTTTAGCTGGCAGAGTTAAGGCCATAAGGCCTTCTCTTCCACTCAACCAGCGAATATGTCGATAATGCAGATGACTACACATCTAACATAAAAAATTCCTATTACCCGATCGCAGCGCCACCTACAGGGTCCAATTGTGAAACTAAAGCATTCAGAGACCGACTTCAAACAAACACAACATTTTTCATCAAAATCGGTGCAATCGTTTAGGCAGTTTCTGATTGTCGTATTCCGATATTTTTTTGACAATACCTACCTCGATTTATTTTAATACGACATACTGAGTTTCGTTGTGAAACATCAAAAATTGTGATCGTTAGAGCGATTTTTAAATTTTCACTTCTGATGAAATCCTACACAAAATGGTTTTAGAGGATCCAATAGTCAACCTAAGACATCCAGGGAGCCATTAAAAATACACACACGCAAAATTTCATGAACTTCGGTCCAGTCATATAGGCATTTGTTTGGGATTTCGCTGATTTTTTGATAGTACATGCCTCAGTTTATTTTAATATGACATTCCGAGTTCTGTTGTGAAACATCGAAAACTGCGATTACTAGAGCGATTTTTAAATTTTCGTTTCAGGTGAACTGCTCCCCCAATTGATTTTAGAACACAATAGATAACGGCTAAATACTCGTCGCATCTGAAACCCTGTATATACAAATTTTCATGAATATCGGTTGAACGGTTCAGACGTTTATACAAAACAGGTATACATACATTCATATATATATATATATATATATATATATATATATAATATGTGTATCAGATTCATATTTAATGTTCGAAAATACGATCACATTTCTCCATTATTCCACGAATTGTCATGGCTACATCTAAAAGAGAGAAGAAAATCGCACTGTCTAATTCTCCTATTTAAGATCCTACATACCTCGATTCCCAATTATTTATCATCCCGTTTGCAGTATCTATCCTCAAACCATAACTTAAACACAATATCACAACATAGTCTCTTACTTAATATACCGCAACATAGGACATCACATCACTCCATGTGATATACCATCTCCACTTCTCGCAACTGGAATTCCCTACCACAAGAAATAAGGGGCTGCCGGACATTGGCATCTTTTAAAAGAAATCTAAATTTATATTTGCTCTAAACTCGACTTCATTATTATCCAGTATAAGATATATATATATATATATATATATATATTAATGGTGTTTCCCCTATAATGTATCATATTTATATTTATTATTATTATTATTATTATTATTATTATTATTATTATTATTATTATCGTATCATTATTGTTATTATCCTATAAAATGATGTTTGTACATGACATTTACATTGCTACATTTATTGTATCTTTAACTGTTTATAATTAGTATAGTGTATATCTATATTTGTCGAATATTTATTTGTATTTGTGCTGGTTGAGTGGAAGAGAGGGCCTTATGGCCTTAACTCTGCCAGAATAAATAAAGTATTATTATTATATATATATATATATTCTTTGTTCATCCCAAACCTAATAGCTGGATCCAATATGTTCGCATTCTCACTGTCGTCTTTGTAGATATGATTCATGTTTTATTAAAGTTGTATCAGTTATGTTGACTATTTTGACCATACGTTAGGTATTGGATAAAGTAAAGTAAAGTAAAGTGATCCCACAACAGACCCGGAGGCCCTTGGGGTAGTAGGAGGTTAGGGCTCCTACTTTTTCTAGACAATCGGCACTTTATGTCAGCCGGGTTGTAAGCCCTGCGTAACGGCCGCCTTTACCCCCAGAACAAGCGTCTGGTGCTCATTTCCGTTAGAGGCTGAGTCGACCCCAGGGCCATAGTGCCGCCAGAGGGTTTGGGTCAGTTTAAAAATCCTGACCCCAACGGGACTTGAACCCTCGACCCTCTGGCTTGTAGCTCAGTGCCTTAACCATTACGCTACGGCGTGCCCCCTAGGTATTGGATATCGAACAATTTTATTTATAGCCCATGTGGCAGTCATGATTCACTATCACTGAAATATCGTCGAATTTCAATTATCTGACCGCATACACAATTATTAGGAAGTTGTCTCACCTAATTCGAAAAAAAAAATTATTTATAGGCTACAGAACATAGAAGGTCAATCTACCAAACAATTTATTAAAATAATATACATAAAATTCATAACTTGTTTCCATGTTCCTTACTAATGATTTCTTTCACTAATAGTCTTTCAATTTCATTAACTAAATAGTATATACAATGCACGCGCGTTTTCATACCTCAATCCACTCCCCTCGCTAGTTCCGGTACGTGAATTGTCAACGTGTTGCGGTCGTTTAGTTTTATTCTTGTTAATATTTCTGGTCAATATAAGGACGTAAAGTTTATCTACTTTTTTGAACTGATTCAGGAAATTGTGTCATATACAATATTATTTAAGTAAGCAGTCTATACTTGTACTTTTATATTATATACCTTATTCTTATTTAGTTTAATAATTATTCGCTCCAAATATTTTTTGCGCGATAGTAGCAAAGTAAAACCACTGCCCTCTATGTACACTACATACAATGTATATACAAAACATATCTAAAAGGTAGTGTTAATAAACATTATACGAAACAAATCACTGCATTTTAAATCCACCGAACATTATTTGAAGCAATATAAAACAAATACATACTTACCGCCATTTTATAACTAATTGATCTCACGGCCTCCTGTAGTTTCAACTAATAAACTTTGCCCACACAGTTAACGTTAGTCAGTTGTTTATAATGAACGCAAATATTTCCAACAAATGTGTTATTATTGTACCATCATTTGTTATTTGGAAAACACCATTGCGCAGAAAATATTGTACAACGCACGTTTGTGAAGTGTTTTACAGAATCTCGGAAATTAAAAACCTCCCTATCGCTCGGTTTTTATAAATATTCCTCGCTTCTGTAAAAACCACTTCCCAACCTCGCATCGTAATATACTATTTCAATATATGACATTTCGATTTGCAATTTTCTTTTCATTTATGAATTTTTATTATAACAAATTTTCCGCTTAATGATTTTATGATTACTAATTCTCAAAGGAGAATTGTATGGTTTTGTAATATTTTCTTTTTTTTTAACAACATCCTCTTCTAACAATAATATGTTTTACGTCTAATGGTATTTTCCGGTTTCATTATCTATCCAGAATTATTTTAAGAGAATGATATTTATAGACGGAATATAAAATATACATTATTGATAAAACTGAACTCAATTATTATGTTTTTGAATTGGCATCCAGCTAAAAAAATATAGCCATATTTACAAATGTTTATTAGTGTAGATATATTATTTTTCCTAGATATCAGTTTAGTAGTCATGCTGTGTTAGTTTTACACTTATTAACTTCTGAATTCTAAGCTTTGAGGTGGCAGCCCCACCAATGGTCTACTCTGCACAGCGTTGGTACCGCGATCATAGGAAAACACATACTCCTATTCTTCACAATAGAAACTCGGACGCACTTAACCAAAGACGACCTCAGCGTAGAATTAAGGACAAACGGAGATGTCGGACGTCCTCGGAAGATATGCTTAGATATATTAGTGAAGACGGAACAGGCAACTAATGACTAAACCAGGAAGTGAAGAAGAAGAAGAAGAGGAAGAAAAAGAAGAAGACGAATTTCTGAATTTATATTCAATATACATTTTACTTAGTTTTAGCTCGTATTTAGTAAATATTTGTACTGTTCTTAAATGAATTACTCTTGTCTTAATAAAATAATAATAATAATAATAATAATAATAATAATAATAATAATAATACTTTATTTATTCTGGCAGAGTTAAGGCCATAGGGCCCTCTCTTCCACTTAGTGTGGATTTAAATACCAAATGTAACTGTTTACAAACACACACGTATAATTTATTATAAATGTATGTCTATTCGTGCAAACATGTAAAATATTAACGTACACTTTAGAAATAAAGGGATATTTTCTTTATTTATATAGTAATACACATTTCTGTTCATATCAGTTCTATTTCCATAGTGTGTTCACTTTCAATTCTTCTCTAATGCTCCTTGTAATCTGTCCCCTATATGGTAATATTTAATATAATTTACATGACACATTTTCATCAATTATAAATAATCAATTATTGCCAGTTTAATCAATATATTCCGGTAAATTTTATATTTAATATTATGCCTATATTTTTCATTTAACAGGCCCATTAATTTATTATCTTACTCCTCTTTATTTGTGAAATAGGTCGAAATAAATAAAGATTTTTAACATGAACTTACTAATAATTTATCGTGAATAAATAATTTGAAGAAATATGTAAGATCTTTGTGAATATCAAGACGCTTGCATTTGAATTATTTTTCCAGTTCTCATATGACACTATCTTACGTCCAGGTTGTTTCAGGAACATTGTGAAATGACGCATTATTGTGGGATACAGACATGTGGACACAGGTCATGTTTGTGTCTTGACCAGACGGATTGTGGAAAATACCCACATAACCCACACTGCCACAACCAGAGTGGCCAACCTCACCGACTGATCGTTATTTCAATCCCTGTTTTCTAACATTATTAATGAATACTCATTTAATACTCGAACATATCTTTCAAACTAAATAGGCCTATGTCATGACTGCAAAAACTTTGAATCTAATTTAATACTGATTTCTCATCTCCTAGATTTAAAGAAAATAAATAATTGATGTTCATGCGTTTAAGAACATTTTCTCTTCATGGATTGAATAATTAATTTTACATGTTTAAATATTATTAATCTTCCTGAATTCAAGACGAGAAAATGGATTGTCATAGTCTTCATCCAATATTTTCTGTTTTATTATTGGCATGAATATTTTCTTGATAAATTAAATATATATAATTAAATTATTTATATTATACATACATATATATATATATATATTATATATATATATAAGGTTATACAACTACGACCCATACCAATCAGGTTTTAGGACAGGCCATAGTACGGCAACCGCACTTCTTAAAGTTACCGAAGATACGCGTGAAGCAATGGACAGTGGCCACATGACAATATTTACACTCTTGGACTTCAGCAAAGCTTTCGACACTGTTGACACTGACATATTAATAGCAAAATTACGCGCTCTGAATCTTTCGGACAATGCTGTTAACTGGCTTGGATCCTATCTTCATGGTCGCCAGCAATGTGTATCCAATGCAGAACTTTCCTCATCCTGGCTATCACTGAAGGGTGGCGTCCAACAAGGTTCAGTGTTAGGACCACTTCTGTTCTCTATCTATGTTAACGATATATCCACTAGACTTACCTATTGTCGATATCACCTATACGCTGACGATTTGCAAATTTACATTCACTCCCATCCTGACGATGTACATGACACACTAGACAAATTAAATAGTGACCTAGACTCAATTTCCCAATGGTCGAAGAAACATGGACTTAATCTAAATACTGACAAGACACAGTGCATAATTATAGGACATCGGCGAATCCAAAGCATTATAAATTACGAAAATATCCCTACCATTCTCCTAAATGACAAAAATATCCCCTACAGCTCAGTAGTAAAAAATCTGGGTATCTATATGGACCAACACCTAGACTGGAAAATCCAGGTGAATAATACCTGCAAGAAAGTGTTCTCAATTCTTCACTCCCTAAATAGTTTTAAAAACTTCCTTCCTACAAAATTAAAACAAATACTTGTACAGACTCTTATAATGCCACACTTCGACTACTGCGACATATTACTGACTAATCTTACAACTGATCTATCTGACAGACTACAGCGTGCTCATAATGCGTGCATTCGATTTATATTCAATCTCCGTCGTTATGACCACGTGTCTCCTTCATTTCAGGCCTTATCATGGCTACGCCTAAATGACAGAAGAACTTTACATTCACATACCTTACTATTCCAAATTCTGCACACATATTTACCAACTTATTTAACAACAACGTTTTCAACATTTATCGGCTCATCACAATTTAGGAACAAGATCACAAGACTCTTCTTTACTTTTGATACCACAACACAGGACCTGTCTGTACTCTGAATCTTACACAATATCTATGGCTAGAGCATGGAACTCACTTCCCAGTCATGTCAGGGACTGTCAATCGCTATCATTATTTAAATCCAAATTAACTGATATCTTAAGTTCGACACAATGAAAACATTAACTACATAACAACTATATAGAGCATTCTATTAATAATCATGTAGGAAGCTACTTACTTTATTTTATATCATTTTAATTTTATTATATTCTATGTTTTTGTTAGCATTAGCTAGTATTAGGTCCATCATCATTGTATTTTGTTTAGTCTGTATTTTAATATCTTAAAATTGTAATATGTACGTAATTTTTGTATAATTTTACTATTCGCTGGTTGAGTGGAAGAGAAGGCCTTATGGCCTTAACTCTGCCAGCTAAAATAAATCATTATTATTATTATTATTATTATTATTATTATGGACTAATGAAAAATATATTTGCTATATTTACATAGATAAGTGAATATATATACTTTAATACATAATACCAATTTTAATTAATCTCCTATCAAAAAACGTTAAACTGAAAATATATATAACTATTATTCTACCAGTTATATTATAAGGATGCGAAATGTAGACTCTTACTTTAAGGGAGGAAAGGAGATTACGAGTATTTGAGAATAAAGTTCTTAGGAAAATTTTGGACCAAAGAGAGATGAACAGACAGGTGAATGGAGAAGACTTGCATAACAGTGAATTACATGGTCTTTAAAGGAAGCCAGATATAATGAGAACAGTTAACTCTCGTAGACTGCTATGGGCAGGACACGTGGCACGAATGGGGAATGAAAGACGTGCATGGAAGCTTCTTGTAGGAAAACCAGAGGGAAAACTCCCAGTTGGTAGACCAAGATTAAGGTGGGAGAATAACATTAACTATGATTTGAGGGATGTATATTATACAGGGGATGACTGGAAACCATTGGCTCAGGATAAGGATATAAGGAGAGCTTATGTCCGCGCGGTCATGAACCTACGGGTTCCATAGTGCCAGTGAGTTAGTTAGTTAGTTTGTATTATGTACACTATTTTAAACGAAACATAAATGTATATATGCTCCCTAATAAAATATTTATACTGTATCCTGCAGACAATGACACGGAGCACATACGGGAAGTATCTGCTGGCATTTCTAAAAAAAAAATAAGTAAAAAAAATACTGATTTTATTTAATGTCATACTATGGCCTATATAAAAACCAAGAGTTTACTTCCAAAATACAGTAAAATTTTAACACACTTAATTATGTGAAATATTCTCAATAATACAAAGTTATGGAGAAATTAGATTTCAGTAACTAACCTTTGTTACTCATGGGTATAACAAATATTTCAATTCTAATGAAATAACCTTTTCTCCAGGTCTCAAAATAAACTATCCAACAGCTTCAACAGATCATGGAATTATTTATACAAATGAATTATAATAGGCCTATATGTATGTATATATTCCGTACGTCCCGCTTGGAGGTACGAGTGATCCGCTGACGGGAGTTTCATTACTAGGGTAATATAGTCACGATTATGTCCCTGCAGATGTCAATGAGTCACATGTGTCAGCACATAGCCTTAATGAGATATCTAGTAGACAACTAAGCAAGGTGTTAATGTGATGGGAAAGGCCGGTTAAATTTTGCTCAGAGGTACTAATTTAGGCTTGAGGTTTTATTACGAGCAGGAAAATATTCAGGCTCGGAACCACGGCTTAACGTCTCTCTCGGAGGTTATTCCATCCTGAAAATCCTTCGACCTCGGGCGGGTTTGAAACCGCGACCTTACTCATCACCTTGGCCGACGTTATAATATATATATTTAATAATCAAAATTCATTTAAGTGGACCGAATGCAGAAAATGTTGAAAAAAGGCAAAAAATTAATTTTTTGTTAATTTTATTTTTAATAACTCTGATTCTTTAGGAACATTTTCATCATCATCATCACTCCAGGGATTAGGCAATTGCCCGTTCCGACTTCATAATGCATCAGCCCAACGTCTTCTAGGTCTTACAACTTCATTTTCATGTAAACATTTTTATTGTAGGAGCAGAATTGAATCTGTGACGTAAGAGTTTAAATACCCTTGCACGTGTGGTCAGCATCACTACTTAAAATGTAATATGCATTTTTTCTGTTTCCATTTTTTTTTACATTTTCCAAAACTTGAAATAATCCTTATGATGCAATTGTTTCCCTATCAAAGTTCAATTTTGTAGTTAGACTCTCCAATAAATGCTAATTCAAATTTACTATGCAGTTACTAGTCTAAGACACATGTGTTCTTTTAAATCGAGATGGAAAAAATATTAAGAATGATTTTTTTTTTCAAAAAATGAAAAATAAGCAGTATGTTCCCTTTATGAATATTTTTTGCATAGAACATTTGTTCAGTGGAATAATAAAGACTCTGAATCTCAAATTTCAACAGCGAATATTTAAAAATGCATCGTAAGGAGCATTGTTTAGAAAATATTTAAAAAAATCATAATTCTGAAAGTATTCTACTTATAAACACCAAACTTCATAGAAACACTTCTATAAGCACATAATGAATGTGATAAAAATTTCAAAAAATCAGATGAAAACTAAAAGAAATTTGAAATTCACCATTCGGTCCCCAACCCAAATTTCTGAGTGATATAACGGTTAGAATATCTGACTTACATATGAAGCCTTCCGGGTTGGATAACCAAATGAGGAGTTGAATGGAACATGCGCACAATTAAAAAATATGCGTTTTGAGATTTAGCAATTGATATATAACTAAATGCATAACATTTTATTTTAATTGCTACAATCAGCTGCTGAACCTGCTGTAATTGAGATATCGAAACGAAACTTTTCATGCTGACCAACTATGTACAAAATGACGAGTCCAAAAATGCATTGAACGGAAAAAGGGCAAACCATTAGCTATACCCATATTCCATTCAACACCTCAGTTGTAGGCTGTAATGCATCTGTCTATGTATTTAAGATGTGCACTGGGTCCACTCACATCCAGAATAATATTTGATATGTAGATTAGCAAAATCCGAAAGTAAAGTTGGGAGATTGGATCACAACAATCACGTGATTCCGTGTACTGTTATCCACTTATCTGTGATAGCAACCAATTCAGCCGGGATACGGAAATATGCTTTTATTTTTAGTTATAATTTATTTTAAATATTCACGTGTCTACCAGTGAGGTATGGGGCAAAATCACATCCCATTGGAGCAGATGACACGAATTTGTTCCTCGATCGAGACAAGTTTCTTGTATTCTATAACGGTTTCTCATATGTTCAGTTAAAATATTAGGAAACTTTAAATGCCAAATAGTTCCCGAATACCACCTAACTGCTATGATTATCCATATCATATTCCCTTTGTTCACCATTAATGGACTCGCGTGTTTATTTTATAATTTTTGTTGTATCAACAATGGTCCCGGCGTTAAGCTATTTCATTAAGCGTGAAGTTCTCTGAGACCTTGAATGATAAAATAGTATATTTATGTGACTCTTTGTCAAATTCCTCTTCCGACAGGTCGTACATTATAAAACGCCGTAGACTTGAGGGGCACGTAGAAGTACCTTAAAAGAAGAAAAATGAAGTATATATACGTGTATGCATAATGTTATTGTATTATTATGTTATTGTAATATGATTGTGTTTTCTTTATGTAATTGTAATATTATTGTATTCTTTTGTTTTTCTTTATACTATTACCAATTATTACTTTATCGTAACGGACTGTCAAGAGCACGTACGGCTTACTGCCCGTGCTACCCATATTTGTCAATAATATTGTAAATATCTTACTTTTAGTCTAATAAAGTCCTACTATATATATATACTATATATATATATATATATATATATATAATATATTATATAATATAGAGAGAGAGAGAGAGAGAGAGAGAGAGAGAGAGAAGAGAGAGATAAAGAGAGAGAGATAGAAATATATATATATATATATATATATATAGAGAGAGAGAGAGAGAGAGAGAGAGAGAGATAAAGAGAGAGAGAGAAATAGAGAAAAATTATAATTTTACATTAATTACACTTTACGGCAAACTTTAATGTTATTTATGCCATGAAATGATAATTTGTAAATTTTCCTAATTCGGGTCCTCATAATTTGAATTTCAAACCAGCAGTTATCTCTCACGTACTTTTTGTGAAAACCATGTTCAATATGTTGGTTAAAAAGTTGATACTTTTTGTATTTGTTGCTTCAGAGTCAACATTTTACTACACTCAACGTTCAAAAGTACTCAATTTATTGAAAATGGTGTACTGATTACTGATAAAATGTCAGAGAGTTAAAAAAAACTAAAAACATATATTGCATGAAAATATCTTATAAATTATTTTTAAAAATTACAATTTTATAATGTTTTTCTGGAAGACTTTCTCTTGTGAAGACCGGAACTCTGAGAGACAAGAAACCAACAATAGTGAGCAAGCAAGTTAGAAGACCATTTTCCTGCATATCCGTTCACCATTTTGAATGTTTGTTGGTGAATCCATTCTCCATGCTCGTTTCTGACCATTCCGAGGTTCAGTGGAAAGAAGTTAAGATGGGGGTGCAAGAAATGCATTATAAGGGACATATTGCAGACTATTACCTTATGCCCTTAACAATTTTTTACAACTTCGATGCAGTTATCCGCGCCTCAATTTCCAAGGAATTTCGAACGTACATCTTTGATCGCACATCACACCATATTTTCTGTTTCGTTGAGTTTTTCCTCGAACAGAGCATATTGCTGAATTTCCTGGGTTTGATGACCAATGAAAATGCCCTCTTTTAATTTGCCTTCACTCATCTTGGAAAATTGGTCTCTCAAGTACCGAGAACCGTTCCAATTTTGTCCATTGCTTTAACCAAATTCTTCATTGAACCAACCTTATATGTAGCGGTGGCAATAACATTCCATGAGAATCCACGAGTAAATGAAAATTTACAATTTTTTCTAGCCTGCTATTAAATTAAATAGCACCAATCATGACCTATGGAATAGAAGTGATTTGGAAGAACCTAAATAAGGCAAACCTAGAGGAAATAGAGAAAGTCAAAGCACACTTTTTAAAGACAGCGCTAAGCGTATCAAAATACACGCCTTCACGCCTAACATACATACTGACAATGGAACCATTCTTCATAGAAGAGCTCCACCTGGACCTTCTCGTGCCGGCAACACATGCCTACAAAGAACTGCTGTGGGAACTCAACGAGAAGAGAGAACAGATATGGCCTGAGTTCTACGCAACGGATGCGATGATCTACAGGGAATGGACAGCAGCCAGATACCTCAGACACACCGTGACGAGAGTCGCGGTCCATGGTTTCCACCACAGGATATGCACAACACTGAAGCGCCATAACCCAGAAGAAAGGTGCAAGTGCAAACTATGTGGGTCGCACTGCGACCGATATCACCTATTACAGTGTAAAAACATAGGAAAATCGATAACAGACTTTTGTAAGACATGAAAACAGTTCTTTCTACATGGCCATTGGCTGCAATGATACCTATTATATTATTAAATTAAGTCTCATAGGCCACTCTTTCACTTTGTCAAGGCTAACTCTGTCCCGAGAGTTCCACTCTCACAAGAAACAACAATATTTCGTAAATCCCAGTTACATTCGGTTAATAGATCAATTACATTTAGATCTTCACATATTTGTCATTCCTAACCGTATTAACGTACTGATTTTAGGAGGATATCTCTGTGTTCATACGTTTCTTTCATATTTACGGCATAAGCCTTTGGTGTGAAGGGTAAATATTACCGTTGTGTAGCGAAACGAATTTTAGACTTCATTCTGTAGACTCAATAATTAAACGCCACTAATCAGAAATATGTTCTCTAACCAGCTGACGCATAAATTCACTCACATTATTGCGAGAAACGTGATCACCATTTTTAGAATAATATGACGATAAGCTATGTTGACTATTTCGATAAATTGCCACTTTGGTTGTAAGAGATTCCAGTCCTTCAGTCGAGATGCTAACAATTCAGACTGGGCTTGTGTGTGATTTAAATCTCTTACAAGATCATATAGCATTGACTGTGAAATTTGACTCTTATTTTTTATTCCATGAACTGAGAATTAGAGTCAGGACTGAAAGAAGTTCTGGGGCCAGCCACAGGGGAAAACCTCCATGCTTTCTCTTGTGAGGTCAACTTTACAGGTGGCGTTGGAATAAGAAATTAATCGCCTTGCCTGACAGGACTTCCCGCGGAGGGTTAATCTGGATAGACTATTCACTGTTTGTTTTTTTCTTATGAGAAACCACAAATTTTCGTTAAATATAAGTGGTCCTTCTGCTCTGTCCATATCATAGCATAGCAAACAACACAGAATGACGAGTGCCTTTCAATTTACGTGAACATCCGATACAATCATTTTTACGTACAAACCTTTTGTCCATATTTACTTTAGAGGGGGAGTACAATTCACTTGCTTTATTAATCTTAGGATATTTCTTCGCTTTGAAATTTTACAATGAATTCGCCACACACCCATTGTATAACATACGTTGAGATTTTACACACTTTTGCGATATCATTTTTCTAAATTTGTAAGAATTTTACAGACTAATTTAATTCTGTTTAACGTACTTCTAACTGTTAAAAGCACTGTTATTCACGTCAGAGAAATAAACATCTGAACTCAAAAGACTTCAAATCAGTTTGACGTATACAAATCAATCTAACCAAGGTACCCCCGAACACAAAAATGTACTTATAAACGTTATGCATTATAACAAATCACTACTCTGTCTGAATTTTATTGATACTGATATATATTTAGCAGTGGAGGAAATATAATATTTTTGGAAAGAATGTAAACAGGAAATCTGTCATATAATCGATAAAGTGCATTAGCATTTGTCTGTAATTTAATCTTATATTTACAATCACACTGCGCTGGAGTGTCCGCCCGGAAAGTATTAGCAATAAGCAGGATTCTATCACTGGACAAAAACCATGCCTTATACGAAAAAATTGAATACATTTTCGAATTCAGCGCACACAGTAATATAAAAATTTCATAGTTTCAAATTTCAGGATTTTCTCTTGTTGCACAGTGTTATGCTTTTTCTATTCACACGTCGAGTAGAATTTTTTAATGTGTAAATCCTGTACAAGACACGGTAGGCCTATATACTTAAAAAAGAGCCGCTTCTATTATCTACTACCTGGTGTATATCACCTATCCTATTTTATTCATGCAGTGAGGAGCATTATCAAGACTGCGAGATGGCTTGAAAGTATCAGTTTTGTAAATTAACAGGAGAGTAGCTACAGCTCGCTTATCAAGTATGTAGGAACGTTACAACCAACATATGATAATAAACATTATGTAAGGAAAATCCAAAAGCGTTATAAACGTCAGGGAAGCAAATAATGAACAGATAGAAAGCAGCAAACTTGTGAACGTGATCAGAATACAAGCAGAATCGATACCATGCATGTGCATATCCATCACAATCTCTTGCAATAATAATGCGTTATTCTTCCTGCAATGCATAAGGAAACATAATGCTTCAGGCTGTGCATAAACACACACACAAGTACAGTTTTTAGACACTGTAAGTATTATTAAGGAACCGATCAGTGAACTCTAATTAAATGAGATCTTGGTTGTGTTATTTAAGGAATGGTAAATAGTTATACATTTATAATTGAAGGAAGCTTTTACATTAAAACATATTCAGTAATAGCTCCAAGAGGATTTAACTTCCAAATTTACAATACTATTATTATAGTCTATTATAGAATAGACAGATGAATGGAGAAGATACTTAACTGTGAACTACATGTTCTTTATAGGACGCCAGATATAATAAGAACAGTTAAGTCTCGTAGACTGCGATGGACAGGACATTTGGCACGAATGGGGAATCAAAGATGTGTATGGAAGCTTCTTGTAGGAAAACCAGAGGGAAAAGGCCCAGTTGGTAGACCAGGTAGGAGAATAAAATTAACTTTGATTTGAGGGAAGTAGATTATACAGGAAATGATAAGCTTTAGCTCAGGATAGGGATGTATGGAGAGCTTATGTCCGCGCGGCCATGAACCTACGGGGTTCGATAGTGCCAGCGAGTGAGTGATTATTATAGTTAACGACGCTCCTTAACACCTAAGGTCATTTACACCGCATTTACGACCTAAGCAATTTTCTTCTCAGAGTATTCTTCTTTTTTCATGCTAGGGATGTATGGAGAGCTTATGTCCGCGCGGCCATGAACCTATGGGGTTCGATAGTGCCAGCGAGTGAGTGATTATTATAGTTAACGACGCCCCTTAACACCTAAGGTCATTTACACCGCATTTACGACCTAAGCAATTTTCTTCTCAGAGTATTCTTCTTTATTCATGCTAAGGTTATTTAAAATAGAGTAGAGCAGTCCTACAGCTGGCCTTGTGATGCCCTTGGATAGTGGAAGCTAGGGCTTCCACATTTCTGGAAAATCGGCACAGGTTTTTAGCCGGATTATCAGCTCTGCTTGACGGTCGTCTTCATTCCAGAACAAGCATCAGGTACTCACTTCAGTTAGAGGCTGAGTTAACACCAGGGCCATAGTGCCGTCAGAATGTATAGGCCAGTTTAAAAATCCTGAATCTACCTGTATTCGAATCCCCGATCGTGTGGCTTGTAGCGTATTGTATTAATCAACTACGCCACAGCGTGTTCTCTAATGTTATTTTGCGGACCATAAATACACGAGAAGGGACCCACGACTTTAGTTTCATTCCCATGGAATCCATATACAGAGTAATCTCTTGTATTCAGTGTAATACCTGGAGGGGGAATAACAAGTGAAGCCTATTTTATCGGCCTGTGGCATTATCACATTGACAATTAAATGAAATGAAACGAAATAAATGACACGAGTATGAAGACATGGTAAAATTAAGTTTATGACAGGAGAAACTACAACTATTCACCACGAGAGAAGAAGAAGAACCTTGGGAAGACCAAGGACAGATGGATGGAAAGAGCAGCAATTGGGAGCCGGAACAGGCTAGTAAATAAGCCTAAACCGTGAATAAGAAGAAGAAGAAGAAGACAGGAGAAACGCGAAGAGAACCCGAGAAAAATACCGCCCTAGGCCTTGCTCCGATTCGTTCACCACGAACCCCATAAGGAGTGAACGAGACGATAACTCGGGATTCAGAGGTGGATATCAAGTGCCTACCCACTTGAGCCATGGTACCAGGTGAGTTTTTTGGAAACTATTTAGTTTACATACTATATATTATATAGTATAGCACAAATACTTGGTTCTATGTTTTATAGTCCTTCAATTTAGTCACAAGCTTTGTATACAATGTGTTGCCAGCGATTTGCAAGCTATCAGCATGATCTAATAGGTTAATGGTGAGAAGAGATTGAATGAAGATGCCTGAAGAACTCCTGCATCTGTCGAAAGGAATCCCACGAAATGGTTTTATCTTAGGAATTGATTGAAATTCGTTGTGTCATAAATCCGGAGATTTTGAAGGGCAGTTCAGTACTTCTCAGCCCCGCTGACTAAACATAACAAACACAGGTCATATGAAACACATATGTATGTTTAACCAAGTAACGTTAACACAGAACCTAACAATAATTCAATACCACAATAATAGTCCACTAAAACATTATGGTTTTATTGTTTTACTTAGAATACTCATGTATAAAAAGGCTCTGAGATATCTGTGATTAAATCTTCGAAAAATTAAGTTTCATTCACGTATTACAATTTTATTATATTTTCATTGTTAAAAGTATATTTCTTTAAGCTGAAAATATATAAAACTATTATTCTACCAGTTATATTATATGGGTGCGAAACATGGACTCTTACTTTAAGGGAGGAAATGAGATTACGAGTATTTGAGAATAAAGTTCTTAGGAAAATTTTTGGACCAAAGAGAGATGAACAGACAGGTGAATGGAGAAGACTACATAACAATGAACTACATGGTCTTTATAGGAAGCCAGATATAATAAGAACAGTTAAGTCTCGTAGAATGCGATGGGCAGGACATGTTGCGCGTATGGGAGAATGAAAGACTTGCATGTAAACTTCTTGTAGGAAAGCCAGAAGGAAAACGCCCAGTTGGTAGACCAAGAATGAGGTGGGAGAACAACATTAACTATGATTTGAGGGAAGTAGATTATACAGGGAATGATTGGAAAGCATTAGCTCAGGATAGGGATGTATGGAGAGCTTATGTCCGCGCGGCCATGAACCTACGGATTCGATAGTGCCAGTGAGTAAGTAAGTAAGTAAGTAAGTAAGTAAAAGTATATTTCTATTATTATTTATGGATTAATAAGTATTCAATGAACACATTTTGGAACATTACTTTGAGCCAACTTAATTCAGCACGATTCATAATTCAGATAAAATATTGAAATACGTAGTTTTCTATCTACAAATTAATATATAAATGAAATTGTACGATGTTATTAATGAAAATAACAAAAATTGGGAACCACACAGTATATCCCAAACCGCTAATCACAAATATATCTCTCTCAAGAGCCTATAAATTCATCAGTTCTTTTGGGATCCCTCCTGAAACTGATGCTTTATACATACTTACTTTTTCTATTGCCATTTCAACCTATAATGAACTTGGTTCTATTACTTATATTTCTTCTGTCTGTAAATCATCCTCTTCATTATCCTGTTGCACTTGTACACTTAATGGCTGATTAAAGGCATTTTTTCCATCTATATTGTATACTCCTTGAATCTGCAATCATATCCCCATTTTCATTTCTATAGCTTTGCAGCGAACAAAATGCAATCGTTTTGCGCATGCATTAGAATTCTATGACATAATTCTTCACTTCAATGCACGTTATTTTCAGGAAATTCCCTATTGATATGTGATTTAGTTGTAAGTTTGGGAGGTGTTAAATTCTGTCATAAAATGTTTAATTAATTATCACATATTTTCTTTTTGCTGGTGACATCAGGCACAGGTCAAGTAATACGGGCATTGACGCTGATTGGTTGAGAAAGAAGAAAAGAAGGAGAAAATCAGTTAGGGTATTGAAATATATACAGTCAAGGCAGAAAGCGTTAGAACTGGATTTTTTTCTAGCCTGAATCACTTTTGTCCTTATCCTAATTCCGTGATATAATTCTTAGATTTTCCTACTTTTTACATTCATTTCAAGGCAATTAATATTCTCTCTCAAATATTACCTCTTTTTAATATTTAATTCTATTGGTTTCCCTCTGACGTTACAATTTCTTTTATAAATATACGTCATTTGGGTCACGTAAGCGATTCATTTTTTGCTAGCTTTCTTTTCTTTAGAAAATATTTATTGTTTTTCCTCTTTTTTAAATAACCTGCGCTTTCTGATGCTGACAACTTAATAATATCTCATAGACTCTCATTCTATATTTATACCAATATCTTCTTGTATTATTATTATTATTATCATTATATGATGTTGGCAACATTTTGTTCTTTACATATTGATGTTTTTATGTTGATATGTGCGCGCTATGTATGGCAAGCAGTGAGTGAAAGATTGTATGGGTGAACGGTAAAGGTAGTGTCATGCATGCGGAGGTTCGGGAATATGGACGCTGGAATATTCATGAGGTTCCCCGGGGATGAACTACGTCAGTCGTATCGTATGTTACTCGCTCTGTCAATACCAAGTCCATTTCTTAATCATTTATAAGCACTGCCGCTTATATTCACATACTTGTGACAATCGCTAAGCCTTACGAATGTAATTAACCTTCCTTATTGCTTATTTATACCCATCCAATGTAACACAAATCTGTACAATTAATATACCTAATGTTTCTTTCATTTTTTTTCCTATCTCAAGTTCACCTCTCCTTTGTAGGCGCTTTTACATGATTTACGCCATCCGGGACTTATATTATGTATTACTTTAAATTCGACATGACGCACACTTTCCGACAACATAGGACAGGGAGGTTCTCCCTGGATGAATGATCAGCTCAATGCCAGGACCACTTCAGGGACAACAAAAACATTTAGGAAAGGTAACAATTAACGCATACATTCATACTATTACATTCTATAGTAATTCTGCCCGAGGGCAGGTCTTTCACTGCAGTCATGCATTTTTATGATATGCTTTGTAATTTTACTAAGGAATTATATGTATGGTACCTTCCCGTTGCTTTCCCCACCGGTGAGAAATGATAAGGATGATGATGACCGTATGACCGTATGATTTTCGGGGATCGTTGGGCACTACGCTTTCTGACATTTGTCTTACGGGTCAGGAAAACCCCCAAAGAACCTCACCCAGGAGCCTGTTCTCCGACCGTGAATCGAACCCGGGCCCGCTGCGTGACAAGGCATTCATACTAAACAAGCGAATATAATATGGATGCTTGTGATGCACAGATAGTGTACAGGGACTATTTGGGACTTAATGTTTCTTGACTTTGTCTTACACGCGAAGACAAAACCTGAAAACCTTACCAAGGAAACTTGTCTCGAACGGTGATCGAAAAAGGACACTCTGCATCTGAGTTAACGACTTTAGGATAATATTATTCGCACATTACTGGATTATATAAATTAAACCTATGTCCATAATATATTTTTCAATCCAAACACTCGAGTTGATTTGATTAATGTTATTTTTTTAAATAATTTAAACGCTTTAAAAACCACATAAATAAGAACCTGTATGGGGCAGGTAGCTTAGACTTTAATCGTCTGGGAGACCCGGGCTCCTAACCCAGTCTGTCCCAAAGGCTTTCTCATTTTTCTGCAACGTGAGTATCCCCTAAATTACTGGGGACAAAGATAAAGATTAGGACTACCCATACACCTCGAACTATTGGATAAAAGTAATGAATCCTAGCTTTAAAGCAATTCATTTTATATATATATTTTTTTTTTTATTATTAATACTGGAGAGCGTAGCGGTGGGTTGAATACAGGCCGAGTTTCTTTAGTTTAACTTCACAAATGTTTATATAAAATCTGTACATTTTCTTTATTTATTTCACAATAGTACACTATATCAGTTATATTATATAGGTGCGAAACATGGACTCTTACTTTAAGAGAGGAAAGATGATTACAAGTATTTGAGAATAAAGTACTTAGGAAAATTTTTGGACCAAAGAGAGATGAACAGACAGGTGAATGGAGAAGACTACATAACAATGAACTACATGGTATTTATAGGAAGCCAGATATAATAAGAACAGTTAAGTCTCGTAGACTGCGATGGGCAGGACATGTTGCACGTATGGGGAATGAAAGTCTTGCATGGAAGCTTCTTGTAGGAAAGCCAGAAGGAAAGCGCCCAGTTGGTAGACCAAGAATGAGGTGGGAGAATAACATTAACTATGATCTGAGGGAAGTAGATTATACAGGGAATGATTGGAAAGCATTAGCTCAGGATAGGGATGTATGGAGAGCTTATGTCCGTGCGTCCATGAACCTACGGTTCGATAGTGCCAGTAAGTAAGTAAGTAAGTATAATACACTATATACATCGATATAATCTTCAAAGTCTCTTCGTGTCTGTTTATTTTATAACACAGTTCTTCATACCCGACGCCGGCTTCGCTCGCAGTACGTTTTTGTCTTCGCATTTAGGTAATTTCTGCGCGTCCATAATTCGGACTCGACTTGCTCTCGCGACCAACTCTCGTAATTGACTGACTGCTTGTCATGCGTTCTTCCTTGTATATGCGAGGGACGAATTGTCTAGAAGTTAGTCTGAATCCTTCTCGGATAGAAAGTACGAGAATCCGATTCTTCTAGAATCGAGGAGTAGACGCACGTGCAAATTTCTTAGCGGGCCTTACCGTTTCGTAAGTCGCCAAATCACGAAAATCCTTCTACCACACAATGAGAGACTCGACCCTCATCGCCGCGCCGCCCGCAATATTCAAATGTCAGCCCACCAATTTGTACAATAATACGAATGTTACAAAACTGACGATCACAATTTCGTCTTGTGCGATTAATTTAATTTTGTTATCCATTTCTGTTGTAGTTTGTAACTGATTAATTTATCCCTTATTTTTACAGATGAAATACGGAAAGCTGATTAGTATTTCATTAAATTGACGATTTCTATCATACCGATGACATAAGTTAAAGTCATATGACAAACGTTTTTCTACATTTATAAATCAATATTGTTAATGTTACTGTGTAATTATTTATTAGAAAGGAAGATTTAATGTTTTATTGAAAGATGCTTTTCGATAGCTATGTACCAACTTTATTTAATATGTTCTAAGAAAAAATAATAATTAAAAGAATTTATTTTAGTTTTTGTAATAAAAGGTATCAAATAATTGTTGTATTTGTTTATCTACACTTTGCAGTTAGAGCATTTTGAGAGTAAGAGTGAACTATTATTATATTTGCAAATTATGAAGACAATATTATCTCATATACAGAAGTATTCATATACAACAGAAGTAGGTACTGTTGGTAACATTAAACATTGTTATAAACATCCTCATAAAATATTTATCCCATTTTTAAAATTAATGTGCAGCTAGAAATAACATATTTGACTTGGACGTAGCGGAGGCGGGATCGATCCACCGTCAACAAAAGATTCTTAGGTGAGATTTTCTTACTAGGTTTTTTCCTCGCCTTTAAGACAAATGTCAAGAGATTTTAATAAGGAGATAGATGTCGAACACCATCTGGGCATCATAATCACCCATTAAATAGTAGCCTTTTTATTATGGATTTGTGAACGAATAGTGTGATTTGTCTTAATGCTCAAGTTGTCTCGGAGGAGGCTCCGGCACTGAGCTAATCACTTATACTGGGAGGCACTCCATGTGCTTATGTGGTCAACAAATAATGTATGTAACTCAGGGATGAAAGTCTTCTTCCGTGCTATAAGACCGGAAGACGTGGGATACGTATATATCCAAAAAAGAGAGATGCTAACTACGATAGAGAGAGAGAGAGAGAGGAGGGGGAAAGTAACATTATTACTGTAATTTTCATAGAGCGACGAGTTTGCAAGAAAACATCTATGAAAATAGTACAATTATTTATTATTTATTACTTACATCACAAACATACAGTTAAAAAACACATAAATGGCTCTTCTAAAATGAAATAAAAAAACCTGAAGAAAAATGTAAGTTAATTTTTATATAATCGTAAGTTCAAACTATATTTATAAATTGCCGTGGTCTGGTTTTATTAAAACTCGACGTTTCGTCTACTACTGCGGTAGACATCCTCAGGAGATTCTGCGTGTTCTTTGACTTCTTAACTCTTCAAATGTCGGCTGCAGACTGGTTGTGTGTTGGAAATCGTGTCCTTACTTATAGTTGAGTATTTATAGTTGAGTACACTCAAGTATACTCAACTATAAATTAGGTCACGATTTCCAACACACAACCAGTCTGCAGCCGACATTTGAAAAGTTAAGAAGTCAAAGAACTCAAGTATACTCAACTATAAATAAGGACACGTTTTCCAACACACAACCGCATCTTACCAATGGCAGTGAATCAGTGCAGTCACGGCATCCCAGATTCATCAAGTGCGTAAGCTTTCGTGTTGACGGCAACGTCAGCAGTTGTTACCGGTTAGTAAGGATAAGCGACGAGCAACCGTCAACTGGTGGGCAACCTGTGGCCTCCCTTGGCGTCTTGAGCGCTACTGCTCGGGCTTTTGCCTCCTTCTACTCCAATTTGCAGATTGAAAAAAAATTTCTTCTGATTGCTGCCTGATAATAGTGAATTATTGATTAGTGTTGTGCAGCGTGTTGCTTTTTTCCGGGTGGGGCCTGGCGGCCACACCCACTAAAAATATTCATTGTTTTTCAGTGAAATTTTTCAGTGTTGTGTTATTTCAGTTAGTGTTTAGTTCCTGCATAGCAACTCTATCAACTGTGAGTGTTGTGTTAAGCTCTGTCTACTGGCTTATTGTGTTCAGTTTAGTTCAGTTCAGTTCAGCTCAGTGCTAGTGTAGTAATAAGTGAATCAGTGCTGGTCAGTCTTATCATGGCTGCAGCACTGAAAAGTGTGAATGCCGAGCAGGCTATGGACCTCGAATATGAGGAGCCCTCGGCTTATGAACTGTGGGAAAGTGCTCTCAGAAAATTTGAAAAATTTGTAGAAGATCAAAAGTATTCTCCTGAATCGAAATACCTACAAGTAGCTAGTGAGGTACGTGGAGATATTGTTATAGTTATAAACTTCATTAGAACTTTCCCAAGGTTCGGTCGGTCCGAATTGGCTAGTGATGTGACCCATGAATGCCTTAAAAGGTTAAACGAATTTAAGATCAATAAGAAATCAAACCAAGAGTATTTTGAACATATGTTACACGAATTGCAATCAATACTTATGGAAATTCCTGTATCCTGTTTCTTCTCAGGTGCAGACAAAATTTGTACATCTAGTGGAACTGGTAAAAAGTTACCAGAATCCAAAAAGATCAAAACACATGATAAAGAAAGACCATCACAAAATAGTTATAATGCTAACATGAATACAAGTTCCAATAAAGAGAAACCATCCCCAAATAAGGAAACTACGGTCACATCACGACCAAGTGAGGTGTCGACTGTGCCCGTACAAAATAAATTCTCAATCTTATCCGACCTCTCCGATGCAATGGACACTGTCGACCCTCAGGCTCCTCAACCTGGACCATCACGGGAGACGCAGTCTTCAGCTACCAAGCGTGGTAACCAACCGTCCAGGGAGGCGCAAGTTATGCCACAGCCGAAAAGGGAACCACGCCCACCACCAATTACGGTGATTGGGCATGGTGACCTTTTCAGAATGAATAAGGAACTAAAAGGAAAATTTGAAAAGGATGTGAAAGTAGTTAAAACCCAGGACGGTTTGCGTTACTACGCTACCTAGGAGGCAGACTTCCATCTACTCAAAGAGTATTTCAAAAATGCAAAGAAAGAGTTTTATACTTTCCAACTTAAAAAGGATCTGCCTCTGAGGGCTGTACTAAAGAGGCTCCCTTCCAGCATCACTGCTGATGAAGTCAAGGAAGAATTAAAAGAATTAGAATATCCAATAATATCTGTAAAACAAATCACTAAAAAAAGAAGGAGAGATACATACTCCCTTACCGCTTTATATTCTGGAACTCCAAAACAATGATGCTGGTAGGGAAATATACAACCTAAACCGCCTCTGTTTGACAGTGGTAGCTGTCGAACCATACAGACCTAGAGCTGGCATGAAGCAGTGTTTTAGATGCCAAAAGTTTAACCATACTTTCATGGGGTGTTCCTTAACCCCATCTTGCGTAATCTGCGCAGGCACTCATAGTCATCGTGAGTGTCCGGTGAGAACTGCGGCACTCACGGACAAAAGCCTGTTAAAGTGCGCAAACTGTGGGGAAGAGGGACATCCCGCTTCCTACAGAGGATGTATAGCCTATAAGAAAGCAAAAGAACTTTACGAAAAAAGGAAAACTAACCCAAGTCCAACAACCCCGGCATCTCAACCTCGAACATTTACAACAAAACCTATAAATCCTACAGTCTCCTATAGTTCTATGGTAAACTCTGGCATCTCAGTTAAACAAACTGCAGACACTGCCCCACGCCAGTCTAGGCCTGTGTCTGCAATACCCATGTCAGGTCAGGGACAGCAACTTTTCCATAACATTCAGCCTCTGCTGAGTGGTCTGTCGACACCCATGGAAAAGTTTGTCTTCCTGACAAATCTGGTGAACTCATGTTTCGGAGATGGCTAGGCACCCGTCACAAAGCTATCTCAATGTCATGGCATTTAATGCCAATGGTGTATCCGAACAGATTCATGAGTTAATTACATTTATGCAAACAAGAGATATCGACATTCTTCTTCTGAACGAAACGCACCTGAAACCAAGAATGAAATTCCAAATTCCGCATTACTACACGTATAGGAATGACCGTATTGATGGTCCCCTTGGAGGCACTGCTATCTGTATCAGAAAGTCCATTGGCCATAGGGTGGCCCCAATCCCGGGACTTCAATTTATTGAAGGCACGGGCATCTTCCTACCGATCACAGACCGCGAAACATTATTCATGGCAGCAATCTACAAATCTCCTAGAAGACTTCTGACAAGGCACGACTTAGATATCCTTACTTCTATCTCCCCAAGCTATCTGCTTGCGGGAGACTTTAATTCTAAACATCATTATTGGAATTGTCGTATCCAGAATGTGTCTGGTACAATCCTTCAAAACTACTGCCAACTTCATAACATTGAAATCTCTGCTCCAAGGGAACACACACTTTTCTTCAACTCTGCTTACGGTCTCACGTCCGATATTTTGGACATTGTTCTATCGAAGAATGTCCCTATGTCCCTATTTCACCACACATCACTACTGTTACAGACGCACTTGACTCTGATCACACGCCAATACTTTTTAAAATTTCTTCCACATTTTTATTGTCCTCCCCACTTAAGTTACAACATCATTGCACAGACTGGCAGAGCTACACTAACATGCTTAACCAATGGGTTATGCCTACACCTCTCTGTCGAGTCTACGGAACAAATAGAACACACTGTCCTTAATTTACAGGCCACTATTAAAACGGCCATTACACTTGCTACAACACGAACAAATACAACTATCACGCGAACAAAATATAACGATCCAGCACTTCAAAATTATTTAAATCTAAAAAGGCAGTACCAAAAATGGTACCGCGATTTCGGAGCTCCCCATCACAAACATCAATACAATCACTATGCTCATTTGGTCAAAAACCGGCTAAAAGAGCTGAGAAATGCTGATTGGGATTCTTCCCTTCAGCATTTCTCAGACAAAAATACTCCACCATGGGAGATAATAAAACGCCTCAAAAGGAGTCGAGCTCAGCCTCCTCCTTCAGCCATCGAGTCGGACGGAGCTTGGGCGTATCTCCCTAGGGAGAAAGCCCGGGTTCTGGCTGACAATTTCGCGAACCGGTTTAGACCTCATGAGCTTACAACACCGACTCACGAAACTGAGGTACAACATACAATCAGTACTTTTCTAGAGACACCTATACCTACACCCCATCCCGAAGTACAGCTCTGTGAACTCAAAGCTATTGTACATAACCTCCCGTCCCACCGTGCCCCTGGTCATGACCAGATTTCAAATCTGGCCATCAAACATTTACCTGAAAAAACCTTACTCCTACTCCTACAAATAGCGAACCTTTGCTTTCGTTTCCATTACTTCCAGGAAGTATGGAAGAAAGCAAAGGTAATCGCTATTCCTAAACCTGGCAAAGACCCAACCATACCGGACAACTTGCGTCCAATCAGTCTGCTACCAGTGCTGGGCAAAATTATGGAGAAAATTATTTTGGCACAATTGAAAATTGTAATCTCAGAGAGGAACCTTATTCCTACTCATCAGTTTGGTTTTAGAAAAGCACATAGCACTCCGCTGCAGCTTGCAAGACTGGTTGACCATGTTGTTACGGGCTTCAACTCTAGGAGAAGTACTGTGGCAATATTTCTTGACATTGAGAAAGCTTTTGATACGACTTGGATAAATGGACTTATTTACAAACTTATCAAATTCAACATTTCGGCTCATTTAATTAAATTGATAGCTAAATA
The DNA here is from genome assembly GCA_030220185.1 of Diploptera punctata. Classification (NCBI taxonomy): domain Eukaryota; kingdom Metazoa; phylum Arthropoda; class Insecta; order Blattodea; family Blaberidae; genus Diploptera; species Diploptera punctata. Next base: position 1,798,973 of record JASPKZ010010239.1, on the reverse strand, counting down.
CCTCACTAACCGACAATTTTATGTGTCGGTTAGTGGGTATAATTCTGACTGTAAGACCCTCTTGGCGGGAGTTCCCTCAAGGTGCAGTACTCTCACCTATCCTATATAGCCTTTATGTTTCCGACTTCCCTACCTTTCCTAGCGTGAAAATCGCATCATTTGCTGATGATACGTGTCTGTTTTATCAGACACGTTTTCGTTCCGTACCGTTCCACATTCGTGTGGTCCAAACCTCCCTAAACACTGTCCAATCCTATTTGCGTCTGTGGAATATAAAATTAAATGCAAGTAAAACAAAATTTGTTGTATTTGCAAAAATCCACAGGCGCACTCCTGCCCGACTCACCTTGGGAGCTCTTAGACTCCGTCCAGAGACTTCATTCAAGTATCTTGGAATCCATTTGGATTCCAAGCTTACGTTCAAAATTCATATTGGAAATCTAAAACATAAAGCAAATGCTGCTATTGCACTTTTATATCCATTTTTCAAGTCGCCTATGTTATCTACTAGGATCAAACTTACACTATACCAAGTTGCGATCCGCAGCAAGTTGCTCTATGGTTGTGAAGCCTGGAGTATCCTAGCTGCTGGACATAAGAAAAAAGTTCAAATAATCCAAAATAAATGCTTAAAAATAATACTTTCAGCTCCACTACGCACGAGGAACTCAGTACTTCACAACCAAGCACAGATGCCCTATATTGCTGATACAATTGAAAAAAGGGTCATGCATATGTTTCAAAATATTGAAAATCATGAAAATCCAAGTGTTCGCAATATAGGGCATATGCTACAGCGACGTGCTGTACACCAAAACATATTCACCAGAGATCCCGATGATGGTCCACTTCCATGATATGTGTGCTGGATTCCAGCTAGAGTAGTGTGGCTCACTCCACGTCGCCGGCTTTCGGACTCTCTGCTTGTCCGGCGACGCTGGTTTATGATGACCCTGCTCTGGTGAGGTACCATCCTCATATCATCCATACCTGCTACGGTTATTCCGGCTGAACACATAAGCCGCGAGACAAGCAAGGGCTAAGGAACTAAACCCTTATTGAATTGACACAATGGTGTTTGGCCGCCAAGGGACCTCAACTGGTTCCCAAAAAGCGGCACACTGGGCAATGCTGAGTCATTGCCACTTATCAGTCAGTCAGTCAACACACAACCAGTCTGCAGCAGATATTTGAAGAGTTAAGAAGTCAAAGAACACGCAGAATCTCCTGAGGATGTCTACCGCAGTAGTAGACGAAACGTCGAGTTTTAATAAAACCAAACCACGGCCATTTAGCCCGAAAGACATAAAATACATGAATAAAATACCTGCCGTGAAGTCCACAATTTTACATATATTATAAATATCGAAACTAATTACATTATTGTTTCTAATTCTATTGTAAGATTGATTGTTTACCCAATACTTTATGAATGCAACTCAAATGTCATAATTAACCACTAACCTGCAGGAATTTTAATAGCAAAAACAAAAAAAATAAATATTTATTATTAATTTAAATAAATTAATAAAATATTCTGATTTTTTTCATCTCAAGATTTTATTTTACGAAATAGTAGTAAATATCATATACTAAGTTCACTTCTCGCAACTGGAATTCCCTACCACAAGAAGTAAGGGGCGCCGGACATGAGCATCTTTTAAAATAAATCTAAATGTATATTTGCTCTAACCTCGACTTCATCATTACCCAGGGTAAGGTATATATGTTAATTGGTGTTTTCTCGTAAAATTTATCACATTTATTTATTATTATTATTAATATTTATTATTATTATTATTATTATTATTATTATTATTATTATTATTATTATTATTATTATTATTATTATTATCACAAGTATTACTATTGTTATTATCGTATAACATGTTGTTTGTGTATATAAATTTACATTGCAACATTTAATATATTTTTAACTCTTTATAATCAGTATAGTGTATATCTATATTTGTCAATATTTATTTGTATTTGTGCTGGTTGAGTGAAAAGAATGCCTTAAGGCCTTAACTCTGCCACAATAAATAAAACACAATTATTATTATTATTATTATTATTATTATTATTATTATCATTATTATCATTATCATCATTATCATTATCATTATCATTATCATTATCATTATCATTATTATTATTATTATTATTATTATTATTATTATTATTATTATTATTATTATTATTATTATTAGGAGTATCAATGTTTGTAAAAAGAAATACAGTAAAAACATAACAGAATATGAACATATTAATGAAAGATGCCTAAAGATTAAAATGAAGCTTATGGGAAGAACAATGGTGTTCTTAGCAGTCTACGCACCAACAGATGATGCTGCACAGAGTCAGAAAGAAAAGTACTATTCAGTATTAGTGGAACAAATAGAGAAAATACGAAGTAATGAAGAATTAATACTAATGGGAGATTTAAATGGGAAAGTGGGTAGAAGAAACAATGATGAAGCAGTAGGAAAATATGGGGAACAAGAAGTCACGATAATGGAAATAGAATCATAGAGATGTGCAAACAACATAAATTAAAGATAGTAAACACATTTTTCGACCATAAGGATATTCATAAATTTACTTGGGAACGACCTAGTCTCAATCAGAAATCAATAATAGACTACATAATTGTAAAGCAAAATACTTCCTTATTTATTAAGGACTCAAGGGTTAAAAGAGGAGCAAATTGTGGTTCTGACCACTATCTACTCACAGCACAGATCATCCCCAAATTCCCTACAGGGAAAAAAGTGCATGATGAAGCAAGGGAATCAACAATGCAACCGAAGCAGGAAGAAAAATTTAAACTGTATTTACTTAATCAGGATAGTATCAAAAACTTATATAAAGAAAGACTGAGGATTAAAATTGAGAATTTGGATTACAAGGAAGACATAGAAGAAGAATATAATCAATTAAAGGAAATAATACATTCGGCAGCAAAAGAAGCATTAGGCACCAATAAATAAAAAACAAAATACCCAAGATTGGTGGAATGATGATATTGAAGAATTAACCAAAAAAGAAGAAAAAATGCTACTTAGAATGGTTGGCGAATAAAAACAACAGAAAATTGGATAGAATACAAGAGAACAAACGCCAAAGTTAAAAGGAAAGTGATAGAAGAAAAAAACAAATTATGGAAAAGCAAATGCCAAGAAATAGAAAGTTATATAGGAGGATCACGATCATCAGAAGTATGGAGATTTCTAAAAACACTGAAAACCAACCAAGGACCCAGCAAGATAAATTTGTTAGCAAAATCAGACGCAGAAAAACATTACAAAGCTTTACTGTCAGAAACTAGAAATGAGTTTATGGAACAACCAACAAGAAAATCCATCCATAGAAATGAACGCCCTGGAATTTGATACAGTAGATATAGAATTAGAAATTCAAACCCTAAAGAATAAAAAGGCACCAGGACCGGGAAACATACCAAATGAGTTAATTAAATATGGCCCAAAAAATTTAATAGGTAGATTGAGGGACTTGTATAATAAGTGCATTGCAATACAGAAGATTCCTGATGAATGGAAAATAAGCTACATAGTACCAATATACAAGAAGGGCGATAGAAGAGACGCAAAAAACTACAGAGGACTAAGTATAAATAACACATTATATAGAATATTTACGAAGTTATTAAAAACAAAGTTACAAAAAGATGTTAAAGACAAATTAGGAGAAGATCAAAATGGATTCAGACCAGGAAGGTCATGTGTTGACAATATATTTGCAATACAACAGTTAATTGAAAAACGGACTGCAGTTGGAGAAGAAACCCATTTGACAATGATAGATTTAGAGAAAGCTTATGACTCAATTCCGAGGAACAAATTATGGGAAGTATTGGAGAAATACAATATTGACAGAAACCTAATAGAAATTATTAAAGAAACCTATAAAGATAACTCCGCTTATGTTAAAATGGGAAATATAATGTCTAATCCTATAAACACCTCAAAGGGATTGAAACAAGGGTGCAGTCTATCACCAATTTTATTTAATATTTATGTAGAATTTATATTAACGAAATGGAAACAAAGCTGCAAAGGTATGGGGATCCCAATAGGCAATAGATTTTTGCTGACATTACAATTTGCCGATGATCAACTGGTTTTAGCGCAAGACAATTTTGATATGGAATTCATGATAAAAAGGTTGAAAAGCACATATGAATCATGGGGTCTCACAGTAAATTTACAAAAAAAACAGAATATCTGGCAATAAATAGCAATGAAAGAGAAAACTTAGTATTGGAAGATGGAATCCAAATAAAGCAAGTGAAACAAACTAAATATTTGGGAATGATTATGGATAACATCGAAGGTATAGGCAAAGAGAACATAAAACATAGAATTGAATTGAGTAGCAAAATAATATCATCATTAAATTCCATATGGTGGGATAAGCATATTTGGAAAGACACAAAAAAAATATATTGGTAAAACATTGGTGGAATCTGTTGCAATGTACGGAAGTGAGGTATGGACAATCAATAAGTACTACAAGAATAGACTAATAGCTCTAGAAATGGATTATTTACGAAGAAGTGCCAGAAAGTCTAAATTAGAACGTGTCACAAATAAGAATTAGAAACAAAATGGAAGCAGAAGAAAGCATAATTGAAAAGAATTGAGGAAAAGGAATTAAAGTGGTTAGGACATGTTTTAAGAATGGAAGATGAGCGATGGCCGAAGCAACTATATGAATGGCATCCTAACAGAAAGAAGAAAAGAGGAAGACCAAGGTTAACATGGAAGGAAAACATGAAGAGAGTAATGCAAGCTAGAGGGCTAAGCATCGAAGATGCCCAAGACCGTAGGCTTTGGAGGTTTGGCACGGGAAGACGGCAGCAGCTGTAAAAACACGAAGATAGATAGATAGATTATTAATATTATGGTCGCGCGCCGAAGCCGAGTGGTTAGGCAAGATGCCTTGGCGCAGAGGTAATGGATTTTGCGCTGGCTCGGGCTTTCACAGGGGAAGATATTTTCTCATGGAATTTCAGTCAGTATGGGACCGATGTCCACCCAACATCGTGAGGCATTTGGGTAGCTACAATAAGTAGCGGCTCCTGCGTTGTACATTTTTTTTGCGTGAAGGTGTTTTCAAAATAATAAAAAATAGTATAACAATATCATCTTTGTTGGAAATATTTGCGTTCATTATAAACAATTGACTAATGTTAACAGTGTGTGCAATGCTTATTAGTTGAAACTAGAGTAGGCCGTGAGACCAATTAGTGATAAAAATGCGGAAAGTACGTATTTATTGTTTTATATTGTTTCAAATAAAGTGTAGTTCGTTTAAAATGCAGTGATTTGTTTCGTATAATGTATATTAATAATATCTTTTGGATGTTTTTCTGTATAGTATACATAGAGGGCAGTGCTTTCACTTCCCACTGGCGGTTTGTAATATGTAATATTACAGTATAGTTATTTTATTACTGTATAGTTATTTAGGTTGGCAAGCCCCAAATGTAGGAAGTTGAATTTTCTCTATGGTCGCCTTTGCTGTAAGTACGATAAAACGCACTATCGCGCAGAAAAGTAATTTACATGTTTAAACTACATAAATGTATATATAATAATTAATAACATGATCAACGTACATAAACAAATATGGAACATATTATTTAACTGTTCTTAAATTTTAGTGTCCTCTCTGGAAAGGTTAAGTCCTTGTAGTACTAGAAAATGTGCGTAACTAAAAGTACCTACAAAGGGAGAGGCTAAACTTAGCGTAATAATAATAATAATAATAATAATAATAATAATAATAATAATAATACTTTATTTATTCTGGCAGAGTTAAGGCCATAAGGCCCTCTCTTCCACTCAACCAGCACAAATACAAATAAATATTCAACAAATATAGATATACACTATAGCGTACAAGAGAGAGAGAGAGAGAGAGAAGAGAGAGAGAAAGGTAAAAACTTTTTTATAACAATATAATTTTCACAGAGCAACAAAGCAATGAGTTTGTAATTGCAATCCTAAAAAAATTGGTACTACATAAGCCTTATTTATTATTCATAATTTCCTATTATTTATTATATCGTTTACAAAAGTGCATAAGAAACAAATATGGTTATTTTAAATTAATTAAAAACCGTAAAAAATATAACTTCATTAGTACACACGTTTTAAATAAACATTTGTTACAATTTATTTAACTAGCAATAATGACTAAAAATAAATGTTTATTTTTCTTTAAGTAAAAAAAAAACATACTTAGTTTTTCATCTGTAACTAAATTTTATTTTACGAAATGCTAGTAATGTAATAGCATGAAATTTTTTTTGGAATATTTCAGTTGTCTCTAAACTTAAAATAACATAGACCTACGAAATATAGAGAAAAAATAATTGGTTAATTAATTAAAAAAACATTTTTTCAAAATAAAATAAATTATAAGTAAATGATATAATAACGTAATGTTTACATACATAAGCATGGAATTTAATTTTAATTTTTCATACATTAGTTTTTTTTAATTTAATGGTAATTAAAATAAAGATGATGTTTTTCTTCTATTTTTTACTTCGTTAATATTAACGTCACTTTAATAAATACATTTTAATAAAATAATATGGAATTTGTTTTTAATTTAGCTAATGTGTTTTATGTTTTAAATTATATTGCTAATGAGTTAACAAAGGGTTAAATTAATTTTTTAAATAACGACAATTATATTGCCTTCTCATGTATAATATAGTATGAAACCTTTATAATTGTACATTTGCTTGGTTAATAAAATATACGGTAACAAGTTAACTCTTAAAAATATATTTTTTATTTTTTAGTAACTATTCATGAATGTAACAGAAACGTGAACTAAAGATGAAATTCACAAACTTTGTTTAGTAAAACACTTCACAAACGTGAGTTGTGTATTATTTTTTGAGCGATAGTGCGTTTTGTCGTACATACCATTATGGCGACCATTACTGAAAGTTCAACTTCTTATACTTCGGGGTTGCCAACCTAAATAACTATACTGTAATATTACATTTACACCCACGTGCGGGAAGTAAAAACCACTGCCCTCTATGTATACTCGTACAATGTGTATACATAAAATGTCCAAACGGTAGTGTTAATATACATTATATGAAAGAAATCACTGCATTTTAAATTAACTGAACTTTATTTGAATCAATATATAAATCAATAAATACGTACTTGCGGCCACGTAACCAATAATTGTTCTCAAGGCCTCATGTTGTTTCAACTAATAAACATTGCCCACACTATTAACTTTAGTTAATTGTTTATAATGAACGCAAATATTTCCAACAAAGATGTTATTATTTTACTATTAATTTTTATTATTTTGAAAACACCATCGCACAAAAAAAAATATGTACAACGCACGTTTGTGAAGTGTTTTACAGAATCTCGGAAAATAAAATTCTCGCTATCGCTCGGTTTTAAACATTTTTCCTCACTTCTGTAAAAACCACTTCCCAACCTCGCATTGTAATATACTATTTTGCGCGATGATGTTTTCTAAATTATAAATAAGAGTAAAATAATAACATCTTTGTTGGAATTATTTGTGTTCATTATAGACAATTGACTAACGTTAACAGTGTGGGCAATGTTTATTAGTTGAAACAACAGGAGGCCTTGAGAACAATTATCGATAACATGGCCGCAAGCACGTGTTTATTATTTTATATTGTTTAAATAAAGTTCAGTTCATTTAAAATGCAGTGATTTGTTTCGTATAATGTACATTAACACTACCGTTTGGATATTTTCTGTATATATATATATTGTACATAGTATACATAGAGGACAGTGGATTTACTTCCCACACATAGGTATAAACGTAATATTACAGTATAGTTATTCAGGTTGGCAACCCCGAAATGTAAGAAATTGAACTTTCAATAATGGTCGCCATTGCTGCTAAGTACGACAAAACGCACTATCGCGTAAAACATATTTTTACACCATTTTCCCAATGATTTTACTAATTTGAAATAATTGTCGGTAGTATTTTTCCCCCATTCTACAAAATCAACAATCTTCAGCTAATTTTTAAATGGATCATTCCATGGACGATGATTTCATTTTAGAATTGCCCACAAGTACTGAGTAGATTTTAGGTCCGGAGATTGGGCAGCCGTATTTAGCTGCTTGGGAGTATCAATATTGGCAGTATGTTTCGGACCAGCGTCTTTCTGAAATGCATAAAGACGTGAATGTGCCCATTTGTTAAACATTCATTTTTCAAAATTCCATTACAGACCTACTGGTCCATAGTGCCATCGATGAAGTTAATAGTTTTTTTTTTCGTTTATATTAAAAATTGTGACTTCTAGCCTAATTGTTTCACTAGGAATGTGGTCTCTTACAGTATATCCTGCAACGTATCTAACGAACTTTATGTATGATGTTTCTAGTAATCTAATACTAAACGTACTGCATATAATTTTGCTAATAACATAAAACAATTATAACTTTATAAATATCCTAAATTTGGAGCCAAAAATTAACCTTCACTTTAAAAGTTAGTATTATCATGTACTAAAAAAATCCATTCCATACACTACCGAACCCGAAAGTTCATGGCCACACGGACATAAGCTCTCCACACATTTCTATCATCAGATGTTTTCTCCGGAAACTTTTACTCCTGTGGAAATCCACTGGTTGTATTTTGTTGACGGTTGTATTTTTGCAGTGAAAGAACGTCACTCTTTTGACGAAGGTACTTTTTTCTTCTGGCTTATCGCCGTCGACCTTTCCGTTATGGGCAATCCTTTCGTCAGCAATCCTGCAGTCGGCATAGCTCTCGGAGTCACAAGTCACTCCACCACGACAAGATAAAGAGACCATTGAGGGTATATTATAATTGTTACTATTAATATTGCTATTTATTTTGTTATAATTATTTTTTAATGCCTCTGTTTGTCCTTTTGGACTTTCCTGGTGTTCTCTCCTGTCATTGCCGTAATTGTAACCCACTTCTGAGGTTGGAGCGCCTGAAAGGCGAGGTTACGTTGCCCCGATGAAATGATGGGTGATGATGATAGTGGTGTGCCTGGAGAGTCCTTAATCCTAAGCTTAATCTAAGATGAATATGAATGATGGTGATTCCGATGGACAAATGATGTTCGGGGACCGTTTGGGCCTTAACGTTTGCTGGTATTTGTCTTACAGGTGAGGAAAAATCCCGATAAAAACCTAACCCAGGAAACTGTCCCGACCGGGGATCGAACCCTGGCCCGCTGAGTGACAAGGCAGCACGCTACCTCGAGACCACAGCGGTGGACTTGTTATAATTATTGTTATTATTATTTTGTCGATCCCGGTGGACTAGTTCTTACGTACACGAGAGTTCAAACCGCGATATGGTCGTTTAAAGTTTTTCTTTCTTTCTTTCTTTCTTTCTTTCTTTCTTTCTTTCTTTCTTTCTTTCTTTCTTTCTTTCTTTCTTTCTTTCTTTCTTTCTTTAACTTGGTTTAACCTCTCTCATTGTTGTACATTTAAAAGCCCAGGAAAAGGGACATTCAGGGATAAGAGTTTTTGTCGGGAGAGGAATTTAAACTCTGGATCGAACATAGAGTTTTTTTACCAACACAAGGACATGCAGGGCCTCACTGAATGAATGATCGGCTCAATGTGAGTGAACATATTCGAGACAACACGAATATTTAAGATAAGACATTCATATATCTGTACTGAACAAGACGAATATGATATGGATGATGTGATGAATAATTCAAATCCATAACATAGAAGAGATTATTAAATTGTTTTCGCTTTTCTGAAGAAAGAAAAACATTTATTTTTGGCTATTTAACTCATGCTCCAAATGGCGAGTCAATGACCAATCACGTTTCAATTAATTTTGTTTTACAATCAATCACAGTCGTGTTTCACCTCGATAATTATCGAATTTTGATTACCAAAATAAAGAAATCTCCTCATTTTTAACAGTCAGAGCATTATTTTTCAGTGACTGAGTCTCTAACAAATACGTTGAATATAGAAAATACCGTAATGAACAGAATCCCTCGACCTACACATTTGATAATTGTGTGTTCAATAATTGTGTTTTTAAATATTGATATTTCCGAAAAATGTATTTATAACCCATAAGGTCGGTTATAATATACAGTTTGATGTATAGGCCTATCATGTTTTCTACACTAGGGTGAACGTTTATAATAATGTGAACCTATTTGGCAATAAATAATATCAAGTTGCAGTGATGAACGAATGAAACATAACCAAACATTTCTCATTTGTTTTCAAACATCGCCGTTTACATTAAATATATAAATATTTTAAAATAGCAATATTTACATAATGAATTGTGAAGCTTAATTTTATTCGTTAAATAGTCCTAACAAATGCCCTATTGATTTCCAAATCCTCTAGATAATTGGAAATCACTCGCGGCATTACTTATGATAAATCTCTTTTATTGAGAAAACTTCTAGTAACCAATTGCCTTTGGAGGGGAAGTTAAAACTGCCACAGTAAATTTTAACTGTCTGAATCGTTGCTAGTTCACTTTATAAAGCGTGTCATGAACCAAATAGTAAATTTAATAATTCTGACCTACGACACAACAAGTTACCGCCGGAAATTTCACCGGTACGTCTGTGTTTAAAAGCGTTTACAATTTTTTTTTAATTCTCCGGTAAATACAACTTTGTGATGCATAATTAACATGAATTATATTAATGATGCAGGGATCGCGGGGTTATGACAGCAGTTTGGTGGTTCGGTAATCAATAATATCCAGGAGAACAAAATTATTAATTAACGTCCATACAGTTAAAATTGCATGGTAATTAATGGATTGGTGTAATTAGTAACGAATATATAAATATACGTATACAGAAACACCGACAGGTCAATTTGCGGTGACATCTGTGTAGAGCTCCCGTACTCTTTAATGAACGCCTCCATCTCATTTTCTCCACTTTATTCTAATTATTGTTTGTTTAAAATTAAAGGTTTTTGAAATAGGCAATTATCCTCTCGATTAAAACAAAAAAACGTTATACCTTATAGTACATAGATTTCTTAATAACAATTATATTTTCTTAGGTCATTTGAAAGCAAGATCAATCCGACAATCCATCCATCCAAACTAATTCTGCCCTAGGGCAGGTCTTTCACTACAATCATAGCATTTTCAGGTGAAGAATGATGATAATAATGACAAGGATAATGGTGATGATGGCCGGATGATTTTCAGGGGTCGTTGGGCCCTACGTTCCTGACATTTGTCTTACAGATGAGGGAAACCCCCGATAAATACTCTCTCAGGAGCCTCTCCCGACCGCCAATCGAACCCGGGCACGCTGCGTGACAAGGCAGCACGCTTGGACAATAAAATATATTAATTTTCTTATTATAATAAATGTCTGCCTCCACGGTCTCTTTATCTTGTTGTGGTGGAATTGCTTGCATGCTTAAATGACCCCGAGAGCTATTCCAGTGCTAGCATTGCTGTCGAAAGGATAGGTCGAAGGCGATACGCCAGAGGAAAAAAGTACCTTGGTCGAAACAGTGACGATATTTCACCGTAAAAATACAACCGTCAAGAAACGCGGACGTGTGTTCTACTGGGTAAAATTCTCCGGAGGTAAAATACTCCCCCATTTGGTTCTCCGAGCGGGGACCACTTCAGGAAATACATGGCAAAGGCTCAAACACAAGAAAATGTTATTAGAAACACGAAATGGTTAGACTTTATATAATACAGGGCGCTAAGGATATTAAGGCGGGAATTAGATAAGTCACCCTTAGATATAGTAACTTTACAGGAAGTTAAATGGTCAGGAGTATATTGATGCGAAACATGGATTCCTAATTTAAAGGAGGAAAGAAGATTATGAGTATTTGAGAATAAAGTTCTTATGGAAATTTGTGGACCAAGGAGAGTTAAACAGGTAGGTGAATGGAGAAAACTACATAATAGTGTGCTACGTAGTATGTTTAGGAAGACAGATATAATAAGAATAGTTAAGTCCCGTAGAATGTGATGGGCAGGGCATATGGCACGAATGGGGAATGAAAGACGTGCATGGAAGCTTCTTGTAGGAAAACAACAGAGGGAAATCGTCCAGTTGGTAGACCAAGAATGAGGTGAGAGAATAACATTTTCCATGATTTGAGGGAAGTAGATTATACAGGGGATGATTGGAAAACATTAGCTCATGATAGGTTTGTATGGAGAGCTTATGTCCGTGTGCTGCCTTGAACTTATGGGTTCAATAGAGCTAGTGAGATAGTTAGTTAATAAATGTCCATCGTAGTGTCTCGGAGTAATGTCATTGTCTCCTACGCAGCGAGCATAGTTTCGATCCCAGGTTGGGTAAAGTTCCTGGGCGAGGGCTTCTCGAAGTCTTTTTTTCGTCTGTATGAAAATACCGGGAACATTTAAGGTCCAAATAGTCTCTAAACACCATTTCGATATCATAATTATCTTATCACGTTCACCTTGTTTGCTAAGAAATTTTGAGTGATTGGTGTCTCTTGTCTTAAGCGTTCAAGACTGGCATTTGTTAGGACTATTTAACGAGTAAAATTAAGCTGTTTACCCAAAAATCGTTATTTAAATATAGTAACCGATGTTTTAAAATATCTATATATTTAATGTAAACGATTATGTTTGAAAACAAATCAGAAATGTGAGGTTATGTTTATTCACTGCAACTTGATCATATTATTTATTGTCAAATAGGATCACACACTTATAAGAATCCATTCTTGTGGTTAAATAATGAAACACGTCAAACTGTATATTATAACAAACTTTCATCCTTGGTATCCATAGTAATTCAGCCTGAGGGCAGGTTTTTCAGTGCAATCATAGCATTTTCATTCTATGATTTGTAGCTTTACTAGGGAATAATAGGTGTGGTAGCTTCCCGTTGCTTTCCACACCTGTGAAGGATGATGATGAAAATAGTAAGGATGATGATGATGGCCTGATGATTTTCGGAGACCGTTTGGGCTCTAACCTTCCTGACATTTGTCTTACAGGTAAGGAAAATCCCGGAAAAAAACTCATCCGGAAGCCTGTCCCGAGCGGGAACCGAACCCGGGCCTACTGCGTGACAAGTCAGCACGCTTCCTCGAGACCACAGCTGTGGACATAACAAACATAGATTATTAATTTATCTTTTTTAGTAAACAACTCAGTAAAATCAAGGAATCTGTTCATTATTTGCTGTATGCAATGTATTATTTGGAGGCAGTCACTGCTAAATAATGCTCTGACCTGTTCATAATATTAAAAATGAGGTGCTCCCTTTATCCAAAAATACAGGAGCTGATAAAGGGAAATCGATAAAGAGCGAGGTGAAACGCGATTGTCATTGGTTGTAGAACAAAATTCATTGAAACGGTGATTGGTCATTCAGTACCATTTGGGGCATTAGTCAAACATTCATTGTAAACCTCTCCTCAAAAAAAATGATATTTCTTAGATATGACTCTCTGCTCCAGTGTTATGTTGAGAAATCATATAGTATTGTTGATAGCAATTTGACTGCCGGCTAGGGACGTTAAGCATTGAATCCCTTTGGTGCTTTTCGACAGGAGTATAGTTGTTACTGGCATTGGGTTCTACATTCTCATTTCTCTTTATAATAATCCCTCACACAACGCAATTGAAGGGGTTAGTGGAAGAAGGGCCAATCCCACTCCTCCATGAAAAATGAGTTTTCTGACTAATGTGTAAGCTAGTGCCATTTAGTATTTACTCCTTGAACTAAATTGATTGTGGGATATGCCCAACACCATGTAAATTTAAACATAAAAAGTGATGGAGGATGAACTCTGCAGCTTCTTGGTGGAAGTAGGGCCAATCCCTCAATGCCTTCTCAGTTACCCTAAGAGGGTTGTAAGCCTTATTCGGATTGGCCATGTGGTCGCTATCTTGTTGTTTAGCTCCAATTACATGTTTGTTTTCTAAGTGGTTGCTAGTAAACAATCATGGCTGACTTAAAAATGTAATTCTATGAGTAATATGGAAAATAATAGTGATATTTATAATAAATATAGCTCTTTGAATGAAGGAAAGTCAAAAAAACGAAAGAGTATTAAAAAATGGAAAGATAATAAAAGAAAGGCTTTGAAGGCTCAAGGACAAGAATATGTGAACAGAGAAGGCAAAGTTGTAAACAAGAAGGTCAGTGATTCGTGTGCTGGACAAAACGAAAACTTTGTTATTATGAGTCTTTTCATCTACATGGTCCAGCTGCAGTGGTTTGAAGAAATTGAGTATCGTTTTCTGGTTCCAGGACACACCTTTCTTCCCTGCGATGCCGATTTTGGTCTGATAGAAAAACTGAAAGAAAAACTCAGTTGTTCACACCACAAGATTGGATGGTCCATTTAAGAAAATCTCGTACGACCAAACCATTTGAGGTGCTTGAAATGGGAAAGAATGATTTTATGTCTTTCAAGCCTCTGACTGAAAAGCTCGTCAAACGCCAGAAAACCATGGATGGAAGAAAAGTGGACTTTCCAAAGGCAAGTGCTCTTAGGTTTACTGGAGGACACAAAGTGGAGATCAAATATACATACACACCTTTGTGACTGGGAGACTGTAAGTTTTCAGCGGGGAAAGGGACGAGCACCTTTACTGCAAGACCTTTTTTTCCCAAATAAATATACCAATGGAAGAGGAATTAAAAAAACCTTCAAGATATTCTTTCCCTTTTAAAGTTCATTACATCTAATCATCACAGCTTCTACCAAAATTTGAAGACAGAATATGATAACGAAGAAAACAGTGATGTTAAGTGCCTCTAGACATTTTTGTAGACATTAAAACTAAAGTTGTGAGTTGTGTAATTTATTTCTTCAATACCTATTGCCTATTTGTATTGTATATTTGCAGGAATATTTCCAATAGTGTTCTATATCTGATCCTAAAAATTCAAATACCAAAGTTGATTAGATTTGTTTCTACAGCAAAAACACTTTGATTGCATTTTTCTCCAATTCACAAAATTGTGGGATTGGCCCTTCTTCCATTGACCCCTTCAATTATACTACATACAAGAATAAAACATTCACTCACCCTACACTATTCTATGGAAACTCATCACCTACGTAACGTGGTGCAAAAATGTTGACATAGATTACAAAATGTCATGCATACGCCTCGTGCGGTACTCAAAGACTGAAATGGCAGTGGAGCACACACATATGGAGAACTAGACTAATGTGCTTGAAAATTCGATGCACATATTAACTACAGATCTAATGTATATCTTCACTATCTGTGACACAACCTCAATGTCAACAAGGGGACTCGTTTTCGTCATGCGCGCGAGACCTTAAACGTTGGGCACCGTTTTCATTCATTGCACTTACACTCGTGTTCTGTGTACTACAGAATACGGAATTGTGTAAGGAGGAAACTATTGCCAAATATCTAGCTCTCTGGCCCATACAACAGACATCAAAGATATTTCAGGGAGCGCAGAAAAATGTTGTGTGACGTTGTATTAAGGGGGGCGATGGATGAAATTTCTATTTTCTACATGTTTTTGAGCTAGAGACTTGATTTGTTGTACAAACATTTAGTGCATGATTCATAATGTTTAAGTTTCATTCTTGTGAGACATTTATTTTATGAGTTATTAAATATTATATTAAAAAAATTGCATATATTATAATTAAATGGGTTCCACAATGTTTTAGTAAAATGTCTGATTCTTTACATGACCCCTCAAATATTTAGAAAAACATCATGCATTAGAATTCTTATAATGTGAATACAAAGGGAGAAAAAAAGTAATGTTGTACTTCATGCGTGAAATTACAAAAAAAATAATTGCATACATTTTATTTCTTATTTCATAAAATATTACTTCACTCATTGAAATCCATGCACTGCCGTGTTACGCATTGTGTTTAGGACATTCAGTAAACATTTGAACCTTCTAGGACAAAATTTGTGAATTCCATTCAATTTTGATTGTACAAAAATGCAGTGAAAATAAAAGTGTGGAAAAAACAAGTTTTAAGATTTGCATACAGTTTAAATACAATATGTAACATACAGGCCTAATCAGCACTTTAGGGCACTTAGAATCTTTATAGGCATCTGAAACTTTGCCAACATATACATTAGAGTATAGGCTATTTTTTAGTACAAAAAACAAGAAATGCCAATTTCGATCTGAAATGTCAATTTTTCACCCATCACCCCCTGAAGTATATATACATTTATCGAGGTTTTAGTCGCAACTTTAAACTATTGCTCCAATTTGTAAATAATTAATTCTTTGTGAAAGATGTATGACTGAAGATGATATTCCAAATTATTGGAATATATGAATTATATATTTACTACATAAGAAGTCAAAGAAATATATGTGTGAAATTTATAAAAATGTACTGTGAAAACACCATCAACAGAATATAAATATAGTACAAGACTTGAATAATATACTAATATTTAAATGGCAAATTAATTAATGGTTGCAATACAACAATTTGTAGAATGTTTTATTTTTTTGTTATGTGATGTATTGCAATTATAAGTATTTATATCATATTATTAACTTTCTTACATAGTGTCAAAGAATAATATAGAAAAGTGTAAACAGAAAAATAGTCAAGTTTCAAAAAAGGTCGATTCATCAATTACACATATTTAGCTTAAAAGAAAATTGAGAAAGAATACACGTTCCAACAACTAATTCACCTATTTTTATTGATTTAAAAAATAAATACGACAATGATCCACTGATTAAATATTGGAAAGTTTTACACACAATAAAAATAAATAAACATAATTATCATCCTGGCAATAAAAATGTTGTTTTATGAATTCAACTCTAGAGAAAAATAGGCAAAAATATTACATCTGGTTTTGGATTTACTAAAGCTTTGAATCAAGCCTGTTTTTTATCGTCAACACTATTTAAAATATATCAACAAAACGCCTTTATAGTGGAAAAACTAATGTTCACATATGGTTCGTTGTATAGTAGATTGGGACATAGGGAATCTCGTTAATCCATTCGTTGCTATTTGCTGATGTTCAACTACTGAAAATAAAAGATTACGAGGGTTTATATGATATGACAAAGAAAGAAAGCTGAAGGAGGAATTAAAATGTTAAGGTTAAAGATAATTTGGACAAAACGAAGTACCTATATGGTAATAGGAAATCAATCAAAAGACGTGGCTGTAGAAGATGGACACAAATAAATGAAGGTAACGAATGTGTACATTTGCGGACAAAAATGATTGCAGACGGGAACCATGATGCTGAAGTTAATGAGAGGATAAATAAAAGTAAATCCGAAATATAAAATTAAATGATGTTTCATGGGATCAGAATATAAGAACTAAAAAAAATATTTTAATACAACAATAAGGAGTGCAATAACGTATGGTGAAAAAACATGGAAATTAAATACAAGAAAAATAAGTAAATTAAGTTGAACAAAAATTGATTTTTAGAGGCATTCAGCTGGAATTCCTATAACGGATCAAATAATAAACTTGTAATCAAACAAAATATGAATGTTCAAACTTTAATTGTGGATATCATTAAAAAAAAGAATGGTATATTCATTTAAAAAGAGTGAATGAAGATAGATTTCCGAAAAAAAAAAACACTTACATGGGTGCCTCCTGGTAGAAGAAGAAGAAGAAGAGGTCGGCCAACATAAACGTAAATTGATGGTGTTTTAAGCAGTATGAAGGAAAATGCATTGGACGATGGAGATTAGAATAACAGAGAGATGTGGAGGAGAATATGAGTATATTGATATTTTTTTTGGTTTATTGTTAAACTATTCGACTTTGTAGATTGCATCAAAGAAAACAAAGTTAACACAATTGATATCGCTGTATAATAGTTATGGAATTAAATCCATGATTCTATATATGTCTTTTAAAAATAGTAGATATATTATTGAGCGAAAACATAATTTCTGTAACAAAGTAATTAATCGTTTAGCATTATTTCAATAGTATAATTTACGAACAAATATAACTAGCATCATTTGTATAATATGACAAAAACATATAGGAACTGGCATAAAATAATTACTATATACACACACCATTGAATTAAGGGTGTATAGAACATGTTATTATGCATTGAGCAGGAATATTTTTCATAGTATCCCAGAAAGTAGTTGACGCGTGTCGAAAAAAAAAACTAGAATTTTCCTTTTTTTCTAATTCAAACCCCTGCTGCAGACGTTGAATGTACTATCAGATGAACATTGCGTTTGGCCGAAAAAATTGATTGTGACAATTAATAAACTTATAAACTTACCTCGGGCGAAAAATCACATATGGAAAAGAGAAAACATAAATTTCAACTATAAGTCCGATTTACAATCTCGTAATTTAAAAGTAATAATATTATAACTTCAAATTTGTATGAGTGACGTAACTGATCTATTCTTCTAAGAGAATCTTTCAAATATATTTTCTCAAATCGACAAATATGGACATACCTTTGTTACACAGTACCCTACATTTGTTACAAAAAAGTAGATATGAATATATATATATTTTTTTAGAATTTGTTAATAAATCTCACACACAAACATAAAATCACCCATGTGGCGTTTTGTAGCCTACGTCCTATATCTAATATAAATTTGGACTGGAAGAAAATATCAATAAACTAAATATATTGCCATAAGTAGATATTCATTATTTAACGGAAATTGATAGTTAATGACAAATGAAGGAACTGTTGAAGAAGTAGCTGAACTCAAATACCTGAGAGCAAGTACAATTACAAACAGGAACAAGATTCTAAAGAAATTAAACACAGGATCATCTATAGAAATGCATGTTATTATTAATTACCGGTATAGGGACTCATATCATCCCAAATTCTCTAAAAAAAAATAAACTGAATATATATTTTTTATTCATTGCCGCAGGTTGTCGTTTCGATATTTGTGGTGTTCTCTCCTGGCATTGACTTAATTGTAACCCACTTCTGAAGTTGGTGCACCTAGAAGGCGGTGTTACGTTACCCCGATGATATGATAATGAATTTCCAGGAGAGTTCTTAACCTAAACTTAACCTAAATTCCGGATCATGGACAACCACAGGAATGATTCCCTTTAAGGAAACATTCCTATGATTTGATCGGGAATCGAACCCGGGACCTCATGGACAGTAGTCAGGAACACTGACCACTAGCCCATGAGGCTGGTTAAACTGAACATATAAGAATGGGAACGTTCGAGAGCTTTTCTACGTGCAGCCTTGATTTGGCATATTACTTTGAGAGAGGAGAGCTGATTACAAATAGGACATATTTTATAGTGGAATGCAGGCTTTCACGGCCGGTAATCATGGTAATAAAAGATTCCGGGCTATGTGGCCGTGGTCTATAATTGGCGTTTCTTCCAGAACGTTTCTCCCTCAACTGCGGAGGGCATCTTCAGTGGCCGCAGTCGAGTCTACGACAGGGAAGCAACAGCTGGAAGCGCTCGCCACTGAAGATGCCCTCCGCAGTTGAGGGAGAAACGTCTGGAAGAAACGCCAGTTATAGACCACGGCCACATAGCCCGGAATCTTTTATTACCAGGACATATTTTGATAATAAGTTTTTCTTTGGACCAAACAGAGAAGAGACAGGTGAATGGGGGAAAAAAACTACATAACAGTACCCTACAGAATCTTTATGAGAAACCAAATCTGATTGGAACAGTTAAATCTCGTAGGTGGGATGAGCAGGAGATATGATACTGAGAGAAGAGTTTGGAAGCTGATTTGGTTGTTCTTATTAAGATATTTTTGAATAAAAAAATGCCTTCCTCGAACCTCGCTAGTAAAGACAGAAAATTTACCATGGCAAAAGAAAATAATTATATTATATTATATGTGTGTGTGTGTGTGTGTTAACTTTCAAGCGGTAGTCATATTTTTTTCGGGCCCAAACTAGGTATGTAGCAATCGATTAAAAAATTAAGTTTAGTTTGTTAACCGGAAAAGTCGGAATAATGGAGTAGAATTTATTCTGAAACGAGAATTTATAAATCGTTTTAGTTGTCGCAAGTTTGAAGTGTTCCAAACGAAACTCAGTAAATTCTATTTAAATAAAACGAAAAACGTATTTTCTAAAATACAGTGAAATCAGACAAATAAAAACGAGGATTTTGCTAGAATTAAATTTGAAAAATTGTACTTTGTTAATAAAAGATATATTCCGTACACTAACAAAATCGAAGTATAAATTGGGCTGCTTGTATATTTCACTTAGTTCCTGCGTGATGGGCTTTTTATGTTTAAAATATATGTTATTTACAAATGAAATGCAACCATTCTGAGAGCGATGATGAAACGTGCAGGAAACTAGTTACAATATGCGAGCTGCTATTTAATTGTAATGTGGAAGAGAAGGGATGATTGGCTCCCCCCTTATTACCATTAGTACACATACACATATATATCACCGTGATTTACCATTTTAATGTTTTATCTGCGAGGGGGAACAGCATGCATACATATACATTCATATATCAATGCTAAACACATAGTGTGCCGCAAGTCTTACCATGTCAGTGCAATATTATAATTACTAGCTTCATGTCTGATTGCTCACACATCGGCATACTATATGATACAAAGTATTATTATTATTATTATTATTATTATTATTATTAGTGAGCATAACGATTTTTAGGCCATTGTAGACCGTTCCGAGCTCAAAGCCATCCATAAATCTCTTCATTAGTCTATCACGATCTCCTCTACCATTTGGAATGTATAGTCATTAATTTTGGGAATCTTGAACTTATTCTGATGATGATGATGATGATGATTATTATTATTATTATTATCACCGTTATTATTATTATTATTTTGGTACATAAAACGTTGTTGTGAATATTCACTATGATCCTTTTCTTTTTATCTATATCGACCTACAATTCAGTCAAACATTGCTTGTAATGATAGTAGTAATCTGGTAGTTTAGAAGACTTAATTTCCACAGGTTATATATGAACGGATACAGTTACAGTGACTTATTTTCGTTAGAAGCAAAATTGTACCTATTTTAGGCCTACAATTTGAAGTCGATATAATTCAAGTGTCTTTATTAAATTTGCATTCAGGAGGTACTTCCAAAATAATACCCATTACAACATTTTTGTTCCCAAGTTTACTACAATACTTCACGCTATACTAATTTCTGGAAAACAAACACATGTGACATCACTGAAAATTTCTCGTTTCTGTCTGTCTGTCTCTCTTTATATATATATATATATATATATATATATATATATAATATATGTTCATACTACTAAAGTTGATATATTTCATTTTTAATTATATTATGAAATGGCGATACTTAAAGAATGTCATGGAAAGAATACGCAGAGCAGAAATCTGTGTATTTTCTCACATATTTATAGACGATATTGCAAATCACTGGAATAATGTTTTAAACCCTCGATTTCCAATAACCACCATTATTGTTTGCTCGTGTATTTGTCGCCAATCAAGTGGTCCTTGCTACTACTGAAGATAAATTATAATAATCCTATGAATATAGTATCTGGCTAATTTATGAATAGCTACTAGGTATCTGTAAATAAAATAAAAGTTATAGCATTCAAAGTTTATTCTCCGTTACGTGCACAAATATTTATTGGAAATAACAGTAATGGATCAAGTAAAACCATTTTAATTTACCTGGGATAATGATGTAAAATGCAAATAAACAAGCCGGGTTATAATAGCTGTTAGCCTTAGTAGAAGTCGAAAGTAAAATGCAATAAAGGTAAATACATGTATAGTTCAGTTAGAATTTTTCTTAAATATATGAAGAACGACACAATTTGGTTAAATAAATATCTGATAAAAACGCGTGGCAATCAGCTGCCGGTAGTTATTAAAATAATTAAACTAAAGTGCCTTGCTATTTAAGGTTTGTTTATTATGGGGGTAGTAGTTAAAAAATGGGTAGTCAAGAAATCTATGAAAGTAATGAATAAGGGGCGGATTTCTATGACCTAAAAATAGAAAATATGCATGTATTTATTACCTAAAAATAGAAAATATGCATGTATTTATGACCTAAAAATATAAAATATGCATGTATTTATGACCTAAAAAGGTAAAATATGACCTAAAAAAGACAAAAATATGGCCTTATAATTTAATTAAATTTTACCCATACTGTATTAATTGTTCATTCATACACATTTTCAATTGTATCATAAGAAAAAGAAAATCTTCTTGTATTGTCCAGTGCAAACGTTTGCTACCTGTTAACAGAAACCTTCGAAACAAGTGAACTGTGAAACTCATGATTCTTATACAGATACAATGTTGGTTATTTCCAATCGCCTGTTGACTAGACTATTAAAAAACCCAAAATATGACCAAAATATGCCTTTATCATAGAAATAAGCAGAAGTATGACCAAATATCTGAAAAAGTGAGAAATATGACTTTTCAGACCCAATAAAATCCACTTAATCTTAATAATAAGGCATATATAAATGTTTTTACTTACGTGAAGCTTAGAATATAGGCTTTGGTAAAATTATGTCATGTCATAGGAATCCGCCCCTTAGTAATGAATAATGGAAGGACACATTGATATACTGAGGAGAGTTAAAGTAGGAAAATGTGCTAACAACATTATTAGAACAGCAGTAAGTAAAGGAGAGGAGGAAGAAATTTCTAACACGATGGATATAGTGAGGAACTACTGTATATGAAGTGATGACTAAATTGGGGATTACAAAGTAAATATCCTACAAAAGATGAATTAAGATCTTTTGTATTATCATAAGAATTTAATATTAGTTTTAAATTCATACAAAATCACTGTATGGAATCCAGTGAGAGAGATAGTTTCTCAGTTATTAAGCATTTTACTTGAAAGTTGTTGAATGCTTTGTTTCAAAATCTGTAGTGGTATGGGGATATTTTTAAAGATAGCTTCGCGTCAATGAAAAAAGATCCAATTTCAATTTAATTTGCCACAGAAAAATAAAATCAAGGAAAGTTCGACCAGGCTGCGGGTTTGAGATATAGTCCTACACCCTATTATTATACTGTATGCCAAATATTTTACAGGAGATATAACCAAAGATTTCGGACAACTCAACATAAAGTAAAAATAAAATACATATGCCTCTATGTAATACATCCGTGTGGTGTGATATATATATATATATATATATATCTCCAGCACAAATGATGTAATCATAATAATAAATATTAGGAATATACAGAGACCTTCTAAATACTATACATACATATTCGGAAGATAATTTTCATAACAGTCATTTCCTCTCCTGTTCTCTTGGTGATAACTCTCTCTTTGTGAATATTCTTAAATGCCCCACGTCTACCGGGCTTTATAGGGGACATAATAAACCAACTAAATTGCACCATCGAACTCTGGGTATCATGGCCGCTCGGACACAAGCTAACTTGAGAAAATTATTTTAATTAATTCCTGTTTTATTTACATCCTTCAAATCATGGTTAATGTTATTTTGCCATCTCAATCTTGGCTACCTTGAAAGCGATTTCCCTCTTGTTTTCCTACTAGAAGTTTCCATTATGCCTTTCATTCACCTTTTGTACCACATGTCTTAGCCATCGCAGTAATCGAGACTTAATTATTATTATTATTATTATTATATTGTGTTTCCCCATGCAGATAATGTAGTTCACTAATATGGTCTTTATAGGAAGCCGGATATAATAAGAACAGTTAAGTCTCGTAGATTGCGACGGGCAGGACATGTTGCACGTATGGGGAATGAAAGACTTGCATGGAAGCTTCTTGTAGGAAAGTCAGAGGGAAAACGCCCAGTTGGTAGACCAAGAATGAGGTGGGAGAATAACATTAACTATGATTTGAGGGAAGTAGATTATACAGGGAATGATTGGAAAGCATTAGCTCAGGATAGGGATGTATGGAGAGCTTATGTCCGTGCGGCCATGAACCTACGGGTTCGATAGTCCTAGTGAGTAAGTAAGTAATATGTAGTAGGACTTTATTACACTAAAAGTAAGATACATACAATGTTATTAACAAATATGGGTCGCACGGGCGGTAAGCCATAGTGCTGTTGACAGTTCGTTATAATAAGTTAATGTTTGGTATTAATATAACTTAAACACAATTATATTACAATTAGATAACAATACAATAACATTAAACATTAATTTGGTTATGTAGAATTAATGAGAATTAATGTTATTACAATTTCCTTAAATGTGCATTTATTCATGGATGTGTGTTGTTCTTATATCCCGCGTTTTGTCCAGAAAGTTACCCACGTTTATCCAATTTTTTGGACATACCATTAACTCGTAGCATGCCAATCTTTCACGAATTCAATTTAGAAATCTTTCCGCTAATAACTGACGCCTCCAATATTCTAAATCCTTACACTCTCCTAATATATGTATCTCGTCTTCAAACCTCTCTCGCACACTGGACATATTCGCATATCGCGATCGTCGCTAATTTCTAAAAATTTCCATGTCCCTAACCTGAGCCAAGCAAGCCCTGATCTCTCTTTAAATCATAGATTGAGTATATAAGATTATTTTCCCCGAACTTGTTTTAGGTCTGTTTGTAAAAACAGTGAGCGTTTTCCGCACATTTTGCGAAAATATTTTGTTGGTTCATATCTAAGTACCTCCTCCTTATTTTCTCCACGCATTCTTGCGATTTTTAGTGGTACCTGAACTAGTAAATTATCTCAACATTAAAAGAAAAATCATTTATTTATCAATTATAATTATTAAGTTTTATGCTCTTGCATGTGGTACATTATTTGCAAATGACTGGCAAATATTCACAATATAATGTGTGGAGCATTAACTGAAGAGAGTTACGATTCCGTATACAAAATCTGCAGTAAATGCAGACGACTAGTTGACTGCAGTCAAAGAACTCAATATTAGTATAAAGTAAACATTTTAGAGACTTTATTAACTTGGGAGTAGCTTTATATTGTTTTTCATAGCAAACAAAGTACAATTAATAACTGCCAGGTGCTAGCAGCAACTCGTAAATTCTATATTTCAAACGACACACTACAGAATTCATTTCGATGGAAAGGTTTACGCTCCCATTTGAATACGATACATTTACTTTACATCTTCTATTTTATTATCGTAAATTTCTTACGTAAACTTCATATTTTCATTGCAGTCATTCCTATTCCTACATTCATTTAACATATATTCTTAATATAATTATGCAATATTTTACTCTTAAGTATTTTTTATTTCCTTCCCTATTACAATTAATATACCTTATTCCCTGCTACAATCTGGAACTTCCTACCATAGGGGCTGCCGGTTATAAGCTTCTTGTAAAGTAATTTTAGATATCTTTCTTCTTTAATTTATATCTTAAAAGAGTACTTGATGGACTGTAATATTAGGTTTCTCTAATTATACTTATTTCATATATTTTAATTATTTTATTTAAATAATATTTATATTTAGAATATAATATTTATAATTAATAACGCATCCTTTATGTATATAGTAATTTTCACTGGTGAGAGGAACAAAAGGTCTTATGATCAACCTCTGCCAGCTTAAATGACTAATAATAATAATAATAATAATAATAATAATAATAATAATAATACAATAATAATTATAATAACAATAACAACATAACAATAACAACAAGAACAATAATAATAACAATAACAACAATAAAAATAACAATAATAATATTATTATTATTATTATTGCCTCGTACGCAGCGGGCTTCGATTAGATCCCCCGTCGGCAAACGTTTTCAGATATGTTTTTTTTTTTTTTTGCAGAGTCTTTCTCACCTACAAGACAAATGTCGAGAAACTTTAAATAGTCAATAGAAATCTAACACGATGTTGTATTTTTCTGAAAAAATCGCGAGCGACAAAGTCGCGAATGATTTCGTCTAATGAAAAACTCAAACTGGCTTTGATTTGGAGTGACTTTTTAGCGATAATACAGCATCAGAAGCTAAAATAATTATAATGTTTAATATTTACCAAATGGTGAGGTTATGCATTCCGATCTTACTTCAGGGCGATTTCGAAGCCGGCTTCATAGTTATAACTAGCATATCTTTATTTTTAAATCTCTTTGGGCTTGGGGAAAATCAATAACAGATGACTGTATGAGAAATAACTATTAATTCACTAAACAACATTTAATAATTTTTAGGGCAACAACATTGATTTTTTTCTGGTAATTTTTTAAGTTGTATTCTTTTGGCATTTCTTGCTGTACCGTATCAATCGTACATTGTTGAATCGATATCCTTGTCAAAAAAGTTAATTTGCGGAGATATCTCTCATTACGAACAGGTAGAGGTGATTTTATCAACAGGAAGAGGCAAAATTATCGGTCTATGAGATAAATAATCATAGAAAGATAAGTTAAAGTTTAAAATAATTTACTTCCAAATGAAGATTCATAAAAGAAAACTTATTTCAATTAGTTTTGAGTATCTGTAACTTAAACATTGTAATATATTTGTTGTACAATTCACATTTAAAATACAACTATTCAGTAAGCATTGTGTAGAGATTCATTTTGCAGATGTTACCTGTTTTTAATTAATTGCACGAGTAATTAAAAGAAATTTGAGTACCAGTTGGGGGAAAACATGACTTGGATTTACTTTAAAGACAGATCACAGAGGAAAAGAACCTGATGCCGTGTTAATTACGTGCAAGTTCCGGTTGCGGCCACAACTGCAGCGGTTTTCACGCTGGTGAGTGTTTTTTTTCTACTCCTCGTATTATTAGCAACTTCATTAAAACTAGGGCTAGGTGGTGTTACTGTGCAGTTCTTACTAATCGATATGTTCATACACGCTATGATGTTAAAATTAAAAAAAAAACGTTTGAATAAAATGTCACATCTATACTTCATTTTACCCTTTATTTATAATAAGCTGGCACACGTTCCTTCCCTTTATTTTGCTGCATTCATTATTTTATTGATTTCTGTAAGGATAATTCCAACCATTGTCTTTTTAACTCTATCGTTAAAACAGTTTTGTTCACGGCTATCAAATATTTTATTTATAATTTTAAGATTCCAGAAAGTATAAAATTACTCTAACAATTAAAAAAGCAGGTGAAGTTTGTAGGTTGTATAATTCTGTATAGAGATCCATCAAAAGCTCTTCGAATAGTTTCACAAATAATATTGAAGCTGAGAGTAAAGTCACATGGAATACTGATGAAGGAACAAATTGTCAATACTCTATACACAAGATGAAGATTTTCGAAATTGATTAGGATTCATGTATACATATATTTAGTTTTATTAGCCCCATCTTTCATTTTAAACATAGATGATAGTATGATTTCACAAGATATAATAAAAAAAACGTTGTATATAGCTTCCATATTTATTGAATACTTAACCCAATGATAAATGTAAATCATCAGTTGTAACAACACCACCAATAATAATAATCTTTCGAATATTACATCCATAGTAGGTTCATTACGGTCTCGAGTCAGCGTTTCTTAAGTCTTCAAAATTTCGACGTTCTATTGGAGTATAAGTAAGAAAACGATTCGGCCATTTTTCAGAAAACATCGTCTCCATTGTGTTCCTTTCGTTGAAGTCTATATTGGTTGATGTATTTCAACAACAACAACAACAATAATAATAATAATAATAATAATATCTCTTTATCTTAGTTTAACCTATCTGCTTTTAGATATTTTTTTGCTACCCGGGTTTTACAGGGACTCGACCACTCGGAAAATAATTTTCAACTTTGGATCACACACACCTGGTCGCACAAGGCATGAAAGCCCTCCCTGGATGAATTATAAGTACAATTTCACTCGTCCGTCTAAGACAACATAAAACATTAAGACAAACAATATTCACTCATTCATTCATATTAAACAGCGTGAATGTGATATGTTACGTTCAAATAATGCCCAAAGATACAGGGAGTTTCACTCGACCTGCGGCCAATAGCGAGAAAAGTGACTGCAAGCAATGAATCTTCAACTCGCACTGCGCACGCAGTGTCCACTCTATAGTGGCCGCAAGTCGAGTGAAACTCACTGTATTTGGGAACCGACCGGAATTGAAAATGTTCTTATAATTTTCTTAGAGGTAAAACCCAGGCCTCGTGTGAATTAGCCAACGACAATAATAAATTTATAATAATAACAATAATAATAATAATATTATTAATATTTTTTGTTCTTAAGAGCATATCATGAAATAATGGCTTCTTTCTCAGGTCCTAACAGTTTTTGTAAGACTAATACATGTTCAGGTGATGATAATATTATCGAATCATTAATGAAGATTAGAAGAGATCAAGTTGTTATCTTTCGTAATTCTATGTAGATATTCATCAAAAGCTTGTTGACCAAATCTGATGGAACTATGTTTTTTATTTGTACCGGGGCTCAATGGTAGGCAAGAGATCTCAGGGTTATGCACTCTTTATAAGCAAAAGAACAACGTATAAATGTACACTCAATTTTAACGAATCCAAGAAACTGTTTATTTACGGAGAAATACACTTTTGTTAATACAGTTACAAAGTTTTATCTAAGAGTGGAGTCGATGAAATACTTAGAGGTCCACGTGCTCGAATCAATATTTTCAAAGTCCAAATGCTTAACGGACTATAACTTTAAATTTAACTATTTCTCGGACGAATCTAATATTTAAACTGTATCGGAGATCGCGGTCTGCAGGTCTACGATGTTCCAACACCGAACACAGAGTCACTGAGAGTGATAGTCAGTGTATTTTGATATAAGTTCTCGCTTATAAAGGCGGTGGCTCCTGCCACTTTTCTCGAATCCACTCCTTACAATTGAATATATATTTATGTTACAATAATATTATTTACTAGTATGTATAACATTTCTAAGAACTGGGTAAATTGGTTCTTTGATATTTAATAGATAAATGTTTATCAGTTTCTTTGTAAACTGTCAATGTTAAGAGATTATCTTTTCTAGAGGTGATATGAATGTCTTTTATTGTCTGTATTAGCCAGGTAGTAATTTTTTATCATCATTTCTTGGAATTGCTTAGTAACGTTAATTGGTTTCTAAGAATTGGGTCAATAGATTTTTAATATTTTTAATAGATAACTAATGTTATCTTTTCTTAAAGAATGAATATTTCTTATTAGTTGTATAGCCTGCTAATTGGAATTAGTTATATTCTTTTGACAATACCCTTTTTTGTGTTCCTATATTATTTGTAACTTGGGTAGTAGGTAGAGTTCTGACAATACCTCTTTATTCCATTATTTGTCATTTGTATAGCAGGTAGCGTTTTACAGTATTTTTTATTCTAGACAAATGCACGTGGAATTTTTACCTGGATATATTTCTACTTTTCCACATACATATTTTATAGCGATATTAGTAATATATTCTATTTCCATTATTTATAGATTTATTTAATTTTAATAAAAATTCAATATATTTCGGAACATTTTAGTTTCAGATCCATGCATATTAGAGTTGTATCTTAGTTTATATGTATCCTATCATATTAATCGCTACATATTCTACATCGTAATGTAACCTCTCCCCTTATAAGTTGTTTCACTTGTCCAATATCACCTGCACTTTAAAGTAATACGACGTGTTGAACGAGGGATTTTCAATATTTGTAACACTCACACACAAATATATGTTTTTACCACTCAAACATAAGGATGGCTTCCCCGAATGAGTTAATCAGCTCAATCCAGGATCCCTTCGAGTCAACACGAATATTCTAGTCGAAACTCTTCACCCACTGACACAACCACAACTAACATGGCGGAGATGATAATGATAATTTTGATGACCAGATAATGTTCGGGAACCGTTTGGTTTTTAAACGTTTCCTGACATTTGTTTACAGGTGAAGAAAACTCCGAAAAAAATAAGCACCCAGCAAACGTGTCCCGAGCGGGACTCGAAAACGTACCCGCTCTCAGCAACACTAATCCGAAACTATAGCTGTGGCTGATTCAGGCAAACAATTGTTAATGGCCTTAAAATAATTTTCAAGACTTCCATTAAAAATTATTTTTTATCAGAATTTCCATTTGTAACCATTAATGATCCATCCATAGTAATTCTGCCTGAAGGTAGGTCCTTCACTGCAATCATAAGATTTTCACGCGCGCTTGCAGCTTTACTAGGGAATTGTAGGTGTGGTAGCTTCCCGTTGCTTTCCACACAGGTGAAGGATGATGATGGTGATGATGATATTGATAAGGATGATGATAATGATGATGGCCATATGATTTCGGGGACCGTTTGGGCCTTAAAGTTTTCCTGACATTTGTCTTACAGGTGAGGAAAAACCCCGATAAAAACCTCAACCAGACTAACTGCCCCGACCGGGAATCGAACCCGGGCAAGCTGCGTGACAAGGCAGCACGCTACCTCGAGACCACAGCAGTGGATTCATTAACGATAAAGTGATGAAATGTAAATTTACAAGTCACGAAAATAAATGAAACGTCGTTTATTAATTCAATTTCGTATGGGAATGAAAATACAATCTAGAAAATTTTCTTCATATCTAAGAATCACGCAGACTATAACGAAGTCATTCGTTCCCGGAATTTGAAATCAGGACCTATGAATACGAATTTCGAACGCTGTCGTCTAATCAAATTCTCTTATTTTTTTTAAATTGCGATTGAGACACTGTTTATATAATGTAGATGTTTTGGTTCGGACTATCAAACAAGAACAGATATTTGGAAATAGGTATCTGATATTTAAATGGATCAGTGTCTGGTTTTGTTACAACTGCATGTAAAATGAACAAATGTAACAGTAGATGGATACCATTGCCACTTGTTTGTGGGGATCGCAACCTGTTCCACTTAATCAATATACTCCTGCACATGTTACATACAATGTAAAACTAAACCCTATTATCCTACTGAAAGTGCATTAGTGTTACTAAAGTACAACTTAGAAAATACGTTAAATAGTTCCGCTAACAATTAAATGCTACGAGAGATACCCAAGTTTTATGTGTCATCTAACAACATTGTCATCTTACATTCACACAAATTAAACGTTATATGATCTAGTCTAGTATAGTCTTGTAAATATAGTAGAAAATAATTATGTTAGTACTGGAAACGACGTCAGCTTGACCGCTCCGCCATGCCTCAACTCCCGCCAATATTCCTTCCGTATCTCCGCAGATCATTAGTTCCAGCACATGTTATACGCACGTATATTGTTTTCTTGGTTAGTTTTATTTGCATGGCGCAGTAAATACGCAAAAGATCAGATATAGCGTTTCGAAAAAAAAAGATACGCTATAATCCTTTATAACGATAAAACTCGACAATTCGAGCCTTTTATGCGTTTCATGAATTCCGTGGTATTGGTCCTGTATTTTTAAGGGTACAATTCAAAATATACGCTATAGAAATCAGTACCTGGAACCATTTTTGAATAATTAACATACGCAGAACGATTTTCTTCTTATTTGTAACACGACTCAGGCACTGCCCATATAGCACATGCATCATTGCCTGAAATGCGTAGTATATTTGAGAAGAGGATTGTAAATAATTTTCTATGTCCTCCTCGCAGCTCAGATCTTACTCCACGTGAATTATATTTATGGGTGGCACTAATGAAACGGTGTACAGAAATAACCCACATGTCCTAAATGAAATTAAAGCTAATATGCCAAGTGAAATTCTATCAATCGGCGATTGAGAACTCGCGCGTGTTAATAGAAATTTCGTAAGGAAATATTAAACGTTTGGCTGCAAATGGAGTATGTTTTATACATTCCTTATAAACCCAAAGTAAGTAAAAGTACTAACAGAAAGAAACACGAATGAAAGCATTGTACATGACCGCAAATTCGTGAGCCGCTTCGCCGGGAGTTGAGGCATGAACGTAGCTGTAAAGCTGGAGCCATTTTTTATTGTTAATGAGATCAGCATTCCTGTGCAAGAAGAATCGTGTTTTGCCTATGCTACTTAATTTAATAAAAACTATGGATAAAGTAACACTACAACGCCTTACGCCTAATAATCTAAATAGATTATTCGACATAACGCGTTGTAGTGTAACGTTATCCATACCTTGTATTAAATTAAGTTATTTACGTTTGTAAAACAGTAATCGGCATTTAATCTTGATTTCACGATAACTACAAGACATGGACCCTCACCATCTGAAAGACTGTCCAATTCTAGACCACTCCTAAAAATTCAAAAGCAATCAGTATATCGAATCCTATATCTAGGGCCAGAAGCAAGGAACATAACCGCTAGACACCGAGGCAAATCCTAATCCAAAATTAACATGTAATGTGAAAGCAATATTGCTAATACCATAAAAATATTGAACATTTTTAAAGATATTTTATACATATGTATAAAAATTATGTTCAGTTGATTGGAGGAAAATTATTCTTTATAACATTTATCCTGCCTCATGGGCTAGTGGGCAGCGATCCTGACTACTGTTCATGATGTCCCCGGGTTTGATTCCCGGTGAAACCATGGACATTTTTCCTTAAAGAGAATTATTCCTGTGGTTGCCCATGGTCTTGAATTTAGGTTAAGTTTAGCTTAAGAATTCTCCTGGTGCTTCATTATCATTTATCTTCACTTCTTGTAACTGGAATTTCCTACCACAAGAAAAAAGGGCTGCCAGACATTGGCATCTTTTAAAAGAAATCTAAATTTATATCTGCTCTAACCTCAACTTCATCATTACCCAGTATAAGATACATATATTAATTAGTATTTCTCGTATAATTTATCATATTTATATTATTATAATTATTATTATATTATCATTATTATTATTATTATTATATTATCATTATTATTATTATTATTATTATTATTATTATATTATTATTATTATTATTATTATTATTATTATTATTATTATTATATTATCATTATTATTATTATTATAATTATTATTATATTATCATTATTATTATTATTATAATTATTATTATATTATATTATTATTATTATTATTATATTATTATTATTATGATTAATTTTTTTTATAGTAGTAGTAGTATTATTATTATTAAGTATTTATTATTATCGTAAGTATTATTATTGCTATTATCGTATAAAATGTTGTTTGTACATGAAATGTACATTTAATGTATCTTTAACTGTTTACAATTAGTTTAGTGTATATCTATATTTGTCAAATATTTATTTGTATTTGTGCTGTTTGAGTGGAAGAGAAGGCCTTATGGCCTTATCTCTGCCAGAATAAATAAAACATTATTATTATTATTATTATTATTATTATATTATCATTATTATTATTATAATTATTATTATATTATCATTATTATTCTTATTATTATTATTATTATATATTATCATTATTATTATTATTATTATTATTATTATTATATAATCATTATTATTATTATAATTATTATTATATTATCATTATTTATTATTATTATAATTATTATTATATATTATCATTATTATTATTATTATTATTATTATTATTATTAGTAGTAGTAGTGTAGTAGTAGTAGTAGTAGTAGTAGTATTATTAGTATTATTATTATCGTAAGTATTATTATTGCTATTATCGTATAAAATGTTGTTTGTACATGAAATGTACATTTAATGTATCTTTAACTGTTTACAATTAGTTTAGTGTATATCTATATTTGTCAAATATTTATTTGTATTTGTGCTGGTTGAGTGGAAGAGAAAGCCTTATGGCCTTATCTCTGCCAGAATAAATAAAACATTATTATTATTATTATTTATTATTATTATTATATATTATATAATGTCCACCGCTGTGGTCTCGAAGTAGCGTGCTGCCTTGTCACGCAGCGGGCCCGGGTTCGATCCCCTCTCGGGACAGTTTTTCTGGGTGAGGTTTTTATCGGGGTTTTTCCTCACCTATAAGACAAATGTCAGGAAAACTTTAAGGCCCAAACGTTCCCCGAAATCATATGGCCATCACAATCACCATCGTTCATATTCATCTTATCATCATCATCCTTCATCGGTGTGGAAAGCAACGGGAAGCTACCACGCCTATAATTCCCTAGTAAAGCTGCAAAGCATAGCATGAAAATGCTATGATTGCAGTGAAAGACCTGCCTTCGGGCAGAATTACTATGGATGGATTACTATTATTATTATTATTATTATTATTATTATTATTATTATCTCCCATCATATCATCGGGGTAACGTAACTCCGCCTTCTAGGTCCCCAACCTAAGAAATGGATTACAATTCTGCCAATGCCAGGAGAGAAAGCCAGAAATGTCATAAAAGACAACCTGGTGGCATTAGACAAAAAACAATATATTGTCAGTCTCACTGAATGGCTCAACTGACAAATGGATGTTGGGTAGTTAGTAAGTCGGTGATTTTACCAAGAGCTCAATGTGAAACCAATTATTGTAAAAACATCAAGAATATCTAGATCGAGAAGACTTAGATCGGAATATCCAGCAACCATAAAATGTAAACACAACGTTATCGATGTACAAATAACAGGTTTCTGATTCTCTTATCAACAATATACTACAACACGTAATTTAATTCGTTAACAATCTCGAACTAAATAATTTATTTCATTTGTTAATTTATATCCATCTCCGTAGCCTAGTGGCAATGTCATTGGCTCATAGGCAGCGGCTCAAGTCTCCTGGGTGAGGTTTACTTCGGGGTTTTTCCTCACCTGTAAGAGCCAGTTTCACCAAGAGAGGTAACTGTATTACGCCAGTTTTCCCCATGTATAATGCATAGCTTAAACTGGCGTAATACAGTTACCTCTCTTGGTGAAACTGATCCTAAGTCAAATAGCAGCAATATATAAAGTCCAAATCGTCCTTGAACTCCATTTGGCCGCCAAAACCACATTCGCCTTCTTTAATATGAATGTAAGAGCTATGTGTGTATATTATCTAGCATCACTCATCTGGGGAACTACTTAACTTCCTTACACGAACGAATTAGTATGTAACGTACGTGTTCTAGAGTTAAAAGTATTTTCCCGGCAGTTCGTATCGGTGCAACGCCTGGGTCGCGCTATACATTTAAATCCTCCTACAAACCCTCTGGGGTTTAAGTACGGAAGAACGACATGGAGCGATGATGATTATGATTGATCCCCGTTCGTCCCTCTGCGGGACATGGTGTGTACCCTAGTGGAAAGTATCTTAATCCGACTAATATAATTACGCTTATTTTCCTACAGATATCAGCGAGGGACATACGGTTAGTACATTACCTCAAGGAGACACCTATTAGGAAAACGAAGGTATTATTTGGTTTGTGGAAGGTCGATTATATTTTGCTCAGAGGTATTTTTATATAAACTTGAGTTACTTTTATTAGGGTATGTTGATTTGTATAGATATTTACATATAAACAAAAAATAAAATAAAATAAATAAAATAACTTTGAAGTTTACTGGTTGAATTACAGCCTCACTTTATATATTTTTCTTCTTCTTTCTTAAAAGTATTAGATTTGTTAGTCTAACGTTGCTAGTAATGTTGTAAGTATATAATTTGAGAAAAAAAAACTGATGACTCGAAATATCGCTACAACTGTGCGAATATTCTATGCGATAGAAAAAGAATACATTTTCTACAAAGTACCATACCCAGAAATGCATGGTTTCGATATTGTTAAAATATATTAACATATTTTTAGCAGCGTAATTTTTATGCATCATATCAGGTAAATGGGATAAGTGTGCTTTAGGGGCTCTAAACAACAGACCATAGTTATTATTATAATTATCTACAATGCACCATCCATGTAATAAAGTCCACCATTCAAATCCTTTTTTTATAATAATTGTAAGGCGTGAATAATTTACTATATCTGTTGAGACAGGTTACTTGGCAAAATGAGGAACGTACACTCTTCACAAAACCCGTAACACTAATACATATCGATTTTTAAGTGTTGAAAGTTATGACATAAATCTGGTAAGAGGGGTAAGATTTCTCTCTTTTGTTTTGGTTCCACATACAACTAGTTTCAATCCACATATGCTATGCGCAAATTTTAACTTGAAATTGTTGAGTTTGCTGTTTCGAACAATTTTTATCAGTGTAGTTTTGAACCATGCTATATACGACAAAGTGCCCAACATAAATGTACAGGGATTTCAGAGTGGACCAAGCCAAACATTTTGTGATGAGGAATTAATTATACCATTAATTAGCTGCGATGCTCTTTTTACTTGTGACTTTTTACTGATAAGTCATTATTAAGTAAAATAATAATAAAATGTATCTTCACAAGCGTAATTCCGTTGAAACCATCTCATGGGCAAATAGAATTGAAATACCCTTGATAATATTTTGTAAATTATGTACTTTTATTTTGTGAAATTGGTTTGGTTCCTGTTAAATGTCTACACATTTCCTTGCTCTACTTTTCCTTTTAAAAAATAAAAGTCTTTATCTCGATTTCTGTATATCTGATAATATATTCTAGTACAAGACGTAGAGCATAGTAACATGAGATCATGGCGCATTGTTATCTGTCAATTGGGCGTTTAGTCATTGGCGCACTGATACTATGCTATTGTGTTTTATTTTCAAACCATGGACCGTACGTTCCTTATCTCAAATATTTTTCTAGGTTTACTCTGCAATCCCTCCAACTGTTGTCGGTTGAATTCACGGACGTCCACTTTTGTGGTCTCGAGGTTTGTCATTGGCTCGATTCCTGGTCAGCACTAGTTTCCTTGGCACCTTTAAGACAACGTATGGTAAACTGTAATGACCAAATAATCCCCGAACACATCTGGCTGTTATAATCACGTTACAATATTTGATTTAATAAGTATTAATATATGAGTGAATGTGTATCTTGTATGACATATTCATGTTGCGTGTAGGTGGTGACCCTGGCATTGAGTTAATCACTTATCAGGACATGCACCAAGCCTTCGTATAGTAAAAGGAAGTCCTATGTGTGTAATGTAGGGTTTAAAATATCTCCGTAACATGTGTTCCTCTAAGGTGGGTGACGGGCACGTAAAAGTACCTATAAGAGGGACATGTTGAACTAAGGAAAAGAAAAAATCTAAGATATCCTGTAAGTAAAAGCATTACAAAGGAACAACAAAATATGATTTCTATTACTTAGAGTTATATACAGACCTACGTTCATATTTTACATCGCGTTTTAAGATTTTACATTTTTGTGTATTGAATGGAAGTAATATTGTACGTTAAGATGTGTGTGTGTGTGTGTGTGTGTGTGTGTGTGTGTGTGTGTGTGTGTGTGTGTGTGTGTAGAACAGAGAGTGGAATAAGGAAGTAGAATGCGCACCGTGTCTTATGGTGTTTCCCCTGGGTACTGGGCACGAACTGATGGAAACTCGCTGGGCAAGGGGTCGAGTCCCACG
This sequence comes from Diploptera punctata, assembly GCA_030220185.1. Taxonomy (NCBI): domain Eukaryota; kingdom Metazoa; phylum Arthropoda; class Insecta; order Blattodea; family Blaberidae; genus Diploptera; species Diploptera punctata. The sequence continues at coordinate 1,761,532 of JASPKZ010010239.1, read as the reverse complement.
GGAGGGGGCGCTTCTCTTCAGCTGCTTTCGGAACAAAAGACTTGAATCCGATAGAAAACTTCATTAGTCTCTTACTTAGAAACACATGCTTATTAATTATGCAACGGTTTACTTCTTAAAAAGGGGAATTCTAAGATAACTATAATAACAGATTTCCCGTTGTCATTATTTATTCATTTTAAGCTGAAAGTTCTTAATTCTAAAGGATAAACACTTTTTGGTAAGAAAGTAATAATAATAATAATAATAATAATAATAATAATAATAATAATAATAACAATAGTAGTAATAATAATAATAATAATAACAATAGTAATAATAAAATCTAACTAATGAACGCATTGGCAAGATTTAACCCGTGGGTTCATACTGCGTGTACACAAGCTCTCAATACATCCCTATCCTGAGCCAATGTATTCTACGTAGTGATCTCCTATATAATCTACTGCCCTTAAATCATCGTTAATGTTATTCTCCCACCTCATGGCCTACCTATTGGGCGCTTTCCCTCTGGGTTTCCTACAATGAGTTCCCATGCCCCTCTTTCATTCTCTATTAGTGCCACATGCCATCTATGAGACTTAAATGTTATTATATCTGGTTTTTGATAAAGAGCATGTAGCTGGACCAATTAAAAATATACATATTATTTCCGTCCTGGGAATGTGGCTGAAAGGGCTAATAGACACCCTATAGCACCCCTAGGTAGAAGGAGGTAAAATGTAAAATAGTATATTTCCGCATATCTCTGGGACGCTTCAAGTAATTTCAATCACACTCGGTATACATAGGCCTACAATATTTAATTTTATAAATACACTGTGGGGGAAAGAAACCCTTATTACAGTTAGGAAACCTGGGAGGGACGAGGGAGGGTGAGATTTAAAAATAATCGAAAACGACTAATATTATTGTCGAATTGATAGTTTTAAAAGTCTTTAAGCCCATTGGCGGCAGTCCCGATAAAATTGTAATTCATTTTGGCCCGTAGAACGCAATTGAGGGATGAGGGATTGAGAAGAGAATAAAAGCAAAATGAGAAGAAAGATCGACATTAGTATCGAATCCATACTTTTCGGGGTCGCTAAGCTAATTGGAGACAGTCCATATGCCTTTCAATTCAAAGTTGAACCTAACTCCCTTAAGGATCGAAGGGGATGAGAATCGGTAAAAAATAAGATGTCAATAGTGGTCGAGATTATTATCTAAACCACAGTTTTCAAATTAGCTAAGCTGACTGGTGAGGGTCCCGATGTAATTTAATCCAAGTTTGACCCGAGCACCCTTAAAGAGCGTTTAGCGGGTGAGACATTATGGAAAATAAAAATTGACAAGTGACCGAGATCATTTGTTAGAACAACAATTTTCGGGGACTATAAGCTGATTGGTGACAGTGCATATATTATGTAAGCTCAACTTTGACCACTAGCACACCTACCATGGTTATAAGAAGTGAAAAATAACACGTCCAAAATAACCGAGATTAATGTCTAATCCATACTTTTCGAGATCGCTAAGCTTATACTCGACAATGCAGATACAATTTAAGCCCAAATCTGACTCTTAGCACCCCTAAGGATGAGAACGGGTTAAAAATAGTACACAGTTATTGCTGGGATTAGATCCAATATGTTGTTTTCGTGGTAACTAACCTCACTGGCCACAGACATATTAACATTGAACCCTAAGTTTGACCCCTAGTATGCCTAACGGGACGAGAGGAATTACTTGTAGAAATAAACATAAAAAAGGATATAAATTCGAATCCACAATTTTGGAGGCCACTGAGATAGTAGTGATGCCCTATAAGTCCACATTCAATCGCTATCGGTATGGGTGTTGAAATGGTGTAAAAATAAAATGACCAAAGCCACCGAGAACAGTGTAGAATACACAGCTTGAAAGGGCCACTAAGCTGATAGATATCAGGAAGGTTGTGATAGACTATCCAAATAACCGGCAATCTCGGGCAAACAACTAGTAATTCTATAGCGTTCTACCATAGGGCAGGTCCTGCACTACAATCATAGCTTTTTCATGCTATATTTCGCAGTATTACTAAGGAATTATAGATGTGGTATCTTCCCGGTGATTTCCACACCGGGGATGATGATGATGATGATGATAAGGATAATGATGATGGCTAAATTATATTCTCTGATATTTGTCTTATGGATGAGGAAAAACTACGAAACAAAAACTTACTGAGGAAGCTTGTCCCGACCGGGAATTGAACCCGGGCCAGCTGCGTGACAAGGCAGCACGCTACCATGAGACCACAGAGGTGGACTCGATTAGTAGTAGTAGTTGTTGTAGTAGTAATAATAATAATAATAATAATAATAATAATAATAATAATAATAATAATAATAATAATAATAATAATAATAATAATAAGAATAAGAATAATAATAGCTTAATTTTACTTGTTGGAGTTAAGGTCTTAAGGCCCTTTTCTCCCATTCAACTTTTACAATAAAATTATTCTTAGAACTAAATTACAATGTTCAATAAAATATATTATTAGAGAGTAAACCTGCAAATAATTATTATGTAAAATATGTGCTGAATTATTCAAAATTTAGGAGATTAAAGAAACATATATACAAATTTAATTCAAAATAAAACTAATGCCTGTAAATTTCATTACTTGTTTGTGGAAAATTAATTATCCACCTACAGGCAATTGTAATATATAAGCTACTGTTATTAAACATTTTGAATAGAGTTAAATATGTTTGCTTTTGGACTTTTTTATATTGTATAATGAATTGATATAACACTTTATTAAAGTACACAATAATATATAATCTAGAATACGAAAGCATATAATAGACCTAAAATAATTGTATTTCTAAAATAGCTTATAGAAAGCCCTAACGAAGAGTATCTACAGTATAGTATAAATTTGTAGAACTGGATTTATATAATTTAAAATATGGATTTTAATATCAACAGTCCATCCATTATAACCAGGGAGCGGGGTTTGAGCAAGTAAACAGACGCTTCATATTACCTGCCACACGGAGTATGTACTGCACAGGACACGTTTCTCTACAATAGAGTGTTTCGTAGCAACTGTTTCACTTATTCGCTGCATACAGAGTAGTAAAGAACTGTGGAAATACACCTAAAGTGAAATAGAGTAATACCTCAAAATCATCATCATCATAATTAGCATCGTTTATACAGGAATTTGGCACAAATCGCGAAACCATTAAATGTAAGTAATCAATTGAGTTGGTGTTTACTTGATGAAAATCCATATTTATTAATTAAATAAAAATAAAACGTAGTTTTATTTTTATTTAATTATTAAATGTAAGGTTTGTCACATAGAGCTCAAAGGAAGTTACAAACACAACGTTAAACAACACTGTAATTCAAGAAAACACAAGGAAAACGTTGTATCATTTAAAAAAAAAAAAAAGGGAAAGTGTAGCTTCAACCTCAGCAGACCAAACTGCAGATCAGAATGCTTCAAAGATTTGTGTCATGTACTAATAAGAGCCGATATTCCTTTAAAGTGAGTACAGCACCCTAGCTTTCGTAAACAACAATACTAACAGAAAAATGCATTCAGAAACACATTGCAATAACTGTAATCATGATGTATGAGAAAATATTTCTATAGTTTAAACCCTTATTCAAAATGAAGTAGTTTTATTGCACACTACAAATAACTAAACATACGATTGATTGCTTCCTTCTATAATTTCTTATCTTGGTATAACTGTTTTTGAAGCAGGGTGTAATACCTTCCACCGAACATCATTTTGTTTATACTGAACACTGCAAGGTCAGAGGTACGTCATCCCTCCTTATATTCCGTGTATTCTTAACTTCATTGAATACTTACTAGAACCCCGCTCCCTGGTTATAAGTCTTATTTTATTACCAGAAACATATATTTACTTATTTGAAGAGAAAAATTATACGCTCAGACCGGGACTTGAACCCGGGACCCTTGGTTCTCTAGACCAAGTGCTCTACCAACTGAGCTACCTGAGACAAGTACCGATCTAAACGCAAATCTTTCTCTTATACATTGTAATTCCCTTCCAACAAATGCTCTGAAGCCATGCTTCTATCTTGCAAATGTTGGCTCCTTTATTAAGAAGACATATTTGGGAATTATACATTACAGCCAGTACGAAATCAATTATTAAAACATGAAAAAAGCCGTACTGGCTGTAATGTATAATTCCCAAATATGTCTTCTTAATAAAGGAGCCAACATTTGCAAGATAGAAGCATGGCTTCAGAGCATTTGTTGGAAGGGAATTACAATGTATAAGAGAAAGATTTGCGTTTAGATCGGTACTTGTCTCAGGTAGCTCAGTTGGTAGAGCACTTGGTCTAGAGAACCAAGGGTCCCGGGTTCAAGTCCCGGTCTGAGCGTATAATTTTTCTCTTCAAATATGATTTATCCATCAATGAGATGTACGAAATCAATTATTAATATATATTTACTTATTTCTGACGTAATGATATCAATGCGAAATACTCTTATTATGTCGGTATTTAACTGCAGTGTTGATAAAATCTGTTATTAATGTTACGTTGCATTTACGTATGTTTGTGAATATTGAATTTTCATTATAATTCTACTAAGTCATTGACACAAAGAATAATAGTTCTGAGGAAAAATTAATAAGTTGGCGATGGAAAATTAAACAGAAAAGATGAAGTCATATTGTAGAATGATAGAAGTACAAAAAACGGTAATAATAAATAGACGTGGGAAATGAAAAAAAAGTGTCCGAAATATTTAGGGAGAGATAAGAAAAATAGATATCTCCTCGTAATATAGCAATATTTCAACATGTTTCAGTCTGTACATGAACAAAAGTCAAAATTAAATATTACAGTTTCACTTGAGCAACGTAGAAAAAATGTTGAACGATATTGTGATATGCTCTGAAAGAGTTAAAGAAGACGATAAACAAGTAAAATCAAATGTTTCATACCTTTCCTCATAATTCATCTTCTAAGTAGATCGCGATTTCGAGTTTATGGCGAACCCGTCCTCAGTAACATTTTGTCGCCGGATATTATGTCGATCGGAAGAACCACTTCTTCTTAATCCCTCTGTTGGTGGACCAATAGACCTCTGAATCAGGTCAGAATATTTCGGAATTTAAAAGACAACAATTAATTAATGAAAGCACACTTATAAAGCAAACAGAAAAAATAAAATTCAAGAAATTAATTTACCATCCATTAAAACAACATAAGTTTCAAAAAATGTTCAAAAAGTTTAATATAAGATTGGCACCGAAGAACGAATACAGCCTTATATGGATAATTAAAACCAATAAAAATAAATCAGGAATTTAGCAAATCAAATGCAGGGTTTTTAACAAAATTTATATGGAAAGAAAAAAAAATTTGAAAACAATGGTGAAAGAACATCTTAGAAATGTCAAAAATGGAGAAGTGGAAACGTCAGCATTAGCTGCTCATGCTTAGTCCGAAAAACATCTAATTAAATCAAAAGCTAGTCAAATTAAACAAATAGATAAACAAAAGGAACTCATAGATTGGGAAAAAATCCACATTCAGAAAAACAAACAAAAACTTATGAACTTCGAAATTCCCGTAAATTCTGACCTAATCCAGATGTTTATCGGTCCACCAACAGAGGGAAGAAGACGAAGTGATTCTTCCGATCGACATAACATCAGTTGGCAAAATGGTACTGAGGATGGGTTCGCCATGAACCCGAAATCGCGATCTACTTAGAAGATTAATTATGAGAAGGAGTATGAAACATTTGATTTTACTTAAATTAAACCTCAAAGTGATTTATTCCTATACAAGTTGAACAAGAAGATAAGCGTTTAATCTAGAAATATTTCAACATATTTCAGTATGTAGATGAACATAGGTCATACCTCTGTGGATTAATTACAAATTTACCAGTTCAACAAAGAAAAGAATATGCTGAATGATATTGTAAGTATTCTTATTCTAAGAGAATGTAGACGATTAATGTAGGAATATTTCAACACGCTTCAATATGTAGATAAACAAACATCATATCTCTGTGAAGTAATTAGAGTTATACCTATGCAGCGTAAACAATAACATACTGAACGGTATTATGAAGTGATTTTAGAGAGTTAAATAACCTAAGAACAATTGCTTTTGAAATGCAAGATTTCAACATGCTTCAGTCTGTATACGTAAACAAATGTATATATATATATATAATATATATATATATATATATATATATATTATATATATATATATATGTGTGTGTGTGTCTATGTGGTGTGAGTGTTGCGTGTGCTTGTGTGTGTGGAAAAAATTACAGTTTTAGCTGTGGAACGAAAAAACAAAGGTGCTGAAAGGACATTGTGAAGTGTTTTCAGTTAGGTTAACGAAGATAATATATAGTTGATATAGAAATATTCCAACATGTTTTTCACCAAAATTGGGATTTAGCCTCGTGCAGAAAAAATATACTTTTACTTATGGAATCTACAAAATAAAATGTTGAATATTATACAGCTTTTAAAACATATAGGATACATACCTTGTAATTTGATAAAGGTTAGAAGTGTACATAAATGCTTTTAGATCACCCACGGAATTACCAATAAGGAAAAGATTTAGTCACTAACCTGAGGAAATTATACGATGTGCGTTTCAATATACGTGAGAAACCTGTAAATAAATATACCCCGGAGACCATCAGCACAACACGACAGTACGTAAGCTCATTTAAGGGTCATACTAGTCGCTTCAGTCTCCTTGACTCGACTGAAAGCTACTCTTCTGAGGGATGTAATGTGAATAATGTGTTCTGTATGCAACTAAAATCCTACCAGAACACGAGGTTCCATGCGAGGGAAAACATTTTGTAATGGCCTCTATATATTATTTGGTTACCCAATGATTAATTCTTGTCGTTCTTTTGACGCGGTTTATATAATATGAAACACTGAAAATTGAAATAAGAAATATGCAATACAGAAAATGAATGGAAATTGGACACAAAATTATGGAACCTAATGAGGATATATATATTTCACAAGAAACACGAAGTCATCATCACGAAAATAGACGAAAATCGGAAATATGAAAACGAAAATATTGAAAAGGAAGCAAGAAGCATGAACTATCTGGATTAAATGACATTTAGAGAATAAAGTAAGCAATGGTAGTTTGTTAATTTTTATTAATATTACGTAAATAAGAGTGTAAGAAAACTGTACTTTGCAGATAAATGTTTAAGATTTTAAAACATTGCCTGACAATAGTGGTAAATGAGTACTTTTTCACGATTATAAATGTAGTCTTTGCTGGTTAAATCATATTTTTGATCGTAATATATGGACGTATGTTTGTTTATTAATAAATTGCAACATTCGTAAACACTCTAAAAAATGTACCTTGTATTAATGTCAAGAATTTAAAATATATAACAACGTATTCTTCGTGTTTACTATCTTCACATTTTTCTCGCAACTCTTTAAATTGAAACTTCTATAGTTTTGTATCACGACTCTTATGAAAATAAATAGAACAAACAAACAAAAAAAAGAAAGAACATATACAGCAGTTGAATAAGATAGTGTTTTAATATGCTAATTGTTACAGATCTCTTGAGAAGAGAGGTAGGGCAAAGAAAACGGCACTAGATCAGTTACAAATGTAAAGAGAATCTGCTGGAACAGGCAGAGAGGGTAAACCCTGAAGAAGAATCAGCCTAAAAGTTAATGACGATGGTGCATTTTGACACTAATGTATCAAATTTATAACTTGAACAATGATTGTAGCATTACAAAAAGTAATTAATACATTGATATGTACTACAATTAAGACTACGCAGACTCGTAGACTTTCACGGCCGCAGTTCCTATGATGATCTTGATGAAGATTTCGGGCTGTAGGCCGTGGTCATGAGGCTTGTAGTTCCCCGACGTTTCGCCAGAGACTGAGTCTGGCATCCTCAAGGGTTGTCTTATGACTGAGGATGCCGGACGCAGTCTCTGGCGAAACGTCGGGGAACTACAAGCCTCACGACCACGGCCTACAGCCCGAAAATCTTCATCAAGATCATCATACTACGTAGATTGTTCCGTAGACTGCGACGGGCACGAATGGTGAATAAAAGAGAAGAATGAAACCATTTTGTAAAAAATCTCTCTCTCTCTCTATCTCTCCCTTTGGCGCAACAGACCTAGAAGACCCTTGATGCACAAACCTGATTATATGTGGCCTTACATCCACATGGCTAACCACAGAGAAAGACGGTGATATAGCCAGTATAGGGGTGACTTGTGGTCAGCATGTCAGCTGGTTTTTCTCTTCCTGGAGCCAATACGTTTTATAGTACCCGAATTCCTCAAGATGCAGGTGGCACGGGTACCATACAAGATGAAATTTCATGAGAAAATTTCTGTCCTCATGGAGACTCATGCCAGCGCAAGTACCGTAGCTCCGCACTAAGACATCTTGCCTTAACCACTCGACTACGGTGCGGGGTTTTGTGGGAACGTACAGGATGTACAGGTGCAGCATAAATCAGTTGACCGAAAATTCTAATATATTATTTTCTGTAGTTTACAACATATATAAACAAACAACTACCGAACTTGTTCCCTAGTTACGAGTAGCAAATTGCCTCAAGCAGTAGTTTTTGAGAGCATATTCTGAAGGTCCCGTATTCAAACCCCAGCTTCAACCAATCTGATTTTTTCCCTTGCAACCATGTGTAGTGGTTAACTGACTCATGCCACACCCTGTAATATGGAGAGCTTATGTCCATGCTGTCAGCGTCACGACGCTCCGGTTTAAAAGAGTCAGTGAGTTAGTTAATTCGTATAGATTTGGATCCTTAAGAAATATGTATTTAAAATGGAACTTATACATGCAAATACATATGTTAAGAAATTTTCAAGTCATCGTTATTGAAATGATTGAATAAAAATCAAAGAATTATGTAATAACATTACATTTTAATTTGGTAACATTTCGCATTTATTTGAGGTTTGATTGAAAACTGTCAAGAAGTCAGTAAGAATAATTTGCGATAACAATCAATAAATAAGATATATCGTAACTCCAAGAAAGTTGAATTTCTTTACTATAAAGCATGTCGCGTGTTTAAAGAATATAATTTGTGTCTACTTGTCAAATTTTATACTTATATTTGAGCTAATATTTTTTTCTAACTCAGTGTTTGCATAATTCAAAGGAGAATTGCGTGAGATTCAGAAGTATAACCTCTTCAATGTACTGTTACTTGATATTCTGCCGCAACAGGACTGATTCTATCTTGTTTATGGGTATATTTTATTTTTATTTATATATCACGTCATTGTTTCACATATAAACGTAAAATAAATTTGCACGTTTAAACAGCGAAATATTGCATACATGAACTCCATATAACCTTTTTTTATTGTTAATGTACCTGTATAAGAGATTTCGGTCGTCCTCAATAAAGCCTAATACAATTTAAGGCATAAGTTAATATGAGACTCAATGAACATTTTAACGAATTTAAATACAAGGAGGGTAAATCCATTTTGATAAGCATCAATACTAATAAAATTAATTGTTTAAAACCGTTGAAGTGGATAATCATAAAATAAAATGAAGTTAAAATGTACCTTCTTAGGTCAGAACTGTCGTCCTCAACTTATAAAATTTGTATGCTTTTTGTCTCAAGGCCTTTCAGAATCTCTATTTAATCTTCAGCAGGTATTTTTCGCTATATTACTTGATGTTCTTGGTCCTACTTTAGGACCAGCACCGAGATCATCAAGTCATGTAGCGAAGAAAGATAAGCTTAAGATGGAATAGAGATTCTGAAAGGCCTTCAGACAAAAACATACATATTTTATAAGTTGAGGACGACGGCTCTGACCTAAGAAGGTACATTTTAACTTTATCTTATTTTGGTAATCATATAAAAGAATAATGACATCAGTTCAACGCAATCAACAACATAAGAGAGAAAACAAGTATAAGAGCATTCTTAAAAAAATCGAAATTTTTTAGAAGAAGATAAGAATGAAAACATGTTGAACGAGAAAGCAACCATCTGAATCCTCTTTACAGAATAAAATAACCGAAAACGTCTTGTAGGCCCACCACTATAAATGCTGATGAGGAAAAATTTGTTATGAAGTGATTATACTACAAATGTAATTACTTTAGAAAATATTTTAACTTTTTAACCTTTTATATAGTAACTGCAACGCGGTCCATTACAAATTTTAAAACTAGTAGTGGTAGGACGAACTTAGACTAAAAGTAAGATACATACAATGTTATTTACAAATATGGGTCGCACAGACAGTAAGCCGTACGTGCTGTTGACAGTCCGTTACAATAAAGTAATATCGCTCGGTTTTTAAACATTTTCCTCCATTCTGTAAAAACCACTTCCCAACCTCGCATCATAATATACTAGCCTATGTATGTGTAATAATATACACTTATAATAAGATAATCTATAAAGAAATAAAATATTGTACATAGTAATCCTATGCTACGAATATCTATCGATATTTTTAACATCTCATGTAATACTGTTGCTATTTGAAACGTAGCGTCAAACGGACCTCTCTCTCTCTCTCTCTCTCTCTCTCTCTCTCTCTCTCTGTAACTTTGAACTGTGAAACATGGTCTTTGTAGGAAGCCAGATATAATAAGAACAGTTAAGTCTCATAGACTGCGATGGGCAGGACATGTGGCACGAAACGCGAATGAAAGACGTGCATGGAAGCTTCTTGTAGGAAAACCAGAAGGAAAACGCCCAGTTGGTAGACCAAGAATGAGGTGAGAGAATAACATTAACTATGATTTGATGGAAGTAGATTATACAAGGGATGATTGAAAAACATTAGCTCAGGATAGGGATTAATGGAGAGCTTATGTCCCCTGGGACATGAACCTATGGGTTTGATAGTGCCAGTGAGTTAGAGTTATATATATATATATATATATATATATATATACATATACATCCACTCGCATGTATATATTAATACATGGAAAAAACATGTATATAAAAATTCTTCCGTCTCTGATCCATATACCTTGTCTGTATTTCATCATTGTAATGCGACCTCCTCCATTGATAATTAATTAATATTTGGTCCTATAAAAGTTGTCATTATGAATAAACATATTATATATGCTCGTATATATATATATATATATATATATACAATACACAAATTACATTCATGGTTTACAGTGAGGTAGCAATTAATATTGTGACTTACAACTTCAAAAATCATGGTGTTAGAATAAATACACCATGTTGCAAAAATAACCGTCGCAGTAAATTTTCGTGGTTATATAAAACAACATTTTGTATAATGGTAGCTTCAGCTTTGTGTGTAACTTCAAACATTTTTATTCATACTGATATTATTTTAGTAAGTAATTCTCCGATATTCTACATCAATGGAATTTCCTACCAAACAAAATCAGGAGTTGCCACATATTAGAATCATTTATGAAATTATAAAACTACACTTTTTATTTTATTTTTTTTAGTTTAGTTAAAATTTTCTAGTTGTTTGTCCACATAGTTCTCCTACATCAGTTGATTTTTTTGTATAATTAGCATTCCGATTGAGGGTCTTTCCACTTTTCAGCGGTTGCCCTTTTACCAGCCGGCTGCTGGCCCTTCACATCCGCATGTGTCAATCACAGAGGTAGATGATCAACAGCCAGTGTAGGGGTGACATGTGGTTAGCATGTCGAGTCCCTCAGCCGTTATAGCTGGTTCCTCAACCTGGAGCCGCTACTTATTGTAGCTACCCAATTGCCTCACGATGCTGGGTGGGCACCGGTCCCATACTGGCCGAAATACCATGAGAAAATTTCTTCCCCCATGGAGACTCGAACCAGCGCAAGTCCCGTAGCTCTGCGCCAAGGCTTCCTACCTTAACCGCTCGGCTACGGCGCGGGACATAATTAGCATTCATAAAATGAAATGATACATAGTATATGTATTGTGTTTAATATACAAATGTTATTCATTACTTTATAAGTAATCCAGTTTTCCATTATTGCATTTAAATTATTATTATAATTTTAACTTAACTGGTAATTCAATATTAGTACTAGAGCAAGAATTCAAATCTTTACAAGGCAATGGTACTAGTCAGCTGTCAATATATGATGATGAACTAGAGTATTATTATTGGGCGATAGCATATAGAATGTATTAAGACGTTGTATTAAATATCACTGATATGCTACTAGTTAATGGTAAGCTCTGAAACTTGGATAAATGTGAGCAGATTTCTGGACAATGAAAATAAGAACAAAACTCATTAGTGAATAAATATATAAAATAAGTGTATTTATTTTACTAGCTAGCTTAAAGTATGTAAAAGGGTTATTTTTTTTATTTTTATGTGGATGCAGAACATGATATCTTATTTTATGAAAGGAGAAGATATTACAAAAAAAAAAATTGAGAATAAAATGCGTAGAAATTTTTGGGTCAAGTACAGACGAACAGACAAATGAATAGAGAAGCTGCATACCTGGGAGCTACATAATATTCATGGGAAAAATGATTAAATAAGAACAATTATATCTTGTTAGACTACAATGGGCAGGAATGTGGCAGGAATGTGGCATGATGAGAACGAAAGAGGTAGTAGAAACTTATGATATAAACCAGAGAGAAAGTTCCCAATAGATAGGACAAAAATTATGTGGGAGAATATCAATAACCATGATTTATGAGAACGAAAGAGGTAGTAGAAACTTATGATATAAACCAGAGAGAAAGTTCCCAATAGATAGGACAAAAATTATGTGGGAGAATATCAATAACCATGATTTATGAGGAACTTGAATTGTACAGGAAATGATATGAAAATATTAATTCAGGATATGGAAGAACAGGTATACTTTGTTTACGTGTTTATGAAACTCTAGATTTAAGGGTACCATTGATTTTTGTATCAGTGGCAACTTTTTAAATTAGTTCAGGTTGAGTAATTATAAATCTCTGGGTTTTAATCTGCTCGAAAGGTATTATTATTATTATTATTATTATTATTATTATTATTATTATCTCCCTATATGGCGTAACGCTTATCATATTAGCTACAACACATACACATTTGTTTTCTTATAGGGTCTTTAATAGCGTTTCGTCAACCTCAAACGGATACGTGAGTAGATAAATTGATGTAACGTATAGTGTATTTCCTTGAAAAAACGTTAAATAAATTTGAGAACTTGTGGCGGCGTTTTTAACGATGTGACTCCCAGTACTTTAGCATAGTAGTCAGTCAGAGCAAGTACTTTAATGGGAATTGATTTTACGGATTGAATTGCATTTAATATTATGATTTTTATTATTAACTAACTCACTGGCACTACCGGACCCATAGGTTTATGGCAAAAGAACATAAGCTCTCCAAACATCCGCATCCTTAGCTACTATTATCCAATCATCTTCTGTATAATATACATACTTTAGATCATGGTTAATGTTAATTTCCCAATTCATTCTTGGCCTAATTACTGGGCGCTTTCTTTCTGGTTTTCGAACAAACAGTTTTCATGCCCCTCTTTCATTTCTCATTCGTGCCACCTGTCTGACCCATCGCGGTCTACGAGATTTAAGTGTTCTTATTAAACCTGGTTTCCTATAAATATCATGAGCTCACTACGTATTATGTAACCTTTTCCATTCGTCTGTTAGTTCATCTCTCTTTGTTGCGAAATTTTCCTAATAACTTTATCCTCAAATGCTTGTAAATTTTTCTCCTGCCTTAAAGTATGAGTCCATGTTTCCCATCCATGTAATATAACTGGGAGAATAACAGTTATATATAATTTCAGTTTAATGTATTTCAGGAGAAGCTGGGATGATACTAGTCTCTGTGTAATCCATCCATAGTAATTCTGCCGGAGGGCAGGTCTTTCACTGCAATCATAGCATTCTCATGCTATGGTTTGCAGCTTTACTAGTGAATTATAGATGTGGTAGCTTCCCGTTACTTTTCAAACCGTGAAGGATGATGATGATAATGAAAGAATGGTGTTAATGGCCGGATGATTTTCGGGGACCGTTGGGCCCTACGCTTCCTGACATTTGTCTTACAGGTGAGGAAAAACCCCGAAAGAAACCTCAACCAGAAGCCTGTCCCGACCGGGAATCAAATCCGGGCCCGCTGCATGACAAGGCAGCACGCTACATTGAGATCACAGCGGTAGACCTGCAATCCATAATTAGCACGCATTTCCTATATTCCATTTCTTTCTGCAGCTCATTGCTGATCGTAATTATTGTTTCTCGGCGTTTGAATGTATTATGATTATGATTATTATGATTATTATTATTATTATTATTATTATTATTATTATTATTATTATTATTATTATTATTATTTGTATCATAACTCAAACATTTTTTTCCTATCATGAAATGTAAAGTTACTCATATGGATACAGCATTGAGGCCTCTGATTTATATATGAGTATGGTGGCTCTAATTATACTACTTTCCTTTATGCTGAACATTATGATCATAAATCTCAGACCTGTATGCAGTTACATGCGCAATGCTGTTTTGTACACATAAAAAAGCATGCATAACGAGAGACCACACGTAAATGCAATCTGAACGTGAAATTACAAATATTTAAAGCATTTATATAAAACCCGCGTTTCAAATAGTTTGTGTGCATTTTATGCTATTGTGAAATTTCATGGAATGGAAAACGTACAATTCGAATATAAATGTTGCAGATATGTCTCAAGCAAATATACTCCTCGTACGTATCCAACGTAGAGCTAAATATTGTAAGTTACATATTATACCACATGTGTTATTATTTATTACTTTACTGCAACAAAGGTTGGGTCTATATTGACCTCTCTCATAAGTCTTGTTTTCAGAGCTTCTGATTAAAATTCATGAACTCTCGGATTCGATTCCCGATCAAAAGAGGATTTTTAGGGAATTATTCGTGTGGTAGCCCTGGTATGGAATTTAGGTTAAGTTCAGGTTAAAAGACTCACCTGGTGTTTCATTAGGACTAAGACTTGAATTCGCTAAAATTTGAGATTGTAACATAGCATGAGAAATAACACTTGTGACTTCTTATGTTACAATTTTCATTTTCAATACAAATCAAATCCTATTCATTTTAATTATTATTTATTTCCCATTATATCATATAACGTAATTTCACCTTCGATGTGATCTAAACTCAAAAGTGCAATACAATTTCACTAAAACTAGGAGAGAATACAAGAAGTGTCATAAAATAACATATTAATATTGGGGGAAAAAAAGGAAAACAAAAGCAATCGATCAAAATCCATATCGGCAACAATGTGTAACTGTACAAACTCCATGGCACGACAGTCCTAGAAAACCTTTGGCCCACCAGCCGACTGTTGGTCCCACATTCATATGACAATTTACAAAAGTGGATGATAAAGTGGTGTCATCTAGTTAGCATATCAAGTTCCCAGGCGTTATATCTCATTTACACAACCTGAACCCGGTACGTATTGTAGCTATCCAAATTTATAATGATCCTGTGTGTACACCGGTACCAAACTGCCAAACGTCCATGAAAAAAAAAATTACAACTTATCCATGGATGCTCGATATAGCATACTTGGCCTTGCGACAAGACTTAAGACCACTCGACTACGACGTGTAATAAATTTGTAAGCATAATTACAAGTAGTACAGTAACGAATTTTACAACTTTTTTTCAGATGTTTCAATATCTTCGGTATTAGAGCTTCACGAGTCTGTGAGTATAACCCATAGCCTTTTAAATTGTATTCTTATGTGCATTTGTGGGTAGTCCACTAACATATATTATTCAACGAGTTATATTAGTGATAAAATTAAACGAGGTAATTAATTCCAATCTTGGTATTTAAAAAGAAAAACGAAGATATAAGAACAGAACTTAATACATTTAATCTCTGTGAAAGAATAGAATATTATCAAAATGCTTATCTTCAGCACGTATTACGAATGAATGAACAGCGCATACCAAGAAGAATGTATAATTATAAACCAAAAGGGAGACGCATGTTGAGAAGACCATTGAAAAGATGGAAGGACCAATTCGACCTATAATGAGATTGGAACAGGCCATTGGGTTTAATCCTTGTTGTTGTTGATGATGATGATGATGATGCATTTATCTTGACGACTCGGGAAAATGCCGTTAAATGTCAGTCAGATAGGAGTTAGACAAGGGTGTAGTCTATCGTCCACTCTTTTTAATATATATATATATATATATATATATATATCGACGACATTATGAAACAATGGAAAATTATAATGGACAATAGCCTTAGATTGAACAATAACTCAAGTATTAATAACTTACTTTTCGCCGATGATTTAGTCTTACTACACCATGATGAATATCTGTTACAATTGGCTGCTTACAAACTAAATGCAATATGTAGCGATTATAATTTTAAAATTTCAATAAGTAAAACAAAAGTGGAAGAAATACTCTGCGTGCAAAAATAGTAATTAGAGACGAAATTATTGAACAAGTATCCCACTTTAAATATTTAGGATGTGACATCAGCTATGGGTATGATAAAGATATTGAACGCTAAACACATCAGTTTCAAGCTATTTGTGGTACAATAAATAGAACATTGAATAATAAAGCCCATAAACAAACAAAATTAAAATTTTATAAAACAATGGCTGTCCCTGTCCTTTTGTATGGGAGTGAATCTTGGATTACCACTACCAAACAAAAAAGTAATATCCAAGCAGCCGAAATGAAATTTTTAAGAAGAGTAAAAGGCTGCACTAGAATGGACCAGATAAGAAACGAGGATATCCGTGAAGAACTGCAGATCTACTCCATAAAAGAAAATATATTTAACAACAAGGTACAGTGGAAAGAACATGTAGAAAGAATGGAAGAAAGTAGATTGCCAAATAAAATCTTCCATTATTTTCCAAGAGGAAGAAGAGATGTCGGACGTCCTCGGAAGAGATGGTATTAGATCTATTAGTGAAGACGGAACAGGCAACTCTTGCCTAAACCAGGAAGTGAAGAAGAAGAAGAAGAAGATGTCAGTCAGATTGGTAGGCAAGATAATAATAGAGTCTAAACTATCAAGTACGAGTCTCAAACGATACCAACATCTGCATAGTATCATTTTAATTGTTCCAACATATCATTATTATTTTTATTATTATTATTATTATTATTATTATTTAATTAACTTCTAATTTTTCAGTATAACCTATATATGGATGTAAATCACAGAAAATGTAAACCAATGGAACTGCAGAGAATTGAAACAAAATAGTGTTATGTGATATAAGAACTAAGCAATATTAGGAATCTAGTATTTGGAAATCATTAGGGCTGAAAAAAGTAACGGTATCAGGGTAATAAATAATTTATATACACATTGTTTACAAAATGCGTGTCTTTGTCGAGCGTCTCCACTGCCTTCTCGGAGCGGACAGTGCGCATGTTCAACTCTCCTCAGTAATAGACATGTGTACGTGACATGTGGTTGTATCAGAATGCAGAAACAACAATTATGCAAAGATGAGTCCATTCCTACACAAAGCGAACTGTAGCAGAAATCTGTCCCGAGTAGCGCGTGTCAACGTGTAGTTTGTAGGCACAGCGGTCTAAGTACGATGCAACCTAGCCTGTAACCCATACTTTTTTTCAGCCCTATAAATCAGGAATCAATTGAATGAATGGAATATTAAAGTACATTTTCGTAGACAATGGCAGCATCCCACTAAATCCAGAATACTCCACATCCAAAGCAATGCTCAAATATGGAAGTGTAAAATGGGAAATCAAAGTTACTGACTTAGTTTAGAAGCAGACCGTAACTATTGTACGACCTTTTCTAGGTAACTCCAAATTAGAATAAGAAATTCCCATTTTAAACCATAATTCAAAGTTTGAATTGCTGTAGAAGATACACTGTCCATCTATCCATAGTAATTCTGCCCGAGGGCAGGTCCTTCACTGCAATCTTAGAATTTTCATGCTATGCTTGCAGCTTTACTAGGGAATTATATGTGTGGTGTCTTCCCGTTGCTTACCACATCGGTGAAGGATGATGATGATAATGATAAGGATGATGATGATCGCCACATGATTTCGGGGACCGTTTGGGCCTTAAACTTTTCCTGACATTTGTCTTACAGGTGAGGAAAAACCCCGATAAAAACCACACGCAGAAAAACTGCCCCGACCGGGGATCGTACCCGGGCCCGCTGCGTGACAAGGCAGCACGCTTTCTGGAGACCACAGCGGTGGACAAGATATATAACACATAAGAAATATAAACTCAGATAAGCAAACATGATAAGTTGTATTGTGCAGTCTTTAAAATTACTATTTAACTCATGCCCCAAATGGGAGCCAATGACCAATCACGTTACAATGATTTTTGATTTACAACCAATCACAGTCGTGTTTCTCAAAGAATTTACCAACTAAAGTTTATCATAATAAAGAAAGCACCTCCTTTTTAATATTATGAATAGGTCATAGCATTATTTTGCGGTGACTGACTGTCCAAAAAATACGGCTACCAGATTGTATATATAGTGCATGAACGTCAACACATACCGCATGCGCCAATTAATATAAAAACATTTGTAGCAATTGATTATACCATCAAGAAAAAAAGAAACCACTGTGTGCACTTTCTTAAATGTTTTTTTTTTCAGAAAAATATAATTGTCATATTTACATCATAGGGCATCAGAAATGAATTAATATACAGTTTGATGCATTTAATTTTTTCTCCACTAGAGTGCATTCTTATAATACTGCGTTCCTTTGGCAATAAATAATATGATCTGGTTGCAGTGACGAACAAAAGAAGCAAATGAAGCGTACAAATAGTTTCTCATTTGTTTTCAAACATCGCCGTTTACATTAAATATATAAATATTGTTAAATAACTATATTTAAATAATGATTTGTGAGTAAACAGCTTAATTTTATTCGTTAAATAGTCCTAACAAATGCCACTCTTGATTTCCAAATTCTCTAGATAAATTCACTCCTCACTTCGTGAGTCGTGAATTTATCGATAATTTGGAAATTACTCGTGTCATTACTTATAAAAATGGTAGTGCAAATTAATACACACATTGAGAGTTCATAAATAAGTATTGCGGTTTACAGAAAATAGCTACCTGCTACACGATGGAAGAATTAGTTGAAATAATAAAATTCGTCCCAGTTAGTTATTTTATGTACAGGAAAATGAATTTAGCGTACGAAAGAAGTACGATAAATGCTGCACATGAAACAAAACACATGAGATAAGAAAACAGAAAATATCAATAAAATAAAATAAACATTTCATGTAGCGGAATTGAACGGGCGGCCAGTTGCGTGCAAAGCAGATGTTCACTCCCCTAGACCGCAACCGTCCACTGTAGAACTGGCATGTGTGATGCAATACAATACATCAGGACTTAATTATATCATGAAATTATGTAATAACTTCATTTAGTTTAAATTAATCAGACACGCTTTACGTTAATTGTATAAATAAGCCGTTTTGCTATTCTCAGAGTTTTACAAACGGAGGAATGTATGGTTAAAATCGTTATTTATTTTTATGTATGATCTAATTACATTAAGGGGGGACCTACACCTTTGAGGTCAAAAAAGTCATTTTTCATTTTTGTTCCATATAGATTGAAACTTCATCTTTAAATTAGTGAAATATTTTCATTGATACCTCTATTACTTTTCGAGTTATGTTTAAAAATGTGCAATACTGTCACCCGAGGAAGCCCTTTAATTTTAGAAGGTTCCTACATCTTCGGTAAGTTTGTCGCTTGTTTTCCGTAACTTAATTTTTTCAATATGGTTCCCTGATAACTGCCAAAGTTTTCAAGATATTGAAATGAAATTGTGCAAGTACGCCGTAGCGTAGTGGTTAAGGCACTGCGCTACAAGCCGGAAGGTCGAGGGTTCGAGTCCCGGTGGGGTCAGGATTTTTAAACTGACCCAAACCTTCTGGCGGCACTATGGCCCTGGGGTCGACTCAGCCTCTAACTGAAATGAGTACCAGACGCTTGTTCTGGGGGTAAAGGCGGCCGTCACGCAGGGCTGACAACCCGGCTGACATCAAGTGCCGATTGTCAAGAAAAAGTGGGAGCCTTAACCTCCTACTACCCCAAGGGCCTCCTGAGGCCTGTAGTGGGAACACTTTACCTTTATATGTAGTTTATAGCGATGAACAAAATATACTACAATTAGTAATGTACCTATTATATTTTTTTTAAATATTTTAATGCATATTTTAACAAACATGAGTATGCATCAATTTAAAATGAGAAATAAAGTATTTACACTCTATATAATTAAAAAAAATTGTAGTATATTTTTTAGCTACAACATTAGGGAGTATAATAAAATAATAATCATTAAAATATATTGAAATTTCGGAAAAGTATCCGGGAAACGGTAAGACAATGCACAATTTTCAGCTGAAATTTTGAATATTTAATTAGCTATAACGACTGAAGTTAGTTTGTTTTTAAGTACACAAACATGCTCACATTGTAATATTGATATCACATATCGAATTTCACTTCTTTAACCAGCATTGTTGCTGAGAAAAAAAATTGAAATATGCTATATTTTTAATGGCTAAATATGAAGGTTCTCCTTAATTGATTTATATTTAATAGTCACAATTGTATATATTTATCTTACTTTTCAACATCGCGCTGGCTATAGTTAATTAGGAAATGTCTTTGCGCTTTTTAAAAAGTAATGATGGCCGATAACTGAAGGCCTTATGAAAATTATCGACATTGTTAAAAATCCTACATAACAGAATGGAATCAGGGCTCGCGATGTCACAAACCAGCACGTTACCGATTCTTCTACTCAAGCAAATTATATGGATACTAAACGAAGAGAGAATTATGCCTCCGATCGATTTAAATCAAAGGAAAAGCACACTCAACGTTTCACTGGTGTAGTGCGAATCGTGCTTTAGTAACTAATTTTCCACCATCAAGAATTTCGGCAACAATTTTAAGTTATACTTATCGAAGAGAACGAATAACAGAGGACGACTTAAAACAAAATATGAATGGAACAACCCCTCCCTTGCAAAGAAAGTTCAAATGTTGATAATGATATTCATTTTCATTAAAATGTATTGCGATTCTGTGATGCAAATTTTAAAACTTGTATGTTTTAACGTTAACAATTCATTATCTAAATACAAAGAAATATAAACTGTTCTTCCTTGTGACAATCAAGCTACAGAGGAAAATAATTTTAAAATTGTAATTTCATTGCTAAATAAACATGTGCGGATATACAATGCTTCTCATACCAATCATCTAGTTTGGACATTTTGTTCATTATTTATTCAAGAAAAATAAGAAAATACTGAAAACGTTTGCTACTTAAATTTAATTTCTGGTTTTAAAATAAATAAACCTTCATAGAAATATCAAGTCCATCTGAACCTTCTGAATATCTGAACCTTCTGAACAGAATCTACTGTATCTGCGAAAACGCTTAGGAGAAGAATAATTAATTGATTTTGGTTTAACACTCTTGATGTGTAAAATTACACGCACGCGAGAACTACCAAACAATGTCTTAAAACAGGCTACAACTGTTCAATCATCATCTATATAGAATAAGAATACGACCTCTTTAATATTTCAACTCATGCTTCTCAGGAGAAGAAATTGGCAGATACCGCTTGAAACGCTCCAAACATCTAGCGAAATAGATACAGGCGAGTACGGGGTCAAATTAATTAATGGCGATTGTGCCAAAGTATTTTTTATTCAATGCCCCAGGTTGTCATTTCTGGTCTTCTCTTCTGGAATTGGCGTAATTGTAAGCCACTTCTGAAGTTGGGGCGCCTAGAAGGCGGAGTTACATTACCCCGATGATATAATGGGTGATACATGATAATGAAGCACCAGGAGAGTTCTTAACCAAAACTTAACCTAAATTCCAGACCATGGGCAACCACAGGAATAATTCCCTTTAACGAAAAATTCCTATGATCGGGAATCGAACCCGGGACCGCATAAACAGGAGTCACAAAGGCGGACAATTAGCCCATGGGACTGTCGTTGTGCCAAAGTATTTTGGAGAAAAAATATGTTAACGTATTAATTAATGGAAATAACGGCGACAGTAGCAGTAACTGTATTGGTGATGATATTGTGTTAGTGATGGTAGTGGCAGTAGTAGTAGCAGTATTGGTTATATTAGTAGGAATATTAGCCGAATCATATTAACTTATGCGCTACGAGTTAATTGTAAACCCAGAAAATTGGATAATCATGGGTAGTTTTCTGGACAGGGCGCGAAAAATAAGATTAACACAAATTCGTGAAAAAATAAGCAAATACATCAAATGTAATTATTAATACTGAATAATTTTACTATTTAACTTAATTGTTTAATTTTAAATTTAATTTCAATGATATATGTTGTTTTATTTTTCATATTATTATTATGCATTGATGTTTTGATACGGACTCTCAGATGCACGTATTCCTTACTGTTCCTGCCATTCATTTTAAATAATTCTATTTTGCTCTATATATTTTACTACAATAAAATTCTACTACTAATACTTCTAACAATTTGTGTGCAAATAATAAAAAATAATATAGAATATCTAATTGTTCATATTATACAAGTATATATATATATATATATATATATATATATAAATTTATATTTATAATACCAAAGAATAATCATTTTACTATTTTAATGTGCATTTTTTAATTAGACATCTGTATGGCTTATGTTGTTACAACTTTTTAATTACCCAATCCATCAAACAACAAATCTTAATTATTAATATTATCTGCCATATATCAACAATGGCGTATCACCCCAATGTTGGGCTTTAGCCCCTCCTTTGTTAGGAGTTACTAGATCAAGTTAATTTAGTTAGTATATTTCCCTACATGTATCATGAATGGTATGGGTCAAAATACCGAGCCAATGAGACATCTAATAGGCAACTAAGGTATTACTAGGAAGATGAAGGACAGAAATTTTGCTAAGGACCTCTTTATCCATTCTTAAGATTCTTTTACGAATCAGAAAATCTTCAGATTCGGGACCCAAGGCTTAAAGTCCGTTCTAAAAATCCATGACCCCGGCCGAGTTTAAACCCGTGACCCTCGAGATCAGAGGCAAGAAACATAACCACTAGTCCACTGCGCCCGAAATTATTATTATTATAATTATTATTATTATTATATTAATTTCGGACGCGGTGGACTAGTAATAATAATGATAATAATAATGATGATGATAATAATAACAATAATAATAATAATAATAATTATTATTATTATTATTATATGGTATGGAATATGTACAAAAATATGGAAAAATAAAATAAAATATAGAAACAACTGGAAATCTCACGTAAGAAGAATGAGCCGTACAAGAATACGACGTCAAATCTTAAATTACCAGCCACCAGGTAAGAGATCTTTGGAGAGCCCCTTAAAACGTCGGATTGAAACCGTAACACATGAAAGGAAGAAGGATTATTATTATTATTATTATTATTATTATTATTATTATTATTATTATTATTATTATTATTATTATTATTATTATTATTATTATTATTATTTGTCACTACTATTTACTGTACATTAGTGCAGAGTATTTTGTTTTATGGATGGGAAACAAAGCCGTCATAAAACCAACACGCTCACAGATTGACAGCTGTTGAAATGAACTTTTGGAAAAGGATTGCAAAGAAATCAGATGGGATAAAGTAAGAAATTCAATAAATACAGAAATAATGACATGGGAAAAATATTACTATGTGATTGAAGAAAAGAAATTGAAACAGTTTAGATATGTACGAAAGGTGAAGACAGAAAATGTAGCTGGAGTAGATGGCGGAGGGCAAAGAGGAAGGAGAAGATCTAAGAAACAATGAACGTACGGAATGAGAATTAGCATAAACAATACAGGAATTAATGAAGATGATGAGGAGGATATAAATATATGGAGGACCATTTCCAAGTTGTCGGAAAATTACAGTATTATATAAAAATTCTTAAATAAAAATACATTACAATCGTTGGGCTTTCTTTGTTTAACTTCATTATAACCTTGATTTTATTTTATCAATAAAGAGGAAAACGTTCTGAAGGCCGCATGATACGAAGTTTGTGCATAAGGAGGTCATGTTTGGTTGTTATTATATTTATTAATGTATCAAAACAATATAATTGTGGCTCTTCATTATCTTAAGCAGGATTTATGGAGATTATTGTAATTACAGTTGATACATTAACAGCACAGGTCATGTTACCTGATGCTAATTATCCATGGTACTCTGTTTTATTAACAGCAATATTCATTAGGAAACGTCAGGAGGGAAGCAGAGTTAAATTCAAAATGTTTAATTCTGTGTTTATAAATATTATATTTGCACAATAGGATTATAAAGAAAAATCAATATTATAAATCAGGAAAACTTTGGAACTGATAACATATATATATATATCATCATCATCCTGCCAGGTATTAGTCCTAGAAGAAATGTTACGGCCTGAGAAAGGGGTTTCGTGCCATCTTTTCATAGGTCGACGAAGTGACCGTTTCCCATTTGGACAGTAGTTCATTGTTGCCTTGGAGATCCTGGATCTAGCCATTCTTGAGATATGTTCCTTCCAGTTTAGCTGATATCTGGAGATGTAGTCCAGTATTGGTGACACATTAAGTTCTTGAAGGATTTCTACATTTTTCTTTCGATCCCATTTGGTGTAGTCAGCTGTTCGGCGCATAAATGCCATCTCGCAAGCTGTTAGTCTGCTTTCATCTCTCGTCCTTATAGTCCACGCTTCACTCCCATAACATAGGACTGTTATAAGATTCATGATGTGTTCCGTTGAGGTTTATTCAAAATTAATATAAAATTATAGAATATTCACCTGAAAGGTCCGTCTCCTCAACTTAATTATCATTTAACTGTAGCGCTTTCGGGACTTGTCCCATCATCGGCAGGATTCAAAACTGGTGTTTCACTGAAGATCTGGTAGAGGGGGTTGCATGTATTGGGTTCGTTTTCGTTTATCAGGCTAACCAAAAATCTACACAACAATAAACTAGAAATCGGTATCTACCGGAAACCCACAAACAATGCTCTGGCCATAAACAAAAATTCTACACACCCTTTTCAACAGAAAATTAGTACATTTAATAGCTTAGTCAGTAGAATGTTGAAACTCCCATTAAGCAAAGACAATTATATCCAAGAACTCAACTACATTAAGTATATGGCAAAAACCAATGGCTATAATGAAGAATTCATAGATAAGCTCGTAAAAAAACAAAAAAGGAAGAACAACATAACCAACATAACTAAACTAGAAAAAGAATCTGACAACAACAGAAAACATGGATAACACTTACATACACAGGAAAAGAAACGACAAAATTAGCCAATGCACTAAAGAAAGCCGATAAAAACGTAAAAATAGCATACAGAACCAATAACAAATTAAACAACATAATAAACAATAACATTGAAGAAAATAACATTTTCAACAGCAAAGGAGTTTATAAACTGACATGTAAGGACTGCAACAAATTTTATATAGGAAGGACAAACAGGAGTTTTAACATCAGATTCAAAGAACATTTTCGAGACTTCATTCACGCAGAAGGTAAATCAAGCTATGCAAAACACGTTATCCATGAAGGACATCGCATGTTAAATATTGAAAACACCCTAACAGTAATGCACAGAGAAAATAATCCAGCGAAGATAAACGTACTCGAAGAGATGGAAATCATGAAAGCAGCTCACAACGACAGCCTGATAAACGAAAACGAACCCAATACATGCAACCCCCTCTACCAGATCTTCAGTGAAACACCAGTTTTGAATCCTGCCGATGATGGGACAAGTCCCGAAAGCGCTACAGTTAAATGATAATTAAGTTGAGGAGACGGACCTTTCAGGTGAATATTCTATAATTTTATATTAACATAGGACTGGTCGAGCCATTATTTGATAAAGACGAGTACGAGTTGATTTTTGTACTAATGAAGGTTTTAAAACTCTATTAATGATTCCCATTGATTTGTTGAATTTCACAATTATAAAATGTATAATTATTATTAAAACAAAAGTTTATATTTTTTCCTTTGTTTAACCTCTCCCTTTAAGGGTACTTTTACATATCCTACGAAGGTCGAGGGTTCGAGTCCCGATAGGGTCAGGATTTTTAAACTGACCCAAACCTTCTGGCGGCAATATAGTCCTGGGGTCGACTCAGCTTCTAACGGAAATGAGTACTAGACGTTTGTTCTGGGGGTACAGGCAGCCGTCACGCAGGGCTGACAAACCGGCTGACATGAAGTGCTGATTGTCCAGAAAAGTGGGAGCCTTAGTCTCTTACTACCCCAAGGGCCTCCTGAGGCCTGAAGTGGGATTACAGCACTTTTTACTTTTTTTATGTCACTTGGGGATCAAAGGGACATGCTATAAGACGGTGTAGAGTATCCCCAGATGAATGATCAGCTAAAGAAGTATGTGAAACCATACCCAAGAAACTTCTTCCGACCTAGGATTAAAGCCATCCCCGCTATGTTCGGGAACGAATTTATCGTTATACCTCAGAGGTGGACCAAAAGTAAAATTTAATTCCTGAAAATACTGGATAAATACAGTTGAATATAAAAATAAGTTAATTATACCAAATAAACAAATGTCAGGAAGCTTAGGGCCCAACGGTCACCGAAAATCATCCGGCCATCATCATCCTTATCATTATCATCATCCTTCACCAGTGTGGAAAGCAACGGGAAGCTACCACATATATAATTCCCTAGTAAACCTGCAAGGCATAGCATGAAATACCTGCCTTCGGGCAGAATTACTATGGAAGGATAGATACCCAATACTGGTACTTATGTTGACAATAACTTATTTCATAACGTTATGATTAAAATATATTAATATCGATCTACCACTGATTACAAACTACATTATATTCGAATGCGAGTAATATATGTATTACATGCATAGTAAATATACGGAGTTAATCATTTTGGATTTGTAAAATGACACATATTGAAATATATGGTACATTTTTAATAAAGTTTTGGTTGAAAAATAATAGAAAACCCAACTTGATTAATGAATAATTTATTATTAAGGTGTGAATTCCGATAGTTAATTTTTTTCTCAATACAAGGAAACTTTACTTTTTAATTTTAAGAAATATATCATAAGCTCAAATAAAATCTTACTTATCCATTGTACATCAGAGTCAGAGATTTGATCTGTTAAAATTCAGATAATAAAAATGTTAATAGACTAAAATAAATGAATTTATTTGTAGTTTATAGGGTTTTGATTTGTTTATTTTTTTATATAACTAAAAATGAAACACCAGAAAAATATATTCTGCACTTTTTAGTACATTAAATATTTTAATTAATTAATTAATTTTAAAATAGCAAGTATTCGCATTAACGAAGTATTGATTAATATTGTTTAAAACATTGTAAATGCTTTTACACTGTATTTCTTATTTTAGATATAAAGTTTTTTTAATAAGTATTAATACAAAGAAGTAAATTTTTATAACTTTAAAATAACGTGAGGATATCAAACGATTCATTACTTTAATTATTAATAGCTACTAGCGTCCTGCCAACATTTACCAAATTTCAGAGACAATCTACTTTTTTTCCCCGAAAGAATATAATATTCTGCAATTTTTTTATAATGACATCATATAACATAACCCATTGCTTGTAATGTATGGTATCATTCCGTAATAGCGTGACTCATTTTGATCCGCAAGCTCTCATTCGTTTTGTAATGTAAATTAACATAAAATTGCATAGCCTAGCATATCATAACATATTATAATGTAACAAAATGCAATACAACATAAACATTATCATGATGTAACACTGATGTGATATTATCCCAAATCCAGGCTTGTATATTTTCTGTATGTGTTCGAACAATCTGATCTATGCCTCATTATATGCATCGTACTTCGCAGCAACTACCGTACACCTCTGTCGAACAAGAAAGATTATATTTTATGAAGTGAAAAGCTTTACTGAATCGGATCATAGACTGAGTTTCGGTGGCCACTCAGTTCAATGTAACAAAATAATTATGTTATATATATATATCCATAGATATTCTGCCCGAAGGCAGGTCCTTCACTGCAATCATAGCATTTTCATTGAATGCAGGCTTTTACGGCCGGTAATCATAATGTTGTGTGATTCCGGGTTCTGTGGCCGTGGTCCATAGTTGGTGTTGATACCAGACGTTTCGCCCTCAACTGCGGAGGGCATCTTCAGTGGCGAGTGCTTCTAGGCGTGTTTCCTGGTCGGAAGATCTACTTAGAGTGAGCTCTGTTGACGTTGTGGACGTTGTATTGATACTAGTGGTGGGAGCAGGGTGAGTGAGCGTGGCTCTTGCTGATTGGCTAATGGTCGTCTCCTTGTTATCCCTAGTGTTGATGCATTTATTTTCTAGTGTATGGTACCAGGCCTTAGGCAATTTGATACCTTCCTCTTTTCTGTTAATATTTTCTTTATGCTTAGAAATATACAAGCATAAAGAAAATATTAACAGAAAAGAGGAAGGTATCAAATTGCCTAAGGCCTGGTACCATACACTAGAAAATAAATGCATCAACACTAGGGATAACAAGGAGACGACCATTAGCCAATCAGCAAGAGCCACGCTCACTCACCCTGCTCCCACCACTAGTATCAATACAACGTCCACAACGTCAACAGAGCTCACTCTAAGTAGATCTTCCGACCAGGAAACACGCCTAGAAGCACTCGCCACTGAAGATGCCCTCCGCAGTTGAGGGCGAAACGTCTGGTATCAACACCAACTATGGACCACGGCCACAGAACCCGGAATCACACAACATTATAGCATTTTCATGCTATGCATGCAGCTTTACTAGGGATTTGTAGGTGTGGTAGCTTCCCGTTGCTTTCCACACCGGTGAAGAATGATGATAATGATAAGGATGATGATGGCCATATGATTTCGAAGATCGTTTGGGCCTTAAAGTTTTCCTGGCATTTTTCTTACAGGTGAGGAAAAACCCCGATAAAAACCTCACCCAGAAAAACTGCCCCGACCGGGGATCGATCCCGGGCTTGCTGCGTGACAAGGCAGCACGCTACCTCGAGACCACAGCGGTGGATATATATATATATATATATATATATATATATATATATATAGTCAACAACTGTGGTTTCGGGACAACTTGCTACGCAGTAGGCCCGGGTTCGATTCCCGGTCGGGACAGACCCCTAGGTGAGGTTTTTTCGGGGTTTTTCCTCACCTGTAAGACAAATGTCTGGAAGCTTAGGACCCAGCTGTCGCCGAAAATCATCTGGCCATCATTATCACCCTTATCATTATCATCATCATCATCCTTCACCGGTGTGGAAAGCAACGGCTAGCTATAACATCTAGGCCTATAATTTCCTAGTAAAACTGGAAAGCATAGCAAGAAATTGCTATGATTGCATTGAACGACCTGCCCTCGGGCAGAATTATTATGGATGGATATATATATATATATATATATATTATTGTGATATATCCCAAAAAAATCATGTGTAGTCAAAGCAGTGAACACGCTGACCATGCTGGCAGAACTACAGCTCCCAGAATATGAATATAAACAGCTTCAGTCCATATGTTAACACAACATTTTTTCATCATCATCATCATCTGCATTCATGGATTAGGTCTGTTGACCCGTTCCGACTTCAGCCCATCTCTTTCTAGGCAGAACATTTTTTTTTTTATGATTTCGAAAATAAATCGCACTTTGCTCTCACTTTCCGAGATCTGACCAATCCTGGTGTAAATTTTACTTCATATGTTTTAGTAATACTAATATGATATTATTGGAGTAAAAATACATACAATATGATTTAAAAGAGGATCGCACAGTCAGAAATTTGCACGTGCTTTTGAGAGTACGTATCAACATACTAAAAACTAGTAATAATAATATAAAGACAGAGCAATAGTTAACATTACAATTATAATATAAAATTTAAAAAATAGCTGAGTATAATTATTTAATAGTAATAATTACACATTACTTATTTATGAATGAGGTTGCTCTTATTTTCCACGTTTTCTACAAAAATCTTCTTACGTTCATCCATTTTACTGGGCTTACATTAACTCTTAGCATCTCAATTGATTACGAATGGAACTTAGAAACCATTCTGGCAACAACTAATGCCTCCAATATTCCAAATCATTACCTATTTATTTTTATACGTATTTTGTCTTCAGCACTGCACATTAGACGTAATCGCATATCGTAATTTTCGGTAATTTTTAGAAATGTCCACTACCCCCAACTAATATATATATATATATATATATATATACAAATGCACTAAATGATACACGAAAAGTTGAAATCAAGGACCAACCTAATATAAGTCTAACGCTCTTACGGCCTGAATTTTTGTTTATCAAAACTAAACTTAGCATGTAGTAATAATGTAAAAATATCAAGGTTGAGTTTGTTAACCAGAGAAAGTAGGACCATTAGGTATAGGAGTTCACCTGAAACGAAGATTTAAAAATCGATCTAGTTGTCACAATTTTCGATGTTTCGCAACGAAACTCAATATGTGAAATTCGATCATTAGAAATAAGGGTTTACCTGAAACCTAAAATTAAAATAACTATCACCATGATTACTTCATCACAATTTATTGGCATAAAATAAACTTTAATTAAATTTTAAATTGGCAATATTTCTTATAAATAATACGTATACATTAATTTAATTGAAAAAAAAACAGGGCCTGGCTTACGGAGGCATTTAAAATAACTCTACATTTATATTTGCTTTAACTCTAGTTTAATCTTATATAATCTTACATAATTTATGATAATTGTAATTAAATATGAAATCTAAAGGATTGGAACAATACTATAAAAATATTAAATGAAGAAAGGCCGGAATACATGGAAGATGGTAAAGTTTATGGCTATATAGATTGGGAAATATCTGAGGATGAAATGGCAGCATGTATCCATAAAGGAAAAAAAATGGGAAAGCCAGCGGATCTGATAGAATTAACATAGAATTATAAAAATATGGATGACACAAAGTGATAAAATAGCTTATGAAATTATATACAAATATTCTTACACGAGGCACTATAACCTCAGAAATGAAATTGGGGTTTATAAGCATAAAGTAATGGCATTTGTGGAAGAAATACTCTGCGTGCAAAAATAGTAATTAGAGACGAAATTATAGAACAAGTATCCCACTTTAAATATTTAGGATGTGACATCACCTATAGGTATGATAAAGATATTGAACACAAAACACATCAGTTTCAAGCTATTTGTAGTACAATAAATAGAACATTGAATAATAAAGCCCATAAACAAACAAAATTAAAATTTTATAAAACAATGGCTGTCCCTGTCCTTTTGTAAAGGAGTGAATCCTGGATTACCAAACAAGAAAGTAAAATCCAAGCAGCCGAGATGAAATTTTTAAGAAGAGTAAAAGGCTGCACTAGAATGAACCAGAAAAGGAAAGAGGATATCCGTGAAGAACTTGCAGATCTACTCCATAAAAGATGGAAGAAAGTAGATTACCAAATAAAATCTTCCATTATTTTCCAAGAGGAAGAAGAGATGTCGGACGTCCTCGGAAGAGATGGTCTTAGATCTATTAGTGAAGACGGAATAAGCAACTCTTGCCTAAACCAGGAAGTGAAGAAGAAGAAGAAGAAGAAGCTCGATATTTAAGAAGGGAGAGAGAACGAACTGTAGTAATTATAGAGGGACATGCGTAAATAACTCACTTATGAAAATATTCACTCGTATCATAAAACACAAATTAGATAGAGAATAGAAAGGTACGTAAAAACAAAGCGAGTTTTACTGCAGGCAAATCATGTACTGATAATACTGGTATATTCATACTGAGACAAGCGTTAGAGAAATGCCGAGAGAAATTGCAACCAGCAGATTTGATTTCGATTGATCTGTTAAAGTGTGCCCAGAGTATTGAACTGGAAAGCGCTAGAAGAAGCGAATATAAATGACAAATCAATATTATAAGATTGAAAATAGAGTTTCAGAAAAATTCCAGACATCATAAGGTATATTTCAAGGTTTTTTTATTTTCAATATATATATTCAATTGCTATTGGTATTCAATATATATACATACATATACACACATATATATATATATATATATGTTGTAATTAAATTTTTGGCATTGAGCTTAATATGACATGATAAGAAAAATAAATCCCGTCCAGGCATTTATTTTTCCAATCATGTATATATATATATATATATATATATATGTATTATTTATTTAGAGCCCCACCACCACCCCCCGGGTTACCTCGGGCATAATGCCCAGGTCTGCTCTATGTCTCTATCTATATCTTATCTTCATTGAAATACATAATAAATGTACAATTCTGGTATTTGAAGTGTGTAGTTGTTACATAAAATTAAAATAAAGTGTGTTTTGTTTGTTTGTGTATGTTTGTTAATGTATGTATATGACTGTGTGTTTAGTGCTTGTTTGTGTATATGTGTGTGTAGTAGTAGTAGACTGGTGATGATTTTAATGCCTCTCTTGTATCCGCTGGTCTTCGTCTCTTCTTAATCCCAAGAGTCTTCTTGTGTATTTGGTGAGGGATTTGAAGGCTTCCTTCCCGGTCCAGAATGCTAAGACGAGCGGCCATTCTGTTTCACCGATCATGGCTGCTTCCTCCAGCTCTTGCCTGAAGACATTGCACTTAGTACATTGATAGAGCACGTGGACTACGTCGTCCTCTCCGTGGTTGAAACAATCACAGAGAGGTGAGTCGGCACGTCCTCTTTCGTACAGTTTGGAGCGGAACAGTCCATGCCCCTAGAGGATTTGTGTGGTGTAGTGGCTTGGAGTCATCCATGTAGTCTGCATTCTTTTCTGGACTCTTGGGAAGAACTGGAATGTCTGGCGTCCATGGAATATATACATTTGTGTATTGTATTATAAGCCTATGTTTTCCCTTTACAGAGATTTAGGCGCTCTCCCCCTACAGGGAAGAATTTGAACCATACTAATTTAGTTATACTTGTTTTCGTATAGATATCATTTAGAGTGATACGTGGTCAGCGTTCCGCCTCATACTGACATCTAGGAAACCAAGGTAGTACTAGGACGGGAAAATTCGGTAAATTTTGCTTAGAGGCCTTTTTATTCAGGCTTAAGGATTTTTTACGAGCCTGAAAATCTTCAGACTCTGGACCCACGGCTTAAAGTCCCTCCCGGAGGACTTGCTCCTTGGATTTTCCGTCCTAAAAAATCCATCGACCCCGGCCGGGTTTGAACCCGCGACCCTTAGGACCAGAGGCAAGGAGCATAACCACTAGTCCACCGCCGCTGACGAATATATATAATTGTACAAATAATTTATCAAAACACTACAAATATATGGGAATTCAAACAGAAAACAATCATTACCTCCGCCATTTACTATTCGCTGATGATCATGTGGTGATTACCCAGGATCCGGATGATGCATGTTTCATATTAAGGAAATTAGAGATAGATTACAAAAAATGGGGATTAAAAATTAATTGTAATAAAACAGAATATCTTTCATTTGACAGAACAGATGAGTTAAAATGTAATTCAGGAAGAAAATGCAATATTAAAAGTTTTAAATGCTTGGGATCTATTTTAGATAGAAATGAGAATTCAACAACAAAAATTCAAAGACGAATAACCGATGGAAGAAAAACCATTGATAAGCTTAACTCATTTCTTTGGAATAGAAATATAATATAGCCTACAAAGTAGACAAAACCACATTTAAAGTCCTGTTACAATTCTTTTTATTATATGAGTCCGGGACATGAACAGGAAGTAGACAATAAGTCAATACGCTGTTAGCAGTTGAAATTGATTTTTGAAGGCGATCGACAAGAATTTGAAGACATGATCAAATCAGAAACAGCACAATACAGGAACTTTTGCAAATTGAAAAAAAAAATTAAAACAGGAAAACACATTTCAAATGGTATGGACACCTCATATGAATGGAAGAAGATTGAATAGCACAGAAAATCCTTGATTGGAAAGCCAATGGAAGAATTGGAAGAGGTAGACCTAGAAAAAGTTGGATTGGTGGAATGAGGAAATGTATGGAAGCTAGAGTTTGAGGGAAGAATATAATTTAAGCAGAAACTTCTGGTGTCAAATCACTTTGAGTTAAAGGGGGACGTCTGTAATGTGGAATATTCCTAATAATAATAAAAAATAAATGAACAATGTAATTAAACGAAAGATGATTGTTCAAACTTCAATTCTGGATTTCGTAAAAAACAAATACAGTAATTAAAATGGTAGAAAGACAGATTACAGATTCCCAAGGATAATAATAGAATGGGTGAAACTTGGAAGAAGAAGAGGATTGCCAAAAATAACGTGGATTGATGGTGTTTAGAGTTATCCGTCGCCGTGGCGTAGTCGGTAGGGTCCCTACCTTCCACTTCGGCGACCCGGGTTCGATTCCCGGCGGGGTAGGGGATTTTAAATCTCCACCTTGGGTCTGGGTGTGTGTCCTGTACTTGCGTCTATATGTGAAATTAATAGTTAACAAAAAGGTAAAACAATAAGATAAACCAAGAAGGAAAAATAGTGTAAACGAAAAGGGGGAAGAAAAAGTGCAAAAAGAAGAAAAAATGATTGGTCGATGGAGTTTGGAATGACAGAGAGATACGGAGGCGAATGACAGTAGATTAATTGGGCGCAGGAAGTTATTGTGAAACATTGTGAAAGCTGCTAAATAAAATAAAATGAAATAAAAATTATAATTAAACTGTATGTATACTATATACCCCATACGTTCCAAGTGGGGACACAGGTGCTTCCTAGTGAGTCTTTTAACCAAGCTAATTTATTTACGCCTATTTACCTATAGATGTCAACGAGTGATATGTGGTTTACACATCGCCCCAATGAGAAATTTAATAGGTAACTAAGGTCCTATTACTTGGATCAATGAAGGTCGGTTAAATTTTGCACAGAGGTATTTTTATTCAGGCTTGCGGTTCTTTTACGAGCGTGGAAATCTTCAGCCTCAGGACCCACGGCTTAACGTCCCTCCCGGAAGCCTCGACCAGTGGATTTTACATGATAAAAATCCATCGAACCCAGACGGGTTTGAACTCGCGACCCTCGGACCAGAGACAAGGAACGTAATCACTAGACCATGCGGCGGACATAATAATAATAATAATAATAATAATAATAATAATAATAATAATAATAATAATAATAATAATAATAATAATAATGATAATCCATCCATAGTAATTCTGCCCGAAGGCAGGTCCTTCACTGCAATCATAGCATTTTCATGCTATGCTTGCAGCTTTACTAGGGAATTGTGTAGGTGTGGTAGCTTCCCGTTGCTTTCCACACCGGTGAAGGATGATGATAATAATGATAATGGTAAGGATGATAATGATAAGGATGATGGCCATATGATTTCGGGGACCGTTTGGGCCTTAAAGTTTTCCTGACATTTGTCTTACAGGTGAGGAAAAACCCCGATAAAAACCTCACCCAGAAAAACTGCCCCGACCGGGGATCGAACCCGGGCCCGCTGCGTGACATGGCAGTACGCTACCTCGAGACCACAGCGGTGGACTAATAATAATAATAATAATAATAATAATAATAATAACAATAATAATAATAATAATACTATAATACTCACTGGCACTATCGAACCCGTAGGTTCATGGCCGCGCTGACATAAGCTCTCCATACATCCCTATCCTGAGCTAATGCTTTCCAATCATTCCCTGTATAATCTACTTCCCTCAAATCATTAGTTAATGTTATTCTCCCACCTCATTCTTGGTCTACCAATTGGGCGTTTTTTCCCTCTGGCTTTCCTACAAGAATCTTCCATGCAAGTCTTTCATTCCCCATACGTGCAACATGTCCTGCCCATCGCAGTCTATGAGACTTAACTGTTCTTATTATATCTGGCTTCCTATAAAGACCATGTAGTTCATTGTTATGTAGTCTTCTCCATTCACCTGTATGTTCATCTCTCTTTGGTCCAAAAATTTTCCTATGTACTTTATTCTCAAATACTTGTAATCTCCTTTCGTCCCTTAAAGTAAGACTCCATGTTTCGCAACCATATAATATAACTGGTAGAATAATAGTTTTATATATTTTCAGTTTAACGTTTTTTGAAAGGAGTTGGGACATCAATAGTCTCTGCAATGCATAATAGCACACATTTCCAGAATTGAGCCTATGTTTAATTTCTTTGTGCATCTCATTCCTATTTCTGATTATTGTTCCTAGGTATTTGAATTCAGCCACTTCATCAACATTTCCCTGACTTGTCATTAGCTGTCCATTTCCATTATATACTGAATTTCTACGTGTGACCATATATTTAGTTTTTTTTATATTTACTTCCAGTCCTAATTTCATAGTGTTACTCAATGGTGTGTGCGTGTTGTCCTTTAGCATCTCCTCGCAATAATAATAATAATAATAATAATAATAATAATAATAGTCAATACTATTATTATTCGTTGAAGCAATGCTATTTCTTAATGTTACCAAAGATTCTATTATGTATTGCGCTATCAATGGGAGACGTTTGTTTACAAAACATAACCTCCGTAGAAAATACTCTATTGACAAATAATGAAAAACTGGCATATACGATAAAATCTATTATATGTTAACATATCTTGAAAGAAATTGTGTCATTAAGTATATATTCCAAATAACAAATCTGTGTATTTATTTTTATACCAAATAACGTTACCTTATATTACATACGTCCATCGCTGTGATCTCCAGGTAGCGTGCTGCCTTGTCACGCAGTGGGCCCGGGTTCGATTCTCGGTCGGGAAAGACTCCTGGGTGAGGTTTTTTTCGGAGTTTTTCCTCACCCGTAAGAAAAATATCAGGACGCCTAGGGCCCAACGGTCTCCGAAAATCAACCGCCCCTTATCAATATCATCATTATCCTTCACCGATGTGGAAATCAACGGGAAGCTACCACATCTGTAATTCCCTAGTAAAGCTGAAAAGCATAGCATGAAAATGCTATGATTGCAGTGAAAGTCCTGCCCTAAGGCAGAATTACTTTGGATGGATATTACATATCTCATTTTTCATAAACCTTTTGCAATTTATTCATGATTCGACGTGTTTTGTATTGTACAAGAGAATGCGCAATATTTTAATTTGGATTTGAATTGACTTTTTTATGACTAGCCGAATTAAAAAAAGCATCATCATCATCACTCCAGGGATTAGGCAATTGCCCGTTCCGACTTCGTGATGCATCAGCCCAACGTCTTCTAGGTCTTCCAACATCACGTGTTCCTCGTGCTTGATAATTTCTTGCTAACAATGGATATCTCTCCTTACTCATTCCATCCATATGATCAATCCATTTCTGTCTGTAATTCGTGACCTTATCCAATAAAGGCTGTACTTTCATTTCTTCTCTTATATCCTCATTTCTTATTTTATCAAGTCTTGTACATCCTTTTACTTGTCTTAGGAACCTCATCTCCGCCGTCTGTATTCTATCCTTCTGTTTTTTCACTGGAGCCCAAGTTTCACATCCATACAATATTGTGGGGACCGCCATAACATTATACATTTTTATCTTGGTTTCTTTTCTATTTTTATTTTTGAATGTTCTCTGTATTGTTCCACACACCTTCTGAAATTTATTTATTTTGGAGCCAATATCTCTCTCCACATTGTAGCCAACATCACGCCCAAATATTTGAAACTAGACACCTGTTCTATACTTTGATTTTCTAAAATAATTTTGGATTAAAAAAAGCAAACATTTTTAATTTTCGTGGAAACAAACGCAGGTTTGATCAAAATTGCTTTGACCAAAATCAACTTGGTTACTGCCATAAGAAAACACGTGGACACAAATATGAATTCGTTTTGTCAACTACGTGGTAAGGTAGAAGCACAGAAATAGTAAGTACCGGAAACGAACACCTCACGCTATCTTTATAAAGGCTGGTATAAAAGCAAGGTACAATTTTACAGCAGTTTGCAATTTAATTGGGCGCACAAAGGTGAGATTTATTAGATTGCTGATTAGCTCATATTTGCTTATCATTACA
Organism: Diploptera punctata; assembly: GCA_030220185.1. Lineage (NCBI taxonomy): Eukaryota > Metazoa > Arthropoda > Insecta > Blattodea > Blaberidae > Diploptera > Diploptera punctata. Next base: position 1,723,279 of record JASPKZ010010239.1, on the reverse strand, counting down.
ACGCTCCAGATTTTTCATCTCGTTTCAATAACCTATTCCTCAGTGCTACAGCCGCGTATGTGACACAATGCATTTCTCACCTCAGCTTGCCATGATTAAATATTTTGTAAAGTTCCAACAGTTGCATAAACCGTGGCGTTACGTATTAGAAGTGGTAAGTAATGTCACGAGTGACGAAGTGACAAGTGAATTTATCTAGAGGATTTGGAAATCAAGATTAGCATTTGTTATGACTATTTAATGAATAAAACTAAGCTGTTTACTTAAAAATAACTATTTAAATATCGTTATTTTAAAATATGTATAAAATCAATGTAAACAGCGATGTTTGAAAACAAATCAGACATGTGTGGTTACGTTTCATTTGTTTATCCATTGCAAGTTGATCATGTTATTTATTGTCAAATAGAATCGCAATATTGTAGGAATGCACTCTAATGGAGAAAAAATGAAACACTTCAAACGGTATATTGTAACCAACATCATAGGTTATTAATTTATTTTTTTTAGAAACAATTCCGTACATTCATTGTTTAAATACCCAATTATTGAAGAAACAATTATCAAATGTGTCGTTTGAAAGAATCTGTTCATTATTTGCTATATTCAGTGTTATGCTGGAGAGCCAATCACTGCAAATTAATGCTGTGACCTGTTCAGAATATTAAAAGGCGGGAGCTACCTTTATCACAAAAGCAGGAGGTGGTAAAGAGAATTCGATAAAGAATAAGTGGAACACGACTGTCATTAATTGTAAAACAAAATTCATTGAAATGTGATCGGTCATTGACTCCCGTTTGGGGAGTGAGTTAAATAGTCAATGCAATGTTTAATGAAAATTATAACTATGTTCACTATTCTATACTCATATTCCTTTTCCAATAGTTTAATATCCCCATTAACGTCTAAATGTCCCATGATACCAGAGCCTTACAGAGATATGCCCTATCAGGAGAGAATTTTAACTCCAGATCATATATACAGTGGAGGAAATTGGTATAAAGCGACTAACTTTTAGTAGTAAAACAACCTGAAATATTTATGCAAATACCGTATGTGTGTCATAGATTACATATACTTATCTTGGACATAATTTTATACAGGTCTCATTTTGTATTTATTATATATGTAAATATAGGCCGCGGTGGACTAGTGGTTATGCCCCTTGCCTCTGGTCCCAAGGGTCGCGGGTTCAAACCCGCCGGGGTCGATGGATTTTTTTAGGACGGAAAAATCCAAGGAGCAAGTCCTCCGGGAGGGACTTTAAGCCGTGGGTCCCGAGTCTGAAGATTTTCAGGCTCGTAAAAAATCCTTAAGCCTGAATAAAAGGCCTCTAAGCAAACTTTTCCGAATTTTCCCGTCCTAGTACTACCTTGGTTTCCTAGATGTCAGTATGAGGCGGAACGCTGACCACGTATCACTCAAAAATGACATCTATACGAAAACAAGTGTAACTAAATTAGAATGGTTCAAATTCTTCCCTGTAGGGGGAAACGCCTAAATCTCTGTAAAGGGAAAACATAGGCTTACAATACAATACAATATATGTAAATAATATGTAAAATCTAAGAAAACGCTGTCCTAGGGGTGGAAATCAGTATAAAGGCGGGTCAACTTCTGGCTCTTACAGAGACATAAATGTAAACAAAACACTGCAATTACATGGAGACGACGTGTCTATGAGCATCGTTCATCAGTTACAAGTCAGCAGTACGTACAATGCCACATGGAAAGCCTCTATCACATGAAGAGGAAATCAAGAGTTAGTGCCTTCAAGGAGATGGGCCTTTCCAATAGACAAATACCTACGAAATTGGGGCTTCAAGATGTGTCATTCATAATTTTGTCAAACTGGGCTCACAATATGGAAACAACGGGAAATATGGACGGACAAGAAAATTGTCTGAACGCACTAAACGCCTCATTTTACGTAAAGCGAAAGGTAAGAGTATGTTTTCTTCTCAAATCCAGGCTGATTTGAAGTTGCCAGTAACAACCAGACGAGTAAGAAAAATTCTGTCAGAAGATAAGAACCTAAAATAAAAAACACCTCTGAACGATGCACATAAGAAAGTTAGAATGACTCTTGCTGAAGAACACATGTCCTGGACCTCAGAATGGAACAAGGTAATGTTCAGTGATGAGAAGAAGTTTAATCTGGACGGGCCTGATGGCCTTCAGTATTACTGGAACGACCTTCGTACTGAAGAGCAAGTTAGAATGAGTAGAAACGTCGGTGGTGGAGACGTTAAGATTTGGGCAGCATTCTGCTTTAAAGGAAGATAAAAAATAGCATGGATATGCACCAAGATGAATTCTGAGTCCTACACTGAGGAGCTTCTGGAGTCCTAATTGATACGAATTTATGAGGAATTTGGCGAAGATCTAATATTTCTTCTTCTTCCTCCTTCCAAGTATTAGGCCAAGGCCTGTTACGATCCTATAGAAAATTTTCCTTCCGGGAAATTCTCGTATAAGACTTGAAAGCATAATAATAGTCCCTTTTCAGCCAGATAATGCTTCCATTCACGTGTCTGCCAAATCAAAGGGGTGGTTCAGGAAGAACGAAATACCACTTTTGACGTGGCCAATCAGAAGTCCTGATTTAAATCCGATTGAGAACTTATGGGGGATCCTGGCAAGGCGTGTGTATCGCAATGGACGGCAGTTTGGGACAGTGACTGAGGAGAAAAATGTTATTCAGGAAGAGTGGGCTTCAATCTCAGTGGAAGAAATAAACACCCTCATCAAGTCAATGCCAAAGAGAATCTTCCAAGTAATTAACAACAATGGAGGTTCCACTAAATTTTAGAACTTTGATGTAATCTTTGCGCTCAGTCTTTTTGGTTTAATCTGTGAAATACACAAAGTGCCTTTATAGTAATTTCCACCCATATGTGAGAGTGGTTTCAGTTTTCATGTACTTTTTTGGACGGAAATGGATAATTAATTTTGACATTATTTGTGTGTGTTTTATACTCAATCACCTCGTAAGTTAATATAGAAAAATGCCAAAGAAAGAGTAAATAAGCTTGTGTTAACACTTTTAACAAGTTCCTTTATACCTCCACTGTACACGTATTTGTCTTCACAAGGACCTAAGAGCCTACTCGGATGACTGCATTACATATGAGGAAAAATACCGAAAACAATCTTTACCCAGGGAACTTCTCTCGACCGGAGATAAAACACGGGACCACTGACTCTGAGCACATCGCTGAAGTAATCAGTGTTATTCCTAAATTTGTATACAAATTCAGTTTAGTTAAAAACTATAAGTATTTGTTTATCGTCATTCTTTGTTGGTAGTTTTACGTGCCCCATGCCTCCCGAGGTTTTGAGTGACAATGTGAGGATAGAGTTAGAAAAACTTTGGACCGTATAGATACCTACTGACAATACAAAATGACGTGCAAGGTCTCGCCGGGTGACTTGATCAGCTTAATGCCACCGAGACAACACAAATTTGAGACAAGACATATCATTCAGTCATATATTCATAGCAAAAAGGCGAGTATGATAGAGTGATTATGATGCCTAATTGTATTCTGGGGTTATGATTTACTAATTTTCTTTTAAACAGACAAATAATACCCCGAAAAACTCACCCAGATAACTTTTCCACTGTTAATCAAACCGGATCCGCTGTATCCGAGACGTCGACGTTACCTCGTCACATGAAAACAATTATTAAATGTTAAAATAAGGAAAAAAGTGACAAACTTATTTACCATAATAACCTATATGTACGTAATATAGGCCTAGTCTATAATAATATGAACTACTTTCTTTCCCGAACAATGTAAATACAAGGTAAGCATTTGTAAGTTATTATCTCAAGTATTTTACAATGAATTTTATTAATTTTATATCTCTACAAGTTCCACAATTCCTGGATTAATTTTTGTACTGAAAATATTACTAGAAAACTCCACGAAGTTATAGGAAAAAAAACAGACACATGTATCTTATTGACACTCTAACAATTTATGTCAACTAGTCTAACAATTAGACAATTATATTAACTGATTCTTACAGTCCAAGATCCGGCTGCAAGATTGCTACGGTTGTCGAGTGTATGAACAAAAACTATTTTTTTCACAAAATTGTAAATTGCTGAATATATTTTTGCCGAGTTGCCTATTAAAATTTGGCCGCGAGTATGTTTAATTAAAATATAATTAATTTATTTATTGGAAATAATTTTATTCACTTGTTATTAAAATAAATTATAACCCAGTTAGCAGAAATCGGTGTATAGAGCTTGAGAAGTTTTGGTTGCCATTATACACTTGGCCGTAAACATCCTCGCGGCTACAGCAGGCTGTGACACCAATCAGTAATAAAATGGCGGCAAAAACCTATTTATTGTTTTATATTGTTTCAAATAAAGTTCCGTTCATTTGAAATGCTGTGATTTGTTTTGTATAATGTATATTAACACTGCCTTTTGGATATATTTTTGTATATACAATGTACGTAGTATACATAAAGGACATTCGTTTTACTTCCCGCTGCGAGGGAACAATATAAAACAATAAATACATACTTACCGCCATTGTATTAATGACTGGTGCCACAGTCTGCTGTAGCCGCGAGGAGATTTACGGCAAACTGTGCAGTGGCAACCAAAACTTTTCAAGCTCTATACATCAATTTCTCCGAACTGGGTTATAATTTATTTTAATAATAAGTGAATCAAATTATTTCGAATAAATTAATTAACTATATTTCAATTAAACATAGTGGCGACCGATTTTTTAATAGGCAACTCGGCAATAATGTATTCAGTAATTCACAATTTTATGAAAAAAAATTGAATTTGTTCATACGCTCGATGATCATAGTAACCTTGCAGTCGGATCTTGGACTATTACAGACGTTCAACATTCCTTTTGTATATCCTACACTACAGTCTCACAGAAAAGAATATAATTTGTGAAGATTCGAAATACAATAATTTCAGAAATGTTTTCGCATAATATTGAAGACTTGACCAAACCCCTTAACTTAAAAATCTGCAATCCTAATATAATCAGTTGTTTCGGAGATAATCTGCTTTAGAATCCCATGAGATACAATTTAAACGTTAAATTAGTCTTATTGTTATATGAACATACGATCAACGTTTTAAATGTTTTAAATACTTTTTAACGACAAATAAAGGGTATATATATATATATATATATATATATATATATATATATATATATATATAATAACAGTTCCCAAACCTTATGAGTTCAACTATGCTACAAGGAAATAAGAAAAATTATTTATTTTAAAATAAATGACAACCTATATTTCTCTTTAAGTTGGCCTTAACACCGTCTTACAATGAAGAGTTCTGAATACATTTGGTTGGACTAACAAAACCACAGATCATAATGTCACATTTTCCAGCTGACAGTGTAATTTCTCTAATGAAGGTCTACATGTAGATTGTTTCCCTTTCTTTCTTTCTTTCTTTCTTTCTTTCTTTCTTTCTTTCTTTCTTTCTCTCTCTCTTTCTTTCTCTCTCTCTTTCTTTCTGTCTCTCTTTCTTTCTGTCTCTCTTTCTTTCTGTCTCTCTTTCTTTGTCTCTCTTTCTTTCTTTCTTTCTTTCTTCCTTCCTTTTGTTCTTCATTTTGCCTTTCATATAGGCCTAATTGTAGGAATGAAGGTTTTATGTTGAAGCAGGAGCTGACATTGAGAAATATACTTAACACAGTTAAATATTACATTGTGTGATTTCTGGAAATATGACACATTTCAACGAACCTACATTCAAAGGGAAGTTAAGCTTGATTATTCAAGACAAGTAACGTTATCCTTTAAGAATCTATTAGAATTTACATAGAATTCAATCAAACCAGTAATGGATTAAAGACAGTTTGATGAATTCCGTGGTAACTGACGTAAAATGCAACAAAATAAAGTAACGTTTTATTTATTTTACCTTTCGGATAGTAGGATGCTACTTTTCGCTTCAAAACCTATGTATATATTTATATCCATAACAGAAAATATGGAGTTTCTATCTTCAATAATTGCATTTATAATGCTAGAATGATCCAGTAAGGCTGCACGTAGGCTATAATGTGTGCAGAGCAACATTATATAAACACACAAGCCTAATAAAACCATGAGATCAATTCTCTGTTGCAAATTGATACAATCTACTGTTCTATAATGATACAACAGCAAAAGTTCCATGTAAACGAACACAAGTCATCATTTACTTACTCCCGGTTACTGTCAGTGTTTACTATAGAATGCATGTATAAGTACGTAACAGAATAAAAGTACTTACATAGTAGATTTTGCACTTATGTTTTCAAGTGTTTAAGGCTATGGGACGAAAACCAAGATAGTCAGATATGGATAAAGGACAAAAGGACAAATACTCGCTTCTAAGGATGAAGGATTATCGGCTAGAGAACTAGCACGGAGGATTGAGAAATCCCCATGGCTGGTGAATAGTTTTTTGAAGCATGAAGCGGAATATGGCATATCTCATGGAAGACCACATGAACTTATACTGCGTCAGGAGAGATTGCTATCAGATTGTACCTTCCTGGGAAGATTATCTGAAGATACCAACATTAATGTCCAAAAGTCTACACCATTTAAAATGGTGGATCGAAGCAAATTGTTGATATACAGAAAGAAGAAAAGGTAACCCCGAATGATCAAAATATACAAGACGCATGACCTGGAAGTCCGAATGGAAACAGGTATTGTTCAGTGATGAGAAAAAAATTAAATTTATATTGGCCGGATTGGATAGTCTATTATTAGTATGGTTTGCGAAAAGAAGGGCTTATGTATGCAGACATAAATCCGTTATACAACCTATATAACACTATGAGTTCCAGTTAAAACGCAGAAGATGAAATATTGTTTTGAAACGGTCTCCATATTAGAATAACTTGAAGTTTAATAATTTAGTTGAGGACGACTGACTTCCCAGGTAAAAAGTATATATTTAACATCTCATATTATTCAAGACGGTAATAGTAGAATGATTACAAGCGATTTTTCGTATGAAACGTTAAGACATTATAATTATTATGAGCAGATAATATGAAAACTATTAATTCTTATGAAACAGCAACGACTTTATACTTCATTATAAGCAAATAATAAGAGGTTATATAGGCCTACAGGCTACTAATCTTATGAAAATGTAACATTATACAATATTATAAGCAGATAATAGAAAAATATAAATATATTGGTATAAAATTGATATGATATTGTACATTATGATTAACAGATAAATATTACAGTATACTTATTGATGTCGACATAAAACGGAAAATTCCTCTTTTATTCAGTCCAAGGTAACTTGTCTTCTTGTCTTTTGCTGAATATGTAAAATTATTAAAGTAAATCCCCCACTCGTGTCCGATTTAATCCAAGGTCGAGAGAAGAGAGTTATTGAAGGTCTGTGCTAGACACGGATCAGCTAACCAGGTCTTTCCTACCACCACAGTAGTAGATGGAATTAAACGAAACGAAATTGATGGCATATACAGTGCGATCAGTATAGCATTGGACAGCAGACTCGAGGTTTGTGCTGTGCGATGTTGTTATGTCTGCACATTTATTTGAATTATTTCCTGTTCTAGAAAATATTGGGTTTAATATTGGAAAGCTAAAATCTCAGCATGTTTGGGTATTTAGTTTAGATAGACAGAAAGCCCAGTCTCCTGCCCATTGCTATACTGATCGCACTGTATATGGGAAATGTTGGGATACATTTTGGTTGGAAGAGAAAACAGGAGAAAGCTGGAGAAAAAATTGTTTGGTTTCGATTTATCTAGCACTAATTCCAAACAGAGTGACCTCGACACATAAATGAGACCCAGAGGTGGAGGACCAGTGTCTACACACTTGCGGCACATAGCCAGCTAATATATAACGATTTTTTGTGATCTTCTATAGGTTTTAAACTTTATCACTTATATTAAGGCTGAGAGAAAAGTGTTTAAAAATAGGATCGCACCCTCCCACAAAAGAGAAGAATGGAGGAAGCTTTACAACGAGATACATAATTCATAACATTCTCCTAATTATGTGACAGTTAATATGTCTAAGAGATTGGAATGGAAGGTCATGTAACTTAAAGGAACAACAGTGGATTTTTCTTTCCCATTCTTGTTTTATGGGGGGGAACCTTAACGGAAAGTAGTACATTAGGAAGGCTTACGATTACGTGGAAGAGTAATAATCGGATGAATCTTAAGGGAACTGCATATCGGATATTTCATTTAATCTGGTATAAAAAATAAGTAAATATGAAGTTAGCTTATTAATTTTATTATGGTTTAAACCATTTCATAACCGGAATAACGTTGTTGCCTCGTAAACAGCAGAACCACGTTTGATCCCCGGTAGGGACACGTATCCTGAGTGAGGTTTTCGCGAGGTTTTTCTTCATAAGACAACTAGGGGAAATTGTAAGACCCTAATTTCCTCCGAATAACATTTAGTCATCAAAATTATCTTCCACACAATATTCGGCCTGTTTAGTATGGATGACTGAGTGAATGGTATATATTTGTCTTATATGTTCATGGTGTCTCGGATGTGCATCCGCAATTGAGATGATCACTCATTATCCAAGGAGATGTGGTCACAAAATTATCTATGCTATTCAGAGTTACAAATGATCTTTAGATAGCCTATGCTGTGTGTCTGTAATACTTGTGTGTCATGGGGCATGTAAAAGTAACTATAAACTCACAGGGTAAGCTAAGGTAAAGAGCGAGTGTGTTTGTAAACCCGATATAATTTTTCTAATACAGTAAAAGCTCTTTATTTACGGTTCCGGATTCGCGTTTCCATTATTGCGGGTTAAAAAATTGCGACACAGTTCCTGTATTCGCGGCTAAAAATGTCTTTATTCGTGGATCCAGTCAGCAACTTTTTTTTTACTGCAGGCACATGCTCAGGCGGCTTTTACAAGGAGCGATTCAAACCAAATGGATAAATTAATATCTTAATAAAACAAGCCTTCTTGTCACGAAGCCTAAAGTTCGTTGTTAAAAGCCACCGCCGCCGTAATTCACGTACCGCTATGTCCGTTGATAAATGCCGCTCTCGCCACGATCGGTGTTTTTATTGTTTCAACTTGTCATTCGTTGCAATAATTTTGATTGAATAGCACGTGTCTCTTCTGCTTTGTTAACAATTTATAATGACGAGTAAAAGGAAAGAAAATTTTAGTTCCGAAGCGGAAAAAAAGTAATGTTGCGGCTTATAGTAAAAATAGAAATGTTTGACCACTTACATGTTGGTGAGTCGTTTGCATCTATATCATGATGTTTCAGTGTTAATGAATAAACTGCAGTATTCATCAAGAAATTCGAAGACAAAATGTGAAATTACATAGCTGAATTCACAGCTAAGCATCGATCTGAATTGAAAGACCTTATAAAAGCGGCAAAACAGGGGAAAAAACAAAGTTCTTTAAGCCCTTGCCTAAGCCTGACAGTAATAATTAATATTAATGTGTTCAAAATCTCTAATTAATTGATTTTGTTTTGATATATTTATACTTTATTTCGGAATCTCGGAACGTATCCCCTATATACCCACACAAATTACCATCTCATATTCGCGGTTTCTGTATTTGTTTACTATATCCAACATATGAAAACCCTTTTTTACCTTACGGTATATAAGGGTTTTAATTATGTAACATTAACAAGTAAATTAACATAAAACAGTAGAACTAAAGACAATTAAATAACAATATCATAACAAAGATGAACACAGTAAAATGAAATTATAGTTGAGAATAAATACTATTTACATAAGAAAAGAAGTATTAAAACTTTTACTGTATTCACGGCATATTTGCGGAACATATTCCCCTCAAATAAGAAGCTTTTACTATATTAATTTATAGTATTCTTATTACAGTTAATTCAAAATTAGAATATTTTTTTTCAGAAATAATGTTGAATTCCAGCCACTAATGTACTGTCGTCTTATTTCACATTCTATTTTATATTTGTCCACCGCTGTGGTCTCGAGGTAGCGTGCTGCCTTGTCACTCAGCGGGCCCGGGTTCGATCCCGGGTCAGGGCAGTTTTTCTGGGTGAGGTTTTTTTAATCGGGGTTTTTCCTCACCTGTAACACAAATGTCAGGAAAACGTTAAAGCCCAAACGGTTCCCGAAATCACATGGCCATCATCATTACCATCCTTATCATTACCATCATTATCCTTCACCGGTGTGGAAAGTAACGGGAAGCTACCACATCTACAATTCTCTAGTAAAGCTGTAGGCATAGCATGAAATTGCTGTGATTGCAATGAAGGACGTGCCTTCGAGTAGAATTACTATGGATGGATTTTATATCTGCAGATGATTCGATTTTCAAGATTTTTTTTTTTTGCTTTATTTTATTTTTTGTTATGTGTATGTTATTTTTCACTCTGAAAAAAATACTTCTTAATTGGTTGTTGAATGCAATAACCAATTCAATTACATTGTGGAATTAAAGACATGTTTAGGAGAACATGAAATATGTAACATACTATATGTGTAAACGTGTAATTTAGCAGCTGATGTTTCGGAAACAGGGCTATGGAAGGGGGAAATTTTGTGAAAGAAAGGTTATGTGCGGCGGAATGATTGTGAAGCAATTCCAAGCGGTTGATAAAGCACACGGGCAAAACTCTAAAGCAAACAAACTGCACATTCATTACAAACACAGTATGCGTTGCATATCGCTGCCTAATCCTTGCCGACATGCATATGCCTAATCATTTACAGTATCAAGTTAGCATCATGGTATTATTACAAAACTTCCGAATTTTCATGTATCCATAAGAAGACGGCAACATATTATCGAGCGAGTTGGCTCACATGGTTTTACAACATTAGGGCTTTATTCAGTAATAATTGTTTGCTGATCTCTAATTCATATTACAATTTGTTATCGTTAGGATTATTATTCGGACTGTCACGTGTTAATATCATAATGCTTTCATATCATGGGCTTTTCTGGGTTTTTTGCTTGTTAGGACAAATGATGGGTTGAAATTTCATTACCAAGACCCATCTTATTATAGTCACCATTTTATAATGTGATTAAAATTAAAAACTGTAATTTAGGCCTACTTTAGAAAGAACATAAAGAAACCTGTCTTCTACATTCAATCATATGAGTTACCTTAAATATTAAATGATCTCGAAAAATAATAATTAAAAAAACGTTATTTTAATTAAAATATACATATAAATTATACTCTCATTAAAGTATTTGTCAAAAAAATTAAAATAAGATATTAAGAGAGGGTGGAAATAATTTTAGCAGTAGAAATAATATGATTCATCCAGCATTTACACTAACAGAATTAATATTAAAAGTTGTTAAAATTATGCTCATATCTTCACGTAAGCAGAAAATTGGTTGATAAACTGTTTTCCTGCAACGGCAATCTTACTAGCTAAAGTAATCATTCTTTTCTGATATTACTTTGTTAAAAACCACGACTAATATTTGTAGGAGGGTATTAGTTATTTGAAGTGTATTGTTTGATGTCTGTGAAAGATGAGACCTGAAAAATGTGACAAGAGGAGATTGGATGCAACAGAAATGTAGTTATGGGGAGATTAACGAAGATAAATTCGACAGACAAGGATACTGGATGCAACAGAAATGTATTTATGGAGAGATTAACGAAGATAAATTCGACAGACAAGGATATTGGATGCAACAGAAATGTAGTTATGGGGAGATTAACGAAGATAAATTCGACAGACAAGGATATTGGATGCAACAGAAATGTAGTTATGGGGAGATTAAAGAAGATAAATTCGACAGACAAGGATATTGGATGCAACAGAAATGTAGTTATGGGGAGATTAACGAAGATAAATTCGACAGACAAGGATATAGGATGCAACAGAAATGTAGTTATGGGGAGATTAAAGAAGATAAATTCGACAGACAAGGATATTGGATGCAACAGAAATGTAGTTATGGGGAGATTAACGAAGATAAATTCGACAGACAAGGATATTGGATGCAAAAGAGTAGTAATGAGGAGATTCCATCCATAGTAATTCTGCCCGACGGCAGGTCCTTCACTGTAATCATAGCATTTTCATGCTATGCTTGCAGCTTTACTAGCGAATTGTGTAGGTGTGGTAGCTTCCCGTTGCTTTTCACACCGGTGAAGGATGATGGTGATGATGATAATGATAAGGACGATGATGATGAAGATGATGGCCATATGATTTCGGGGACCGTTTGGGCCTTAAAGTTTTCCTGACATTTGTCTTACAGGTGAGGAAAAACCCCGGTAAAAACATCACCCAGAAAAACTGCCCCGACCGGGGATATGGGGAGATTAATGAAGATAAATTCGACAGACTAGTGTATTGGATGCAATATGTATGTATTTATTGGGAGATTAACGAGGACAAATTCGACAGACAAGAAACCAAATGAGCAAGTACTAAATGAAATAATAAAAGATAGTTTATACTAATCTTGAAAATCAATTCTTATTCCTCTACAATTTGGACATTCACTTCTGTTTCCTTTTTAAATATCGGAACAGTTATTGCGTCTTTCCATGTATTCTAAAAGTATAATTCTCTGGTCGTATAATCCATCTTAATAAAATTCTTAAAAATGTTCGAAACAAAATTTTGTAAAACAAAAATTAAGACGAAGATCTAGGAAGATCTCTTTTGGAAGTTCGTATGCTTCTTTGCCTTCAAGGGTTAAGTAATATCACCTGTTCGAATCTCTGTATTAAGCACCTCATACGAGCTCTCCCAAATGTCTTTTCGATCAGTCGGTAAACCATTATTTTCTTTGGGACTTATTCTCTTCCATACTGTCAACGCATACCTACCATTTTGTTTTATACTAATCTATTTTTGTTATGTATATCAGAAAAGATATGACAGACATGAAATGAAGAAGGTAATTGAACGGAAGGGGCAGATTGAATGAAAAGACATTGCCTATATAAGAAGAAGAAGGAGAAAAATAAAAATAATGATGATGATGAGTCATCATTGATGAACCTAAAACAAACCTCAGGAGACCCTTGCGGTAGTAGGAGATTGAGTATCCCGCCTTTCTAGACAGTTGGTACCATGTGTGAACCGGACTGACGACCGCCTTTACACCAGAAAATACGTCTGGTAGTAATTTGTTATAGATTCTGAATCGACCCCATGACCATGATGGCATCAGAGGGTTTAGGCTACTTTAATATCATACCTCAACCGAAACATAACCTGCGACTTTCCACTTGTATTGTTTTAACGATCTACGTTATGGATTGCCAACATTAACGTGTTATAGAGAATCGTACAATGAACATAGGCCTGACAATTCACTTATTTGGTTGCGAAGGGTACGATACAGGATATTTCAAATTTCAACAAAATAATTTCGAAATAAGAATGAGAATAAATTTTATTTACAAATAAATGTTATACACAGTATTGACACCCGAATGTGCAAGTGCTCGTGCTCGGGCGCAGTTCGGTTACATGAATAATACAAACAGAGTATATACAATTAAAGTTAGATGCCAGTTTCATTTTTTACATAAATTGACACGTATAAATAAAAATAATAATAATAATAATGTATTGGGAGTAAAACTTATTATAGCAAAATAATTAATGCAATGGAGAATGATATACATAAAATAATATAAACCATATAATGTCTTCTTCTCCTTCTTCTTAAACTTAATTTGTAGGATTTTCATCCTGTTTATTTCCAAAATCACTCCTCGGAGGAAGACGTATTGGATGTGCATTCACTGTCTATCCATCTCTTGGCTGGTCTTCCTCTTGTTCTTCTCTCGTCCATTGGTCTATCTTCTTTAGTTCTTTTTGCATGCCGGTTTCTTCCATTCTTTCTATATGACCCTTCGAATATTTTCGTCTATCTATAATAAATTTGGTTATGTCTTGAATATGGCAGTTGTCCCTAATTTCTGTGTTGTGTATTTTATCAAATAGTTCTTAAGATTTTCATTTCGCATGTGATGGATTAAAACCAATAATTCAGAAGAATTAATTAGTAATATAATAGGTTATAATAATAGTAATAAGCAAAAATAGAAGCTTCATATTTATTATTTTAAAATGTTCAAATGATTTTTTTCACTTAATTAATTGATTAAATATAATTAATTTAATTGCTTTTTTAAAACTAGTTGTGTTTATTTACTTAGCTCTGGATTGGATCTAATTAATTCATTATATAATTTGGGTCCTAGATATCTACTATGTTTACATCCAGCAGTTGTATAACATTTTGGAACACGTAGCAAAGAAGTAGCATTTTGTCTGGTCCTGTAAAAACTTCGATTGTGCTCTTTAAATTCGTTTTTATTTTTATGAAAATAAGTAAGCAATGTATGTTTCAAAATTTGATTAATTTTGGCACGTTGAATTCTAAATACATTACATTTGAAGGGTAATCTAAAGGTTTCTGCAAGCAGATTTTTGTGATCCGTTTTTGTAATAATGTTAAGGGAGAAAGGAAAAAAATTGCGTTTCCACCCCAACCTAATATTCCGTATTGGATAATTGATTGAACCAGAGCTAAGTAAACAGTTCGCAATACGTACATTGGTAAATATGATCGAAGGATGATAAATTTGTGAATAGTTTTACGTAGTTTGTTCACAGCAAGGAAACGTGTTTGTCATATCCTAAATATTGGTCTATTATAATATCTAGATATTTCACTTGTGTTGATTATTCTCAAGGATCGACATGTGCAATATGCGCTATTACAATAAAAGTAGATAAAATGAATTTCTATCTCCGTAGTTTATTATCTAATATAGTCCTTTATTGGCTTTTCTCCATATTAACTTCGTTCTGTTGACATTCTGTATTATGATATAACATCTTGTGCTTTCGAAGTTCCATCTTTAAATCTACTTTCCTTTTAGACCATATCGTTCTTTAGTAAGATGTTATTAATTTTTAAAATTTATTTCAATAATACGTATTTTTTAGCAACACAATATATCAACTTATCCACCGCTGTGGTCTCGATGTAGCGTGCTGTCTTGTCACGCAGCGGGCCCGGGTTCGATTCCCGGTCGGGATAGTTTCCTGGGTGAGGATTTTACCGGGGTTTTTCCTCGCCTGTAAGACAAATGTCAGGAAACATCATGTGGCCATCGCATTCATCATCATCATTCATATTCATCTTAGATTAAGTTTAGGATTACGGACTCTCCCGGCGCACCACTATCATCATCATCACCCATCATACCATCGGGGCAACGTAACCCCACCTTCCAGGCATCCCAACCTCAGAAGTGGGTTACAATTACGCCAATGCCAGGAGAGAATACCAGAAATGCCCAAAAGGACAACCTGGGGCATTAAAAAATATATATCAACTTATGAAGGCATTTAATTCTTACATTATATAGGTGGAGTTTAGATGGGGTAATAATACCTGTTTTATATTTCTTTAGATTGTTTAGATTTATTCACAAGATTTCTGGAATTTTACATTTCAACATCCATATTAACACATGTAAGATTGAAATAATGGGAATATGATAGCACTGCTCATTAAATATATGTAGACTTTGAAAGGTACACTAGGAAATTAGGACTGGAAGTAAATATCAATAAAACTAAATATATGGTCACACGTAGAAATATATTATATAATGGAAATGGACAGCTAATGACAAATGAGGGATATTTTGAGAAAGTGGCTGAATTCAATTACCTAAGAACAATGATCACAAATAGGAATGACATGAACAAAGAAATTAAACATGGTCTCAATTCTGGAAATGCGGGCTATTGTTCATTACAGAGACTTTTGATGCACCAACTCCTTTCAAAAAAACGTTAAACTGAAAATATATAAAACTATTATTCTACCAGTTATATTATATGGTTGCGAAACATGGACTCTTACTTTAAGGGAGGAAAAGAGATTACGAGTATTTGAGAATAAAGTACTTATGACAATTTATGGACCAAAGAGAGATGAACAGACAGGTGAATGGAGAAGACTACTAACAATGAACTAAATGGTCTTTATAGGAAGCCAGATATAATAAGAACAGTTAAGTCTCGTAGACTGCGATGGGCAGGACATGTGGCATATATAGGGAATGAAAGACGTGCATGGAAGCTTCTTGTAGGAAAATCAGATGTAAAACGCCCAGTTAGCAGACCAAGAATGATGTGGGAGAATAACATTAACTATGATTTGAAGGAAGTAGATTATACAGGGAATGATTGGAAAGCATTAGCTCAGGATAGGGATATATGGAGAGCTTATGTCCGCGCTAACATGAACCTACGGGTTCGATAGTGCTAGTGAGTATGTAAATAAGATTTCGAAAGGTATACGAATTTAATTAAAAATTAGAAGTTGTATAGTATCTTGTACAATTTGATTTCCTAAAAGGCTAGTTGTACTTATATTAATTTGTGTACATTTTTTCAGTACTAGTAGTAGGGTGCGAGTAGGGAAACAGCTTTCAGATGCTACTGAAATGAAATGATTAAAACACGAAGAACCGTCTGCTCTGTTGTTCAATTTTGTGCTACATAAATCAATCAGATCGTTAAAGGGCAACGAAGGCAAACAACACAATGATATTATTCAGTTTTAGATGGTGTAGATGTAGCATGGTTAGGCGATAGCACTGCAAGCCAACATTCATATTACTAAATGGAAGTGAATGTCAATAAAACTAAATAAAATAAATGCTCAGACCTAGAAATGCATTATTAAATGGAAATTGCTACTTGGTTAAACTGAGAGATATTTTGTGGGATTGTAATATTAAGCATAATTTGAGGGATGTGAATTAAACATGGAATTATTGAAAAATAATTGCTCCAGGGTACAAAATTCTGGAGAGACCTGGAAAGTTTTACTCTATCAGGTCGCTAACTCCTGGTTATGTGTATATATATATAAACAGTAATTCTAGGGAAAATAAATAAATAAATAAATATATTACAGACTACAGAAATACAGAAACAACTGGAAATCTCACGTAAGAAGAATGGGCAGTACAAGAATACCACGTCAAATCTTAAATTACCAGCCACCAGGCAAGAGATCTTTGGGCAGACCCTTCAAGCGTTGGATTGAGACCGTAACAGACCACTAGATCTATCACATAAAAGGAAGAACAAGAAGAAGAAGGTACAAAGTATAGACAGATATTCACTGTTACATTAGAATATTAGTTGTAAGACTTCCTATTGTATTATTTATTTAGCTTAGTATAATCAAGTTCATATGACGTTTTCTTGTATTCAACAGAAGAAAACCATATTATATTAAAATACAAAAATCACATTAAAAAAACTATGTATTAAATTATGAGACTTAGATAAACTGACAAGAGTGATGGTTGAAACTTAACAATGCAAATGATAATAAAAATTAGTACTCAAGTATGCTCAGAACTAGATACACATAGGCTTATATAAATATTGAAGAAAAAATAAGTAAACATAATGTCGCAATGTATCCGTTATATATTAAATATCTTATTAAAATGTTGATAAATCTTAATACTATTGTTGAGCCATAGCTTCTCCTTTATATATAAACGAAAATGCGCACAAGTTGTGCATTAGAGTTTTATTAGTTCACTTTGTTTTTGCAATCATTATGAATCTGTGCAGCTTCTCCTTTATCAGGAGTTTATAGACCAAGTTTATTTATTTTACTTACCATATTTGTCCAAAGATGGCATGAGTGCCATACAGTTAACACACTGACTCAATGAGACATCTAACGGGCAACTAAGGTATTATTACGATCTTTGAGACGTTTGGGTAAATTTTTCTTAGTCTCCTTTGTTCACGCGTAAGGATCTACTACGTGCCTGAAAATCTTAAAACTCGGGAATCACGGATTAAAGTCCCTCCGGAGGACTTGCTTCTTGCATTTTTTCTTCCTAAAAAAATTAATCTACCGCTGCCGGGTTTAAACCCGTGACCCTCGGAACCAGAGGCAAGGAGCATAACTACTAGTCCACCACGGCTGGCACTATTTCTATAAAATAAAACAAAATATGAATTGCTTACAGAATGCTTTTAGCTGAGTGATGCCTCATTTTAATTATTGCCACGTTCTACTAACTAGGGATGAAATGGATATCCGGTAACTATCCGGTATCCGGTCAGACACCAAATAATAAGTTAGTATCCGGCCGGACACCGGATTTTAACGAATACGAAATGTAAAATTTAGATACCATACTTTATTTAATCCACATAACAAATGATACATAATAATCATGATATTTTCATTTCATAACAAAAACAATAGTACTCGTACTGTAGTAAGGGCAAATAGTGGCAAATGAATACCAATTTCTCTGCATTTAGAGGTAACAAACGATTTCGTTTCTCTTTATAGACAAGGCCAGCTTCAGAGAAAACTTTTTTCGCTCTATACGCTGCTGCAGGGTGCTGAAAGATAAATTTAGGCAAACTTTCAGTTCGGGTATTGTGTAGCATTAGCTGAACACCAAATAAGAGTCACGATCGCGATAAATTCGCACTGACTTCAGATGAAAATCAATCTCACAAATATAGCTTTTTTTTCTTGATAGTGAGACTGACGACTGTTGTTTTTTTATTTACTGCCTCATTGAAGCAATCCCAAAACGTGTCATGAGTTTCGCGAGATACAGCCGACTCTGTCACCTCTCCTCTACTTGTTTAGCCGGCGTTGAAGATTAATAGCTACTGCAGGACTCATCGCAAGACATTTTTATAAATTCCGATAGAGTCTTGTGGCGAGCTCTTTCAGCTTCAACAACCCCCAAGTAATTTGTTTTAAATCTTGGGTCTAGGAAGTTGCAATCAAATAGTTAGAATATTGACTAAACGAGCTGAAACGACTTTCTAATTCAGATTTTTCTGAGGCCCTCATATGTGGTACATAAAAGTAATTTTATAATAACGTCAAACCACAATAGCACGTTTTTTACTAAGATCAAATTATCGTGTTTGCAATAAATTCAACAAGTCAATGAAACACGTACTAACTTCGCGCAGAATATCAAAAGACCCGAGTTCACATGAATCCGCCCAATCGTTCCTACGTCACTGCGCGAGCTCGCTCGTTACGATACGCTAACAGGCAATGTTCGGCCGGATATCTGGCTTCAAGGTTGGCAGAATAACCGGCTTCAAAGTTGGTCGGATATTCGGTATCCGGCCAAACAACTATCCGTTTCATCTCTACTACTAACCGATTTTAGTGATGAATTGTCAGACAAACTGCAGCGTGTTCATAATATCTGTATGTCTATCAGATTCAAATTCAATGTCCGAAAATATGATCACATTTTAATTTTTCCACGAATTTTTATGGCTCCAGCTCGATGAGAGGAGGAGATTGCACTTTCTGGTTCTCTCTTTACATACTTCAATTGAAAATTATTATCGTATCGCTTCCAGTAGGCCTATCTATCTTTTAACCATAATTTAAATGCACAATCACACCATAATTTCTTGTTTAATGAACTCCTAGTAAGAAACCCTATCACTCCATCTCATGTACTGTCTCCACTTCACGCAACTGGAATTCCTTACCACAAGAAATCAAGGACTGCCGAACGTTAGAATAATTTTAAAAAATCTAAATTTATATCAGCTTCAACTTTGGTTTGAACTTTATCATCACTTGTAATATGCATATAGGTCTATTAATTAGTGTTTCCATTAACTAATTAATTCGCTGGCATTATCGAACCCGTAGGTTCACGTCCGTGAGAACATAGTCTCTCCATACATCCCTAACATGGGTTAACGTTCTCCAAACATCCCCCGTATAATCTACTTCCCTCAAATCAATGTTAATATAATTCTCCCACCTCAATATTGGTCTACTCTAGTTTTCCTAGAAGAAGATTCCATGCTCCTCTTTCATTCCCCATTCATTCCACGTGCTCTGCCCATCGCAGTCTTATTGTATTATTATATATAGATAATAATAATAATAATAATAATAATAATAATAATAATAATAATAATAATAATAATAATAATAACAACAACAATAATAATAATAACAACAATAATAATACTATTATTATTATTATTATTATTATTATTACATTTACAGTATAAAATGTTTGTATGCACATGAAATCTACAGTGCAATTCTTAATGTTTTTTTTTAAATTCATTATAATTCGCCAATTGTATATATAATTTATATTGTAAATATATAGTTGTATGTTTGTACTGGTTGGGTGGAAGAGAAGGACTTATGGTCATAATTCTACCAGAATAAATTATTATTATTATTATTATTATTATTATTATTATTATTATTATTTTATTGACAGACTCTGACATAGGGCGGAGGAGAAATCCATATTCCGGCAACTGATATTCTAGAAGATAGTGAATAGTAGTTACAATAAGATTAGTACCTCAACACAAAATCTTACATATTGTAAAGAAACGCTTTAAAGAACAATTTGATTTAAATATTTGAGATTTAGAAACTCTATATTATTTTTAAGGGAAATAAAATATGAAATTCAATTTAATAAAGAAGATTTATATTTATGTTTTGATAGAAAATCAACTCGTATCTGTCAGGCCTCTTCTAGCATTTTACTTTTGTGGATCGTACAATATTATCTTAGGACTGTTACAGTGCCATCGGTATAGCATTGGACAGCGGACGCGGGGTTTGTGCTGTGCGGTGACGAAGGCTTACACGTCCAGACACGGGACTTGAAATGTGCGCAGACTCAGCAGTATACAAGCACATCCCACGCATCCACGGTCGAAGTCAGATTGTATGCTTCGAGTGGATAAGGTGCTCGCTCGCTTTTCCTTGTGTACTGAATGGCGTATGTATAAGTTATTTCAATTTTAAAATTTGTATGTTATAAAACAGGCGTGTATAAGTGTAAACTGAATGACGTGTGTATAAGTGCAAAGTGTAAACTGTATAATGTCTAATCATTTTTGTACTGAACAACGTGTATTTATTTATGATCAATATTTGTTAACTCAGTCTACCAGCCAAGTACGAAGACGTTTTGAAACACGATTCCCGATTGCAAAAATTCCGTCACGGTCAACAGTCTATAATCTGTACAACAACTTTTATAAAAAGGCGTAAAAAATATATATGGACAACGAAGGAAAACAGGTCCAGCACCTGCTTCAATAAAATAGGTAAGTACGACAATTTGTAAAATTGTTACGAAAATGTCTGTGGTTTTACATCGCCATCCTACGCTGTCCGTTCCCCGCCGCGAGTGCGTCAGCAGTGTATAGTGAAATCTCCGCGTTTGCTGTCCAGTGCTATACTGATCGCACTGTTTATACATTATTTTCATATTTATAAGTTGGTACTATTTTGTTGTATATCTTAATACTCTGTAGAATTGAACTATATATATATATATATATATATATATATATATTATATTATACTGATTAACTATACACGAAATATCATCACTGGCGCAATAACTCATTTCTGAGTTTTGGTCTCCTCAAGGAGCCTCCTCCAATTATGCTCGGTCCTGTGCCTCTCTTCACCAATTCCTCGATCCCAAATCTTAGCATATCCATTCAACTCATCCTCCCATTGTAATTTCGATATTTCTATTTGTTTCTTCTCTCTAGTTACGTGGCCATTTATGTATCATTAAAAATTATCATATATAATGTTTAAGCTAATCATTCGTACATGGACGTCCTCCATGTTTTGTGTGGTATGAAAAGTACGTGTGAACTATAATTTAAAATTCACTACCAACAGGTCGTGTCTCTGGGAGGCCCGGGTGTCGTGAAGCATGTAAGAATATCTAAACAAAGATAGGTTTAACGGTAAAAAAGGAAGAAATACAGATATTATTAGAATTATTAATATGGTGCAGTCCTCTTTAAGGATTCGTTTCACTCTTATAACTTTTTTAATTATAGAATATTGTTGCACTTTTTATTATCTTAACATTCCCATAAAATTCTGTAAATTTGTTTAAATATTTAATAATTTATCAAACAAAAATTAGGATTATTTTAAGAATCATGAAATACTAAAATCGATAAATTTAATATCAGAAGCCGTGAAAAAAGGGGAAATATTGTACGTGAGTTAAAATATTACAAATTAAATGAACCAAACCAATTTCAAATATATGACTATGAGAGAAACAAGGCAAGAAGATGTTTAGGCTTAATTAGTAGAAAACGGGATCAGGTTAGAACACATATTAAGAAAATACTGTGAAACAATTGAAAATACCGCAGCGAATAAAAATACCTTGGGAATTTGAGAAAAACGGAGAAAGAACTATAGATTAAAGAAACTAGGTACTGTGCGTAAAAAGGAAGTACACAGAATGAGCCGAAGTCGGCACAGTACAGCACTCTGTAGAAATGATTTGTGTATGTCCTGTTATCTACTAGGAGAGGAATGTTGATGATGGTGATGGTATGTTAAAATATTAGGATGTTTATCTTTCTTATAATAAGATGTTAAATACAAAATTAGTACCTGGTAAGTCAGTCGTTCTCAATTAAATTATTAAATAGTTCTAATATGGAGGGCCTTTCAAAATCAATGTTTCATCTTCTCCATTTATATTTAACATCTTATTACATAACCTCAACGGTGTTTTAATATGCATTTTAAAACTGTAGATTTCTTATAATATAGCATAATTAATACAGGGCAAGTCAAAATGTTGTGCAGGTTTTCAGAAATTTATTATGTGAAATGTAATGAACATATAATATTGTGAGACATATTGTATGAAAGGTAAACTCTCAAAGTTTTTTTTTTTTTAAATATTCACAGATGTTCTATGTGAGCGCCTTTTGTTACACGACAGATGTCAAGCCGATATTCAATCTCCTGCCAAACTTTCTGTAGCAGTCCGCGGTCGATATCAGCAATGGCTGCTGTGATGCGGGCACGCAGTTCATGCAGTGTTGTTGGAAGTGGTGGTACGTAAACATGATCCTTTACAAGACCCCACATGAAGAAATCACACGGGGTTAGATCTGGTGAACGAGGTGGCCAATGAATGAGTTGTTGATCACCCTGAGATGCACGGCCTATCCAGCGTTGTGGTAAAGCCGTATTCAAATGGTCTCGAACACTGCCATGGTAATGTGGAGGGGCACCATCCAACTGCAGAATGAAATCTGGACTATCCGCTTCAAGCTGCGGAAGGAGCCATTGTTGTAGCATATCAAGGAAAACATGTCCGTTCACAGTACGTTCATGAAAGAAAAAGGGCCCATAAACCTTTGCATGGGAAATGGCACAAAAGACATTCACTTTCGGAGAATCGCGTTGATGTTCCAGAGTTGCATGGGGGTTACCAGTTCCCCAAATCCTTACATTGTGTCTATTCACTTTTCCTGAAAGGTGGAAAGTCGCTTCATCACTGTAAACTACCCTCTCATGGAACTCATTCTCTTCCATTAATGCGAGAAAATCAACACAGAAGGACGCTCGCAAAGCATAATCGGCGGGTTTTAAGGCTTGAACCAGTTGCAAGTGGTAGGGTTTCATCTGTAAACGTTTCCGGAGAATCCGCCATACAGTTTTTTGTGGTAGTTGAAATTCTGTCGCTCCCCGGTAGGTGGATTTCTGTGGACTCCGCACGAAGCATGTGCGAACGCGTTCGACTGTCTCTTCACTCGTCGACGGACGGCCAGTCGATTTTCGTTTACAGATACAGCCTGAATCCCTAAATTGTGTGTACCACTTACGAATGGATCTCCCATCCGGCGGGTCTTTATCGTATCTGGTACGGAAATGTCGTTGAACACTAGTCACAGAGTTGTTTACATGGTAATCAAGCACACAGAAAGACTTCTGATCCCCAGTCAACGCCATTTTCCTTTACTGCTCTGCTGTTGACATCTTGCGGGTGAACGCGGAACTTTAGAAGTGGACAACTAAACTTTGAGAGTTTACCTTTCATACAATATGTCTCACGATATTATATGTTCATTACATTTCACATAATAAATTTCTGAGAACCTGCACAACATTTTGACTTGCCCTGTATATCTGATAATCCATGGATAAGTATGATGGTATATATAAAATATGTGTATTTCCTCTTCCTAACTCTGATAATATTAATCCACGTAGGGAGAGACAAGGAATTAGGCATCCTGAGTAGGGTAACATACAGTAGCAACTCCTGCGAACTTTGTGTAGGCAGCCCGCCTCGCCCGCAGCTCCCATTAGAGTAGAACACACAAAACAAAGGAGAGTTGTTGCTGTTTTTATATACCTGTGTGAGCCAAGTATCCCGCAGGCACCCGAACCGCAAGACAGAGGCTAATTATATCTAACTGCCCCCCCCAGAGCCCCCGGGCCCCCTTTCACCAACTTGCACTACGATAAGAATCATATATTCCATCTGTATACCTTCATCAAATTTTACATGTAAGAAGTTCAACCTCTAACAGAAATGAGATATACTGTTGCAAAGGAAGCCATTATTAAGCTTCATCCTTCACTTCATTGATAGATTCAACAAACCGTCTAACCTGTTGCTGTTACATGCCTAATTTAGACTTCAAGAAGTGATTTTTTCGAAGTAGAACAAACTCTGACATAGTATACATCTCATCAAGCCAATATATTCTGATATAAAATTAATGCAGTCCCAGGGTTGGAGGCTTTCATGAGAAAGAAACTCGCAATTCGAAGATCGTGCTTTTATCCATGAAATGTTTAAGGTGAGGAGCACACTTCGTAAGTATGTGAAGTCGAGAGCCATAGAATCTCGTGTCACAGAAATGTATGGATTGTTAAAGGAATACCAACTGTGCTTAAGACATTCCCTTATCCCAAGCTTCCTCGATTACAGTTGTCCATAAAATAGCAATGTTAATTTTGGCTACATCCAGCGATATGTAGCTAAGCTATTTAAATAATCTAGGAGGAATTAAAAAAAAGTCCCTTCCAATAAAGCCACGTCCTCCTACATCCCCATTCGATAATAATCAATTGCCCTTGTTCACTATTTATTTTTTTGTTTCTGCATCACCTAATCTCTGATCCAGTGACGCACACGAATATCCTAGGCAACAAAATCCGGCCAAATTGACAATTGGTTACTTAACTTAAATATAGACCTATTAGTGGACATTTTTCGGAAAAATGTAAATGTATGTATTTACGATGACATTGCTCACGAAACCTGATGGCCTATTTCTGTTTCACGATTTAAAAAACTGTATATATATATTACTTACACGCCTATGTGCAACCACATCCGTACATAGATGTAACAGGTATAATATGCTCAGCCTTGCATTTAGGGGCCAGACTGTGTATTTCTCTTTGTGATTGACTTCGATTTTTTAGAATTAAAATTTAGCCTATAAAACAAACATAAAACAATACACACACACACATACACATATATATATACATACATACATATATATATATATATATATATATATATATATATATATATATATATATGCACTCCTCCACAAAGAATACACAGTAAATACAATATAAGATTAGGGTTATTCAAATAAGACAACTTGATATATAATGTAGTTGACAAGAAATGATTTAAAATAATTTTGTTGTTGGTTATTACCATATTATTACTATATACCATAGTATTACTATATACTATAGAATACACAGTAAATACAATGTAAGATTAGGGTTATTCAAATAAGACAACTTGATATATAATGTAGTTGACAAGAAATGATTTAAAATAATTTTGTTGTTAGTTATTACCATATATTACTATTATTATGTGCTCGTCCACCGCTGTAGTCTCGGGATAGAGCACCTTCCTCGTATGTAGCGGGCTCAGTTCGATCCCGATTTCGATACGTTTCCTGGGTGACGATATTTGTCGGCGTTTTTTCCGCAACTGCTAAACAAATTAAGGAAACGTTAAGGCACAACAATCATCTAACGTCATCTGGCCACCACACTCACCATTACCAGTCACCATGTTTACTATGATTGTTCGTGAATAGTGTGTTTCGTCTTTATGTTGTGATGTCTCGGAGGAGGCACTGCCATTGAGCTGATCACTCATTCGGGGAGAAATCCATGTCATTGTGTGATCAAAAATGTATGTGTGTGATCCATAGTTTAAAATCCCTCTCTCGACGCCATTATAAGACCTAGGCGGCCTTCCGATAGGTTAAACTCAGGTAATGGAATTATGAAGTGACATAAGATTTTTATGGAAAACCTGATATAAAATGAACAGTTGAATCTCATAGACCGCGATGGCACGAATGGTGATTAAAAAAGGGAACTGCAGGAAAATGAGAAGCAAAGCGCCCAGTAGGTAGGCAAAGTTGAAGCACGAGAAAAACAATTCCCATTATTTGAGAGATTTAGATTATACAGGGAGTGAATGGAAAATATAAGGATATAGATGTATGGAGAGTTTAATTTCGCGCGATCATGAGCCTATGGATTCAATAATGTCAGTGAATTAGCGAATTATGAAATTCCTTAAAAAATAATAACTATCGAAAGAGAACAATTTTATACCAGATCTGTTAAAAATTCTATAAAAAGCCGAATGAGTAGAATGAAGCGACAAGTGTTTGTGTTTCGCGTTAAATGTCCGGTACAGACCAAATTTACTGAGGCATTTTCTTGACTTCTTCAGCCGTAAAGGCAAATGTTGGATTGGAATTTCATTATCGGGATTTACGTCATCCAATTCATCATTTCATAGTAGACTATCCCTAAAACCTAATGGACCAAATACGACCTTAGGTTTTAAAGCATCTCTAAAGAATAAAAATTAATTAATTACGTTATGTGCCTTACAATATAAGCGAGGCAAAGAAAAAGAACTATTCAAAAAGTGTTTGTGGAGTAATTTACAATTTCCATATCACACAATTATTTTCATACTTTGAATAAGAGAAAGATTTCTCTAAAATATGTTTTGTGGATTAATTTACAATGTCCATAACACATAATTATTTCCATACTTTGAATAAGAAAACGTTTTCTCTAAAATCTGTATGTAGAGCCTAAATTTGGTCTTGAACATCTTATAACATAAAAAAATGCATCTTCAAAATTTTATAGAAATGAATTATGCAAAACTTCAATTAATTTCTATGATAGACTAGCTAATACCGGGCGTGCGCTGCTACTCCTAAATAAATGTTAATGTGTTTTTACCACCAGCCGTGCGCTGTTATACTTGCCCAGGAATCTGCTTATCCCAATCTTCTTGTCATCAACGGAAGACAAAAATGGTTATTGTGAGTTATCCGTAGAAGATAAACGTATGCTGTCGCGGACTTTTTTGTAGAGGGTTTTGAGATATTCAATTCTGTGAACATTAATTTTGTGTATTTGTTATGGTTTAGGCAGCGTAAGCCATTTAAGCGTCAAAATAGGAACTTTATTTCTCGTTTTTCACTAGATAGGGTGATTTTTAGGGGTGAAAGTGTTGAATATTATAACTCCCTTATAGCCTATGTTCATCCAGGGATTCATCTGAACATTTTGCAAGAAACTCCATCAAAATCGGATCAACGGTATGGCCACGCATAGAATACGAATAAACAAACAAACAAACAAATATTGATTTTAATATATTATATATATTTATTCTATAATTATATAAAGTAAATTTCGTTCTAATAGAGGATAAAGTAGGAATAAATTATACGTCGAGTAAAATTGGTATTTATTCTCTGGATAAGTAACATATCTAGGGATAAATTTATTTTGATTCCAAAGAATTTCACACAATTGGTTTCTATAACAAAATTCTTATGCTATGAAAAATACATTCGAATGGCAGGTTTTCGTTTCTAAAGTAGCATGTGAATTTAGTCCAGTCGGCGATGGACATTTTCTATGTAATTTTCCATTTAAAAGAAATATGATGAGTTTTCTTGTCCAATGCCATCAGATTAGTTTTTATGACATTTCCGGCTTTCTCTCCTTGTATTGGCGGAATTGTAATTCATTTCTTAGAATGGATAACCTGGAAGGCAGATTACGTTACCGTGATGATGTGATGTGTGATAAATGATAAATAAGCGCCAGGAGATTCCTTAACCTAAACTGAACCTAAATTCCAGACCATGGGCAACCTTTAAGGAAACGTTCCTATGATCTTACCGGGAATCGAACCCGGGACCTCATAAACTGAAGTCAGAAACACTGACCACTAGCCCATGAGGCTGGAAAACAAATGCTATTCGTCTTATTATTCCGTCCTCGATACTCATACATGTGTTTTGGGCAAGACGTCAGAGTATAGTAACCTTTAGACCACCGATACTAAAAGCCGAAATTGTTGGAATAGGCCTAAAAGATTGTAAAATTCCCGGGAATTTGAAGATGAGCAAAGAGAACGAAATCCGGGGAAAGAAGTCGGGGGTAGAGTAAAATTTCACCTTGTTATAGGTGAAGCACAAAGGCAAGTAAATGGAAGTATAACTCGGAGCTAGTCAGCTGCAGCTGAGTTAACAGAGATCAAAGTGTGCCATGTCACTGCTCCTCTATCCTCCGGCCGTTTCATTCATTAACAATAACATTCATTTATTTCTTTTTTCAAAGTAAAAGAAAAATAACAATATTTAAATTGAATAAACTTGATCATTTCTGAAGCACGCGTTATATAATGCAAATTTTAAACGGAGATATGGTTAAATATTTTACAAATGTAGTTATTGAAAATTTGTATAATACATATAACATTTTTTAAAGAACTGAACCTAAGAGAGTTTATCATAATTTCGGTTTAATATAAATAAATTATTTTAATATATCTTTCAATTTTAACTCTTAGAATGCCTCAAATTTTCGGTGCCTTAATTCCTACAAAAATCATAAATTTATTAATATATATATATATATATATATATATGGTATGATAAGAAAAATAAATGCCTGGACGGGATTCGAACCCGGATCTCTGAGTCTGTACCTCAGCGTGATATCCATTACACTACCAGGCGAATCCAATTCAAACACTTATTTTTCTTATATATGTATTATACACTCCATTATTACTAGATGACGCGAGAACACTGTCTTCACTGCCATCTAGTAGCTGACTATATCAAGTAAGCAAATTAAAGAGAATATTTTATTTTACTTTATAGCAGTGACGCTTTATCGATGTTATAATTAAATCTTTAACATTGAGCAATGCAAGCTTAATATGGTATGATAAGAAAAATAAAAAATATATATATATATATATATATATATATATATATAGTGTGACTAAGACAACTAATAGGCTGTTAAAATTACAAATTAATTAACTAATATTTTAATAAAAATACAAATATAAAAACACATACTTAATTAAATTAGTCCACCGCTGTGGTCTCGAGGTAGCGTGCTGCCTTGTCACGCAGCGGGCCCGGGTTCGATCCCCGGTCGGGGTAGTTTTTTTCTGGGTGAGGTTTTTATCGGGGTTTTTCCTCACCTGTAAGACAAATGTCAGGAAAACTTTAAGTCCCAAACGGTCCCCGAAATCATATGGCCATCACCCTTATCATTATCATCCTTAACCATTATCATTATCATCATCATCCTTCACCGGTGTGGAAAGCAACGGGAAGCTACCACACCTACACAATTCCCTAGTAAAGCAGCAAGCATAGCATGAAATTGCTATGATTGAAGTGAAGAACCTGCCTTCGGGCAGAATTACTATAGATGGATGGAATTAAAATTAAATAGAAAATAAAAATAGTTACATTCTTGACAAAAAAGTTTAATCTGTTATTATATCTAATACATAAAAATGAATGTTTGTTTGTATTCTATGCGCAGCCAAACCGTTCATCCGATTGTGATGGGACTTTTTGTAAAATGTTTTGGAGATTCCGTGGATGAACATGGGGTATAAGAGTTGTAATTCTCAACTCCCATACCCTTAAAAATAGCTCTTTGTAGTGGAAAACGTGAAAAAGTAGTTCTTTTGGACGTTTAAATGGCTTACGCTGCCTAAACCATAACAGATACCTAAATTAATATACACAGAATTGAATGTCTCAAAAAGCTATAGAAAAATCTCCGCGACAGCGTATATTTATCTGTTATGGATAACACGCAATAACCACAATTAACCGAATTCCTTTGTTATGTTTAATTATTTTATACCGCTACCATGTCACATAATATCAAACCAAATCTGTCAGTATATTAAAGCAGCATCTACATAATATAATGCATTAAGGAGTTTTTTCAACATTTGTAATATTTAATAGCAGAAATTAAGAATTGATTCTTAGCTCGAAAAACTTTTAAAGAGGCCATTTTCATAAACATGACAAATAAACCCATATTCGCACAACGAATAAAATAAACTGGCCTTGAACCCGTCTAGGCTGATGAGGGGAAGAAGTTAAATATTTTCTCTTTGAGGGCAGCACCAATTAAAGAAGATATTAATAGGGTCCACTCAAACAGAAGGATTCACATTACCCGAACTTCCCTATATATATAACATTATATTAGGTAACACCATGCTAAAGAGTATGAACATGTTAAATATTAACACTTGTTATAACTATATATATTGTTAGGACTATTTAACCAATAATATTAAGCTGTTCACTCACAAATTATTATTTAAATACAGTTATTTAGAAATATTTATTTAATGTAAACGGCGATATATGTGAAAGAAATGAGAAACGTTTGTTATGCTTCATTTGTTCATCACTACAACTAGATCACATTATTAATTGTCAAAGGATCGCAATATTGTAAGAATGCACCCTAGTGGAGAAAAATGAAACACATGAAACTGTTTGTAACCAACATTATAGGTTATTAATTAATTTATGATATCCTATGATGTAAATAAGTCAATTATATTTTTCTGGAACGTAATTTCCTGGAAGATAATACCTTTAAGAATGTGCAAACAGTCGTTTCTTTTCTTTGTGGTATAATCAATTACTACAAATGTTTTATATTATATCCCGCAAGAACTATCAGGCTACATTCGTGTACTAGGAATCTTATATCTTAATATATAGACTGTTATATTCAACGTATTTCTTAGAGAGCCAGTCACTGCAAAATTATGCTCTGGCCTGTTCAGAATGTTAAAAAGGAGGAGCTTGATTCTAAAGTGATTAAAGTTAAATTGGTAAGGTCGAGGTGAAAAACGAGTGTGATTGGTTGTAAATCAAAATTTATTGAAATGCGATTGGTCATTGACTCCCATTTGGGGCTTCTTTTTTTTTGCCTTTTAAAGTTAATACTGTATTCCTCTGTTTTAACTTTTTCTAGCATTGTTGTTGAAGTAATTAAAGAAAATAATAATAATAATAATAAAAATAATAATAATAATAATAATAATAATAATAATAATAATAATAATAAATAATAATAATAATAATAATAATATGTATTATTTATTATTAAATGTAAATTATAACTATAATTTGTACATAATATATAATAATAATAATAATAATAATAATAATAATAATGTTTTGGCTGATCTGGGGCGCAAGCGGTTAGACATTCGCCTCTCACGGCTAGGGTCACAAGATCGAGTCTCGGTCACTCCATGTGGGTTTCGTGGTGGACGAAACGGAGCTTGGGCAGGATTGTCTGGGGGTTTCTCCAGTTTTCCCCTGCCACAAATATAATTCGACTATTTCTCCATATTCATCTCATTAATTTCGTTTAACCTCCCCCCGTGACTGTGTATCGGGATGGTCGACCGGAACCCTTGTAGTTCATGTACCTCTATAAATATAGGGGCTTCACCTCATCTCATTCCTCGACCCGTTCCTGAGTTCGGCACGGATAGAGGATATTTAATAATAATAATCCCAAACAGAGATATATTTAAAATTAAGGTGAATAAGTGGCACGTTGACCAAGAGGACAAACCGAAGAAAAAAACTTGAACAACTTGGACAGATGATAGAAAACAAGCTCATAGCAAAAGAATGAAAGAAATTTGGACTCAAAGGAAACGCCTCTAAGTACTTTGCGTAGTCCTACATGGGCTCATCCGCAATAAAAAATATTAATAAAATAGTAATAATAATAATAATAATAATAATAATAATAATAATAATTATTATTATTATTATTATTATTATTATTATTATTATTATTATTATTATTATTATTATTATTATTATTATTATTATTATTGTCACGGAGGATGAAGTTTTATCGAGGATACTTTTTCCATTTTTATATGAGCCTCCCCCGCATAAGAGTCGTAAAAATGTGGCGCGGGTTCACAACTCCACCTGGTGCCTGTTCATTATAACTTTTATAGAACTCCGTTCCTTATCGGAATTTCCTTTAATTTGCATTATTTCTTTCTACATTTCCATTCCGACATTCGTACATTATTGTCAGAGTGACCTACTTGAGGTAAACACACTTGTCATTTAATATTCTACAGTTCGTATCAACAATTCTAATGTTTGTTTATATTGAAAATTAACTTTATTTGTAAAATATAGTGAACATTAAAGAGTAATATGTCAGGTTACTTTCAATTGGATGAATAATTTTATAAATACAAATTTTCATTTTTACGAGAGATTATAAAGCCCTTTAGCTATTAGATGTTGCCGGAAAGATTCCTAAATTCAAATTGTGATAGATTGGCATGGTACGATCTAATGACGAACACAGAAAATTGGATAAACGTGAGTACATTGCTGGACAAGACGCTGAAAATAATAACCACACTCATTCGTGAATGAATAAATAAATAAATAAATATATATATATATATATATATATATATATTAATAAACATAATATAATATCATTAGCACTTAATAATTCTTTATTCCTGTAGGTGAACATATGTTTTCCCCACTGTGTTAAGGTGTTTTGTAGATATATTTTGAATAGGTCGGCGATAAACAACTTCTTTCTCTGAAACCTTTAATAACTCCGAAACCTGACGTAATATTTTTTCAATATTTTTACTCGAGATATATTCATCCTACAACTTTATATTGCCTGGATAATATTTTTATTTATTTTCACAGCACGTAAAAAAAGTCCCTTAATTTAATCAGGAGCATATTGTAGTAAGTTTCCTCTAAATTTAAGAAATAGTAATGAATTAGTTATTGGAAGGGGGCTTTTTCTCAATTATATGTTTTAAACTAAAGATGTGATCACTTGTACATCATCCTTTTCAGAAACCTGTTTTGTTCTTCTGTTTCCACTTTACTGTATTCTTGTTCCTCGAAGTATTTTTAAATGTTTCCATTTATTCTGTCTGCTGAAGGTGTTTGTCACAGTAATAACATTCATTTAACTCTTTCGTTTATTATTTTACTATGAACATGATAACGTAAAATTGTGATATATGAAAGGAGCAAATGTTGTTGCTCGGAGAGTGTTCACTTGTTCATACGAATTCATGTTCATTCAGGATTATGATAGTATTAAATACTATCTTGTTCAGCAGGGAAGATGTATTTTTGAATTGTTTTTAAAGTTTTCCCCACGGAAATATGATAAAACGATACACATAATGCGTACATGGTTGAGCTTAATTAATGTAAATCCCACAGCAACATGGATTTCCTAAGAGCTCAATATTGATTGACGCCTGTCCATTTGCACTCAATTCCCAATAGAATTGTTGGCTTTCACTTACACATAACATTGTGGTACAAGGTTGTCCACATCTTTCATAATCCTATACACGTTACGATTTCTTTTATTTATATACCTATCCCGTATTATTAAGCGTACAATCAAATTATTTACAAAATAGACGAGTACATTTATCAGAGAAAGAAATTATGCTTCTGTAGGGAATTTTCTTTTCAAAGTCGAATCATTTTTCGTCAATATTATAACAGCGGTCTGGGCTCTAAGTTTTCGTAAGAAAGCCTGTACAAAATATACCTTTGAAACAGTAGCTAAAATATAATGTTTTAAGCTCCTAAAATACATAATGTGAAAATATTTATATATGAAAACTATAAAAGATGTCAATTTTTTTAGACTGAATAATAATTTTCACAAGCAATAATTTAGGCTTTTTGGAAATTTGTTTAAAATTATTACCAATAAATTGTTATAAAAATAGGCTTTAAAATTACACTTACCAACATTCACTTGTCGTTTCAGATGGGCGAACTTAAATGATTCAGTTAAGTCCCTTTAAAAACCTAATTGTATCATCTGTTACTAATTATAATAAAATTGTTTTTTATATAAGTTTCCAATATTTATTATATAGTGTTACCTAGATTCTGTTATTTTTCTTATTTTTGTAGTATTATTTTTATTCAAAATTTGTAATATATATGAACACATAATCATGAAGACAATCAGAAAGGCCCAGATCCCAATTAATTTCGGACTATTTGTTTTTGAGAAAAATCACCGCGTCCAAATACCTGGGATCGAACCAAAGGTCTTTTTGTTCTGTAGTCACGACCGGTGGCCACAAGACCAAGAAGTCAATATACTAGGGCTTATAGATTTATTTTCTAAAGAAAGTAAAACATAATGGTTTAAAATAGAAGCTTGTCTCCAGAAGAGTGAATCAGATATGACATAAATAATTTTAGGTACTTTTAGAAATAAAATACTAAATATGAATTCTCTTCAGCAGTACTCCATTTTAGACTAAATAAATGTTTCCGATTTGTTATAATTTTAGGAACCATGTACATAATTAAACTTATTTTTAAGTACATCCGAGTGAATTAAACCGGAATTTCGCTACTCTCAGTTCAGGCTATGCGTTATGAAATATATTAAGAACATACTTCTTGAAACCTGCTAGATATTGCATTTTTAAACCGATATATTTAATTGTTAGCAAGTTAATTGCAGTGGTTGGCACAGAACGAAATTGAACACTGAGTGCACTATATTCCATACTACCACGCACTTAACGAAAACAGATCTCTAAATGCATTGAAATGTATGAAAAAAAAATTGTCTTGAATAAATAATCTAATATGAAAACTAATCACATATGATTCTAACGTACGTTAATTGAACTTATGCTAACCTTACCGAATATCTACTATATGCCTAAGGTTTAAACCGTATCTAACTGCATTACAGATATCGCCACTTTGAATATTCAATCACATGCGAAAGCAATTTTTCCTATCTACTTCTAATCGAAACAGTGTGCGAACATTTAATGTAATCAGTAATATAATGTACGGTTAAAAACTATAATATAGTTACCTTGTAGGTCCGTCTCCTCAACTTAAGTTCTTTTAAAACTCTGTAGGCCTTTCGGGACTAGTCCCATCATCAGCAGAATGCATTAGGTCCGTTCTTGTTCAACAAGGGTCAACAAGAACGGACCTAATGCATTCTGCTGATGATGGGACTAGTCCCGAAAGGCCTACAGAGTTTTAAAAGAACTCAAGTTGAGGAGACGGACCTACAAGGTAACTATATTATAGTTTTTAACCGTACATTATATCACTGTGAACTAATACCTCAACGGAAAATCACCATGAATTTTACTAGTATCGATTTAATGTAATATTATAATATGATCCATTATTGGAACTGTGTTAAAATAACAGTATTGGAAAATGTTAAATTAATGTAATGTTAAATTATGTAGCCTACATAGTTAAAATACAGAGTATATACTAAATTAAGAGTTCAGGAATAATTGTAAGGTCACCGCGGTGTTTGAATGTCCTATAGAAAGCTTTTGGTGAAATTATGAACGATTTAGATCGCATATACAATCAGACGTATTAAACGTTATTGGATCTAGCATCGCTATAAACTTATGAACATTAAACAAAGATAAGACATTTATGAGACGTACTGCGGGCTGTTCAAGGAAAGACCATAAAAGGAATTCTGAGATTCTGAAAGAATTACACACAGAATCAGTCACGGAATATGTACAAAAATACAGAAACAACTGGAAATCTCACGTACGAAGAACGAGCAGAACAAGAATACCACGCCAGATCTTAAATTACCAGCCACCAGGCAAGAGATCTTTGGGCAGACCCTTCAAACGTTGGATTGAGACCGTAACAGACCACTAGGTCTATCACATGAAAGGAGGAAGAAGAAGAAGGGGGTTTATGCAGGTAGGATATGTGTCTACTTATCATCTATACTAAGTTATTTAAGTAAAACAAAAGGTATGCATTAAGTAACATGAAAGAAAATATTAATACAGACGCTATTTTCATAGAACGTGTAGCCAATTTATAGTATTTACGTATTTATGATTGTACAAAATTGGCGCAAGTTATCAGATTTATTCATGAAGAGCTCTGGACGATTTTTTATCGTCTCCACGTGAGCATCCTTTCTTAATATCTTACTTTTTGTGTATTCATTCTTTTTAGCTTGCGCATGTACCTAGATGGGGATATTTCTTGCGACTCCTATCAAATAACAAATGGTGTAATAAGTGATATTTATATAGTAAAGTTTTATACAATCCTTAATTATTGAGAAATTAATATTTTAAAATAATGAATTTGTTAAAATTTGTTAATTCAAATTTACTTGTCTTTAATATAAAACTAGAAGTGATTTATAAAACTATTTCTCTAACAAAAAAAATAGTATAAATATCTACAGTCGTACTCGCTGTTGTGTAGTTTTTATAAGTCTCTGGGCTGAGACTTGACTATGCACCAACTCAATGTAAATAAAAACGACCAACTATATCTTATAAATAGTTCAGAATTACCAGATAAAAAAAGTGTAAACACAAATATTGTCGAGATATACAAATGACCGTACCTATATATATATTATCAAAGCGTTTTAATGTCTCTAAATATACTTATTATACGACATAGCGAACGTTTACCTCCAATCATAGCAGCACTGTTGCTGCGTCGCACGGATGTAGATACTATTCATGTATAGACAAATATCAAATGAAACACTTACCCAGCTTACTTGGGGTAATTGCACTGCACTCCGCGACACCACAGGCTGACGTGAAGCGAGAGTACGCGGGATGACACGGCATTAATTAACAAATCTTTCACAAACGAATGCGGTTCATGTTACGCTGTGTCTGATACTAAATTAAATGAATGTTTACAAAACGTATGAGACATTTACGAAATTACACTAAATATATGTCAACAAAATTGTAAAAATGATGTCATTGTTTTAAATCTTATCTAACAAGACAGCTGCACTAGTAACTGAGAATAGTTGCATTACTAACTTATCGCTTACAATGTGCAATGATTGTTATAAGCAGAATTAAATGAAGATACTTGCAAAAAGATTCTGTGCAATTTGGATAAATATAAAGTAAATATGACGGTTGACGGTAAAAGCAAGTACATTACACATAAAAAATATAGGCCTAATACAATTAGGAAACAACATTAGACCTATGGCTCATGTATAACAAATTTCACATCCAAATATGAACTAACCAACCTTCCTCAATGATGGGAGTCAGACAAAATAGCATATTTTACGAATAACTTATTTCTCAATTATATGTGGAATACTGTGCTCATTTATTACAGAAATATTCCAAAATTTGAAAATTATTTTTTATAACACACCTAAGATTTATAATTAATAATAATTATATGTTTGCAGTTTTTTGTTCAAGTCCATTGTAGTGTTACATAAAATGTCAGAACTGCAAGAAAAAAAAACATTAACAAAGAGAGTATTTTATACAATAATTATTATGTATATACGTGTCGTAACAACGGGAATAGTAAAATTCTATCATCGTTATGATAAATATGGTATGTACTCACTGCTGGTGTCTTGCTTTGGCTGTTGGGTCCCCGGCGTGGGAGTCCAGTTCACCTTCATATCCTGAAAACATCATAACCAGAATTAATCTCAATATCAGCTTCGTTTCACGTTATTTTTAATGTTCAGCTAGTATACACTATCCGTGAATGGAGAAGACTGCATAACAGTGAATTACATGGTCTTTATAGGAAGCCAGATATAATGAGAACAGTTAAGTCTCGTAGACTGCGATGGACAGGATATGTGGCACGAATGGGAAATGAAAGACGTGCATGGAAGCTTCTTATAGGAAAACCAGAAGGAAAGCGCCCAGTTGGTAGACCAAGAATGAGGTGGAGAATAACATTAACTATGATTTGAGGGAAGTAGATTATACAGGGGATGATTGGAAAACATTAGCTGAGGATAGGGATGTATTGAGAGCTTATATCCGCGCGACCGTGAACCTATGGGTTCGATAGTGCCAGTGAGGTAGTTAGTTTTAGTATACACTATCCATCTACAATGGCGTAACAGCCCAATGTTGTGTCTCACCCTCTCTTTTGTTAAGAGTTACCAAGGTAAGTTAATTTAGTTGCGCTTGTTTCTCTACATATGTCATGAATAGTATGCGGTCTACATACCGACCCAATGAGACATCTAGTAGGCACCTAAGATATTACTAGGATAATAAAATCGGTAACTTTTGTTTAGTGTTAAATAGTAGTCATTGCAATGTATTGTAAAAGTTCAATTCAACTTAGCGTCCGTGTTAAATTTAGAATACAATTGACACCCAGACTGAGATAACATTATAACAGTTTTGTATCACAATTTATGCAGTTTTTTTTCTTCAAGTTAATTCTATGCAAAAAAATGAGATTTTACCGAAAACCACTGTAACTTTAATTAGTACATCCTGGCCATTCCAAAGTGGTAGGCAATTCGTAGCGGGAAACACCGGGATTTTCTGGGGTTTTCTCGGGATTCTCCCTTTTCCCGAATGACATCCCACCAACACACTCCACTCCTCCTGTCATGTCACTTCTCCAATCATTTATTTCATATCTATCACTACATCTCATACTGGTAAATAATAGTCTGGTTAGCAAACAACAGGTGTTTAAAAGATGTGTTTGGTTGTGGTGATCTGATTGGGGTCCACTCAAGTACTTCGTCTTAACATTGAGCCTGTGTGTCAACATAGGACAGAATAGGGCTAATAGATGAGTTGTAAGCTCCTTCTCGAGGCCTTGGGACCAGCTCAAATAAATGATGGTATGAGACATGTGTCCCTCCATGGTATCTTTAACTTGTCGTGGTGGAGTGGCTTGCGAGCTTAAATGATCCCGAGAGCTATGCCGGCGGTAGCATTGCTGCCTATAGGGTTACCCATACCGAACAGGTAGAAGGTGATAAGCCAGACAAAAAAGTACCTTGGTCGAAAGAGTAACGATCTTTCACCTTAAAATACAACCGTCAAGAAATGCGGACATGGGTTCAACTGGGGTAACATTTTCCGGAGGTCAAATAGTCCCCCATTCGGTTCTCCGGGCGGGGACTACTTCAGGGAACCCATGCCCAAGGCTCAAACATAGGACATGTTCTTAGGATTTTATACAATAGCGGTGTGCTAGAGGTATTAATCCGTGAAATAGATAAATTACCCTTGGATATAGTCGTTTTACAGGACGATAGATGGCCAGGAGAAGGTAGTCACGGACCAGGAAGCTTTGCATTATGCTATGGGGGTGCAGAAAGACCTGAATTTGGAACGGTTTGTTTAGTACGAAGGAGGATCCTATCCGCTATCTGAGATATTAAGTTTGTCAGTGATAGGATATCATACATAATTCTAAAGGGTAAGCGGCATGATTTTGTAATCGTAAATGTACATGCTCCCACAGAAGATAAAGATGACAAGATCAAGGATGAGTTCTATGGAGAATTAGAATGCGTAATTGATAGCTTTTCACGATATCATATGAAAATTGTCTTAGGAGATTTTAATGCAAAAGTGGGGCGGGAAGATACATTCAAACCAACAATAGGCAAATTCAGTCTTCATGAAGATTGATAGTAACGACAATGGGGTTAGATTAGTCACCTTTGCCACATCAAAGAATCTCATTGTTAA
The DNA here is from genome assembly GCA_030220185.1 of Diploptera punctata. NCBI lineage: Eukaryota > Metazoa > Arthropoda > Insecta > Blattodea > Blaberidae > Diploptera > Diploptera punctata. The sequence continues at coordinate 1,683,416 of JASPKZ010010239.1, read as the reverse complement.
GAGCACAACATTTCAGCATAAGGATATTCATAAATACACATGGACGTCTCCAGATGGCAAAACTCGAATTGACTTCCCAGCTCCTTTCAAGAAACGTTGAACTGAAAATATATAAAACTATTATTCTACCAGTTATATAATATGGATGCGAAACATGGACTCTTACTTTAAGGGAGGAAAGCAGATTACGAGTATTTGAGAATAAAGCTGTTAGGAAAATTTTTGGATCAAAGAGAGATGAACAGACATGTGAATGGAGAAGACTGCATAATAGTGAATTATATGGTCTTTATAGGAAGCCAGATATAATGAGAACAGTTAAGTCTCGTAGATTGCGATGGGCAGGACATGTGGTACAAATGGGGATTGAAAGACGTGCATGGAAGCTTCTTGTAGGAAAACCAGAGGGAAAACGCCCGGTTGGTAGACCAAGAATGAAGTGGGAGAATAACATTTACTTTGATTTGAGGGAAGTAGATTATACAGGTGTTGATTGGAAAACATTGACTCAGGATAGGGATGTATGGAGAGCTTATGTCCGCGCGGCCATGAACCTACATGTTCGATAGTGCCAGTGAGTTAGTTATGCGACATGAGTGTAAATACTTGATGTGTGTCGACTAGGAAATCCATAACAATACAGAATACATCACCACAGAGCAGATTTCGTCTCATTCCATAAGTGAACCTAAAATATGTTTGCCGTGTTGGGGTCATAAAAAATCTAAAACCCTCTCTGGTAATATATTCTAAAGCTACCAACCTTTCTCCACTGCATTAAATCTTTGTGTGTTAGAGTGAGTTTTATATTTTGAATTTTCTCTTGTATCTGAATTGCTTTATGTTATTAAATCATGCATTAGTTTCTGTCTTATTTTTATATTAATCTATTATACAATGTTTGGTTTATATAATTTTACTTTGCATTAATTCTTTGTGTGTAAGAGTGCCTTTTATATTTTAAAACTTTCTTATAAATTAGTTTTATTTTATATTATTTCCCAAAGTCTTTAATTATCTTCTTCAATCTGGTATTAATCTACTCTAAATTGAAGTGCTTCTTTTATTTTCCCTTGTATTATTTTTAATTTTTTTGTGTGGCAGAATTTATGTTATATCTTGAAATTGGCTCCTAAAATGTATATATTTTGATTTCTCTCTCCCTTTAACTAAAACTTTGTAATGTATATATATTCTACAAGCATTATTTCTGTAACTGAATTGCACCCGAGAACGAACGATTGATCATTCGGGTGTCAAAACTGTGGATAACATTTATTTGTGAACATAATTCATCTTTATTAAAAGAACAGCTACTTCATTATTTCACATATTTTCTTTTTTAACAATGAAGTCTCGTATTTTAGGGCTTCCGGGACTTAGCTTCGATAAACAATACTCATCAACATAAGTGCTATAATCTTTGATATCTCAAAGTTCATAATACATTATACTATGTTACTAATGTTATTTGGGGCTCCTTCCAAATAAATTAATTGCTGTATAGTTATTGCTTTCTTTTCTGAAGGGGGCTTGTCGCTGGAATTGGCGTGGATTTTGAGAGTTGCCATGCTAATTAAGATACTATTTTAATAACATTAACTATCTGGTTTGTGTCTCTTATTTTTTTTTTCATGACAATGATCTTACTGTGCAAAATATGTCAGAAAGATAAAATTTTAAGTCTCGCGACGCTATGTAGTATCACGTTTGACATGTGTTCTAAATCTATCCAGATAATGTAGCACCATTAGTACCCTGTAGCGTTTTCCGTTAATAATAATAATAATAATAATAATAATAATAATAATAATAATAATAATAATAATAATAATGTGCCAATAATAATAATTATTATGATGATTATTAGTATTATGATTATTATGATTATGATTATTATTATTATTATTATTATTATTATTATTATTATTATTATTATTATTATTATTATTATTATTAGGGGGCACGCCGTAGCGTAGTGGTTAAGGCACTGCACTACAAGGCGGAAGGTCGAAGTTTCGAGTCTCGGAGGGGTCAGGATTTTTAAACTGACCCAAACCCTCCGGCGGCACTATGGCCCTGATGTCTACTCAGCCTCTAACGGAAATGAATACCAGTCGCTTGTTCTGGTGTAAAGGAGGCCTTCACGCAGGGCTGAAAATCCGGCTGACGTCAAGTCCCGAGTGTCCAGAAAAAGTGGGAGCCTAAACCTCCTACTACCCCAAGGGCCTCCTAAGGCCTGTAGTGGGATCAATTTACACACTGTTGTTGTTGTTTATTATTATTATTATTATTATTATTATTATTATTATTATTATTATTATTATTATTATTATTATTAGCAGATAGAGAGATTAAGATCTGCTGAAATGAGATACATTCGGAGGACTGCTGGATACACACTACTAGATTACAAAAAATGAAGACATCTTGGAAGAATTGCACACGGAACCTTTAGAAAACAAAATTTGTGATTATGAGTCAAGATGGATGCAACATATTCATCGAATGGAAAATCACAGGATACCCAAACAAATGTTAAGGTATATAACTGCAGGAAGATAATCATTAGAACGTCCGCTCAAAAGACTTTTAGAAGACGTTTGTCTTGAAGCCGAAACAGGTCAACAAATGGCCTACATTCGTGAATGTACTATTATGATTATGATGATTATGCTGATTATGATTATGTTTATTATTATTATTATTGTTGTTGTTGTTGATTTTAGTCCAGGAAATGAAGACCAAAGTTCTTCTCATCTACCTCACCAGGATAAATTTTACTGACGTTAATTATAATATGAAATATATGTAGTTAAATTCATTGTAAAAATTACAAAAATATAAGAGCTGTTAAAGTACAAAATATCTAATAAGTATAATACATTAAGCTACAACTTGATTCAATTATTCACTTTGTAATGATAGTACAAAATATAAAAAAAATTATATAAGAGTAATTTTATATTTTATTTTCTAAGAAGTGTTCAGTTAGTTTTATTATTTTTTTTCCGGGAGGAGAGGCAATCCTTGATGTAAGAGAGAAAGGAATTACCGAGATGGCGGAAACGATGAAGGTCGAGGATGAGCGAGATGTTCGACATTTATTCATTTTCAGAAGTGATTAATTTGTGATTTAAAATTTTGTGGATTTAAAGTAGGTCAATAGAAGTACAGCTGAAGTTGAATTATTTCACATCATGTATTTATGTTATGGTAGAAATATAATGAATGGAAACGAGTTGAAAGATAAAGAGCTGTTAGTAAAGTAAAGTCATCCCACAACAGGCCTCAGTCAGGAGGCCCTTGGTGTAGTGGGAGGTTAAGGCTCCCACTTTTTCTAGACAATCGGCACTTGATGTCAGCCGGGTTGTCAGCCCTGCGTGACGGCCGTCTTTACCCCCAGAACAAGCGTCTAGTACTCATTTCCGTTAGAGGCTGAGTCGACCCCAGGGCCATAGTGCCGCCAGAAGGTTTGTGTCAGTTTAAAAATCCTGACCCCTACTGGACTTGAACCCTCGACCTTCCGGCTTGTAGCTCAGTGCCTTAACCACTACGCTACGGCGTGCGTACCAAAATGAATTCATTATATTAAAAAAAAAATATATATATATATATATATATTTAACTGATTTAGACTATTATTAAAATTAGGATAAAACCCGTTTTTAAGCAAATTTAATGTAATTTCTGTAAATGCAGACAAATTATCAGCAAATTGAAAAACACAAAAAAATTCTCGTACATTGGGACTGAACCATGGTTATACGAAAAACTTTAATATAAAGAATAAGAAGGTTTACACAGCATACTCGGCCAGTTTGATTCTTCAAAAACATTTTGTTATTCCAGGGCAAGAAGAAGAAGAAATCAGTGTTGTGGAAGCGGAAGACAGGATCTTGTTTCTTTCATCTTGAGCGCAGGATTATAAATATATACACTTGTTACCATGGTAACCAAGGCGTTCTAGGCAGAAGTGCAATTAAGCACACAATTGTGGCATTTGTATCATTTTTCATCTCATACACTACACTTTATTCTAATAAAATATTTTAAAATAAATATCCTGAACTATATTTCATTTATAAATAAATTTCATAATAAAAATTTTTAATTAAATTATTCACTAGTGAAAGAAATATAGTTGATAATAAATAAAGGCTGTTACAAAAATCAATCTATTATTTATTGCCTATAACTCACAGACTCCATTTTCCCCGTTCGAAGTTCGGTCTAAAATATGAACGTCAGCAGTTAAGATGAACGAATAGCCAAGTGTTTAATTAACATCCTGCAAAGTTTATCAAAGAAAGAATATTCAGTGTGTTAATCATATAAGCTTCCATTTTTATGCAGTTTCTATATCTGAACAAATGCTAACCAGTATCATTTGTATAACTGACCAACCTCATGGGCTAGTGTTCAGCCTTTTTGACTACAGTTTATGAGGTCCCGGGTTCGATTCCCGTTGAAGACTGGATGGATTTTTCCTTAAGGGAAATTATTCTTGTGATTGTCCATGAACTGGGATTTTGGTTAAGTCTAGAATAAGGATTCTCCTGGCGTTTCATTATCATAAGTAATGCCACTAGTGATTTCCAAATTTATCTACAGAATTTGTAAATCAAGAGTGGCATTTGTTGGGAATATTTAACGAATAAAATTAAGCTGTTTACCCACAAATCATGATTTAAATATAGTTATTTAAAATGTTTATATATCTACCCTCTTACTAATAATCCATATATAACTTTTATACAAGGTTTATACACATCTCAGTTGAAAATTCTTACTAATAAACACTGTATTAGCTGTTCAGTGTATACGAGGTGTACAGCTTTACATAGGAATCGTTATACATGCCACCAGCCTTGTTTAAGGATTGTATAACTAGACAAAATGTCTGACTTCAAGATCAACTGATTGTATTCTTATGATATTGATGAACGTTTCCTTAAATTTAATGCAAAATGCAACACTTTAACGACTGTTTGATGGATGCACAGGACATAAATAATATTAATAAAGCTCTGGGTAGGAAAATAAAGGCATCATAAAATGCCTTTTGTTACACTCATTCTAGATTAGGCCTAATAATATTTTTAAACTGAAAATTGATTCGCAAAAGAATATGTTCTACAGTAATTGCTGTAGACAAGATTTAACTTGAATGTAGTTTAAATGCTTCATAATATTATTTTATCAAAACTCTCTTGCATCATTAAAACATAATACACACACCGATATAAAAATGTATTTAATAATAGGGGTACTATTATCGCAGCAAACCACATGGTAGCTTGATAGTCTTGTGGTTAGAGCTTCTGACTGCAGTCAGTGGGGTCCTAGGTTCGATTCCCGATTTAAGAGCAATGATTTTTTTTTGCCTAAAGCATTGTTCTATTGTCGGTAACATTTTCTACTATTTTGAACGTTTTCTAAACGCATCTTAAAACACTGCATATAATTCATAAGTAATGGGAAAAACTTGTATTAGTTTCCAAGAAGTGTTCGAAATTCTTGACGTTAGACGGCAGCACATTATTTGTCAAACTAATTCTTCGATATATTTGACATTGCGTAAAAGAAAATGTAAATAAATTAAAACACATTTATTTCTTCCGTACTTGCCCAATTAGGGAATCTCTATTAATTCTAATCCATACTCATTCCTTACACAATCACTAGTTGATGTTGTTTTATTTGTTACAAACTGCGCGTAATATTGTTCTGACGTCATAGTGATGACGAATATGTGACGTATTGTGTATGAACGTTGTATTCTTATATAGCTCCGGCACAACGTTTATTATTAAAGAAAATTATACATGATCTACATAAGGCTTATACATTGTATAACTAAACAACTGATAAAAGCCTGAATAAGAGATTTTTATTAGTAAAACTATTAATGTAAACGGCGATGTTTGAAAATAAATGAGAAACATTTGTTATGTTTCATTTGTTCATCCACTGCAACGAGATCATATTAATCATTGCCAAATAGGATCGCAATATTACCCTAGTGGAGAAAACATGTAATACATCAGATTGTATATTATAACCAACATTATAGATTCTATTAAATTATCAGCATTAGAAAGCATTGGTTGTTTAAAAAAGAGGCAAAACAAGAAATGGCTTGATGAGGGATGTGCCGACATTGTAAAGAAAAGAAAGCTAGCAAAAATGAAATGGCTTCACGAGCCAAATGTAAATTTAGAGCAATTGGGTAGTATTAGACGGGAAACCACCAAGTTACTAAATAGTAAAACGAGGGAATATTTGAGAGAGAAGATTAATGATCTTGAAATGAATGCAAAAAATAGGAACATTAGAGAATTATATCAGGGAATTAGCATAGAGAAGAAAGGGTTTCAGACTAGAACAAACATAATTCGGAATGAAAATGTGGATATGATTGCAGATTCACGGAGTATAATAAATAGATGGAACATTAATTTTAATCAGCTATTAAATGTACATACAGAACAGTACATTGAGGAGGATAATTTACAGACAGCAGAAATGCTAGTCGCAGAGACAAGTGCATTAGAGGTTGAAATGGCGATTGAAAAATTGAAGATGTATAAAGCATCAGATTCAGATGAGATCCCAGCAGAACTGATAAGATCAGGGGGAGAAAAATTGATGGACAAGATACGCTGGTTGCTTAGTGTGATTTGGGAAAAAGAAGCTCTTCTAGATGAATGGAAGGAATCAGTTACCGTACCAATTTATAAGAAAGGAGATAAAACTGATTGCAACAACTACAGGGGTATCTCATTACTTTCAACTTCGTACAAAATTCTTACAAATATATTAGTAAGCAGACTTACTCCCTATATTGATGCCATTCTACGAGATCATTAATGTGCATTTAGAAGAAACAGGTCTACAACAGATTTTTAGTATAAGACAGATTTTAGAAAAGAAATGGGAATATAATGGTACTGTATATCAACTATATGTAGACTTCAAAAACGCATATGATTCAATTAAGAGGGAGAAGTTATATAGTATCCTGCTGGAGTTCGGAATTCCTAAAAAGTTAGTTAGACTTATATGAATGTGTCTAAATGGCACAAAAAGTAGGGTGCGTGTAGGCAAACAGTTTTCGGACACTTTTGAAATCCAGAATGGGTTTAAGCAAGGAGATGCACTATCTCCTCTACTATTTAATTTTGTACTAGAGCATGCCATCAAATCTTTAGAGAATGAGGAAGGCTCATAACTCAATGGTATTAATAAGCTGTTAGTTTATGCTGATGATGTAGTATTGTTGGCCGATAGCGAGGAGATACTAAAGGACAACCCGCACACACTATTGAGTAACACTAAGAAATTAGGACTGGAAGTAAATATCAATAAAACTAAATATATAGTCGCACGTAGAAATTCATTATATAATGGAAATGGGCAGCTAATGATAAATGAGGGAAATTTTGAGGAAGTGGCTGAATTCAAATACCTAGGAACAATAATCACAAATAGGAATGATATGCACAAAGAAATTAAACATTGGTTCAATTCTGGAAATGCGTGCTATTATGCATTGCAGAGACTCTTGATGCCCTAACTCCTTTCAAAAAACATTAAACTGAAAATATATAAAACTATATTATACCAGTTGTATTATATGGGTGCGAAACATGGACTCTTACTTTAAGGGAGGAAAGGAGATTACAAGTATTTGAGAATAAAGTTCTTAGGAAAATTTTTGGACCAAAGAGAGATGAACAGACAGGTGAATGGAGAAGACCACATAATAATGAGCTACACGTGGTCTTTATAGGAAGCCAGATATAATAAGAACAGTTAATTCTCGTAGATTGCGATTGGCAGGACATGTTGCACGAATGGGGAATGAAAGACCTGCATGGAAGCTTCTTGTAGGAAAACCAGAAGGAAAACGCCCAGATGGTAGACCAAATATGAGGTGGGAGAATAACATTAATTATGATTTGAGGGAAGTAGATTATACAGGGAATGATTGGAAAGTATTCGCTCAGGATAGGGATGTATGGAGAGCTTATGTCCGCGCGGCCATGAACCTGCGGGTTCTATAGTGCCAGTGAGTAATTAAGTAACCAACATTATAGGTTACTAATTAATTTCCGATGTCCTATTGATGTAAATACTTCAATAATATTTTTCTGGAACGTAAAAACCTGGGAAATAATACGTATAAGAAAGTTTAAACCGTAGTTTCTTTCTGTGGTATAATGAATTGCTACCATTGTTTTCTATTATATCTCAAGTGGTACCTGGTTACGTTCGTGCACTATATATATATAACCTGGGAGCCGCATCCATTTCTAAGATTCTCACATGGGTGCTACATAAATATATCTTCTTTCTTCACTTCCTAGTGTTGCCTGTTCCGTCTTCACTAATAGATCTAAGACCATATCTTCCGGGGACGTCCGACACCTCTTCTTCCTCTCGGAAAATAATGTAAGATTTTATTTGGTAATCTACTTTCTTCCATTCTTTCTACATGTTATTTCCAATGAATCTTGTTGTTAAATATATTTTCTTTTATGGAATAGATCTGCAGTTCTTCACGGATATCTTCGTTTCTTATCTGGTCCATTCTATTGCATCCTTTTACTATCCTTAAAAATTTCATCTCGGCTGCTTGGATTTTACTTTCTTGTTTGGAAATGATAATCCAAGATTCACTCCCATACAAAAGGACAGGGACTGCCATTAATTTATAAAATTTTAATTTTGTATGTTTACGTTCTATTTATTGTGCCACAAATAGCTTGAAACTGACGAGTTTTATGTTCAATATCTTCATCATATCCATAGCTCATATATCCTAAATATTTAAAGTGAAATACTTGTTCGATAATTTCGTCTGTAATTATTATTTTGCATGCAGAGTGTTTCTTCCACAAAATGCCACTACTTTTGCTTTACTTATTGAAATTTTAAAATTATAATCGCTACATTTTGCACTTAGTTTGTAAGCAGCCAATTTTAACAGATCTTTAACATGGTGTAGTAAGACTAAAATCATCGGCGAAAATTAAATTATGAATAACTTCTGTTATTGTTCAATCTAAGGTCTTTGTCTGTTATAATTTTCTATCGTTTCATAATGTCGTCAATATGTATATTAAAATGAGTGGGCAATAGACTTCACCCTTGTCTAACGCTTTGATCTATTAAAATTTCTTCTGACCTTTCTCCATCAGTTTTTATCACTACTTTAGTTTCTTCATATAAGCATTGAACTGACTTTATTAGATGGTGTGGATACCCTCGTCCTTTCATTATTCCCCATAGTTTACACATATTTACTTTTTCAAAGGGCTTTTTAAAATCAATGAACAACAAATATGTTTGCAGGTTAATTCTCTTCTCTTTTCAATTAGTATCTTTGTAACAAACACATTACAGGATTCAATATAATACATAAATTGCTATATTCATCGTGTTTATTAATCACTGCAAAATAATTCTCTGACCTGTTCAGAATATTAAAAAGGAGGAGCTTTCTTTAATATGATAAACTTTAGTTGATAAATATCGAGGTGAAACACGACTGTGATTGGTTGTAAAAAATTCTTTGAAACGTTTTTCGCCATTGACTCCCATTTGGGGCATGAGTTAAATAGTCATTATAACCCAACATATCATTGGGTAACAAAACTTCGCCTTCCAGATGCCCCAACATAAAGATGGATTACAATTCCGCCAAAACGTGGAAAAAGCCAGAAATGTCATAAAAGACAAACTGGTGGCATTGAACAAAAAAATCTGGACAAATGTAACAAAAAATTCCAATATTTATTTTATATCTCACACTTCATTTTTGAAACATAAGAACAGAGCATGTTATTGAAGCCAACTAAATGTTTTAGCCAAAGCGATTTTGAGTGAAAATGTAAGTAGTTGAGGAGGACTGAGACCTCAGGTACATATTATAATAATTTTAACCTTTGACTTTATTTTTATTTGAAAAAAGGTATTTTTATTGGATTCATAGCAATAGAAATACTATTTATAGTTTCATATTCCGCCACACAGCACTTACGTCTGTTTGAAGTTAAAATCGTGGGTTTCACAGAGTGAAATGTTGGATTATAGCACCTTGGAAAGAAGACTTCACAAGTGTAGATAATTTAGTTCCGTGTTATTCGCAATTAAAGTTTTAAAAAAAGGCACAGTAATTTATATTTTTGATATGGACACAATTTTATCCTGTCTACATTTTATTTCACACGACTTGTGTGACATAAAGAAATAAATTTTTAACCATTTTTTTCTAACAGATAATAGTCTTAACTCAATTTATGACACTTGTACACTTGTGGCCCTCTTCGTCCCAAGGTGCGACATTTTTGTTTCAGTATTCACTTTCTCACTTGCATCAATAGGCAATGCTATAGAGAACACAGGGAATTATATGAAAGCGCCGTAAGTACAATGGACATATAAACAAAATTTCTATGCAGTTGTGTTATCATAATATTTTATTGAAATAAATCTATTCCCCTTTCCGAAAATACTTATACTAAATCACAACATTCTTTCCTGAAAAACCTGACCAGTAAAAATAGCATATTTTAATGTTTGTTCAGTTATTTATTCTCTAATCTCATAATATTTCTGGAAACTCATACACAATCTATATTTGGAATACCTGTACATTCAGAAATGGGAATCAAAAAAGGGGCAACACCATTTGCTGTGTTCTGTCCCGCAATTAAATTAAGAAATATTTATCATAAGTAATGCCACAAGTGATTTCCAAATTATCTAGAGGATTTGGAAATTAAGACTGGCATTTGTTAGGACTATTTAAGGAATAAAATTAGGCTGTATACTCATAAATCATTATTTAAATCTAGTTATTTTAAAATATTTATATATTTAATATAAACAAATTAGAAATGTTTGGTTATGTTTCATTTGTTCATCACTGCAACTTGATCATATTATTTATTGACAAATATGATTGCAATATTGTAAGAATGCACCCTAGTGGAGAAATAATGAAACACATAAAACTATATATTATAATTATAATATTGATTATTATCAACATTATAGGTTATTAATTTATGTTTAGTAAATATTTCAGTAAAATCAAGGAATCTGTTCATTATTTGCTATATTCAATGTATTTGTTGGAGAAAAATAATTCTCTGAGCTCTTCAGAAAATAATAAATCTGATAAAGAAAAGTCGATAAAGATAAATAGATAAAGAGCGAGGTGAAGCACGACTGTTATTGGTGCTAAAACAAAATTAATTGAAACGTGACCGGTCATTGGCTACCAGTTAGGGCTAGAGTTAAAAAGTCAATAAATATATATCATTTCTGCGACCATTTTAAAAGGGCTACTTAGATTTATACCCCTATGAAATTAATTTTTTATTCTCGACCAACGAATTAAAGGTATCCGAAAATGTAGCGTTTTATTGCTTCTGTTTCAAACCATGTCACATTAAGTTCATGCGGGTATTAAATATCAGTCGTTACGTCACATAATCGAGACAACTATAAATTCAAAAGATTGAGGCCATTTCCACATTAATGTTTGAAACACATGGAACAGATCAAAACAATATTTACTATTGTGATGATTATAACGTTCAGATTTTTTTTCAAACCAAATTTTTATAATGACTCCGGTGATGAATGTTTAGGAATGCGATTTCTATGTGCTAAACGTTAATTTTGCATCAATAGTATAATGAAGGGTGTGGAATGTGACTGTACCAACACAAACGGTTGAATAATACAGTTACCTGTATTACAAATCTTGACTTTAATATATAAAAACCCTGGTCCAGACTTCATCATCATCATCATAGTACATTCACGAATTTAGGCCATTTGTTGATCCGTTTCTGTCTCAAGAGAAACACCATCCAGAAGACTTTTGAGTGGACGCCCTGGTCTTATTCTTCCTGCAGGTTGATATCTTAACATTTGTTTGGGTATCCTGTGATCTTCCATTCGATGAACATGTTGCATCCATCTTGACTTATTATCAGAAATTTTGTTTTCTAAAGGTTCTATGTGTAATTCCTCTAAGATGTCTTCATTTTTTTGTGATCTAGTAGTGTGTATCCTGCAATCCTCCGAAGGTATCTGATTTCAGCAGATATAAGTCTCTGTATATCCTTCTGTTTGAACGGCCATACTTCGTTACCATACAAAAGGGTTGGAAGAGCCAGTGTTTTATACACAGGATTGATGATCGGGGCAAGAGTTATTATACCAGGATTCTTAGCCAAATTTTGGAATTCCTTAGGTTTGGACAGGGTATATCTTTCTAAAATTGCCATCGCTGCCATTAGAGGATCAATTTGAATTTTAAGAAACCATTTTTACAACATTTCTACTTTATAGTATGTGTACTTCAATTAGGCCTACAATTTGATATTTTTAATGTATTTACAAAATGTATTTCATCAACTCCAAAAATTAATTGTCTGTATCACTTTTCCTTGAGGCAATCCTCTAATGAGGAAATTTGTATATATATATCTTGAATATTTTTGGACTAACTGTGGCTTGAAGATATAATATATTAACCCTAAAATTCTTAAAAAATTATATATTTTTGCATTTACATCCTTTTCTTCTTCATATGAGTATTGCATCCTAGATATGTATAATTATTCACCTGCTCCAAAATGTTATTGTCAAGTACAATTTTACTTCTGAGAGGATCTACACTTTGAAATGTCATAATCTTTGTTTTCTCTGTAGATATCTTCGATCCATATTCTTCTGTAATTGTGTTAAGTCCATACAGACCTTTCTGCAGATTACCTTCAGAATTAGCTATTATTATTTTGTCATCTGCAAACAATATGGTGTTTAATTTTGTATTTTCTGATATTCTTATTCCAATTTTATATTTCTTGTTCCTGCAACATATTTACTTCGTTGATATAAATCGCAAAGAGTGTTGGGGATAGGGACAGCCTTGTCTCACACCACGATTTATAATTCCTTCTTCAGTAAATCTATTATTTATTTGATCTAATTTAGTCTACAAATAAGATGCTCTGTGAAGTAAATACTCCTACATGCTGAGTTAAACAACCTACTGTATGAAAGGGAACGCATATAAACAAACCAAGTGGGAGGTAGTACAAATGCAGGACAGAAATCGTATATATTAATCCAGAAAAACTGACCTTGAAGCCGCCAACTCCAGTAGTACTGACTTTTTCTTAAAGTTCGGTATGTTCTGAAAATGTATAGTACTTCTGTCTGAACACCCTCACCCGATTCCTAACGTCATTGCAACAGAATTAGCCTACAGCGGATTATTCGGCTCAGCATATAACAGTATTTAGCCATTTGACCTTCAACTCTGGGTCACGAGTTCCCGACTTCAATTTTCTATGTGAGTTCCATACTAGACGAATAGGAGCCAGGGCAGATTTTTCTCGGGGTTTCTCTCTTTTCCCTTGCCAATAGTTTCATTCTATTACATCTCTATAATCCATGACAATTCAATTTCGTTTTACTTCATTCCATGTACCCTTCTGATGATACAACATGTCTAGTAGACCAGCACCGGTATGGATATCACAGCCTAACAGTAATAATGGCTTCATCTCATCCAAAGACCTAGTATTACGCCGGACATGAAACAGAGGATTTAAATTACTAGTATTAATAACATTTTTACAGAATGGTAAGTTTAGTAACAAGTTTAGTGTGCAGTAATATAAAGGTTAAAATATATGAAACCTATATTACTACTGGTACTTCCAATTATTACTTTATTGTAACGGATTGTCAACAGCACGTACGGCTTACTGCCCGTGCGACCCATATTTGTAAATAATATTGTAAATATCTTACTTTTTGTCTAATAAAGTCCTACTACTACTACTACTACTACTACTACTACTACTACTACTACTACTACTGGTACTTGTGGTGGACTGCACGACTCAAAGCAGTCGGAAAAATGCCCCTAATACTTTTTTGACATTATGTATAAAACCATGTACTAGAGATGTCCTAGTTTTTTTGTTGTGATTATTATTATTTATGTTATTTTACTATAGTTTATAGCTACTTTTCTCAGCAGTTCTACATTGTGAATTATCTATTATCGTAATTAAAATCAAGGACTGAGCCCTTGAAACGCCTATTCCGAGACTCAAAAAAATTGTTCAGATTATCTTCTCAATGGTCTATTAACTACCATCCTTCAACCTGGCTTATAATTCAGCACAATTCTAGAAAAACGTTCAAATGGTATTCGACATGTGTCCCTTCCACTTTTCTCTGAACTGTGAGAAGTGTTGTATTATATTGCTAAGTTGTAGACCTTCTCGTGTTGTTTCATTAGGGATGTGATCTCATCTGGTGACCCGACTAATGATCTGAGCAATCTCCTCTATTATATTTTCAATATTCATTCATATTTCTTTCTAATAACCCAGGTTCCAGATCCAGTCGAAGTTTGGCTCTTATTTTTTTGAGTCTCATCTGAGTGTCTCTTGTACTTATTACAAAATGTCTTCAAATTACACTATTCATTTTAATATATTTTGAATTATTATCAAGATCCTCTATACCATTATGTGACATACTTTCCAAATAAGTGAAAGTTTTAACCTGTTCTATGATCTGATCATAAATAACTATTTTAACCCACTTTCCTTCCTTCTTTTGAATACACATTGGTTTTCTGATAACACATTTAGCACATATTTCGAGCTACTCGCTCTAGTTCATTTTCAGAATCACTTAGAGTCGGTTAGTCTTCAGCAAACAGCAACGTTGAAATTTTAATTATCTCACTGAGAGATATTCTAATTAGTTTGAGTTCCTTTCCATCCTTGAACTAATTTATTCATGTAACTAACTAACTAACTCACTGGCACCACGAACCCGTAGATAGGTTCATGGCCACGCGGATATAACATCTCCATACATCCCTATCTTGAGCTAAAGTTTTCCAATCATCCCCTGTATAATCTAATTCCCTCAAATCATAGTTAATGTTATTCTCCCACCTCATTGTTCGTCTACCAACTGGGCGATTTCCCTCAGGTTTTCCTACAAGAAGCCTCCATGCACGTCTTTCATTCCCAATTCGTGCCACATGTCCTGCCATCGTAGTCTACGAGACTTAACTGTTCTTATTATATCTGGCTTCCTATAAAGACTATGTAGTTCACTGTTATGTAGTTTTCTCCATTCACCTGTCTGTTCATCTCTCTTTGGTCCAAACATTATCCTAAGAATTGTATTCTCAAATACTCGTAATCACCTTTCCTCCCTTAAAGTAAGAGACCATGTTTCGCATCCGTATAATATAAACTGGTAGAATAATAGTTTTATATATTTTCATTTTAATGTCTTTTGGAAGGAGTTGGGACGTCAAGAGTCTCTGCAATGCATAATAGCATGCATTTCCGGAATTGAGCCTATGTTTAATTGGACATAAAACGGGAATCAGGACTCGCTTAGAGCAGAATGTTACAATGAACAGAAAAGGCAGTGCGTTTCGGGAGATTGGGTAATCGGTGTAGAAAGGGGATTGAAGGGCATAGGGATGGGTTGGGTATGGGAGAGGAGTACGCGGAATAATAGAAATGTTTGGAGGACAGTTAAGAAGAGACTAATCGATATAGACAGACAGTATATAGAAGCAGAGTGTAACCAGAAAATATCGCTCACCCTGCAGACGGAACTGAAACTTTCGTGGGGAAGGGAGAAATATATTGACTCTTTGGATGGGGATGATAGAAGTGCTATTGCATGGTTTCATTTGGGGGGATGGATGGCCCATAATTTAACAAATGATGAAGGCATTAAACTATGCCCACTATGCGATGACCATGAAAACTGGCAGCATATTATAGCATGCTGTAGAGAGACAGAACAACTTAGATTACAGATGCTGCCGGAGAGATTTCTCAGGTCGGATCGAGGGAGAGTGGCGTGTTGGGATCTATTAGGACGGATCGAGAGTGAATCAAAAACATGCAAATTTTGGGTACAGTAAGAAAATTGAGATATAACAAAATTGTAGATTAAGGATATATGTATTAACAATAAGAAGAATCTCAATATGGTCTTTGTTTTCGATCTTTAATCACGTTATATAATAAGTAGGTCTGATAAGTTGAATAGTCTGATAGCGCATTTAATGTCTGCAGTGACGGGGGGAGGGGGGTATGAGTGTGCGGTGTGTATATGTGTGGGGGTGTGTGGGTGCATGTGTGTGTGTTTTTTTATAATTTGTTTTCTAGCATTTTTTTTAATATTAATGTACGGAATGTGGATGAATGTAGATATGTATTATTGTGATTTAGTGTAGACATAGATTTTACATGTAGCCTGTTATTGTTTTTTGATACAGGTGTATTTGTAGGTATTTGTTTTATATTATTAGTTTAATTTTTTTATTCATGGAAAAATAATGCACGTACGGCCAAGCAGGCCCGTGCGCAATGTAAATGCATATGTATTTGCTTCATTCTGAAAAAAAGGCAATAAATTCCATTATCTATCTATCTATCTAATTTCTTTGTGCATCTCATTCCTATTAGTGATTATTGTTCATGGGTATTTGAATTCAGCCACTTCCTCAAAATTTCCCTCACTTGTTATTACCTGTCCATTTCCATTATATAATGTATTTCACGAGGTAGCGTGCTGCCTTGTCAGGCAGCGGGCCCGGATTCGATCCCCGGTAGGGGCATTTTCTCTGGGTGAGGTTTTTTATCGGGGTTTTCCCTCACCTAAAGACAAATGTCAGGAAACCTTTAAGGCCCAAACGGTCCCCGAAATCATATGGCCATCATCATTATCATCATCATCATAATTCACCGGTGTGGAAAGCAACGGGAAGCTACCACGCCTACAATTCCCTAGAAAAGCTGCAAGCATAGCATGAAATGCTATGATTACAGTGAAGTACCTCTCTCGGGCAGAATTACTATGGGAGGATGGAATGTATTTCTATGTGTGGCCATATATTTAGTTTTGTTTATATTTACTTCCAGTCCCAATTTCTTAGTGTTACTCAATAGTGTGTGCGTTTTGGTCTTTAATATCTCCTCGCTATCGCCCAATTGTATTATAGCATCAGCATAAACTAACAGCTTATTAATACCATTGAGTTGTTCGCCCTCTTCATCCTCCCCAGATTTGATGGCATGCTCTAGTATAAAGTTAAATAGCAGAGGACATAGTGCATTTCCCAGCTTCAACCCATTGTGGATTTCAAACGTATGCGAAGAATATCTGCCTACACGCACCCAACTCATTTTGCAGGATACTATATAACTTCTCCCTCTTAATTGAATAGCATACCTTTTTTAAGTTTACTTATAGTCGATGTACAGTACCATTATATTCCCATTTATTTTCTAAAATCTGTCTTATACTAAAGCTCTGATCTGTTGTAGACCTGTTTCTTCTAAATCCACATTGATAATCTCCTAGAATGTCATCAATATAAGGGGTATGTCTGCTTACTAATATATTTGATAGAATATTGTACCAAGTTGAGAGTAATGAGATGTCCTTGTAGTTGTTTCAATTAGTTTATCTCATTTCTTATAGATTGATATAATAATGGATTCTTTCCATTCATCTGGAAGAGCTTCTTTTTCCCAAATCATATTAAGCAACCGGCGTATCTCAATTTTTCTCTCCCTGATTTTATCAGTTCAGCTGGGATCTTATCTGGACTTAATGATTTATTCATCTTCAATTTTTCTATCGCCATATCAACCTCTAATGCATTTGGTTCTGCGACTAGCATTTCTGCTCTCTGTTAATTATCCTCTTCAATATCCTGTTCTGTGTGTAAATTTAATAGCTGATTAAAGTAAATTTTCCATCTATTGAATATACTCCTGGAATCTGCAATCATATCCCCATTTTCACTCCGAATTATGATTGTTCTAGCCTAAAACCCTTTCTTCTCTATTCTAATTCCCTGATATAATTCATAATGTTCCTATTTTTTGCATTCATTTCAAGATCATTAATCTTCTCCCTCAAATATTCCCTCTTTTTACTCTTTAGTAACCTAGCATTTTCCCGTCTAATACTACATAATTGCTCTAAATTTACCTCATTTGGCTCTTATAACCATTTCATTATTGCTAGCTTTTTTTCTTTACAATATCAACACATTCCTCAACAAATCATTTCTTGTTTTGCTTCTTTTTAAATATCCAATGCTCTCTGATGCCGACAATGTAATAGTAACTCTTATAGCCTCCAATTCTATATTTATATCAGTTTCTTCTTCGTTTGCCACATTGTCATCTGAAGATTCCAGTACTTCCAATCTATTATCAATGTTTTATATAGCTACAAACTGGAAGGTCAAGGGTTCAAGTCCCGATGGGTGCACGATTTTTAAACTGACCCAACCTTCTGGCCTTGGGGTCGACTCAGCCACTAACGGAAATAAATATCAGACGCTTGTTCTGGGGTAAAGGCGGCGGTCACGCAGGGCTTACATCATTTGCCGATTGTCCAGAAAAAGTGGGAGCCTTAACCTCCCACTATCCGAAGGGCCTCCTGAGGCCTGTAGTGGGATTACTTTACTATATATATATATATGATATGAAAAGAAAAATGAATGCTTGAGTCGGGATTTGAACTCGAGTCTCTAAAGTAGAGACTGGAGTTCAAATGCCGACTCAAGCATTCATTTTTCTTTTCATATCATATTTGCCTTCATTGCCAAATGTCAAAAAAAAAATATATATATATATATATATACACACACACACACACACACATATTGAATAATATCGGAGAAAGGTTACATCCTTGTCTCAGACTTCTTATAATGGTACCTTACTTGAACTTTTAAAAGCATTTATCTTAATTAATACATTTGTGTTCGTATATATAGGCCTATAACTCTAATAGTTTCCAATAGTTGTACATGAATTCCATAAAATTATAAAATATTCTATAAAATTGACCGATGCTTGATCAATATTACGAATGGTAAAAAGGTTCGCAAATTAAACTCTATTTTTTTATTTTTTATAAAACTGGTACAGTACAACTCCCCCCTTTCCTAAATCCAGATCGTTCTTCAACTAGGTATGATTCTACTAATTTTGATATTTAGATACATAGATCATCTGTTGATTAATGCCTTTGACATCGTCCGATTCCTAATAGCTAATTTTGTCGGTCCATCCAATCTCCTGGTTGTAAATGTTTCTCCTTCATGTAAAAATATATTCCCTGATTCAGGAAGTTTTAGGTCTTCCTCTACCTCGACTTCCCTCAGGTTTCCAATCCAAAACAGATTTTGGTAGTCGATCCTCTTCCATTCGCTGGACATGTCCGTACCATCTTAAATGCTGAGTTTTAATATAATCTAAAATAGTGTCTTCAATCTTAATTTTCTCCCTTATAACTGAGTTCCTAATTTCTTCTCTTCTTGAAATTCTTGCTGCCCTTCGTATAAAACCCATTTCCGTTGCCAAAAGATACTTATTTGTTTTTGTTGTTAATGGCCAAAGTTCTGATCTATAAGTAATGATGCTTTTACCAACCGTATGATGTATATTAATTTTATTTTTATTACTTATATTTTTATCCCAGAGGCAAGCAATTGCAAATATTCCTTTATTATTTCTATTTCTTATTTCCTCTTCATAACTCCCATTTTTATTTATTAATTTCCTATATATGCGATCTCACTACAAGATATTATTGTTTCTCCAGTCTCCAAAATTTAATTTTGTTCTGGTTCACCAATTAATAAA
This sequence comes from Diploptera punctata, assembly GCA_030220185.1. NCBI lineage: Eukaryota > Metazoa > Arthropoda > Insecta > Blattodea > Blaberidae > Diploptera > Diploptera punctata. Next base: position 1,663,659 of record JASPKZ010010239.1, on the reverse strand, counting down.
TATTTTGTTTTCTTCATGTTCAAACTTAATTCTCATTTTTCATATTCTTCTATTAATTTTCTAGTCATATATCTTAATAATCTTGTGCAATTAACAATTGATCATCTGCAAAATATAAGTTGTATAAAGTTTTGTTGTTTGAAATAGGAATTCCAATGTTTGAACATTTTCTCCTCTAATTCTTTAATATGTCATGTACATATATTTTAAACGGTGTCGGCGATAGACAACAACCTTGACGAAGAAGACCTTTATTTATTGTAAAACCACGTGACAGTTTACTGCCAATTTTAATTTTAGATATGCAATTGTCATATAAATTTTGTATAGCTTTAATTATTATAGTTTTAATTCCCATACGTCTTAAAGCTTTTGTTTTTTTTTTTTTAATATGTTTGCGTATATTTTGTATAAGCTACATAGAAGCATTATGCCTGTATAATCATCTAAAATTTCCTAATCGCCTTTACCGCATATATTTATTATTAATCCTCTTGTCCATTCACTAGACATCACATCTTTCCTATAAATATTATTAATAAACTTCAGAATCCTCTCTTGTTTTCTAAATCCTGCATATTTAATTAAGTCAATATTAATCCTATCTATTTCACGGCTTTTTATATTTTGTGTTTTTGATATTATCTCTTTAAATTCTCTTTTTCAGATGTATTCAGTGGCATGATTATCCAAATAACTATATTATAGCATCTGCAAAACGAAATGTAAATGTTTAACCTTTCTTCCTTATTCCAAATTTTCTTGCAATGTTTTCCAATTATTTTGTTGTAACTGCATTTATTTTAAGATTATCTGCAATACCTAATCTAAGTTTATTGGAAACTTTAAATGCATATTTTTGTGTTTCTATAAAATTTATTTCTAGGGAATTCATAAAATGTTCCCAGTCTTCCTTTTCAGTCTTCCTAGACAAAGTTATTCTTTTACAATGGATGTTTGTTATTCATATTGTCTTTCATCCACTATTTTCCTTGTTTGTAGATATCTCTTGTATGACTTTTTTATTTTCTATATCCTTCTTTATTTCTTCATTCCATGTGTGTTGTCAATTTCCTCGTTTCCTTTTTTTACTCTTAGGCTTTTTGAGGTAGCTTTCAAAATAAATGTTTTAATTCGATCCCTTTCTTTTACAATATGTTCTGTTTACAATAGTGATTGTAATCCTACGTTTATCCTGTTTTCATGCTTGCTTCTTCTAAAAGGTATATCTTATACTGGTTGAGGTATTTTATGATTCTTCATGATGCTATGTATTTATGTGGTAAATGGGATATACCTATAAAACTATTATGTTCTGTATTCAGCTCAATTCCTCTAAATAATTTTGTGCCGGAAATCCGTGTGATTTTAATTTCTGATTGACAATAACACAATATATAATTGATCTTTGGTCTCTTGTAGTCCGTGTTTATTTATGAACTTCTTTGTGTTAAATATATATATACAGAATTCCTTCAAAAATTTCCCACTTTTATTGGACACTTAATGTCTATTATTACCCATACGTTGTGGGATAGAGTTATTCCCAATTCTAACATTAATATCCCCAAGTAGTACTATATAATAATTCCCATTTATTCCATCTACTATTTTCTGTCGTTCTTCATTGAAATGTTTTGTCTCTATTGAATTTGTTTATGGTTCATGTACTCATATTAACGCTATATGATTCCTTCCTGTTTTTAATCGTATTGTTATTATGCTATCTGAAATCCAATCATATGATATTATGTGTTCTTAATTTAATTTATACGAGTAGAAAATTAATCATTTTTTATGTCTGTAAAACTTAACCCTACTGAAATTGAAGAAAACACCTCATCTTCTATACTTCCTCAGGTAAAATAAGTAATAACAATATATTAATAATAAATAATAATAATAATAATAATAATAATAATAATAATAATATAATAATAATATATTATTATATTATTATTATTATTATTATTATTATTATTATTATTATTATTATTATTATTATTATTATTATTATTATTATTATTATTATTATTATTATTATTATTATTGATAGTATTAAACCTAGACAATATTTAACCTCAGATCATTAAAGGTGCAGTTGATATCTAGATGTCAAAAGAATATAATTTTGCTAGAAAATTCGGGCACGAGACGGGATATACAGATTTACGTCTCTTCCGAAGGAAGCCATAGTCCGAATGTTTATGCCCACACTAAAATTGTCCTGAGCCGATTTGAACTTAATCACTCGAATAATCAGAAAAGAGTAGAAGAACGTCGGGAAATTGGACCCCTATTTTGAATTTGTTGTTTTTTCTCCTTTAATTAAGGGATTTTAATTTTGTTTAATTACAGTGATTATCATTAGTGTTATAACTATGAAATAGCATTCTTATTTTATTCAAATATGGAAACATCTTCATAATTAATAAACCTTTTTACATTAAAATAAATTATAAAGATGTTTCCATAATTTATAAACCTTTTTACATTACAATAAAGGTCCACTTTATCCTCCATATTCGGATAAAGTGGACCCCAGAGTTTATCCTAGCCTTTAGACTATTTTAAGTTTATTTAGTCTATTAATTTATGCAGACACGCACAAATTAATCTGGAACTATTTATGGCTGATCGTAATTAAAAGTGTTGATATTTACTGTTTTGAAAAATTATCGTTGATTATACCATTCACGTGTCATTCATCTGCTTACAGTGATGGTTTTGGGTTTAGGTAAAATTACGAGGAAATTAAATAAAATTAATCAAGTGTATAGCTTTTATATATAGCACCCTTGCTGATAAAATATACGTATTCGTGTAAAGTGAGCCCAAGTCCACTTTAACCGCCTCGTGGAGCGTCTACATTAAACGAACCCCTTTGTCATTTTTTATTATTTTATACAGCAGCCATGTCACATAATATCAAACCAAATCCATCAGTTTATTAAAACAGCATCTGCATAATATATTTAGGAGTTGTTTCAATATTTGTAATATTCAATAGGAGAAATTAAGAATTAATTCTTAGCTTGAAAAGCTTTTAAATGGTCGTTTTCATAAATATCACAAATAAACTCTTCTCCGCACAAAAAATAAAAGAAACTGGCCTTGAAATCGTCAAAGTTGACGATGAGAAGAAACTAAAACATTTTCTGTTCCAGGGCAGCACCAATTAAAGAATATATTAACAGGATCCACTCAAACCGAACGTTCCACATCACCCGAAGTTCCTCAACTCATAATAGTTTTTATATTATTTCTGAAAATTGTCCCTGAAAAAGTTTAAACAACACAACCTTATATATAAAAATATTTGTTTGTTTGTTCGTTCGTACTTTATGCGTTGATCCGATTGTGATGGTACTTTGTGCAAAATGTTCAGGAGATTACAGAGATGAACATAGGCTATAAGAGAGTTGTGATACTCAACTCCTACACCCTTAAAAATCGCACTTTGTTGTGGAAAACGTTTAAAAAAAGTAGCTCTTAGGACGCTTATACGGCTTACGCTACCTAAACTATAACAAATACACAAAATTAATGTACACAGAATTGAACATCTCAAGAGGCTCTACAAAACCGTCCGCGACAGCATATATTTATCTCTAGCGCATAACTCACAATAACCATTTTTGTCTATCATTGATGCCAAGAATATCGAGACAAGTACATAGATTCCTTGTGCAAGCATAGCAGCACATGGCGGGTATTCGTTTAAGGATAACTCACAATAACGAATTTTGTCTTTTAGCTCATTTATGCCAAGAAGATTGAGATAAGTAGATTTCCTGGCTACACCGGGTAATCAGCACGGGGAATCTTAAAATAATTACGATATACATTTATAATTATTTTTCATTTTACTTATTCAACTAATCATTAGACGGTGGGGTCAGGATTTTTAAACTGACCCAAACCTTCTGGCGGCACTATGGCCCTGGGGTCGACTCAGCCTCTAACGGAAATGAGTACCAGACACTTGTTCTGGGGTAAAGGCGGCCGTCACGCAGGGCTGACAACCCGGCTGACATAAAGTGCCGATTGTCTAGAAATAGTGGGAGCCTTAACCTCCCACTACCCCAAAGGCCTCCTGAGGCCTGTAGTGGGAATACTTTACGTTACTTTACTAATCATTAGAAGTGCATTAATGTTTGTATTTTAGCTTATTTATGCCAAGAAGATCGGGATGAGTTGATTCCCAGATAACGCCGGCTAAACAGCAGGGGTATATAAAAACAATTACGATATATTTTTTTTTCCTTTTACTTATTTAACTAAACATTAAACACATTACTTTTCTCATTTCAGCTCATTTATGTCAAGAAGATCGGGATAAGTGGATTCCCGGGCAACGCCGGGTAATCAGCATGGGATATCTAAAAAATATAAATTTATAACTATGTTTCCTTTCACTTATTCAACTAAACGTAAAAAAACACATTAATATTCATTTATTTAAGTGTATATAGTTAGTTAATAATATTCTCGTTATAAATTTGTACATAATAAAAAAAGGAACAACTAAGTTGAAATATTATCTTCCATTGATGTATGACGAGAATATGCTAAATATAAATTGATTTTCAATTCACGTAACACATTTATTTTCCTTGTATTAATATTTAATTTCTACATCACCCACATCACTTAATTTTTTGTGATTTTTTAGTGGCATAAATAACGCTCTTATGTATTAGCTCGTTATGTTAATAGTTGACAAAATAAAGAGCGTCATGTCAGGAATCAATTGGAGGGAATGTTCTAATATACGCCAGATTCTGAAGGTAATTTTGCAACGTGTTTTCTACGTAACTTTGACCAGAATTTGTTTTAATACGTAAAGTAAATTTAAAATAGTTGTTAAATTAATATATCCATTAACAAAGTATTGTTTTCTATCAACAAGATTTGCCTAATATTGAGATGACTTTTAAGATTTAAATAATAGGTTTCTTACATTTTAAATATATCCAAAAAAAGCAAATTTTACTTTTGCTACTGGAAACGCTCTCTAACTTTATAAGAGTAATAAAATTGGCCACATGCATGGGCTACTTAGTACACATAGGAAAAAAATATTCCAAATGAATGGGAGGAATTAATTATCGTACCAATATATAAGAAAACAGATATAACTGACTTAAACAACTACAGGAACATCTCGTCCACCGCTGTGGTTTCGAGGTAGCGTGCTGCCTTGTCACGCAGCGGGCCAGGGTTCGATCCCCGGTCGTGGCAGTTTTTCTGGGTTAGGTTTTTATCGGGGTCTTTCCTCACCTGTAAGACAAATGTCAGGAAAACTTTAAGGCCCAAACGGGCCCCCGAAATCATATGGTCATCTTTATTATCATCATCATCATCCTTCACCGGTGTGGAAAGCAATGGGAAGCAACCACACCTACAATTCCCTAGTAAAACTGCAAGCATAGAATAAAAAATTCTATGATTGCAGTGAAGGACCTGCTCTCTAGCAGAATTAGTATGGGTGGATGGGAGGAGCATCTCATTGCTTTCAACCTCTTGCAAAATTCTGCAAAGAAAAAAGAAAAGCGTGCAACTCAATGGTATCAATGAGCTGTTATTTTTTTTGCTGATGGTATAGTGTTTTTAGCCGATAGAGAGGAAACATTAACGATTAACACCTACACTAAATACCACTAAGAAATTAGGGCTGAAAGTAATCATCAGTGAAACTAAATATAAAATCACACATATAAATTCATTATACTCGTATAATGGAAATAGCCAATTAATGAATGACAAATGAGTGAAATTTTGAAGAAGTGGCTGAATTAAAATACCTAACTAACTAACTAACTTACTGGATACTATCGAAAGCATAGGTCTATTGCCACGCGGACATAAGCTCTCCACATATTCCTATCCTGAGCTAATGTTTTTCAATCATCCCCTGTATAATCTACTTCCCTTACATTATGGTTAGTGTTATTCTTCCACCTCATTCTTGGTCTACCCACTTTTCCTTCTAGTTTTCCTACTTGAAGCTTACGTGCTCCTTTCATTTCACATTCGTGCAAATGTCCCACCCATCGCAATCTACAATTCTTAACTGTTCTTATTACATCTGGTTTCAGATAAAGATCGTATTAGCTAACTGATATGTAGGCTTCTTCATTCTGTTCATCTCACTTTGGTCAAAAATGTTTCCTAAGAACTTTATTTTCAAATACGCGTAATATTTTCTCCTTCCTTAAAGTAAGAGTTCAAGTTTCGCAATTGTATAATGTAACTGGGAGTATAATAGTTATATATGTTTTCAGTTTAATGTTATCTGAGGGGGACTTGGGACAACAAGAGTTCCTGTAATGCATAACAGCAGGCATTTCCAGAATTGAGAACAAGTTTAATTTATTTGTGTATCTCATTCTTATTTGTGATTATTGTTCCAAGGTGTTAGAATTCGGTCACTTCTTCAGAATTTCCCTTATTTATCATTATCTTATTTATAATAAGACAGAAGACTTTAACAGATCCCTGGGCTTATAACCTGAGAAATTAATGATAATGATGTTAATTTATTATTATTATTATTATTATTATTATTATTATTATTAATGAAATACTAAGTTTAGTGTATAAAAGAAAATAAGGCTATAGAACCCCCTAAGGGCAAGCCCCTCCTGTTTACGTACGGATTGTTTAGTTATTTCTCACATGGCGAACCAGTCCAGGTGAGGGTTTTTTTTTTCATTTTGATCCTTGCCTAGGTTACCTTTCCTCTCCCTTGCTGCCGCAGTTCTGAAACACTTATCCAAACCATTTTACACCTTGATACCTCTCTCGTTAGACTTTTCGACTGAAGTCATTAAGATAAGGGCTGCATGTAATTTATATAATCTATAACCGTTTATTTTTTTATATTTCTATAACTTGATTGGATTATACCGTAGTGATGGTTACGTCAATACAATTCGAACTCCGCGAGTTGAATTCCTATCGGATCCAGGATTTTAAAACTAGACTAACTGGCCTAATCCTTTTACTGCGCTATGGACCTGCCGTGGACTGTCTCTATAAGGGAAATTACTTGCGGATAATGTTCTAAGAATGAAAGCATCTGGGAATAAATTAATTGTACCTATTTTCTAGAAATAAGGGAGCTTTAAGTCCTTTAGTGAAATTCATTTGCCCTTACAGGCCTATAGGCTTAACATTTGTATGGACGAAGAAGAAAAAAACTTTTATGTAACTTATATTGTTTGATATATTTTTTATATTTTGTGCTGGTTGAGTAGAAGAGAACACATTTTGGCGTTATATCTGCCATAATTAATCAAATAATAATAATAATAATAATAATAATCAAAAAACTCTCAGAATACAAGTAGAGAAATTGAACATAATAATAATGAAATACAGAACAAAATGAAAAAGCACTTAGCAAGGATGACTGAGAATGGATTACCAATAGCAACATGCAACTATTCACCACGAGTAAGAAGAAGTTTGGGAAGACCAAAAAAATGGAAACAGCAGCAATTTGGAGCGGGAACAGGCAAGTAAGTAAACCTAAACAGTGACGAATAATAATAATAATAATAATAATAATAATAATAATAATAATAATAATAATAATAATACTTGAATTAGGGATTGATCAATGTTTGCTGCACGTAATTGCGTTCCATAATTTTGCTCATGGTACACTATCATATGTTTTCCTAAATTTATAAAAACTAATCCAAATTCTTTTGATTTATTTTTATTTTTATCAACGATTTGTCGTATTACAAATATATCATCCACACAAGATCGGCCAGCTATAAATCCACATTGTCTTCTATTCCACTCTTTCATTTTTCTATTTTGTTTTTTATTACTTTTCCTAGTCATTTCATCAGGGAATTTATAACATATATTCCACGGTAATTTTCACAATTTCATCTCCCCTCTTCTTAAATATGGTTATGATATGACCTACTGTTGTTTATTCAGGCATTTTTCCTTGTCTTAAAATTTGATTAAATAGTTTCGTTATGAGTTTGATTAAAATTTTTCCTCCATTTTTCAATATTTCTAAATGCATTCCTCCTTGTCCTGATGATTTGCGATTTTTCCCTTTCATTACAACTTCTTCTACTTCTACCTTTGATAATTCTGTTTGGATTCCTTGAAATAACTTTTCTGTTTTATTTTCCTTAAATTCTTCTCTATTTTAATTTAATAGTTCCTTAACATATTCAATTAATTCCTTCATCTTTATGTTAATTTTTGTTTCATATTGCGTTTCTTGTCTCAGTGATTTAAGTACCAAACGTGTTTCTCTTACAATGTTCAAGCCTAAGTTACCGTTAACATTTGAACATAGTCTTTCCCATTCATCATTCTTTGCCTTTCTTATTTTTCGTATTATATTATGATTTTTCTCTCCATATATTTTATGACTTTTTTGTCATTTCTTAAATTCTTCTTTCTTGTATTTTATTGCTTCTTGTATGTTTTCTTACTACTACCTTTGTTTCTTTCTGATCTTACCCTTTTTTTCCAAATACCTCTGCTGCAATTCTAATTGAAGTATTTTTATGTAATTGTGTAATTCTTTTGTTTCCAATTCCAGTGAATCGTCTATTTCTCAATCCATTCTTTTTGTTAATAATGTTTTATACTTAAATTAGTTTAAATTTTCAATACCTATACAAAAATGTAGATATGACTAAAATTTTGCAGAGTTTCAAGATAATTTCCTTCCTCAGTTATCATTATACTATTCGTTTAATTGTAACAATTAATCGAATAATTATTTGTAATTTGCATTTTAAATAATTTGATATCACCCACTTTGTTTAATATATATATAGACGATATTTTAAATAAATGGAAAGTTTTAGTAAATCCAGGACTAAGAATGGATAATAAAGTGTGCATAAATAATCTTCTATTTGCTGACGATGTAATCATAATACAGAAAAATGAAGACGACTTACAGAAATCAATGCATGCATTAAATCAAATATGTAAATTATACGATCTAAAGATTTCTGTAAGGAAAACGAAGACCATGGCTTTTAGAGGAAGAGATCCAGTGAGATCCAAAATTATTTTAGAAAATCAAAAGTATATGAACAGGTGTCTAGTTTCAAATATTTGGGCTGTGATGTTGGCTACAATGTGGAAAGAGATATTGACTCCAAAAATAAATAAATTTCAGACGGGTGTGTGGAACAATACAGAGAACATTCAAGAATAAAATTAGAAAAGAAACCAAGATAAAAATGTATAATGTTATGGCGGTTCCCACAATATTGTATGGATGTGAAACTTGGGTTCCAGTGAAAAGACAGAAGGATAGAATACAGACGGCAGAGATGCGGTTCCTAAGACAAGTAAAAGGATGTACAAGACTTGATAGAATAAGAAATGAGGATATAAGAGAAGAATTGAAAGTACAGCCTTTATTGGATAAAGTCACGAATTACAGACAGAAATGGATTGATCAGATGGATGGAATGAGTAAGGAGAGATATCCATTGTTAGCAAGAAATTATCAAGCAAGAGGAAGGCGTGATGTTGGAAGACCTAGAAGACGTTGGGCTGATGCATTATGAAGTCGGAACGGGCAATTGCCTAATCCCTGGAGTGATGATGATGATGATGAAATAATTTGATATTTTGTATAAAATTTTGGAGCTTATTTAATTAAATTAATGAATTTAATATTTGGTTTCATTGTTCTGATGTGTTCTGTCCCAATAAAATTAACCATTTTTGTCTTTTCTTTGGAAATGTCCTAATTACATTTTATTCCTGCTTCATAGGGTACCTGAAGTGTTATTTGTAAATTGTCTTCAGAATTTGAAACAATGAGATAGTCATCGCAAACAGTAAGATATTAAATATAAATTCTTTGAAATTTAAGATGTGTTGTATCTTCTCAAGCCAGATGTTAACCGTAATATATATTATTATTATTACTAATATTATTCATACACGATATGAAATCGTTGTAAACGTGATGGAAGCCCAAGTTACAAATAACTAATATAATTATCGTAATATAAACATGCTACGTTTACGTAAGCTCAAATGTAGTCTATATGTGTATCTTTCACAATGTATTAACAAGAAATAAATAAAACTGAAAATAAATATCAAAGTTCAAACGAAAATGAGGTAACATATAAGCAAGTAAAAAAAAGTAATTAATGATATTTGAGTTTATGAAGTAACAAAGTCATTATTTCCAGAAGAGATATGTTTACGTAATAAAAAGAAAACGTGATATAAAAAGTATTAAATAATAAACTAATGACAAATACATAGAGTTAATTAAAATTGTTTTCAATACATGTAGATGAAATTAATAAAAAATGTTAAATAAAGAGGCTAGATAATTTCCTGAGTTTCCTAAACAGAGAATAATTTAGTGAAATAACTTTATTGAAATCAATTTTCAAGTCTCCTTGCAAGGGACTAACACTAACAATATCCCCTATAAACATCAGAATGTTAACAGACTAGCTTAGAATGAAAAAATACATGATCTAATGTAAACATCTTAAAGTTAATTTTTTAATACCCCAGGTTGCCCTTTTTTTCGACATTTCTGGTGATTTCTCCTAACATTGGCGTAATTGTAACCCACTTCTGAGGTTGGAACGCCTGGAAGGCGGGGTTACGTTGACCTGATGATATGATGGGTGATGATGATGAAAGTGATGCGCCAGGAGAGTCCTTAATCCTAAGATGAAAATGAATGATGATGATTGCGATGGCCATGTGATGTTCGGGGACCGTTTGGGCCTTAACGTTTCCTAACGTTTGTCTTATAGGTGAGGAAAAACCCCGATAAAAACCACACCCAGGAAATTGTCCCGACCGGGGAACGAACCCGGGTCCGCTGCGTAACAAGGCAGCACGCTACCTCGAAGCCACAGCGGTGGACCAAATTAAAAATATAGTTTTTTCTGCCTTTTCAGTGATTTATTATTTAATATATAAATATAAATATTTTAAAGCTAAGTGTAGGCCTATCAAAAGTATCCGTATATTAAAGAATATAAAATTATGAAGTAATTTCTGGTAGTTCCGAAGTTGGAACATAATATTCCATTCATAACTTAAAACTCATAGCAAAACACATAATCCGAAAATATCCACGAAGAAAAACTAATGTCATAAAAGGTAAAAGAGCCAGTGAGAAGTAAGATTTTCACAGATAGTTTCATACTGAAACAGGTAAATTCCTTTCAGTATTTAGGCTACACACAAACATTATGTGGCGCGTCGTAATAACGACGTTCAAATTTCTGGGGCGAAGGTGAGAACAGTGGTCTAGCATTGGGTGGAATAGATTTGCGAGTCGCCGACTCGCAAGTCTAAAGATACGCCAATACCACCTGTGTCTGAGTTGTCATTCCAAAAAATCTCTACGAGTCACTGCTTTATTTTTCGCGAAAGATCAGTTGCCAGAGGCTTCCATATTTCGAAGTATCTCGAACCTCAACCTAGAAAGTTCCTCCCCGCCTATATAATGTGGCAAGGATGGAAGCCAGTTAATCGTGTTTTGACAGCGAGAAGTGAAGAAAAGAGGGCTGCAGAGAATTGACTCATCAGAGACTGTGAAATATAAGTGTGAAACTGATAAATTTAGAATCAAGATTAACTGTTAATGTACATTTTGAACAAATTACTGTTCATAATATGCAAAAGTAAATAAAGGGATTATGAAATATTATTCGACATCTGTGCGTGATTATTTACAACGTAAACTGTTTAACCCCGCGCAACCGCTTTTGCAATAAAATCCAAACTTACCCTAGGTCATTGAGAATCACCAAATACGTCTTTCCAGTTACAAAAGTCCAAAATACATACGACTTAATGAAATAAAATACTGGCATTTTCTGTTCTCTGTTATGGTAACGACGCCTGGATCATTAGTCTCCAAGACAGTTGACAGCTGCAGAAATGAGATTTGTTAGCTGTAGTCTTCTGGGTCATAGGAGAAATACTGACAATATAGCATAATTGAAAATAACACTCAGTGTTTACTGCCTACATCAATATAGACAAGATTGGCTTTAATATGTGAAAAGAATGGAACGTACCAGAATATCCCGACCGATGTTTCACTACATGACCAAGACAAGTGATTTAATAGAAAACTTCACAAGAGATGGTTGGACACCGTAACAAGCCATTAAGCCTACTAACTGACAGGATACTGACATTCTGTTCGCTATTATCTTACTAAGCACTAACTTCGTTATTTGAATATATTGTTTTTTCTTACAGATATACATATTTTAAGCAGATTTTTTTTTTCGAATTTCAGGAGCCCGGGCTTTCATTGTTATGTAAATATAATGAAAATTAATAGCCAATGTCTGTGTCATGTATTGTGAAGTATCCGCAGCTGTTATAAAAATAATTTATATAATTAATAACAACACTAGAATGAACTGCAGTAATAAATTTCAGTAGAAACACAGTGGATTTTCGAGTCAGTATGATATCTTATCAGCCATTCATTCATTTGCTGTATATATTTCTCTTGGCGGGGTTTCATAAAATAACATGAAAAAAAACCTGATTTCGTTCTAAAGTTTAGTATAACACTAACATACATTTATTATTATTATTATTATTATTATTATTAAACATTATTACTATTATGTTATAATCATTATTATTGATATCATTGTCATTGTCATCGTTTTTCCCATTATTTATTATTATTATTATTATTATTATTATTATTATTATTATTATTATTAAACTTTATTAGTATTACGTTATAATCGCTATTATTGTTATCAATGTAATTGTTCGTCCTTGTCATTATTATTATTATTATTATTATTATTATTATTATTATTATTATTATTATTATTATTATATTATAGTATTTTGTGGGGTTCAGTTACATATTTCAACTCCGGAATTGAAATAAATTACACGAATAATAAAAATTAAATACGAGTTGGTTACTTTCAATTCCACATATTCAGGTACAAATGTTCGCAGTACTATCACCGAGCTATAGCATTAGAACTTGCAATAGTTTTAGACTTTCCCTTACAGTGTGCGTCCCTACTTGAAAGCGTGCAGTTTGCCTCACTACATACCAGTTTTTTATCTGTTGTTTTCAGAAATCTTGTATAGTTTATAAAAACCCTAATTATTATATGTGTTTTTTAATTTTATGACGTAGAATATAGTTACATAAGATTTTAATTGAAGCTTCTGAAAATAGATTAGCAACTTTTTATACTAGGTCAACAAAAACTGTTTCTTTACTTTACTTGTCTTCCATAATTTAGATCATGTGCTGTGACTTCAAAACCACATTATACTTTCCATTTTCTATTGCTTTAATAGCAATTATCACAATGTAAGTTTTTTAAGTTATGGCTATTGTTCCGTCTGTTCTCTTAAGTTCATCATACAGTTTCTTGGAATATTAATCGAGGTGCTCTTTCAATACTGTGATATCCGATATAATGAAAGGATAACTTCAGTGATAAATATTTTCTATTCATTTATTTTCTTTATTGTCCTTAGGCAATTTATATGTCCTATTTTACATGGCCCTACAGTGACATGACCTGTCAGGGAGGGTGTTCAAACTTTGGATTACATATGTACATTTATGAAGACACATAAGGACATGGAGGGCCTCCTCGAATGAGGAGCAACTCAATGGTCCCTGGTTCGATTATAGTAGATTCAGACAGAGGGAATTTCATTTATTCATTCATGCTGGTCACTAATTGGTTGAGAGTTTTTGATATGTACCTTAAGAGAGTTAGCATGAGCATTTAAAACAAGATACACCATTAACTGACACGTTCATATTAAAGAAGCCAATATAAAAGGATTAATAAGATATTCTAATAATGTTCGGTGACTATTTGCGTCTTAACGTATACCCGACATTTGTCTTACAGGTGAGGAAAATCCCCAAAAAATTCCTCACCCAAAAAAGTTTGGATCGAATTCAAGGTCCACTGCATAGGAGGTAACGCCATTACCCCGATACCATACCGATGGAGCTTTCGATGAATACTAAGATGAATGTGCCTAAATATATATATAAATATAATGGATTATGCTTATGAATCTGGTGTTTCTCAGGAAATTTGTTCTCTGAATACTCTGACTTTCGCCTTCCAGTTCAGGTATATACAGAAAAATCGCAAACAAATTACAAACCGACCGTGAATGGAATCCGGGTCTGCAGCCTTAGAAGCAATGGTGTTCCCCGTAAATCACAACGATTGTCAGAAATTATTTTACATATTTGCTTTGCGATCTATGAAAAATTTCAAAGATATAAAATGATTATCCTAGAAGACAACATAGATCATTAATTTGACAAAAATTGTATCAAAACAATGAAATAACAAAGAAAATACCGTACTTTGTGTATTTCACATACGATTTTTAAATTAGATAATTTATAAAGTTGATGTCGATCTGGTAAATCAACGTATCTAGTAACCGCAGAAACAGGCTGATGAATTTGATCGGTGCAACTACAAATTATGTGTCCAATTACAACCACAAATATAACTCTAACCATCCGCCAATTACATCCAACCTTTCCCTCGCTTCACTCAATCATGGTACGTATCATTTTTGTAACAGTAGATCAATAAAATTCTTCCCCAGTTAAAAATAAACCTAACAATTGTATCAAAACTCACTAAAATATCACTCTTTTATAGATTTACAGGCTGTATTAAAACAGTTCTATTCTAATTTTCTCTCAAAACACGGACATTTTGGATATAAAAATACTTCAAATATGTGACGCGGTAGTCTATACAGGAAACATGTTAGAAACCATCACTTTATGAACTATCTGATTAAAACATCCGTCACACATAAACTGTCGAATTTTTTATCCGATTTTCCTGGTTTGTGGAATTATTTTTCCTTTGTTAATTAAATTGTATATTATACAGCTATATTTGTACAAGGCAAACATGACGGCTGCTCGAGCGATTTTTTTAATTTCGTGTTTCAGGAAAACATCCACATCCAATAATCGAATTCCACTGAGTTTTGGAGAATACCCTCGTAATTTATTTCAATAGCATATAGTGTATTGTGTTACTAAAAATAGAAAATCTCCACAGCTAGAGCTACTTTTTTATATTTTCGTTTCCGGTGATTTCCTAGGCTTAATGATTCGATATTTTCGGTTAACGAACTCGACCTTACTTTTTTAATTTATTTTTATTTTTTAATTATTTATGTAGCCTGGTGGAATTAAGGCCATATGGCCTTCTCTTGCACTCACCAGGACAAACACAAATTACATCAGAATATAACAATCATAATTAACTTTAATATTAAATAGTAAATTAAGATTTGACCAATAAGATAATATCTATTGTATTATGATCTATAATACAATTAGTTAATGATAGTTAAGATTAAGACTAAAACTAATAATAAAATGTATTCCAGCAAGATACATTAAATTGTTGGTAGACCGCCCCTGTCTAATGTAGGAGCCTATATAAAAGACAAAAGAAAATTATGAGATATAGAAAACTAATTTTACAGTTTTACAATTTTTAAACAAATGAAAATATTTGTTAATTTTAATATTATTTTCATAAATAATTAAATTTATTAATTGTTAAAATAATTCTATCAGTGAGGTGTATGAGTTAGTTTGTTATTAAATAACCCCTTAGTTTGTTTTTTAAGAATGTTTTAGTTTGACAGTCTCTGACATAGGGCGGAAGGCAATTCCATGTTTTGACAAGTGAGACTGTAAAATATAATGAATAATATACAGTGTGATGAGGAGGGATATAAAGGACAAAGTGCTGATGGTATCGAGTGTCAATATTATGTGTGTCGGATAGTCTGATGAAGCGGCGTAAAAAATAATTAGGCGATGATGTGTGAAGTATTTTATAGATAAGGGATAGGGAATGGTCAGTTCTATGATTAGACGAAGCCACGATAATTGTTCCAGGGACGGTGCAACATGGTCAAATTTGCGAATACCATACATAAAACGTGCACAAAAATTATGAAAACGTGAAGTTTTTGAATGAAAATAATATTTAAGTCTGTAAAAAGAGTATCACGATAATCAAAATGGGGCATTGCAAGTGTTTCTACTAACATTTTCCTGAGAGTGAATGGCAGACAATTTCTTACTCGATTTAATGAATGAATTATTGAGAGGACTATTTTGCATGTGTGGTTTATTTGTGTATTCCAATTTAAGCTCTCAATAAATACTCCTAAAATTTATTGCTATATGTCAAGTTTTATCCCAAATAAATATAAATTGCAAGACGAGAGTTTTTTGGGCATTAATTGTATACATATATCAAATTAATTTTTGGTGTCTAATATGTATGATTCATGGACAAATGTAAATGGTTTTTCGAAAATATTTTCATGAGAACAGTTCCAATTTCTTAAATCCTTCGTAATTAGATAAAATAACTTAGTTATATTAACTAGGTATTGCATACTAACAACAAGCCTGAATACATTAATTTCAGTATCGCGATCTTCGTTGCTCCAGGGATTAGTCAATGCTACCCGTTCTTGCTTCAAAACATGTATGAACATCGTTTTATTGATCTTCTTTCCATAAGCCTACAGAACAACATTCTTCTTGGGGTACTCCCTTCCGGCATTACATGAACATGCTGTCCCCATTCATTTCTATTGTTTTTAATGTTTTATTCCAAATGATTTATTTTTAATTCTACCTTATTTTTTTCATTTGAGATTTTGTGTGAATGGTTATATCCTCTTGCTGTTCTCAAAAAAATAATTTCAGCAGCCTGTATCGTGTGCTATCAGTTTTCGTCAACACCCCATGTTTCAAATCCATAAAGAGGAGTAAGGGAACGTCCATTATTTTGTAGAACCCCATTCGTGTTTCATTTATACTTTTAGATTTTAGCCTTCTGTTTACTGAACCACATATTTGTCGAAATTGGGGTTTTAACCTTATAAACAATTTCATATGTGTAACTATTACATGTTCGTGAATATTCAAAAGTTGTGACTTGCTCCAATACAATATAATCATTTATAATTTTGGTTTTTACAGTATATTTACGTTGGAAGGTAATTGTTTTTGTTATATTTGTCCAAATTTGATTATTCTATCCGACACAGCGCAACACTGACCTACTTCAGTAGTGGGTAATTTGCGAACTAATGCCGTGTCGTCCCGTATACACTCGCCTCACGTCAGTCTGTGTTGTTTCTAAGTGCAGCTATTACTCTAAGTAAGATGGGTAAGTGCTTATTTTGGCATTTGTTCCTGACTATACATGGCTAGTATCTACGTCCGTCGTGTGACTCAGCAACAGTGTTGCTATGAGTGGAGGTAAACTTCCCGCTGTATAATAATAATAATAATAATAACAATAATAACAATTCTCGCAAAACGTCTGCATGTATATATATATATATATATATATATCATCATCCGGTATCATGGCAGTTGTCGACGTCTTCTGGAAACCATTCCTCTCTGTCCGTCCATTGATCTTCCTCCAATCCCCTGATATTCATAGCATATCCAAGTTTTCTTCGATCTTCCTCACTTCCTCCTTTCTATTGGGATCCATTCCATAACAATTTTAGGCAATCTTTGCTCTGGCATTCTTTTAACATGGCCATACCACTGTAATCTTTTCCTTTCTATATTGCCTATGATGTCCGGCTCCTCTTGTACATAATTTCCCTTATTTCTTTATTTCGTATTGTATCCATTCCAGATTTTCCAGCTGATCTCCTTAAAACATCCATTTCTGTACTTAAAATCCTTTTCATTTCCCTGGTAGGAATTTGCCAGACTTCAGCACCATATGTTAAAATGCTCTGAATTATGGTTTGATATATTTGTAATTTTCTATTTTTGTAATAATTTTGCTCCACCAAACAGAGTTTAAAGCATTTATTGCTTGTTTTGTTTGTGCGATTCTATTTTTTAATTTCCACTGTGTTATCGCCTGAATGGTCCAATTTAGTTCATAAATAAGTGCATTCAATACTAGGTCTAGTTCTTCTCCATTGTTGAATTTTATATTTTCCATTTCTTCTCCTATACACAGGTATTTAGTTTTCTCAATGTTTATATAAAGTCCCCATTTTTTATATTCTTCTTTTAGTTTTTTAGCCATATTTTCTACGTCATTGTGGTCTTGTGCTATTAATACCTGGCCATCTGCAAAATTTAGTGAATACACATGTGTATATTGTTTTATAGTGAATTATTGATTTATTCAGTCTATAGTTTTTATTATTATTTTTATATTTATATATTTATATCCTCATTATTATTGCTGATTGGTGTGTCCATTTTTTGACATTTATTCCTCCAGTCTCTTAGTACTCTTTCGACATAAATTTTCAATAGAGTTGGAGATAAACTGCAACCTTGCTTTAAACCTTTTGTAATAATAAATCCCTCCGTTATATGATTTCCAATTTTTATTTTCGAAATACATACTTTGTACAATGCTTTTATACTTACTTACTCAATGCCACTATCGAACCCGTAGGTTCATGGCCGCGCGGACATAAGCTCTCCATATATCCCTATCCTGAGCTAATGTTTTCCAATCATTCCCTGTATAATCTACTTCCCTCAAATCATAGTTAATGTTATTCTCCCACCTCATTCTTGGTCTACCAACTGGACGTTTTCCCTCTGGCTTTCCTACAACAAGCCCCCATGCACGTCTTTCATTCCCCATACGTGCAACATGTCCTGCCCATCGCAGTCTCCGAGACTTAATTGTTCTTATTACATGTGGCCTCCTATAAAGACCATGTAGTTCATTGTTATGTAGTCTTCTCCATTCACATGTCTGTTCATCTCTCTTTGATCCAAAAATCTTCCTAAGTACTTTATTCTCAAATACTTGTAATCTCCTTTCCTCCCTTAAAGTAAGAGTCCATGTTTCGCATCCATATAATAGAAATGGTAGAATAATAGTTTTATATATTTTCAGTTTAACGTTTTTTGAAAGGAGTTAGGAAATCAAGAGCCTCTGCAATGCATAATAGCACGCATTTTCAGAATTGCGCCTATGTTTAATTTCTTTGTGCATTTCATTCCTATTTGTGATTATTGTTCCTAGGTATTTGAATTCAGCCACTTCCTCAAAATTTCCCTCATTTGTCATTAGCTGTCCATTTCCATTATTTAATGAATTTCTACGTGTGACTATATATTTAGTTTTATTGATATTTACTTCCAGTCCTAATTTCTTAGTGTTACTCAATAGTGTGTGCGTGTTGTCCTTTAGTATCTCCTCGCTATCGGCCAATAATACTGCATGATCTGCATAAACTAACAGCTTGTTAATACCATTCAGTTGTAAGCCTTCCTCATTCTCTAAAGATTTAATGGCATGCTCTAGTACAAAATTAAATAGTAGAGGAGATAGTGCATCTCCTTGCTTAAACCCATTCTGGATTTCAAAAGTGTCCGAAAACTGTTAACCTACATGCACCGTTACTCTTTGTGCCATTTAGACACATTCGTATATGTCTAACTAACTTTTTTAGGAATTCCGAACTCCTGCAGGATACTATATAACTTCTCCCTCTTAATTGAATTATATGCTTTTTTGAAGTCTACATATAGTTGATGTACAGTACCATTATATTCCCATTTCTTTTCTAAAATCTGTCTTATACTAAAAATCTGATCTGTTGTAGACCTGTTTCTTCTAAATACACATTGATGATCTCCTAGAATGTCATCAATATAGGGAGTAAGTCTGCTTACTAATATATTTGTAAGAATTTTGTACGAAGTTGAAAGTAATGAAATGCCCCTGTAGTTGTTGCAATCAGTTTTATCTCCTTGCTTATAAATTGGTTTGATAATTGATTCCTTCCATTCATCTGGAAGAGCTTCCTTTTCCCAAATCATACTAAGCAACCAGCGTATCTTGTCCATCAATTTTTCTCCCCCTGATTTTATCAGTTCTGCTGGGATCTCATCTGAACCTGATGCTTTATACATCTTCAATTTTTCAATTGCCACAATGCTTTTATAGCTTCTATTAATTTGTTTGGTTATGTTAGTATTTTCTAAAGTTTCCCATAACATTTTTTGAGGAAATAGTATCATATGCCTTGGTTAAATCGACAAAAAGCAAATGTATATCTTTGTTAGTAGCTCTTTTTTTCTATAATCTGTATTATGCAAAATATATTATCTGTGCATGACCTACCACTTCTAAAACCAGATTGTTCTTCAATTTCTTTATCCCGGTATTCTAAATCAACATTTTGCTTAGTATAGTCCATATATTCTACATAATTGTAATGTTATTGCTGTTTTTTGTTGTTTATTTTTCTTTACACTTGTACCAATTATTACTTTATTGTAACGGACTGTCAACAACACGTACGG
Source organism: Diploptera punctata (assembly GCA_030220185.1). Taxonomy (NCBI): domain Eukaryota; kingdom Metazoa; phylum Arthropoda; class Insecta; order Blattodea; family Blaberidae; genus Diploptera; species Diploptera punctata. The sequence continues at coordinate 1,643,264 of JASPKZ010010239.1, read as the reverse complement.
CTTACTGCCCGTGCGACCCATATTTGTAAATAATATTGTAAATATTTTACTTTTTGTCTAATAAAGTCCTACTACTACTACTTAATGTACTTGTTACTGATATGCCTCTACAATTTTCACACTTTTTCTTGTCTCCCTTCATATGTATCGATGTTATAATAGCGACTTTCCACTCTTCTGGCACTTCTTCGCAATTTATTATTTTATTAAACAGTACAGTGGTAATTTCCAATAACTTCTGGCTGCCACTTTTAATCATTTCTATAGCAATATTTCCTGGGCCGGCATTTCTATCATTTTTCATTCTCATAATTTCCTTTTTTACAGTATTTATATCAATTTCGATTATGTTTCCTGTTTCCATTTCTGATAAATTGTCATTTTCTCCCAAAAATTATTTTCGGTCCTCTACTAAAAGTTTTTGTAATATTCTTCCCATTCATGTGTCCCTATTAGGTTGAGAAGATTCTTATTTCTATTCGATAAACGTATACTTTGTATAAATATCCATGATTCAGAACTCTTCTTGCTTCCTAAATATGTTTTGTATTTCTGTACATTTCTTATCCCAAATCATGTTTCTGTGTTTAGTAACCATTCTTCTCACTTTTGCTTGTGCGTTTTGATATTGTATTTTGTTATTCTTTTTCTTTGTACTAAGCCATATTAAAAATAACTGTTTCTTATTCTGTATTTCTTTCTCTATTTCACCGTTTCAAAACAGTGCTGTCCTTCCTCTATTGTCTTCTTTCTCACCCAATGCTTCATAGGCGGCTTCATGAATGCACCCTTTTAGGTACTGATACATCTCTTCTGTATCTCTGAATTCACTCTGTGTTAATTTTTTATTCAATCTCTGTTGATATAAATGCTTTACACTTTCGTTTTGTAGGCATTTCTATATTTATATTTTATTTCCGTTTCTGTTCTAACATTTTCTTCTTGTTCTGCGTGGTTGTTTTCTTTATTAAGAATGTAAGGAAATACAAATTTTCCAATTACTAATGTATGATCTGTCCCATATCTGATCCTCTATAAGGTCTGACATTTTGTATTTACATTTTTTGAATTTTTTTTGTAATTATGTAATCGATAATGGATTTTTTATTTAGTGTTGGACGTTCCCACGGTTATTTATGGTTATCTTTATGATTGAAAAAGCCATTCCATATATTTAAAGATGATTATCTACATAATTCTATTAACCTTTTTCCATTCTCATTTAAAATGTTTTCTCCAAACTTTCCTACTACTGGATCCCCAAATTTTCTTGCTGTTCCTCCATTCATGTCTCCCAAAAATATCAATTGTTTCCCAGCGTTAGTTTTCCTATTTCGTCATTAACTTTGTCAAAAATAAATCATTTTCTAGCTTTGCCATTCCATTATCGTTAATTGGTGCGTATATTCCAAAAATTGTTAACTGATAGCTCCAAATATTTAAATCTAATTTTTAAATTCTCCCATCAATGGCTTCCCAATTTCTTATAGTGCCTTTCCATTTCTTATGAATCAACATTTAAACACCTCTTTTTGCTCTTTTATGTTTATCCACGCCACTGTAAAGATGTATATAATTGCCTAATGTTTAATTTCCTGTGCCCTTTTTCTTTGTTGCTGTTAAAATAGTCAAATCTAATTTAATTGTACCTAATTCTTTAATTACTTCCCCCATTTTATTTCTGCAGCCTTTAATATTCCATGTGCCGATTTTCAAAGTCCTTTTCCTTAGTTTTAATCGTCCTAGAGTGTTTTTCCGAGGCATGATTATACAGGGTGTTTCGAAATTCAATGCTCAAACTGCTAGGTATGATGCAGAAGGCAAAAACAAATATATTTTGTTAAATAACCATGTGTCGGAAATTCGTACGTATTGAGTACGGAGCATGCGAAAGTAATACGGGAGTGCAGAAATGTGCTAGTCGATCGTGGATTGAAGTAAATGTACGATAATCCGGACATCTTCGTGCAGGGTAACGTACGCGGTACATTCTCTGGGCTTGCCGACTATTACCCTCAGCCGCACCATAGACAAAGGGCATGTCTCACAGTTCTCTCCATGAGTAGCGTTCCATGTTGATGCTTAGTCCGTTACACAGTTACTAGTGCTGTTTACTTACTCAGTGTCGAAATATGGCATCACAATGCACTGCACACTTCAATCAAGTACAGTATTTAGTGTAATGGATTTGTAAAAATAATTGCTCATTTAATATCTCCTCCACTCTCGTACTATCTTCGCATGCTCAGTACTCAATACGTATGAATTTCCGACACATGGTTATTTAACAAAATATATTCGTTTTTGCCTTCTGCATCATACCTAGCAGTTTGATCATTGAATTTCGAAACACCCTGTATATATATATATAGCCACTGATTCCGACGTTTCGGCATGATCCCACATGCCATTATCAAGGAATCATAAGTTTGAGTCACAGCTTTAGGTCTTTCATAATTAGACACACAGAGTTTTCGCTGTGGTCCATTTCTGAAGCCGTACAGCAATCCAAGCGTTGACCACATTCTATGTTGCCTAACCGTTGGACAACATGGAATGTGGTCGACGCTTGGTTGGGTATACGGCTTCCGAAACGGACCGCACTGAAAACTGAGGTGTTTAACTACATAAGAACTAAACCTTGGATGGGTTTACGGCTTCGGAAATGGACCACAGTGAAAACTCTATATGTCTAATTTTATAAGACCTAAACCTCTGATTCAAACGTATCATTCGTCGATAAAGGCATGAGGGATCATGCCTAAACGTCGGGATCAGTGGCCACAGGCCGAACTTGAATCCATGATGCGGAAACCCAAGAAAACTTTCTTAACCATACTTATGTCCGCGAAAATCTGCAATATATATATATATATATATATATATATATACCGACAAACTTTGGGAGATGATAGACAGCATTGTTTTAAACACCTTTTGTTAAGGGAGGTTTTTTGCTGCGGTGCTTCGTTTAAGCGCTGGACAAGTTAATGTTGTTACTGCCTCTCACCCAGTTGGTTTAGATACGTAATTACATTTGTATACAGTATGCATCTTTTAAAGGAAACACACGAAAGAAACAAAACAAAGATGTTTACTACCTGAGCTCATCGTTGTGTTTCCTTGACATTGTGCGTTAGTTTTCTGGCATGGCTGCTGCATACTAGTTATTTACAACATGGAAAGGTACACATGGAATGAGATGACGGACATGCTCTTGATGTATGGAAAAGCTGGTTCGGGTCGTGCGGTTGTAAGCCTTTACCAAGAACAGTACCGAAACCGAAGAGTTCTTCATCACACTAAATTTGCCAGCATTGAACGTAGACTACGTAAAACAGGCTCCTTGGATAGACGAGCAGAAGGTCAAGGACGGTCACATTCTGTACTGATTCCTGAGAACGAGGAAAATGTTTTGCGGTGCATTGAGAACAATCTTGCAGTTAGTACTCACGCCATCGCTTGACAATTGCACCTACGTCGTAGCACTGTGGACAGAATTCTGCAGGAAATATTGTTGCACCCTTTTCATCTTTAAAAGATCCATGCAATGAGGCCTCAAGATTATCCTCTGCGACAGCAATTTTGTTAATGGTATCTGTACAAAATTGAAAACGAGGTACTGTTTGCATCCTGCGTGTCATGTGCACAGATGAAGCATGTTTCACACTTTAGTCAGTTTATTTAACAGTCGGAATTCACATGTTTGGGCCTTCGAAAAACTCCATGCTAAACATTCAAAGGTATAAATCCACTAAGGATTTGGTGTTAATTATGTTGGGCCGGTATTGTTGATAACTTGATGGCCATATATTTTGCCCACCCAACTCAATGCTTTATACAATTAACTTAGTATGTCTGCAGACACGTTTTTGCTTTTCTTAATGGAAAAAGTTCCTTTTCATATCCGAACAGGACATGTTGGTTTCAACATGATGGGGCACCGGGTGACTTTGGTGTCTGAAGTATGTCGTCATCTTACTGCTACATACGGCAATCACTGGATGACCCATTGCTTGGCCGTACTCCGCTCCCCTGACCTTACTCCTCCTAACTTCTTTTTTGTGGGGTCACATAAAGACTATCGTGTATGAAACAACACCTTTTGAATCTGAAGTGTACTTTGGGGGTCACAAACAACCTGCGCAGCTTTTTTTTGGCAGAATCAGAGGAATGGCCGAATGTCTTTTGTGGGTGGTTTGTCATTAATGGCATTAACATTCGTCCCGCGCTTAAACGAAGCACGGCAACAAAAAAATCTTCCTTAACAAAAAGTGTTTAAAATAATGTTATCTATCAGCTCCCAAAATTTGTCGATCTAATTTAGGGACACAGGGGCACGCCGTAGCGTAGTGGTTAAGGCACTGAGCTACAAGCCGGAGGGTCGAGGGTTCAAGTCTCGTTGGGGTCAGGATTTTTAAACTGACCCAAACCCTCTGGCGGCACTATGGCCCTGGGGTCGACTCAGCCTCTAAAGGAAATGAGTACCAGACGCTTGTTCTGGGGGTAAAGGCGGCCGTCACGCAGGGCTGACAACCCGGCTGACATAAAGTGCCGATTGTCTAGAAAAAGTGGGAGCCTTAACCTCCTACTACCCCAAGGCCTGTTGTGGGATCACAAAACAATTTAGGGACAATCTGTATATATATATATATATATATATATATTATATATATACTGCTCTTTACAATTGTCCTCCAGTTTGACTTATTATTACTCTGGTAATCTGAAAAAATGCTTCGTCTTAAGCGTATGATTTAGCGTAATACAAATACCTCCGTTAATTTTAAACATCCATACTTAAATAAAAACACCAATATAAATTGTAAACAAAATATGGACAAAATACAACTCAGTATTAGTCCTTGATTTATAGGTATCCGTTTGATATATCTTCCATTTCCAACATTTACGCTGACTGTTGAATCCATATATAGGGTTTCCAGTATAAAACCGGACACTCTGCGGCTGGCAGAGTGAAATGCGGACGGGGAGAGAGCGCAGCCTGACGGCTGAAACCCCGTGAGGCGTGTCCGGTTTTATATTGGAAGCCCTGTATATATATATATATATATATATATATATATATATATTAAACTGTAGTAATTTAATTAGATGATTCTGATAAACTTTCGGGATCATGATTTCTTATAGTTTTTCCTGCTTACATGGTCAAACTCTTTTTCATAATCAATAAAATTTGTATGAGTTTCGAAGATAAATTACTTTCTTTTTTCTATTATCTGTTTAACAATAAAAGTGACATCCATACATGATAGTCCTTTTCTAAAGCCATTTTGTTCTTCTAAAAAGAGTAGGCCTACGTCTGTAATGACTCTTAACATTTTACTTAGCTGATATGGCACGGAATAAATTACATCATATCTTCTTAATTGAAGCGACCCTATTGTAATGTGAATAGAAGTTCACTAATATCATTGCACGGGGCTGAAAATAGAGAAAACATTGTGTCTGCTCCTAGATTGCCTAACTGCAGAGGTTTTAGGTAGATAAAATAAATTAGTTCAGAATGGACCCTAATTAGTGTATTACCATGGAAGACTGATACTCAAACACAATCCCATCCGTACATGATATCCCTTTTCTAAAACCATTTTATTCTCTAAGAAAGAAAACGTCTGTGAGAATGAAAGTAACGGCATTTTGGGAAGGTTGCATTAATGAAATTTACAAACGCAAATGCATTTGATCCCTATTAGGTTCGTCTTCCGGGCATATAGGCCGTGGTCCAGTCGTTCTTCTACTCGACGTTTCGTCTACTGCTGCGGTAGACATCTTCAGGAGATACTGCGTGCTCTCTGTGAACTCCTCAACAGTCGGCTGCAGACTGGCTGGTCGTTGGAAACTCCCTCCCTATTTATAGGCACGCCCCTGGTGGAGAGGCGGTTTTCTGCGCGGTCCGTGTTGCGTGCTGTTTTGTCCAGGCTGTCGCTAGCAGAAGTCATAGGCTTCGTTGTCGTATTGTGCAGTGCCGGGATCCAGATTTTGTTTATCTTCATGATTTCTTCTTTTTCGTTAAAGGAATTTTTGTGTTTATATATTTCAATGGCTTCTCTGTACAGTCTGGTGTAATAATGTGATGTTTGGGACAATACCTGTGTTTCTTCGAATCTTATTATATGTTCTTGGTTGTTCATCTAGTGTTCCGCTACGGCTGATTTTTCCTTTTGTTTTAGTCTGCAACGCCTCTTGTGTTCTTGCAATCTTGTGGTAACCATTCTTTTTGTTGTGCCGATATAAACCTGTCCACAACTGCAAGGGATGCGATATATACCGGCAGTACTTAACGGATCTCTTTTATCTTTGGCTGGGCGCAGTATATTGCTGATTTTTTGTGTTGGCTTGTAGGTTGTAGATATGTTATATTTATTTAATATTCGACCAATTCTCTCCGTTATTGTCTTGATATATGGTAGGTACACCTTACCCTTTGCCTCCTCCTTGTTCCCGTTTTCGGATTTGTATTTATTGGGATTTATGGCTCGGCGAAAATCTGTTTTGCTGTATCCATTGGATTACACCAGACTGTACAGAGAAGCCATTGAAATATATAAACACAAAAATTCCTTTAACGAAAAAGAAGAAATCATGAAGATAAACAAAATCTGGATCCCGGCACTGCACAATACGACAACGAAGCCTATGACTTCTGCTAGCGACAGCCTGGACAAAACAGCACGCAACACGGACCGCGCAGAAAACCGCCTCTCCACCAGGGGCGTGCCTATAAATAGGGAGGGAGTTTCCAACGACCAGCCAGTCTGCAGCCGACTGTTGAGGAGTTCACAGAGAGCACGCAGTATCTCCTGAAGATGTTTACCGCAGCAGTAGACGAAACGTCGAGTAGAAGAACGACTGGACCACGGCCTATATGCCCGGAAGACGAACCTAATAGGGATCAAGACGCCGGCCGTGAAAGCCTACAGTTATGCAAATGCATTTACTCTATCATTATCTAAAAATATAAAGAATTTAGAGCAATTGTTCCTAAAAGTACCATCAGTAAGGTGATTAATTGGTGTAAAAATTAGGCTCTTGAAAAAAAGAGAGCGGCTGGAAAAATTAAAATGAGAAGAGTTAAACTCTCTAGCACCCTTAACATAATCAGGGAAGTGAAGGTAAAAGTTGTGAGGTAAAATCCTCAAGCTCAAAGAAACATTACTAAAAGTAAGATAATATTTTATCGACACGGTTGGGTGTAAGCAGCATCCATGAAGATCAAAATTAAGAACCACGTGGTCACTGATTAACTAACAAACACATTCAATAGCTGTTCAAGAACTGTTCACAAACACATGAAAGCTCTATGTACAATATCTCGCAGACGACAGATGACAATGGGTGTTGACATTAGACGAGGCGTGGATCATTGTTTGACGTCACTAGTACAAACCTCAAGCCACATTATCATATATTATCAGATATGTGAAGAGAAAAGTTGCTTTAATTTCATAAGAGAATACGTAGAAAGGTTTGAAAAGGTGGTTATCTACTGCTTCAGAGGTCAGTTGAAAATTAAGTGAGTGGCTAACAGAGCTAAGATTAATGCAGTTTACAATATCATTGTACGTTTAAGATATTCCACAGCTTTATGGCACAGATTATAGGAAGATACTCTTTCTAATAGACAATTCATCCAGTCATACTGCAAAATCATCGAATATGGTTCAGCCGCAAGAAACGAAGTTGACATGGAATTAAGATGATTAGTTTTTCTTGAATACCAGTAAAGTATCCTGATGCCTCGATAATGGATTTTATGCGGCTTTTATCAGTTTGCGTTTATCGCTGCAAAAACAAGCTCCTCCTTTTTAACACTCTGAATAAGTCATAGCATTATTTTGCAGCGAATAATTGTTGCTACCAGATTGTATATATAGTGCTCAAATGTAACCTTATCGAGGTTGCGGGAGTTAATATAAAAACATTTGTAGCAATTGATTAAACCACAAACAAAAAAAGAAACCACTCCTTGCACTTTCTTAAACGCATTTTTTCCCAGGTAATAACGTTCCAAAAAAAATATTATTGACATATTTACATCATAGACCATCAGAAATTAATTAATATATAGTTTGATGTGTTTCATTTTTTCTCCACTAGGGTGCATTTTTACAATAATAGTATCCTTTGGCAATAAATAGTATAATCTGATTGCAGTGATAAACAAGTGAAACATAACGTTTCTCATTTCTTTTCAAACATCGCCATTTACATTAAATACATAAATATTTTATAATAACTATATTTAAATAATGATTTGTAAGTAAACAGCTTAATTTCATTCGTTAAATAGTCCTAAAAAAGAGAGGTAAAAATTTGAACCATAAACTACAAATTGATGCTGACAAATAATATTATTACATTATGAAATTCTAAATTAAGACAATAGAAGTAAATGATTTTCAGAGATTGAAGATTAGTTATTCTGATTGGGAATGTTAATGTTAACTGACCTAGACTACTTTTCTGAAGCGAGTAACTGCATGAGAGAAAAAGAATTACGTTCTTTCTGATGTCACGATTTTATGAAAAACGATTTAACTGCTCAGTAAGGAAGCGTAAAGTAGAAGGAAATTTCTATGTAAATTTAGTGATGGAAATAATTGTCAGGCAGAGGAAACTAAAGTATCTGTGTTATGGGGACATGCAGTATTCATGTGATGGGAAGACATTATAACATTCAGGAATGCGTGCACATGAGTCTGCTGCATTTAACACCATGAATCTCTGTTTACACTTTCAAATAATAAATAACATACATCACTACAAGATCTCATACACAATGGAATGTGATACACGCCGCTAATTCAAACCGCTATTCAAATAAGAACAGCAAATATTGTGACAGTTTATATGATAGGACAATAAATATTTTTTATAAATTAAATAATATAAAATAATATAAGAATCTGAAATTAAAATAAGAAGAAAATCACTAATAAAATTGGAAAGGAAATCGAAAGGATAAACTCAACCGTCTTTGATATAAAATGCATCATACAAATTTAAGGAATAATAATGTGAAAATATATTAATCGTACGTATAATATGCATATAAATTAACTTAACACTGGTCAACATGATGTTTGTCTCATGAGTACCAATAGTTGTACTTAATGCAGTTTTTTATCGTGTGTTCAAATATGTATTCGGAATTTCTCCATCACTCACGATTTTTTATTTCAATTTCAATTAATGGAATTAAAACTTATTTTTTTAATAAACGTTTTCTCGTCCATTTGTCTATTGTAAAAATAAAACCAAATGGGCGAACTCGGGAGATTTCAGCTATGGAAAAGAGATATCAAGGCAAATGGAATCCTAATATGCTGGCCGATTATAGACCATAAAGAGTGATGCTCCACAGGTGGAATATAGCAGAAAATCGTCATTTCTTACTTTCTAGGCCAGTCCGAATGTTCGAATATTGTGTAGTTACGAATATAGAAAATATGAAAGTGTAACAAATTATAAATGCCTGTCTCTCGGAAACCTTGCGTGATGGAGAAAAACCGATATCATATTTGAATTCAGGAGAACAAATACTATCAGAATCACACATTTTCTTTCTGAAAAAAACGTTTCTTTTTTTGTTGCTCAGTGTAATTAATAAACATTAAAAACACTTTAATTAATAAATGGGCGACTACACTATTTCACGCAGTACCTATTAATCCAACGGACTGCTGGTCAAATTCACCCATTAAGTTTTTTTTAGATTAGAACATTTAAAGTTCTGGGCGTTCCTCCAACCTGTGGGAAATCGCCAGTTACGTAAACCAAGAATGAGATGGAAGATTAATAGTAATAATTTTTAAGGGAAGTCGATTATACAGGAGATGATTGGAAAATATTATATCAGGATATAAGTATATGGAGAGTTCATATCTGCGCGGCCATGAACCTTACGTGATCGATAGTGCCAGTGAGTAGTTACTTATGTGTTCATACATTAGAGGTTGCCTCTCGATTAAGTTCATAGAAGAAATATAATTGTGAAATAAATAAATAATAGTTAAAAAAACAACACGCTTTATTAGAAAACCGGACTAAAAAATGAAGAAATAATTTTAATTTCCAACAAGCTATGGATAACATTAAAGTAGTCAACAAAAAAAAAATCTCCAACACATCTAGGATAAAACTAGTTATCTACAAAAAAAATAATTTTACCATCAAAAGCGTGGGGCCCTCAATATCAATTAATGTATTTAATAATAAACAGATGTCGTTGGTAAAAGTAAAGTCTCTAAGAAGAAAACGTAAAAACAAAAAAGCACCACACGCTTTTGATGGTAATTTTTTGTAGGTAACTCTAGTTTTATTCTAGATGTGTTGGAGAAGATTTTTTTGTTGACCACTTTAATTTTATCCCAAGCGTGTTGGAAATTAAAATTATTTTTCAATTTTTAGTTCGGTTTTCTAACAAAGCGTGTTGTTTGCGTTTTTAATTTCTTTTTTGGTTTGGTTTTCTAATAAAGCGTGTTTTTCTAGTTTTTTAAACTATTATTTTTTTTTATTCTTAGTTTAATTGATTTTCATAAACCGGAATCCCATGAAAATTTAATTGCTTAATACTCTTCTAAAAAAATCCGCCGGGCCGGATATGAACCAGCGACCTATGGATTACTCAAATTATATACCACTACAGTCCACCGCTCTACCAACTGAGCTCTTACAACGATTGACTAGAAAGCCGATAAGTCCGTAATCATTATTTTAGAAAAAAACTTACGAAATGATTGTGTTGGCATGAGTCCTTTACAAGTATACAAAGTTTCAAGTCGATCCAATGTTTTAAAGTGGGTGAAAATCGTGTTCAAAGATTCGGCACATAGATACAAGTCCGTTACATAGATAGATAGATAGATAGATAGATAGATACAGGTCAAGATAATATAAAGCGGGTAAAAAACCGAAGTTATGACTTTTAAATAGAAGTATAATTGTAATAGATGATATAATATTGAACCAAATTTCACATTTTTTATACTATTTTGGAAATCACATTTATTATAATAATTATCACTTTGATAAAGGCCTGCAAATAAAACTCTCGTGTTTCCACAGTATGTGTACAACAATCGTACTAACGTTGAGAAACAAAACAAAAAGGACACTCAATTAGAATTTTATAAAACAATAGCTGTGCCAAAACGTATGTATGTCAGTGAATGTTATGTGCTGAATAAAAGGGATGAAATAATACATGCAACGGAAATAAAGTTTTTAAGAGCCATAAAGGGATCCTCATTAAAAAACCACATTAGAAGTAAAGATATACCTAAACAATTGAAAATTACACCCCTCCTAGATAAAGTTAAACTTGTAGAACAAAATGGATTCAACATTTAGATAGAATGGAAGAAAGCCGAATATCCAAAATAGCCTGCGAAGATGCACCTTTAGACAATATATCCGAAGGAAAGCCTACACCATGAAGATTATTGTTATTATTATTATTATTATTATTATTATTATTATTATTATTATTATTATTATTATTTTGTTCACTGCGAGAATTGTAAATAAAACTCTGGTTGAGTGGTAGACAAGGCCTTAAGGCCTTAACTCTGCCAGGTAAAATAAAGCTATTATTATTATTATTATTATTATTATTATTATTATTATTATTATTATTATTATTATTATTATTATTAAATATTATATGATTTCGTGAGCTACGCTTAGGCCTTGAACATGTCAATTCATCTGTCCACTTTCCATTATTGTAATGTTCTATTATTTATTTAATATCTAGATGGCAGTAGGTCCACACGTGAAATATCCTACAATATATTTACATAGTGTCCACCGCTGTGGTCTCGAGGTAGCGTGCTGGCTTGTCACGCAGCGGGCCCGGGTTCGATCCCCGGTCGGGGCAGTTTTTCTGGGTGAGGTTTTTATCGGAGTTTTTCCTCACCTGTAAGACAAATGTCAGGAAAACTTTAAGGCCCAAACGGTCCCCGAATCATATGGCCATCTTCATCCTTATCAATCATCATTATCATCATCGTTCACCGGTGTGGAAAGCAACGGGAAGCTACCACACCTACAATTCCCTAGTAAACTGCAAGCATAGCATGAAAATGCTATGAATGCAGTGAAGGACCTGCCTTCGGGCTGAATTACTATGGATGGGATATTACATAGTGAGTGAGTATACAAATATTTTCCCAACAAATTAATTTAAAACAAAAAAAGATCCTAATTTAGGTCTTAGGATTCCCTTAGGGTAGTAGAAGGTTAAAGGCTCCCATCTTTCTAGACAATCGAGTCTGGATGTCAGCCGGGTTGTCAGCCATGCGTAACAGCCTTCTTTAGCCCCATAACAAGAGTCTGACTCTCGTTTAAGATTGATCCCAGGTCCGTGGAAAATTCATTTAGGAAAAATATATTTTCAGATTAACTGCAAAATCAAGAACGAAATGTCATAATAATTGTGCCCATATAATTATTATATGAAAGATTTAGCTCATTAAATTATAATTACCAACAATGCATAGTTAGTAAGTGATCAGTTTATTAGCATATGCCTTCCTAAATATATATAACAGTCTAGGTATGTTTTTTCTGACAAGTATAAAACGTCATAGATATATGACAATAGGGGATCATCCTCAAAATTTAATACTAGAAGAAAATTTAGGGACAATTAAATACACTGACGAATATAAGTATTTGGGAATTAAAATTACTAAAGATGGGAAAACAAGAAACAGAGATAAGAAACAGGATCAATATAGGAAAGTATGCCATATCTGCCCTAAATGGAATAGTATGGGATAAACATATCTTCAAAGAAACAAAAAAACTATTTTTAATACAATAATCAGAAGCATTATTACCTATGAAGCTGATGTGTAGGCTTTAAATGCACAAATGAAAAAAAAAATTACTCGCCACTGAAATGGACTACTGGAGACGTGCTGCAAGAATATCCAGGAAGGATAAAATCAGAAATTCATATATAAAAGAAAAAATGCAGGTACAATATTCAATATTAGATTTTATAAAGAAGAAACCATTAAATTGGTACGGACACATTAGAAAGATGGAAGAAGGAAAACTACCTAAGATAATCATGGATTGGGAACCACAGGGAAGGAAAACGAAGGGTAGACCAAATATTACATGGATTCAGGGAATCAATGAAACTAAGAGGGAATGGGAAATAGAAGAAGATATATGGATGAACAGACAAGAATGGAAAAATGTGTTGAAACAAATGTGTAGTTAACTGTGAACATGGGTACCGGAAAAATGTATATTCATTGTAAAAGCCGGAATAATAAAAAAAATTGTGGAAAATAAACAAGTTTTTGGAATAATTATTCAGAATGAAATTAATAGCAGATATTCCTTTTTTTAATGGTGATCTTGCTATTTGAGTTATTCGTGGTCACTACAATCACTGATAATTACACATGTATGAAATTTGTGGCACATATCACGAGTCGATATTTAGTCTGTTTAATTAAGGTTTGTAATTAATTGATATAACGATTCCATGTACATTACAATTTAAAATACTGATACTATTTGTTCTGACAACTCATTTCCCCATGTCAGAGCACATACAGCAGTTTCCAATCCAATTCCTTCGCCAATATTTTTATAATCTATCTTCGAATTAAAAACGCTACCCAAATTAATTATTAGTCTATTCTGGAAAAGAAAACGATCTGAAATAAGTTAATGGTAGTAAATATGTTAATAAAATGATTTACATCGTGGAAAATTAAACCATGAAAGAGTGTTGTAGCGTTAAAAACATGTAAAAACACTTTCAAATAAGTAATATATGCGATAAATTATCTAATTGTTTAACCACAGTTAAACAATTAAGAAAACGCGTTTTTAAATTGTTTTATAGGATGCAATGTATCTCTATTTTGCTGACTTAATAATCTTTAAACATTTTACTGTCATTGTCACTTACTGATTGCCATCAAACGAATTTCTATAGTTCTAAGTTAGTGCTTTTTTATGATTTTAACTATATATGTCATTTACATCACAATTCAAATTTGGGAACCAAAGAGCTATGAAGCTTAGTTCATAAAACTCTTATATCAGGAATATTACGTCATTAGAAATCCATTGTACTCTACCGGGTTTAAATGCGCGAAACATGGAACCATATTCTTCTATTTCACCAGCGCGAACATACTTTTAGGCAAATTAGCGTTTTTTTTTAATGCAACAGACTACTCGAAATAAAATGTAATTTAAAAAATATAGTTGAAAATACAGGTATGTTTAAATTATGTGAAAATGAAAGGTATGTAGAAATATAACTTACTTAACATTTAAGATACATTTTAATGGAAATAACTATTAATCTCTTTGATAAAGTATATAATTACACTAGGCCACATTTCCGGTTGATTTCATTACATTAGTTTACAAAATATTTAAATACATCTAACAAGAGAGATGTTATGGTAATAAAAGATTCCGGGCTATGTGGCCGTGGTCTATAACTGGCGTTTCTTCCAGACGTTTCTCCCTCAACTGCGGAGGGCATCTTCAGTGGCGAGCGCTTACAGCTATTATTTCCCTGTCGTAGACTCGACTGCGAATTCGCAGTCGAGTCTACGACAGGGAAATAATAGCTGTAAGCGCTCGCCACTGAAGATGCCCTCCGCAGTTGAGGGAGAAACGTCTGGAAGAAACGCCAGTTATAGACCACGGCCACATAGCCCGGAATCTTTTATTACCATGATTACCGGCCGTGAAAGCCTGTATTCCACTAAGAGAGATGTTAATTTTGTAGCTAATGTATCATGAAACATTCTTAATTTATATATTTACATTTTTTAAATCCTCCAATTTAGTGATTCAAAGGTATGTTAAAACGTTATTTTTTGCGCGAAAATGCGTTTTATCGTATTTACAGCAATGGCGACCATGATTGAAAGTTCAACTTCTTACATTTCGGAGTTGCCAACCTAAATAACTATACTGTAATATTATATATTCCAAACCACGTGCAGGAAGTAACACCACTGCCCTTTATGTAAACTACGTACAATATATATATATACAAAAATATATCCAAAAGGTAGTGTAAATATACATTATACGAAGCAAATCACTGCATTTTAAATGAACTGAACTTTATTTGAAACAATGTAAACAACAAATACGTACATGTAGCCATTTTATGACAGATTGGTGTCACAGCCTTCTGTATTCTGTAGTCTCAACTAATAAACATTGTCCACGCTGTTAACTTTAGTTACTTGTTAATAATGAACGCAAATATTTACAACAAAGATGTTATTATTTTATTATTATTTATTTTTTGAAAACACCATCGCGCAAAAGAATAATGTACAACGCACGTTTATGACGTGTTTTAGAGGATCTCGGAAATTAAAAAACGAAAGACATTTCCTAGCTTCTGTAAAAACCACTTATCGTAATATACTATTTCATCAAGGAATGGAGTGTAAATAAAAAAATGCATTTTTATTACAGGTTTACAAGTAATGCAGAGTGGGGAGGGCAACATCATCTTAACATACTAGTATAATAATTATACTGACATGTATAAGATTCATAAATTTATAGCGAAGTACAATGTAACTTCAATATTTATATATTGAAACTAAGTCTCAAAAGCCATTAATTTACTAATGTAGATGTAAGTATCGTTTAGAATTGAATATAGTACTTAATTTAGAACTATATTTATATTAATGTTAATAGAATTTCAGAAAATATAACAAAAATTAATGTAGTATAGAAACAATTTTGAATAAAGTACAGTATAAATTAAAGTTTGGAAATGTTGTGTAGTTAAGAATATACAAAAATGAAATAAACATTTAATTTCGGTGGTTGTTATTAGTTTTCTTAGCTAATACAAAACATTCATTTTAGTATATCAGAATTCATTGACCTCTAGGCCCATGAGAAATGTCTGTTACTTGTCACTGCAAGAGAAAGAATTCTAACCCAATGCCCGGGGCTAATCCTTACACAAATAACATTGAGTAACTGCAAGATGTTTTGTCCAGAATAAGATTGAAACTGTCAACATACAGTTTTACAAACTAATCAGTTTTAGTCATTACCACTGTTGTTAATTACTTCCTTAATAGTTTTAAAATTCGTTAAACTATAATAAAATAACTAATCATTAATTACTAGCTGCACCTGATAATGTCGAATTATATTTATTATTCTTTTTTGCCTTACTTTTTTAATTGCCAATTTCGTATTTATAATTTTAAGTTACAAAATCAACAAATTTTATTCTATACACAAACATATTCGGTATTTATTTTAATATTTAAATGTTTTTAGACTTAAAATAGTTTTTCTATCTATTTTAATTTTCGAACACATTAATCGGGGATATGGAAATTGGTCTTCTAATTCTAATAAATTTTTATTTGGTAGTTTACATGCTAGATCATAGACCTAATATACCAAACAACTTCTCACGAGACAAAATATATTCTGCTTAAATAAAAAAAATACAGATATTAGGACCGATTTTTAAAATTATATCATTATATATTGAGCTAGGTACGATTTGGGTCATTGTGTGGACTTCATAAATTATTATAATATACAATAATGAAATAAAAATAAAGTATATTTAAATATCTTAAGGAAACAGTCGTTAGCAAAATTAAACCCTTACAATAAAACTTTATTGGTTTGTATGAAGAGATCAGAAAATACTGATCATTACCCAAATGTTTCAATCAATGTATTATCTTTGACGATATATCCCGTAGAGAGTTTTTTCCTTTCTGATTACATCTTCACAATATATTTCAAAAGTATTTTATACATCCACATTTTTCCAAATCTTACATGATTTGAATTTTTCTACATGCAATATTTTTTTCTGCACTCATCTTCTATAATAATTCTATTTTCTGTTCTTCAATTTCCATTGAATATGAAACCTTCCGTTCGTGTAGTAAAACAAGTCTAAATTTGCAGCTTGTTCAATTCCAATTACAGGTATTATTTATTATTTTTCGTTACTCAACTCTTTAATCTACATTTCCATTCTTTAATTATATAATTTCTAATAAACCCAGTTTTGGAAAATTATTATTTCTATCAGTCTATATATTTTCACGATTATCATATCTTCATTCAGTTCTGCACGTTTTGAATGCTCGGTGATAATTAAAATAAAATAGTTTTTCTCTTGCTTCAATATCAAGTAATATCTACCATATATGAAAATTTAAAAATTAACTTAATTTCAAATTTTGAACTCACTTAAAAATGCATGTAACATTACATAACAAACTCCAATATGATATAAAAATTAAATATTCAGATGAAATGCATTACTGAATAAATTATTACTTACCAATAAATATACAAATTCAGTAAACCAACAAAATTATATATAACTACCAATTGTTATATTTATCGCTTAATTTCAATAATAAATATTAATGTACCAATAGCTTATGTAAATTTCCGCTGTATCATAAATAAATATTTAGAGATGCATCAAAAGAGTGCGAGTACAAATTAGCTTTATCAGTTTAGAAAAATTAATATCAGAAACAATGTATTATACTTCAATATCTTATAAGCTATCACAAATTATAAATAAATTCTTTATTCACACCAACATTTCTTTAAAAAAAAACATTAAGTTTTAGAATTTGATGTATCGAAAAAAAAAAAGAATATATCTTAAAACTATTAACTTATATTCTCAAAAGTCGAAACGTGTATATGCACATTTTTGCAAGGATTGTAGCATTCGCTGACGATGTGCGCCAATTTCCTGATATGGTACAGCTTGTGTTTCGGTTCATGAGGCGTCGCTGTGAATTTGATCGTGATAATGATAGTGGACATTTTGAACAATTACTTTAAACAGCATAACAATGTAATTTGGAAATATTCATATTCCAAGTAAACAGATACGAAGGTGGTTAAGTTATACAAAACGAAAGTAATGAAATTACTCGGTAATGAGCCACTGTAGACCATAGGTTCCTTATATCAAAACACACAGTTACAACATTGAATAACTTGTGAAAGTTTGTTGGTAGAATTTGAATTTCACCCCTCTATATTACTGCGCATTTAATTGTATAATGTATTGTAATATTCATCCCAACTTAAAAAAAATTAATTACAGAAAACTAATTAAAGACGTCATGTCACTTAAAATTATTTTCCTAAACCTAGACATCATGCGTACTGTTTAATTAATATAAAACACATTTTTCAATTCAAAATCCAAATTAATTTTGTTTACATTACTTCTATTGCCATTAAGATTTCCATTTAAAATATTTTCATTGTCAATGTTGTTGGGAAGTATATCGCATTATGTAAGGGGAAGATGTAGGGGAAAATCGCGTTCTAAAATAAAACTTGGTTCAAGTATTTACATCTTGTATCACTAATTACACTGGTCAACATGATTTTTGTCTCATGAGTATCAATAGTTGTAGTTAATGAAGTTTTTATCGTGTTTTCAAATATGTATTCGGAATTTCTCCTCATCCATAGTTCATTTATTTAAATTTCAATTAATGGATTTAAATAATTATTTTTTGATAAACGTTTTTTCGTCCATTGTAAAATAAAACGGGGAACACTTTCATCAGGAGATTTCAGCTTTGGAAAAGGTATATCAAGGCAAATGGAATCCTAATATGCTGGCCGATTATTGTTGGACCATCAAGAGGGATGCTCCACAGGCGAAATATAGCAGAAAATCGTAATTTCGTACATTCTAGGTGAGTCCGAATGTTCGAATATTGTGTGGTTATGAATGTAGAAAATATTTAAGTGTTTGAAATAATAAATTCTTGTCTCTCGTAAACCTTGCGTGATAGAGAAAAACCGATATCATACTTGAATTGAGGAAAAAAAATACTATCAGAATCACGTATTTTTTCTATCCGAGACAAAAAAAAAGTTTCTTTTTTGTTGCTCAGTGTTATTTATACATTTGTACAAATCGAGAAGAAGAACAGACATTTTGCCCTAATTCTGCCAAAATAATACTATTATGATTATTATTACTATTCAGTAAATAAACAAGTTTAAATTTAACTGAACTCGCAGTGACAGGACTGTAATCTAATAAAATTTCACAAATTGAACCTGCACAATCTGATGAACTCTGTTTCGGATGAAACATTCTTGCAATTCTATCTGACATGAAAATGCCGTCAATATTGGCACTTACACACATTTCTTAATTTGAGGTGTACTTAATGACACAATGGACACGGACACAACAGGTAGTTGTTAGGAGAGGTAATGCAATGCAACAAATTGATATAAGGGTGTTCATTATAAGGTAAATTTTAATTTTGATTTTAGAGTATGACAGAAAGTAATAGGTTCATCAGGAACTAAGAGAAATGACCAGTTTAAATTCAATACATGATGCACGCGAGGTTGCATGTCTGCCCTGTGACGTCATCAGTACCAACTGTCCCCTGCACCTAATTATAATATGTATAACTAGTTCAGGTTTGTTTCTAAATGAAAACAACAGGCCAGGAGGATTTATCTGCTTCTTATTATTCTCAATCAAATAATAATCGGCTGCCGTGGTCTAGTGGCTAAATAAATGTTGGCCGCAATGGTCTAGTGGTTATATTCTTTGTCTCTAGTTCCAAGTGTCGCGGTTTCTAACCCGGCCTGAGTCGATGGATTTTTTTTAGAATAGAAGACATTCGGGAGGGACTTTAAGCCTTGATCCAGTTTTAAGATTTTTAGGCCTGCAAAAAGCATGAAAAAAAGACGCCCCTAAGCAAATTTTACCGATATTCGTCACCCAATTAATACCTAAGTCGCCTATTAGATATCTCATAGGATAGGTATGCTGACCACATGCCATCTCGAAATATATAGGGAAATAAGTGTAACTAAATTGCCTTAGTCTAGAAATTTGTAACAAAGACTGGCTATGGCTAGACTCAAACGATGGTAAAGAATGTAAGTCAAGTAAATCAAATAAGTTTAAATTAAGAGTTAGTGTAAATATTCTACGTTATTAGAAGGTTACATAAGATGAAAATGTATTACTTAATCGGATTGTAATTGTGCGAACAGTAGTTTAATACTAAATTGCATTCCTGGTACTTTTGAAGTATCGAGTTCAAGTCACTTGTTTAGGTTATATTTACTTTTTCTTGTTATTTTCCCTTCTTATTTACACTCCGTAACTTTCCTAGTAATTTCAGGACCTGCAATTAATTACAGATGTCCTGTCCATCACAATATTTCCTCTCTAAAATATATAATTTTATTTACTTTGAAACTACGTTACATAAGAAAAGTAAAAACGTATCGACATGCCATGTAGGTGACAGTAATATTATTGTCACACTTTCTTACTACAGTTTTGTTTACACCCCGGGAGCCCATTGTTAACATCATATTACTACATACAACAATAGACATACATGACCTACTGGACAAATTAAAAACTCTAGATAATAGGAAATAAAATGAATAATATAATTAACACTACTAAACTGGAACTGGAAGTAAATATCAATAAATTAAATATATCAGACACCAAAAGTTATATTATAAAATGGGAACTTACACTTAATCACAAATGAGAACTTTTTTAACGCATGACCTAATTAAAATACCTAGGAAGTACAATAAAAATAGGAACTAGATGCAGAGAGGAATTAAAAATAGCTCATTTCTTGGAACGCATGCTATTAATCGTATGCATGACAGGAACTCCTGTCATCCTAAATTCCGCTAAAATGATTTATTAAATATATATAAAACGTCGATTCTTCCAACATTAAGTCGATCCGATACATCGTACCTTATTTTGAGAGAGGGAGAAAAATGAATATAATTTTTAGATATAACGTTTTTTTTTTAATTTTGTGACAAAGGAGAGGCAGACAGATGAATGGATGAAACTACATAGTAGTGAGTTCGGTGATATTTATGGGAAAGCAGCTGTAATACGTAGAATTACATCTGGGTGATGTTTTTTGGGGGGGGGGTGTTTCCACACCTGTAAGACAAATGTCAGGAAACTGTAAGGCCCAAACGGTCCCCGAACATCATCTGACATCATTATCATCATTAACATAGGATTAAGGCCTCTCCCGGTTGATCATTACCATCATCATTACTTACTTACTTACTCACTGGCACTATCAAACCCGTAGGTTCGTGGCCGCACGGACATAAGCTCTCCATACATCCCTATCCTGAGCCAATGCTTTCCAATCATTCCCTGTATAATCTACTTCCCTCAAATCATAGTTAATGTTATTCTCCCACCTCATTCTTGGTCTACCAACTGGCGGCCGTTTTCCCCTGGTTTTCCTACAAGAAGCTTCCATGCAAGTCTTTAATTCCTCATGCGTGCCACATGTCCTGCCCATCGCAGTCTACGAGACTTAACTGTTATTATATCTGGCTTCCGATAAAGACCATGTAGTTCATTGTTAATAGTCTTCTCCATTCACCTGTCTGTTCATCTCTCTTTGGTCCAAAAATTTTCCTAAGTACTTTATTCTCAAATACTTGTAATCTCCTTTCCTCCCTTAAAGTAAGAGTCCATGTTTCGCACCCCTATAATATAACTGGTATAGTTTTATATATTTTCAGTTTAACGTTTTTTTGAAAGGAGTTGGGACATCAAGAGTCTCTGCAATGCATAATAGCACGCATTTCCAGAATT
Source organism: Diploptera punctata (assembly GCA_030220185.1). Classification (NCBI taxonomy): domain Eukaryota; kingdom Metazoa; phylum Arthropoda; class Insecta; order Blattodea; family Blaberidae; genus Diploptera; species Diploptera punctata. The sequence goes on along the minus strand of JASPKZ010010239.1, from coordinate 1,621,555 downwards.
GAGCCTATGTTTAATTTCTTTGGTAATGGCCATCATCATTACCTACCATAATTATTGGGGTAGCGTAACTCCGCCTTGAAGGCGCTCAAATCTCAGAAGTGGGTTACAATAACGCCATGTCAGGAGAGAATACCTGAATGTCGAAATGAGAACGTGGTGGCATTGAATAAAAAAAATCTTATAAACTGTGATGGACAACAAATGTGATACGAATGTGTAATAAATAAGGAGCAAGGAAACATCTTGTAGGAAAGCAGAGAGAATATACTCGTAGTAAGCAGGGCGCCAAGAATGTGATGGGAGCATAATTTGAGCGACGTCTGAAAATATTATTTCAGCTTATAACCGTGTGTCTATGAATTTCAGGGTATGATAGTACCAGTGAGTTGTAGATAGACTAATATATCAGAATGGTTAGTCTTTAATGTTTTTACTACGATCGTTACATTTAAATAACCTAGAGTTAATTTAGTCGGTTATACATGGAGAGTCGCAATAACAAATAAAATGTAGGCTACTCTCTTTTATAAGTAAGAGGACATCAAACATATTTTTATTGGGGGACAGATTAAGAACGGATGACCAGAGATTGTTGTGAACATTGCGATTTTGAACATTATGTATTTTCAAAACACAATTACCACTGCTACTAATGCTTACTTACTTACTGGCACTATCGAACCCGTAGGTTCATGGCCGCGCGGACATAAGCTCTCCATACACCCCTATCCTGAGCTAATGCTTTCCAATCATTCCCTGTATAATCTACTTCCTTCAAAACATAGTTAATGTTATTCTCCCACATCATTCTTGGTCTGCCAACTGGACGTTTTCCCTCTGGCTTTCCTACAAGAAGCTTTCATGCACGCCTTTCATTCCCCATATGTGCCACATGTTCTGCCTATTGCAGTCTACGAGACTTAACTGTTCTTATTACATCTGGCTCCCTACAAAGACCATGTAGTTAATTGTTACATAGTCTTCTCCATTCACCTGTCTGTTCATCTCTCTTTGGTCCAAAAATTTTCATAAGTACTTTATTCTCAAATACTCGTAATCTCTTTTCCTCCCTTAAAGCTTTTTGAAAGGAGTTGGGACATCAAAAGTCTCTATAATGCATAATAGCACACATTTCCAGAATTGAGCCTATGTTTAATTTCTTTGTGCATCTCATTGCTATTTGTGGTTATTGTTCCTAGGTATTTGAATTCAGCCACTTCCTCAAAATGTCCCTCATTTGTCATTAGCTGTCCATTTCCATTATATGATGTATTTCTACGTGTGACCACATATCTAGTTTTATTGATATTTATTTCCAGTCCTAATTTCTTAGTGTCACTATTGCTATTATTATTATTTTTAATCCCATCAGTTTTTGTCATTTTAGACATTTATGGTGTTCTCTCCTGGCAATGGCGTAACTGTAATCACCTTCTAAGGTTTGGGGGCCTGGAAGGCGCGGTTACATTTCCCCGATGATATGATGGGTGATGATGATGATAGTGGTGCACCAGAAGAGCCCCTAATCCTAAACATAATCTAAGATGAATATGAATGATGATGATTGCGATGGCCATATGATTTCGGGGACCGTTTGGACCCTAAAGTTTTCTAGACATTTGTCTTACAGGTGAGGAAAAACCCCGATAAAAACCTTACCCAGAAAAACTGTCCCAACCGGGGATCGAACCCGCGCCCGCTGCGTGACAAGGCAGCACGCTACCTCGAGACCACAGCGGTGGACATTACAACTATTATTGATACTACTATTACTACCATTACAATTACAACTGCTATTATTACTGATATTCAGAGATTCTGGGCTATGTGGCCGTGGTCTATGACTGGTGTTTCTCCCAGACGTTTCTCCCTCGACTGCGGAGGGCATCTTCAGTGGCGAGACTCGAACCAGGGAACACTATCTAGAAGTACTCGCTGCTGAAATGTCCCTCCGCAGTTGAGGGAGAAATTTCTGGAAGAAACGCCAGTCATGGACCACAGCCACATAGCCCGGAATATTTTAATATTATGATTACTGGCCGTGAAAGCCTGAATTCAACTGTTATTATTATCAATCATAATGTTATTATTACTGCTATTCTTACTGTTATTACTGCTGCTGTTACTATAATTATTATTATTGCTCTTGTTGTTACTATTACAGCTACTATTTCTACCATTCTTACTACTACTCTACTACTAGTAGTAGTAGTAGTAGTAGTACTAGTAGTAGTACAAGAGCTATAAAAACATTCAGCTTCTGCGTATGCAGCTATCTGAGTCATTTTGATAAAATGCGGGACAGGTGGCTGGAAGGCGTTCAGAAAACAAATCGCAAACGCAGTCTAGCGTCAAGTTACGATAAATCTTGGACGAGTATCCCCTGTACGATGACGGTCAAATGCCGAGAGTACGCTGAATGCTTGCTTGAACCTTCTTTGAAAGAATGAATTAATTGTACACCACTAATATTTCTACTGCTAATGCTGCTGCTTCTACTGCTACTGTTAATGCTATGTACGTACAGATACTCCTTCTGATCCAAGAAAATATCTTGCGAAACATTCATTGTAATGATTTCTCAGCATATCGATACATTCACATGTTCTGTGTGTTGTGATGTAACTTTCATTGAATATTGTGCATTTTACAACATTTTGTAGAGAACCGCACTGTCCTGTGTCACGAGGATGTTGATTGATTGTAATGGTATCGGGAGTTTGGGACATCCACCCATCCACTCAATAAAATAAATAAATTCACTTTGTTAAATTTCAAACAAACAAATAGATATAAAACTTCGTATTCTCAACGGCATTATCGTACCCATAGGTTCATGACCGCGCGAAAATAAGCTCTCAATGCATCACTATCATGATCTAGGGCCTAATGTTCACCAATAATCCCCTGTATAATTGATCTCTCTCAAATCATGTATAATATTATTCTCCCATGTCATTTTAGCCTACCTACTGCGCGCTTTCCTTCTAGTTTTCCTACAAGAGATTTCCATTCCTCTCTTTCATTCCCCATTCGTACCACATGTCCTGCACATCGCAGACTTAACTGTTTTTATTATCCTTGAAGACCATGTAGCTCATTATTATAACATATGTAGTCTTTTCTATTCGCTTATCTATTCATGTCTCTTCAGTCAAAAAAAAAATCCTAAGAGATAAGTCTATTCTATTAGTGGAAACAATTCGAATATACAGATATAAAAAATGTATAAATTTAGTATCATTATCAGTACTACTTGAAAAATTCTAATTATATCCATTAAATTCCTATTTTGCTTCTATTAAAGAACATCTAATATTAAATTCATGTCATGTTTGCCTAAATCTTTCCTCTCTATAGATTGACAGAACATTTTTATTACGAACTATTTTTTGCATTCGTTCTATTTGTAATTTCTGTCGGTTTTTCTGAAGAGATAATATAGTAAAGTAAAAGTAAAGTAAAGTGATCTAACAACAGACCCGGAGGCTCTTGGGGTAGTAGGAGGTTAAGGCTCCCACTTTTTCTAGACAATCGGCACTTTTCATGTCAGCCGGGTTGTCAGCCCTGCGTGACGGCCGCCCTTACCCCCAGAACAAGCGCCTGGTACTCATTTCCGTTAGAGGCTGAGTCGACCCGGGGCCATTGTGCCGCCAGGGGGTTTGGGTCAGTTTAAAAATCCTGACTCCAACGGGACTTGAACCCTCGACCCTACGGCTTGTAGCTCAGTGCCTTAACCACTACGCTACGGCTAGTATAAAAATATAATATTATTTTTATTATAAATAATAAAAAGTGATTTGTTTGTTATAAGTCGTTACAAACTGCCAATTACAGCCTTTTTCATGAATCTCGACCGACGTTTTCCCCATTTTTTACATATTGGACACAGTAAAATCATTAATCAAGTTATTTTAACTCATCTTTTTTAACTTCCATTTATCTTCCCTTAATTCAAGACAGCTCTCAATACATTTGTTAAATTAAACTACCAAATATTTAAATTACTTTAATATATTACGTATAATTATTTAATTTCATGCTATGCTTCGTTTCAGCAATTTATGATTATTCAAAACGTCGAAAAATGGATCGCGTTGCCTACTGTAATATTCACTAAAACGGACGAAACTTTCAACTATATATGAATAAATCATGTAAAACTAATCATTTTTCAAGAAACAAACAAAGATAATTAATAAATCTATAATTCTAACTCAATGGGAAGTATCCAACCACGGAGATTCTAGCCGTGCAGACATGAGCACTCTACATGCCTATATCCCTACCCGGAGTTAATATTTCCAATCATCTCCTTATAATTTACCTACCTAAAATTATAGTTAATATATTCTCTCACCTCATTCGTGGCCTATCTTATCAGTAAAAACCGTATTGATTTTATATTAATAAATTAATATCATCAATACATATTTCAACATGAATATAGATATAAAGCACGGTTTCACTTTAAAAATGTATTTTTAATAGTTTTAATACAATATTTATATTTTATTCTGTCAATTGGTAATACTGATTGAAAAGACATTCATTGCTTCAATGGTACAAGTAGGCCTAATAATCTAAATGGATGACAAAAGTTTCATAACTGGAAGTTTATGTAGTTATTAATTTTTGTCACATATTTTCTATACCCTACACCCTTAAAAACACCTTTGTAGTGAAAAAACGTGAAAAAATCCCTTTTACACTTAAATGGCTTACGCTGCCTAAACCATAGCAAATGCACAAATTAATCTACACAGAATTGTACAAAAAAGTCCAGGACAGTATATGTTTATCTTTTACAGATAATACACAATAGCCATTTTTGTCTTTCATTGATGCCCAAGGACATCGGGATAAGTAGATTCCCGGGCAAGCATCGGGCTTTTTGCAAAATGTTCAGGATTTTCCCGGAAAGGTTATAGGTTATAAGAGAATTTTAATGCTCAAGCCCTTTACCCTGAAAATCACCTTCTGTAGTGAAAAAAAAACGTGAAAAATGTCGCTTTTTTTTCTAAGGTTAAATGGCTTACGCTGCCTAACCCATATCAAATACAAACAAAATATTGTACACAGAATTAAATATCTCAAAACTCTCTACAGAAAAGTCCGCGACAGCATATATATACCTTTTAAGGATAACTCACAATAATAATTTTGTCTTCATTGATTGCCAAGATGATCGAAGATAACTAGGTTCCCGGGCAAGCATAGCACCGCACGGCGGGTATTATTTTATGGACAACTCAAAATAACGAATTTTGCCTTTCAGTTCATTATGCCAAGTACATCGGGATGCGTAGATTCCCGGGCAACGCCGGGTATTCAGCACGGGATATCTAAAAATAATAACGATATAAATTTATAACGATATAAATTTAAATTTATTTTTCCTTTTACGTAATCAACTAAATGCAAAAAACACATCATTTATTTAGGTGTAGCAGCGCATGCCGGGTATTAGCTAGTAAACTTATATAAATTGCAAGTATTAAGTTATTTTACGAGTACGTTTGAAATTCTAGATTGAAGAGAAACTGAGGTCGTAAACATCTCAATTGAATCATGCAATATGAAAAGGTCCCAACTTCAGAAAACTAAATTTTATTAGAGGAGGTGTGATTTTTTCTCTTCTACTTCTCCTCACTGAATTGAGAAATCTATGTTTAATTTAAAGAATGTGCAGTTAATTGGTCTATTTTCGACGAGGAGTAGATGTGTGACAACCTCAATTATAGTTTAAACTTTAAAACAATAAAACAAAAATATAAAAAATTGGGAGTTGGGTTTTTACAAGTTGGATAATTCAATTAACCCATAATACTTCATTGCCAACATTTACAGCATAAATATCACTCTTGTTTGTAATTACTAAATCAATAAAAACCCATGATGCGTATTATTTGTATTTAATGCAGGATATGGTATGTAAGAGTGCGTATCGAAGAATATAGTAGGCTATGTAAATAATTATATTTCTTGAAATGCTGTGGTCAGTAGAGCAGTAAGAATCGTCATGAATATGTAATACATCACAGCGGCTTATGAATAAAGATGGTGTTGTTGCGGAGTGTTGCTATACTTGTATCGATTCACTATATCGCTCGCGCGCATGCTCATTTCACGCTCGCTTTCTTAACCGAAACACTATTGGTCAGAACTTAACGTATTCGCAAACTCTATTTAAAAAATAATGATATACATATGACAACGTTGAAGCCCGTTAGATATGATTTGAAGGTTATTATTTAATTGATTATGCAAATATAAGCTTATACTGCTATGTTTATTCAACTACACAACAATGAGATACAATAATCAATGTACTGTACCCCTAAATTAGAAATTTTCACTCATGAAACTTACGGAAGTCTATTAGAAATAAGTTGTATCACCAACACCTGTTTCTGGATATTTTATACTTTAAAATATATACTACTACATTTAATTTGTGTCATTTTATTCTTTCTTATCTACATGTCACTGTATAAAATAATATTTTAATATAAACTAAATATGTGTCACACATAGAACTACATTGTATAATGGAAGAGGACAATTAATGACAAATGAGAGAAATTTTGAAGAAGTGGCTAAATTCAAATATCTAGGAACAATAATTAAAAACAGAAATGAGCTCCAGAAAGAAATTAAACATAGACTCAATTCTGGAAATGCGTGCTTATTATGCATTACAGGGATCCTTGTCGTCTCAACCTCTCTAAAAAAAAACATTAAACTGAAACTATATAAAACTGTATTCTTCCAGTTAAAATACGTGGATGAGAAACATGGACTCTTAGTTTAAAGGAGGCGAAAATGTTACGAGTATTATACAGTAAAGTTCTTAGGAAAAGTGTTTGACCAAAGAGAGATGAACAGACAAGCGAAAGAAGAAGAGTACACAATATTGAGCTACATGATCTTTATGGGAAAACCAGGCCATAATAAGAGAGCAGGATATGTGGCACGAATGATGAATGAAAGAAGAGCATGGAAACTCTGTAGGAAGACCAGAGGGAAAGCGTCCAATAGGCAGGCCAAGAATGAAGTTGGAGAGAAGTTGAGAGAAGTAGATTTTTCTCTTCTTCTTCCTTCCAAGTATTAGGCCAGACCTGTTACGATCCTATAAAAAATTTCCCTCCAGCATTTCATAGGATGGCCCAGAGAAGAAGTAGATTATAAGGAAATGATTAGTAAACATTAGCTTCGGATTGGGATATATGGAGTGCTTATTTCCGCGCTCCCACGAACCTGCGGGTTGGATTGTGCCACTTAATTAGCTAGTTATGTATTTAATATACTAATACATAGACCAGGTATTAATAACATAAGACCACGATTACATAGAATATATGGCAAAAAATTTAAAAGAAGAATATGAGAAATGGGGGCTTTATATAAATATAGAGAAAGCTAGCAGTAGTAGTAGGACTTTATTAGACTAAAAGTAAGATACGTACAATATTATTTACAAATATGGATCGCACGGGCAGTAAGCCGTAAGTGCTGTTGGCAGTCCGTTACAATAAAGCAATATTTGACAATAGTATAAAGAAAAACAAAAAGAAAAAACAATTATATTACAATTACATAATAATACAATATTATTATACATTAATTAAGTTATGTAGAATTATTAAGAATTAATGGTATTGCATTTTGATAACGTGTATTTATTCATGAATGAGTGTTGTTTCTAATTTTCCGCGTTATATACATAGACTCGAGTTCAAATCCCGACTCAAGCATTCTTTTTACTTTTCATATACATATATATATATATATATATATAGTATATTAATTACAATGAATTAAAAATAAATTAAAAGATGGAATGTAAATTCCATGTACATATAACATTTTATACGATAATAATAATAATAATAATAATAACATTAGTAATATGTTAGGACTTTATACAATAGCGGGGCACTAGAGATATTAACGCGGGAATTGGAATAAATCGCCCTTGGGATATAGTCGCTTTACAGGAAGTTAGGTGGCCAGGAGAAGGTGTAGTCAGGAATCAGGAAGCTTTGCATTATACTATGGGGGTGCAGAAAGGACCTGCATTTGGAACGGGTTTTTTAGTCAGAAGGAGGGATCCTATCCGCTATCCGAGATATTAAGTTTGTTAGTGATAGGATATCATACATAATTCTAAAGGGTAAACGACATGATTTTATAATTGTAAATGTACATGCCCCCACAGAAGATAAAGATGACAAGATCAAGGATGAGTTCTATGAAGAATTAGAATGCTTATTTGATAGCCTTTCACGATATCATATGAAAATTGTCTTAGGAGATTTTAATGCAAAAGTGGGGCGGGAAGAATATATTCAAACCAACAATAGGCAAATTCAGTCTTCATGAAGATAGTAAACGACAACGGGGTTAGATTAGTCACATTTGCCACATCAAAGAATCTCATTGTTAAGAGCACAACATTTCAGCATAAGGATATTCATAAATACACCTGGACGTCCCCAGATGGAGAAACTCGGAACCAGATAGATCATGTATTAGTGGATAAACGCTGGCACAGTAGCATCATTGATGTTAGATCAGTTAGAGGGACAGACTGCAATTCGGATCATCATCTGGTCAGAGTGAAAATCAGACAACGGCTATCGCTTATGAGAGGAACAAACGCTAAAGATGATTCTGTAAAATATGAATTAAAAAACTTGAAAAATGATGAAATGCGGCAAGAATACCAAATCAAAATTGCTAATAGATTTGAAGTACTGGAATCTTCAGATGACAATGTGGCAAACGAAGAAGAAACTGATATAAATAAAGAATGGGAGGCTATAAGAGATACTATTAAATTGTCAGCATCAGAAAGCATTGGTTGTTTAAAAAAGAGGCAAAACAAGAAATGGTTTGATGAGGAATGTGCCGACATTGTAAAGAAAAGAAAGCTAGCAAAAATGAAATGGTTAACACGAGCCAAATGAGGTAAATTTAGAGCAATTGGGTAGTGTTAGACGGGAAACCACCAAGTTACTAAAGAGTAAAAAGAGGGAATATTTGAGAGAGAAGATTAATGATCTTGAAATGAATGCAAAAAATAGGAACATTAGAGAATTATATCAGGGAATTAGTATAGAGAAGAAAGGGTTTCAGGCTAGAACAAACATAATTCGGAATGAAAATGGGGATATGATTGCAGATTCTAGGAGTATATTAAATAGATGGAAAAGTTACTTTAATCAGCTATTAAATGTACATACAGAACAGGACATTGAGGAGGATAAGTTACAGACAGCAGAAATGCTAGTCGCAGAGCCAAGTGCATTAGAGGTTGAAATGGCGATTGAAAAATTGAAGATGTATAAAGCATCAGGTTCAGATGAGATCCCAGCAGAACTGATAAAATCAGGGGGGAGAAAAATTGATGGACAAGATACGCTGGTTGCTTAGTATGATTTGGGAAAAAGAAGCTCTTCCAGATGAATGGAAGGAATCAATTATCGTACCAATTTATAAGAAAGGAGATAAAACTGATTGCAACAACTATAGGGGCATCTCATTACTTTCAACTTCGTACAAAATTCTAACAAATATATTAGTAAGCAGACTTACTCCCTATATTGATGACATTCTAGGAGATCATCAATGTGCATTTAGAAGAAACAGGTCTACAACAGATCAGATTTTTAGTATAAGACAGATTTTAGAAAAGAAATGGGAATATAATGGTACTGTACATCAACTATATGTAGACTTCAAAAAAGCATATGATTCAATTAAGAGGGAGAAGTTATATAGTATCCTGCTGGAGTTCGGAATTCCTAAAAAGTTAGTTAGACTTATACGAATGTGTCTAAATGGCTCAAAGAGTAGGGTGCGTGTAGGCAAACAGTTTTCAGACACTTTTGAAATCCAGAATGGGTTGAAGCAAGGAGATGCACTATCTCCTCTACTATTTAATTTTGTACTAGAGCATGCCATTAAATCTTTAGAGAATGAGGAAGGCTTAACAACTGAATGGTATTAATAAGCTGTTAGTTTATGCTGATGATGTAGTACTACTGGCCGATAGCGAGGAGATACTAAAGGCCAACACGCACACACTATTGAGTAACACTAAGAAATTAGGACTGGAAGTAAATATCAGTAAAACTAAATATATGGTCACACGTAGAAATACATTATATAATGGAAATGGACAGCTAATGACAAATGAGGGAAATTTTGAGGAAGTGGCTGAATTCAAATACCTAGGAACAATAATCACAAATAGGAATGAGATGCACAAAGAAATTAAACATAGGCTCAATTCTGGAAATGCATGCTATTATGCATTGCAGAGACTTTTGATTGTCCCAACTCCTTTCAAAAAACGTTTAAGCTGAAAATATATATAAAACTATTATTCTACCAGTTATATTATATGGGTGCGAAACATGGACTCTTACTTTAAGGGAGGAAAGGAGATTACGAGTATTTGAGAATAAAGTTCTTAGGAAAATTTTTGGACCAAAGAGAGATGAACAGACAGGTGAATGGAGAAGACTACATAACAATGAACTACATGGTCTTTATAGGAAGCCAGATATAATAAGAACAGTTAAGTCTCGTAGACTGCGATGGGCAGGACATGTTGCGCGTATGGGGAATGAAAGACGTGCATGGAAACTTCTTGTAGGAAAGCCAGAGGGAAAACGCCCAGTTGGTAGACCAAGAATGAGGTGGGAGAACAACATTAACTATGATTTGAGGGAAGTAGATTATACAGGTAATGATTGGAAAGCATTAGCTCAGGATAGGGATGTATGGAGAGCTTATGTCCGCGCGGCCATGAACCTTCGGGTTCGATAGTGCCAGTGAGTTAGTTAGTTAGTTTTAATATAATAAACTAAACGGAAAACACCAATCAATGTAGCCTATGTATGGTAGAGTGCTCTTGTCACTTAGCGAACCCCGTTCGGCACAAGTTTCGTAGGTGATGTTTTTTTTTCAGGGTTTTTTCCTCACCTGTAAACGCAAAACTCAGGACACTTTAAGGCCCAAACGGTCCCCAGATATCATCTGGCCATCATTATCAGCATTAACATATACATTAAGTTCAGGATTAAGGTCTATTTTGGCACATTATTATCACCATCATCGCTTATCATATATCATGGGGGCAGCATAACTCCGTCGACCAGGCGCCCCCAACCTCAGAAGTGGGTTACAAAAACGCCATGTTAGAGAGAAATAACGCCGAAATTACCTTTTTAGTCCCATTAAACGTGAGTCCACAAATTAATCATATAAGACGTAATGTCAATTTCACTGTTTGGGACTAGCTGATAGTAAGTGTCAATCTAACAAAACCATCAGGGTCTTATTCAATCGGATAATTTCAGGTATGTACCACCTAAACAATAGCATTATGCCGGCTATCATGATAGATAACGAACAAATTTCTTATGCCGACGTAGAGAAAACATAATATCTGTGTATAGGAGAAGAAATGGAAAATACAAATTTCAACAATGAAGAAGAACTAAAACCTAGTATTGAATGCACTATTTATGAACAAAATTAGACCGTTGAGGTGATAACATAGTGGAAATTAAATATAGAATCGCACAAACGAAACAAGCAATAAATGCTTTAAACTCTGTTTGGTGGAGCAAGAATATTACAAAAAATTGAAAATTATAAATATATCAAACCATAATTCAGGGCATTTTAATATACGGTGCTGAAGTTTGGCAAATTCCTACCAGGGAAATAAAAATAATTTTAAGTACTGAAATGGATGTTTTAAGAAGATCAGCGGAAAATCTAGAATGGATAGAATACGAAATAAAGAAATGAGGGAAATTATGGGTGTACAAGAGGAGCCGGTCATCATAGACATTATAGAAAAGAAGATATTACAGTGGTATGACCATGTGATTGCCTAAAAGTGTTATAGAATTGATCTCAATGGAAAGGAGGAAGAGAGGAAGACTTAAGAAAACTTGGATAGAAGGGGTACAAGTGGTATGAATATCAGAGTATGGAAGGAAGATCAATGGATAGAGAGAGAGAGAGAGAGAGAGAGAGAGAGGAGGAGAGAGAGAGAGAGAGAGAGAGAGAGAGAGAGAGAGAGAGAGAGGAATGGCGTTTGGTTTTCTGAAGACGGCGTCAGCGGCCATGATACCGGATGATGATGATGATGATGAACTAATACATAATACATATGGTTGTAGAAAGGATAACATAACTGAAGAAAAGAATCTACAAGAAGAGGAATGGGCATGTAGAAGAAATCACAGGAAAATATAAGACTAAACTTTTTTGATACATTTATTAATCTTTATATAAAATCTCTCTATCTCTCTCTCTCTCTCTCTCTCTCTATCTCTCTCTCTCTACCTTAGGTTAACCTTCACAGGTACGTTTACATGCTCCATACCTCCCGAGCATTGAAGGAGCACGATCTATGGGGAGAATATTTTAAACTCTGGATCATACATGCAGTTTTGTGACCACACAAGGACATGGACGGTCTCCCTGGATGAATGATCAGTTAAATGTCAGGACCATCTCAGAGACAAGACGAAGAGATCACTATTCACTCAATCATTTACACCAAGCGAAATCATATTAATGACTGTGATGGTCAAGTGATGTTCGGGATCAATTATGCCTTAAATGTTCTTGACATTTGTCATACAGGTGAAAAAAAAATCTCACCCAGAAACTTGTTCCAACCAAGGATCAAAACCTGGCCCGCTACGTTAACTTCAGACCACAATGGTAGACTATTTAATAATAAATAATAATAATAATAATAATAATAATAATAATAATAATAACAGTAATAATAAATATAAATCACAATAATTATATAATACTAGTTTTTTTTTCAATTTCGTTATCCATCTTTAGTAATCTGCCCGAAGGCAGGTCTTTCACTGCAATCATAGCATTTTCATGTTATGCTTGCAGCTTTACTAGGGAATTGAGCTGTGGTAGCTTCCCGTTGCTTCCGACACCGGTGAAGGATGGCGATTATGATGATGATGATGATGATGACGACGATGATGATAAGGATGATGATAACGATGATGCCCAATTGATTTCTGGGACCGTTTGGGCTTTAAAGGTTTCCTGATATTTATAATTTCGTTATAGCTTACTTAATGAAATTAACATAGAATATTCTAAAGAATTATTTAATAACCAACTATCTTATACGGAGGGTTGTTTCTGACCTCTGATAAATTATTTTTAAATTTTACCTTAAGAAAAGCCATGTCTCTACCACCGAGCATGCTCTATTTGATGGCTGTTCACCCGAGCTATGGTTCGGCATCGGAGTTTCCACTGCAGAAGACTCTTATGCAGCACAGCCATGTCTAGAAGTTTCCACTCCTCTTTACATGCTTTCCAGAGACCGTCTATTTTTCGAGGACGCCTGTTTCTCAGTGGCCGTTTGAAGAGTCCAAAGACACAAAGTCCATCGGTGATGCATCAGGAGACTTCACTGGGATGTTGCTGAATGGAATAGCATGTATTCCAGTTTCCTGCTCCATTTCTTCAGGAATGTCAGGGTTGAACCCGAAGTGTGACTGGAGGCCTTGTCTTGGTGCACCCAGACTTGGTTTTTGTCTGTACCATAGAGAGCTGGGATTTCAGTCTGGTAAATTAGGGTGAGAACGTATTCCTGGTAGTACTGGGAGTTGATTTTGGTCTTTTTAGCTACTCGACGAATGGTCAGTTTTTCATTGCAGCAATATCCCGCGTTGACCGTAAATCCCTTGGAGAAACTTTCTCTGCATTCGGCATACCATTTTTGCAATTTTTTTCACCCCTTTCTCTATAGTAAATTGCCCGGGGTTTGTTGCAGCCTCCTAGACAAACATATGCTTCATCAAGGGTGACCAAAAATTTTTATTTTTCTCCTGCTAGGTGCTTTTCGTAGTTTCCTGCTGTTGGTGCGGCATTGGGCATTGTAACGTGGCAACAATTTATGAACCCTGCTTTTGTGGCGCTTCTCCATGTTTAAATCTTTTGTTTATTATGGTGTTTACAGTTTTAAGGGATATTCCCAATCTGTTCGCAATCACCCTTTGTGTGACAGGGTTACCACCAGAGATAAGGGCCTTGACCTTTCTGATTACATCTGGGGTGCGGGTAGTAGCAGGTCGTGGATTACGTGTTTCTTTCCTTTTGGAATTAATCCCAAGCGACCCTTTCCCTTTGTATTAAGCACTGAGGTAATCCCGCACGTTGACACCATAAAATTACGTTTTCTGCAAGCCTCAATAATCGCGGAATAAGTATAATTAGCATCGGGAAGGGCAGTAATATACCCTCCCAAAACGGGTCTATCGGCTTAGGCATTATGAGTGCGAGTGTAACAGAAGCAGCACACTGACTTGTTTCATCATCTCGCACGCTTCTGTCCTGATGACTCACTCTCCAACATCACAATCTACTTGGCAAATCGTTCTCAGAGATCGGAAACAATCCTCCGTACACCTCACTGATAGAATTATTTTGAGAATTAATACATTTATATTTATGAAAATAATATTAAATTAACAAATACTTTCATTTGTTTAAATATTGTATGACCGTAAAATTAGTTTTCTATATCTTATTATTTTCTTTTGTTTTTATATAGGGCGCTACATTAGACAGGGACAGTCTACCAACAATTTAATGTATCTTGTTTGAATACATTTCATTATTAGTTTTAGTCTTAATCTTAACTATTATTAACTGATTGTATTATAGATCGTAATATAATAGATATCGTATTGATCAAATCTTCATTTCATATTTAATATTAGAGTTAATTATGATTGATATATTCTAATGTAACATGTGTTTGTCCTGGTGAGTGGAAGAGAAGGTCACATGACCATAACTCCATCAGGCTAAATAAATAAAAATAAAAAATATACTCAGATTGCCAGTGTATTTTTATGTTAAATTTATAAATTAATTTTTCCTAAATGCTTACTATTAAATTAAGACCTAGCTACCCACCTTATGTCTCATTTATTATATTCTGAGTAGAAAGTAGAGAAATTCTAGGTATTCTGTAGTACTTCAAATCAGTGTTTTAAGTGCAAAGTGGTCATTTTAAATTTATTTTAACATCGCTTACACAATAATAGAGACCACTTAAACATGTAATGGTATATTTAAATATAAAAACTCCGTCCTCACGAATTGTATAAACTGAACGAATTCCTCAGCAACTGGAATTTATGGTCCGATTATATGGTTCAACGGAACATATACGCATTTCTTTTGATAATTAATTCGCATGTATTACGTTGCAAGAAAACTAACATAGCGGCAGCGAAAGTGATTTTTTATATCATGGCTTTCTTCAGAACGCCATAACAACTATGGAAGAATGGTGTAAGACCCACAGCTTCTATATAAACAAAGAAAAAACAGAAATGATGGTTTTCAGAAACGTAGGAAAGATCCTACCACAACAGAAATAAAACCGGACAAAGGTAACATCAAAATAGTAAAGGAGTTTAATATCTAGGCATTACTTTACAACCCAGTGGAAGGAGCTTCACAAAACACTTAGTAGAAAGATCAACGCAAGCAATAATGGCAATACATGATATACGCAATATACAAGCTTTAAGCCTGGAATCAGCGATGAAACTATTCAATGCAAAGATCCTCCCAATAATAACTTACGGGATAGAAATCATATGGCCACATCTCACAGAAGCTAATCTCAACACGCTGGAAGAAGTGAAAGCTACATACATAAAAAGAGCAATAGGAGTATCAAAAACGACAAGAGGCCGTCTAGTGTACCTACTGGCAAGGGATACTTTCCTTATCAAGGACTTGAAAACAGCATACCTACTATCAACCACAGAACCCTATGAACATGCGCTACAAAGACTACGCAGGAAAAGAGAGGAAGTATGACCGGAATTCTTCAGCACCGGAGCGATGATAGACAGGAACTGGACAGAAGCAAATTTCCAGATACGACACGTCATCACAAGATTAAACGTGCATGGTTCCATCACTCAATGTGTAGAGATAAAACATTCCATGACACGAAGACCTCATGCATATGCGAAGTATGTGAACAAAAATGCGAAAGATATCACATCGAAACATGTACACAAAAAACAAAAACAATTAGTGAGTACTCAAGACAAAGCTAAAGTGTTAGTGATTGTTAAAATGGTGTGTTATCACCTTTGCACATATGTGCGCAATCCATGTATATATATATATATATATATCATGGCTTTCAGATGAACTCCCACATTTAATTGTTCAATTTTGCTAATATTTTGAGTATTTCTTTCACGTTTTATTGCTATGGTTATACCGAGCTCCGTTGCGAGAAGTAGAAAATTTCAGTCGCTGAAAATATTTTTAAATTTTTCTTCAGGTGATCCCTCAGTTCTGAAGATCCTATGTTGTTCATTAACGATCTTTACCTTTATTCCCTTAATTAATTACTACATCCCGAGATTGGTTGCAGAAATATATTGCGCAAGAGGATAATATATTTATTTATTTAACTGGTTTCACAATGTATCACAACACATTCTGTGCCCAATTAATCTATTGTCATTCGCCTCCATATCTCTCTGTTATTCCAGTCTTCATCGTCCAATCCCTTTTCATCTATGCTGCTCACAACACCAGCAATTAACGTTATTTTTAGCCGCCATTTTCTTCTTCCACCAAGTGGCACCCATTTTAGTATTCTCCTTCTTAATCTGTCTTCCATGATTGTTTTTACTTTACCATACCATTTTAATTACTATCATCATCATCATCCTTCACAGATTAGGTCTTTGCCTGTTCCGATCTCACATCTGTTCAGCCTAACGTTTTCTTGGTCTTCCTACCGATCTTCGTTCTCCAAGATTATACATCAGTGCCATCTTTAGTATCCTATCCTCTGTGATTCTATGCAGATATTCTAGCTAATTGTTCCTGTGTTCTTCTATTTGTTAAATAAGTGGTTGTACTTTTAGTTCATCTCTAATATTATAATTTCTAATATGTTCTTCTCTCGTACACTTACTTACTTAATACAGTCTTTCCACTTTACAGCAGTTTTCCCTTGATTCCTGCTTTCCAGAGATTCCTATCATCCCATTGACCATCTTCCATACCCCTCTTCATCATGGCATCATATATTCCCTCAGACCATGCTCTTCTATATCTCCCCCTCTTCCTTCTGCCTGGTACCATCCAATCCAACACCTGTTTAGGCCACTGGTCTTCCGACATCCGTTGTACATGTCCATACCACTGTAAAGCTCTCTTTGTTATCCTATCGATAACAGTTTCTTGTGTATCCATTTCTTGTCTGATACACGTATTTCGAATATGTTGTAGCCTGGATATTCCCATACTTCTCCGTAATCCATCCATTTCTGTCGCCAAGATTATTTTCTGCATCCTTTCATTTATTGTCTAGCTTTCTGATCCATATGTAAGTATACTTTCTATTATAATCTGTATAATCCCTTTTTTTTGTTTTTCTGGTCAAATTTATATTCCATAAAATCCATTCAGGATCTAATCGCCTTCTGTGTACAATTTACTCTGTTAATAATATATTTTTTACAAGTACAGAATAATCTATTATAGATCCAAAATATTTAATTTCTTCAACACATTTAATTTTCATATTATTTATTTATATGTCTTCTAAATTTCCTTCGATTACCATTTATTCTGTTTTAATATAATTTATCTTCAGTTCTCCTACCTGAAATGCATCGACCAACTTTCTGATCATATATTCTATATCTTCTTTATCTTGTCCTATTATAATCTGGTCATCAGCTAATAACAAATTGTGCAGTAAATGGCCATTAATGTTGATTCCCATTCCCCTACATGACTTATTCCATTTCATTAATACATTTTCTAAATATATCTTGAACAATGTTGGTTACATCCCGCATCCTTGCCTTAATCCTTTTGTAATATCAAATTCTGAGGATACTCTATTTCCAACCTTAATACTTGATTTAAATCATATATTCTTTTTATAAAATGTACAAGAGATTGAGATATTCCAATCATCAGCTAATAACAAATTGTGCAGTAAATGGCCATTAATGTTGATTCCCATTCCCCTACATGACTTATTCCATTTCATTAATACATCTTCTAAATATATCTTGAACAATGTTGGTTACATCCCGCATCCTTGTCTTAATCCTTTTGTAATATCAAATTCTGAGGATACTCTATTTCCAACCTTAATACTTGATTTACAATCATATATTCTTTTTATAAAATGTACAAGAGATTGAGATATTCCAAACTTCTCCATGACCACCCAGAGTTTGTTGATGGATACAGAGTCATATGCCTTTTCCAGGTCTCAAAAGTCTCACACGATTTTAATTGTTTTTTTATTAAATGCATAATTGAAGTTTGGACATTCATCTTTGTACAATTACAAATGTATTATAGGCCTAATGTTTTAGGCCCATGTTCAGCAGTATTGGAATTAGAGAAAAATATTTAGAAAAAGGAAAGATGTATTTAAAGTAACAGTTTATTTTCATGTATCCCTACACTGTTATTGAATTAATACTCATATACTTATCACATGAGGAATTTGTTACAAAGTAAATTTATTATTTCCCATTATAGAGTTAGAGACGTAATATAACCTAGGAAAATCCAATAAAACAGAACAGAGAAGATAGTAAATTGAAGTAAATCAAGACTTTATAAAATAAAGGGCCGTTAAGTAGTTTCCACAGGAGATGCAAGAATTTGTGAAGCTGTTAGCGGAGAAAATGTTAGGATTTATGAGGGTAGTAAATTTATGAAGCAGTTTTGTACAGGATATGTTGGGTGTATGGTTTCAAACACTGTGTGGTTCTTCTTTTGAGCAACTATATACTGTACGTCTCTTTAAACAAGATCCTCTGAGTCAGAGGACACCATCCTACTATTCTTCATCCTTTCCAAGTATAGCGGAACCATAAAATACAATCTGTCTTATACGAATTTATCCAATAGAATCGACACGATAGAAGTTTATATGCCAGATCAAAATAATGTCGGTCAAAATGGCGTGGTTGATGAAGTCCCTACCTCTCACTTCAGCGGCCCAGGTTCGATTTTCAGCGGAGAGTGGATTATTTTAATTCTCCGTTACATATATATATATATATATATATATATATATATAAACGTTTAATTTTAGCATAATCAATAACAAATATAAAGACTGATTTAACTATTTCAAAGCTCAAAATATGAAACTACCAGGATGATATTCCTGGGAACAACAGTTAACCGCATTCAGAGTAATCTAACATCAATAATAGCTGAAGAATCGAAATTAAGAAAGGTGTTAAATTAAAGTATGAAAACACGATTATTCAAAATACAGCCTAAATGTACATAAATAATGAGAAATAATAAGCCTCTATATATATTACATTACAAATTAAACAATTAAGCTAGTATTAAAATGATTTAACCTTTTGTAGCAGATATAATAATTGCACTTTGTTTATTTGCTTGTTTATTGAATGAGTGTTGTTCTTATCCAAAAATCTAGGGCTCCTAATTTTTTACCAATTTTCTAGGTTTGACATTAACTCGTAGAATGGCAATATATCGCAATTTGAATTTAGGGACTTTTCCAGCAACAACAGATGCCTCTAGTATTCCAAAGAGTTAAAATATCCTATAGTATGTATTTCGTCATACGGTTCCCGCACATTAGACATATACATGCACATATCGTAATACGTATTCAAGTTTAATCCTATCAAATGTGGATCAATAAGTAAAATAAAGTTAAATTTTATCACAGCACAAGTTATAAGAATTGATTTCTCCTTTGTTTTCTAGATGTTTTAATGTAACAGATAATACTGCAAATAAAATACCAAAAACACGTGTACTTATTTTATTATTTGTACTCATGAATCTAAGGGGTTTCACTGATTTCGCTCTGTATAATGAATTATGAAATGTCGATAATCGATGTAGTGTATTGTGTCATTCGTAATCAATTATTAACCCAATTTGTACTTTAATAACTAAGGAATACCATGAAAAGTCACAACTAGGTCATACCGTCTCGATGTAATCAAAATAGTAACCATTAATAACACTTACTAAAACTGAAAGAATAAAAATTGCTGAAATTAATTTGTCAAAACCAATTGCAAAATAAATTAGTGTGTATGTGTGTTTGTGTTCCAATATCATCTGCTATACTTTTCGTGTTTCGATTTCCGCAATGGGAGAATGACAGCGTTAAGATTTACTTTCAATTGTATCATTTCGGCATACTACTTTAATCAACTTTTATAAGATTCATGATGTGTTCCGTTGAGGTTTATTCAAAATTAATATAAAATTATGGAATATTCACCTCAAAAGGACTGCAACAAATTTTATATAGGAAGGACAAACAGGAGTTTTAACATCAGATTCAAAGAACATTTCCGAGACTTCATTCACGCAGAAGGGAAATCAAGCTATGCCAAACACGTTAGCCATGAAGGACATCGCATGTTGTTAAATATTGAAAACACACTACCAGTAATGCACAGAGCAACTAATACCGCGATACTCACTTACTCAATAGAGATGTGAATCCTGAAAGCAGTCTCACAACGACAGCATGATAAAATGAAAACGAACTCAATACATGCAACCCCCTCTACCAGATCTTCAGTGAAACACCAGTTTTGAATCCTGCCGATGATGGGACAAGTCCCGAAAGCGCTACAGTTAAATGATTAATTAAGTTGAGGAGACGGACCTTTCAGGTGAATATTCCATAATTTTATATTAATACTACTTTAAGTAGATTATGTGCTCTTTGTACATAGAGAAGGGTAAAGGTGTATGTATGATTTATGTTTATGTGTAGTAAATGGGTGATACATATAAAGATGAAGGTAAAATAGAGAAGAAAATGAAACCGGTGTAAGCAAGTATGATAGACGTACTCGTGCCATGATTAATTGTCTCATCCGATGGATGAATCGCTATCAGGAGTGTCATATAAATTCTCATGTATGCAGTGCGGACGGAAGGGTTTCGTATTAAATCCAGGAATCTGCTCCACTTTGGCTATCAAGGATTGTGGACAAGTAACTTTCCAAGCCCCGAGATATTAAATTTTACAATTACGATATCCAAACCCTCCGAGTATCGAATCGAGCCTGCTAATCAGGACACAACTCAGCGCGGAAGATTGAAATTAACTCTTTTATAAAAATTACAAAAAAAAATCACTTTACATAAATATAAAACTGAGCCTTCAGAACACTTTTCGAATCCCTTAAAAAACAGGAGATTCTTGGGGCCCCAAGGGTTATCTGACCATGAACAGAATTCAACATTTCATAGTTGTAGACTAACCACACAAACTAAATTTAAAAAATCGATTTAATAGAAAATCCATATATATATCCATAGTAATTCTGCCAAAAGGCAGGTCTTTCACTGCAATCATAGCATTTTCATGCTAAGCTTTGAAGCTTTACTAGGAAATTATAAGTGTGGTAGCTTCCAATTGCTACAGAAAAAAATGCATATCAAAAATATTTAAGGTCTAAGAAAGATGAAGATTATCAAAGTTATAACATACTTAAAAGAAAGGTTAAAGCAGAAGTCAGGAAACATAAAAAAAATGTGGAATAGGGTATGTGGAGAAATCGAGCATACAGTAGGCTATTCGAAGTCAGCCCAAGCATGGAGGACAATTACGAACATGCGAAATGATAATATGACAAAGAGTTTTAATTTAGTACCAATGAAAACTTTTCAGGAATATTTTAAAATGCTTTAAACAGAAACTAGGAGAGAATTTATAGACTATGCTACACTGGATAATGGAAAGGGTGACTTAATAGAACCTATAACAGAAGAGGAGGTCAGAAACGCAATTCATGTTAATACGATTACTGTATTTACCATAATTCAGAATATAATTTGGTTGTTGAGAACAGAAAAAAATGGAAAAAGCGGCAGGTCCAGGAGGAATAACCATGGAACCAATTAAATATGGTGATTCAGGAATTATAAGAATTTTAACTAGACTTTTTAACCAAGTGATAGAAGGAGATCCTATTCCAGATTAGTGCAAGTTATCGTATATTAGTGCAATATACAAAAATAAAGGGAATAAAAGAGATCCATCGAACTATAGAGGCATCAGTGTTATGGCAGCAATTAGTAGAACGTTAAGTACAAGTATTAAAATCAGATTGGAGGAACTAATACAAAATAGAATACCAGAAGAACAAACAGGTTTCACAACAGGTAAATCGTGCCTTGTTAATATATTTGTGATCAGGCAGATTACGAAAAAGATGTTGGCTAAAGGAAAAGAAGTTCATATGGCATTTATAGATCTGGAAAAGGCATATGACTCTGTACCCATCAACAAGCTTTTGGTGGCAATGGAGAAGTTTGCAATATCTAAATCTCTCATACATTTTATAAAAAGAATGTATGATTGTAAAGCAAGTATTAAGGTTGGAAATAGAATATACTCAGAATTTGATATAACAAAAGGATTAAGACAAGGATGCGGGATGTCACCAACATTGTTCAAGATATATTTAGAAGATGTATTAATGAAATGGAATAAGCCATGTAGGGGAATGGGAATCGACATTAATGGCCATTTACTGCACAATTTATTATTCGCTGATGACCAGATTATAATAGGACAAGATAAAGAAGATATAAAATATATGATCAGAAAGTTGGTCGATGCATTTGAGGTAGGTGGACTGAAGATAAATTATATTAAAACAGAATATATGGTAATCGGAGGAAATTCAAGAGACCTACAAATAAATAATATGATAATTAAACGTGTTGAAGAATTTAAATATCTTGGATCTATAATAGATAAATCTGGTACTTGTGAAAAAGATATTATTAACAGAGTAAATTGTGCAAGGAAGGCGATTAGATCCCTGAATTGTCTTTTATGGAATATAAATTTGGCCAGAAAAACAAAAAAAGGGATTATACAGACAATAATAGAAAGTATACTTACATTTATGGATCAGAAAGCTGGACAATAAATGAAAGGATGCAGAAAAGAATCTTGGCGACAGAAATGGATGGATTACGGAGAAGTATGAGAATATCCAGGCTACAACATATTCGAAATACATATATCAGACAAGAAATGGATGCACAAGAAACTGTTATTCAAGAGGATAACAAAGAGAGCTCTACAATGGTATGGACATGTACAACGGATGCCGGAAGACCTGTTTAAGGTGTTGGATTGGATGGGTACCAGGCAGAAGGAGAAGGGGAAGGAGTAGAAGAGCATGGTATGAGGGAATATATGATGCCATGATGAAGAGGGGTATGGAAGATGGACAATGGGAAGATAGGAATCTCTGGAAAGCAAGAATCAAAGGCAAACTGCTGTAAACTGGAAAGCCTGTATTAAGTACTAAGTAAGGATATATAAATATGTATGTGTGTGTTTCTACCTGTTAACATTCTAGCAGCCGGAATTTTTGTTCGGAACTGCTATCAGTATGTAGCAAGCGTAATGAATTATATAAATATGTATGTGTGTGTTTCTACCTGTTAACATTCTAGCAGCCGGAATTTTTGTTCGGAACTGCTATCAGTATGTAGCAAGCGTAATGAATTATATAAATATGTATGTGTGTGTTTCTACCTGTTAACATTCTAGCAGCCGGAATTTTTGTTCGGAACTGCTATCAGTATGTAGCAAGCGTAATGAATTATATAAATATGTATGTGTGTGTTTCTACCTGTTAACATTCTAGCAGCCGGAATTTTTGTTCGGAACTGCTATCAGTATGTAGCAAGCGTAATGAATTATATAAATATGTATGTGTGTGTTTCTACCTGTTAACATTCTAGCAGCCGGAATTTTTGTTCGGAACTGCATCAGTATGTAGCAAGCGTAATGAATTATATAAATATGTATTGTGTGTGTTTCTACCTGTTAACATTCTAGCAGCCGGAATTTTTGTTTCGGAACTGCTATCGGTATGTAGCAAGCGTAATGAATTATATAAATATGTATGTGTGTGTTTCTACCTGTTAACATTCTAGCAGCCGGAATTTTTGTTCGGAACTGCTATCAGTATGTAGCAAGCGTAATGAATTATATAAATATGTATGTGTGTGTTTCTACCTGTTAACATTCTAGCAGTCGGAATTTTGTTCGGAACTGCTATCAGTATGTAGCAAGCGTAATGAATTATATAAATATGTATGTGTGTGTTTCTACCTGTTAACATTCTAGCAGTCGGAATTTTTGTTCGGAACTGCTATCAGTATGTAGCAAGCGTAATGAATTATATAAATATGTATGTGTGTGTTTCTACCTGTTAACATTCTAGCAGCCGGAATTTTTGTTCGGAACTGCTATCAGTATGTAGCAAGCGTAATGAATTATATAAATATGTATGTGTGTGTTTCTACCTGTTAACATTCTAGCAGCCGGAATTTTTGTTCGGAACTGCTATCAGTATGTAGCAAGCGTAATGAATTATATAAATATGTATGTGTATGTTTCTACCTGTTAACATTCTAGCAGCCGGAATTTTGTTCGGAACTGCTATCAGTATGTAGCAAGCGTAATGAATTATATAAATATGTATGTGTGTGTTTCTACCTGTTAACATTCTAGCAGCCGGAATTTTTGTTCGGAACTGCTATCAGTATGTAGCAAGCGTAATGAATTATATAAATATGTATGTGTGTGTTTCTACCTGTTAACATTCTAGCAGTCGGAATTTTTGTTCGGAACTGCTATCAGTATGTAGCCAAGCGTAATGAATTATATAAATATGTATGTGTGTGTTTCTACCTGTTAACATTCTAGCAGCCGGAATTTTTGTTCGGGAACTGCTATCAGTATGTAGCAAGCGTAATGAATTATATAAAATATGTATGTGTGTGTTTCTACCTGTTAACATTCTAGCAGCCGGAATTTTTGTTCGGAACTGCTATCAGTATGTAGCAAGCGTAATGAATTATATAAATATGTATGTGTGTGTGTTTCTACCTGTTAACATTCTAGCAGCCGGAATTTTTGTTCGGAACTGCTATCAGTATGTAGCAAGCGTAATGAATTATATAAATATGTATGTGTGTGTTTCTACCTGTTAACATTCTAGCAGCCGGAATTTTGTTCGGAACTGCTATCAGTATGTAGCAAGCGTAATGAATTATATAAATATGTATGTGTGTGTTTCTACCTGTTAAACATTCTAGCAGCCGGAATTTTGTTCGGAACTGCTATCAGTATGTAGCAAGCGTAATGAATTATATAAATATGTATGTGTGTGTTTCTACCTGTTAACATTCTAGCAGCCGGAAGTTTTGTTCGGAACTGCTATCAGTATGTAGCAAGCCTAATGAATTATATAAATATGTATGTGTGTGTTTCTACCTGTTAACATTCTAGCAGCCGGAATTTTTGTTCGGAACTGCTATCAGTATGTAGCAAGCGTAATGAATTATATAAATATGTATGTGTGTGTTTCTACCTGTTAACATTCTAGCAGTCGGAATTTTGTTCGGAACTGCTATCAGTATGTAGCAAGCGTAATGAATTATATAAATATGTATGTGTGTGTTTCTACCTGTTAACATTCTAGCAGTCGGAATTTTTGTTCGGAACTGCTATCAGTATGTAGCAAGCGTAATGAATTATATAAATATGTATGTGTGTGTTTCTACCTGTTAACATTCTAGCAGTCGGAATTTTTGTTCGGAACTGCTATCAGTATGTAGCAAGCGTAATGAATTATATAAATATGTATGTGTGTTGTTTCTACCTGTTAACATTCTAGCAGCCGGAATTTTTGTTCGGAACTGCTATCAGTATGTAGCAAGCGTAATGAATTATATAAATATGTATGTGTGTGTTTCTACCTGTTAACATTCTAGCAGCCGGAATTTTTGTTCGGAACTGCTATCAGTATGTAGCAAGCGTAATGAATTATATAAATATGTATGTGTGTGTTTCTACCTGTTAACATTCTAGCAGCTGGAATTTTTGTTCGGAACTGCTATCAGTATGTAGCAAGCGTAATGAATTATATAAATATGGATGTGTGGTGTTTCTACCTGTTAACATTCTAGCAGCCGGAATTTTTTGTTCGGAACTGCTATCAGTATGTAGCAAGCGTAATGAATTATATAAATATGTATGTGTGTGTTTTCTACCATGTTAACATTCTAGCAGCCGGAATTTTTGTTCGGAACTGCTATCAGTATGTAGCAAGCGTAATGAATTATATAAATATGTATGTGTGGTGTTTCTACCTGTTAACATTCTAGCAGCCGGAATTTTTGTTCGGAACTGCTATCAGTATGTAGCAAGCGTAATGAATTATATAAATATGTATGTGTGTGTTTTTCTACCTGTTAAACATTCTAGCAGCCGGAATTTTGTTCGGAACTGCTATCAGTATGTAGCAAGCGTAATGAATTATATAAATATGTATGTGTGTGTTTTCTACCTGTTAACATTCTAGCAGTCGGAATTTTTGTTCGGAACTGCTATCAGTATGTAGCAGCGTAATGAATTATATAAATATGTATGTGTGTGTTTCTACCTGTTAACATTCTAGCAGCCGGAATTTTTGTTCGGAACTGCTATCAGTATGTTAGCAAGCGTAATGAATTATATAAATATGTATGTGTTGTGTTTCTACCTGTTAACATTCTAGCAGTCGGAATTTTGTTCGGAACTGCTATCAGTATGTAGCAAGCGTAATGAATTAGGACATCATAAGATCGAGTTCATTAACCAGCGAAGTCGAACCATTAAGAATCGGGGGTGACATCAAATTTGAAATTTAAAATTCGCTCTAGCGCATAGCTGTCACATTTAGATTTTTCCTAATAACTTCTGCATCTGCCACTAAAATAAAACAAGGAAAGCGTTCTTTAAAAAATCTGCGAAATCTGACCATCATCAGTGTGAGTTTACTTCAAACCAATAAATTAAAAACCACTATAACGGTCGCCGTGTTGGTTTTCTCTTAATATAATAGGATACAAACTTTTAATTAAATATAGAAGACAAACTTCAGGCACAGAAAGATGTGTAAAAATTAAAAATCCATATATAAATAAATAAATAAATAAATAAATAAATAAATAAATAAGCATATATATATATATATATATATATATATATATCTTGATAGAATAAGAAATGAGGATATAAGAGAAGAATTGAAAGTACAGCCTTTATTGGATAAAGTCACGAATTACACACAAAAATGGATTGATCACATGGATGGAATGAGTAAGGAGAGATATCCATTGTTAGCAAGAAATTATCAAGCAAGAGGAAGTCGTGATGTTGGAAGACCTAGAAGACGTTGGGCTGATGCATTATGAAGTCGGAACGGGCAATTGCCAAATCGCTGGAGTGATGATGATGATGATGATGATATATATATATATATACATACATATATCATACTTCAAATACTTAGGCTGCGAAATATAGCTAAAGAATGATAATCAAGGCTGCGAAATATCGTAAAGATTATTCAATAAGACCAAAATAATTAGATAATAAATCATTATTCGTGTGCAACTATTAGGTGAAGAGCAGGATAAAGCGAGAAAGGATTCAAAATTAAAATTCAATAAAACAAAGGCAATGCGTTGTTTAATGTATGTTATCGATACGTAGCATGAAACGCAATTTACAAAAAAAAGGCGAAATTCAGAAACGGGAGAAGAATTAAATGTAAAGGGGCTCTATGAATGAGCATGAGAAAGAAAACACAAGTGGTTCCAATACCATCAAAGAACGGTACCATAAATAATTCCAAAAATCATACTGGACTACCAACCCAGAGGTACAAGAGAAATAGGAAGACCAAGGACAAAATGGAGAGAGAAAGTTGAGGAAGGAACAGGCTAATAAGTTCAATACTGAAATATGATGATAATGAATTGAGAGGTCTAGTGAGAGAGGGAACTGTGCCCCTTTGAGAAGAAATGGATATAATCAGCGATATTTATATTAAAATTATATTTTTCCTTTTGCATAGTTTACATAACAGTAAGTAAAACAAGAAAGAGGTTACCGCTTTATTGTAAAATAATTGCGTAATATAATCGCTTTATAAAACCCAATTTACTTTCATTTCTTCTCAAAGTGGCTCACTCACTATACCTCTCAATTATATATTCTTAAAGCAGCAAAATACACCATAAATTCAACGATCTGTGGAATTAGTTTAGTTTATGCATTTCGTGACTGACGGGCTGTTGTCAAAATTTATCCTCACAAACATAAAAAGGTCTATGAATAGAATTTTAATCTAGCTCGTGGTTATTTTGATATAATAATAGAAGCAAGCAGAAGTGAACACTTAAAGAATTCTACTAGTGGAGTTTGCTGCAAATAGTGTGGTCACAAATATATTAAATGCACGGAACATTTAAACCTCAATGAAATGGAAACATTGCGGATGCGAGTGTAATTTTCAAATAGAAATATAACAGGAGTTTAAAAATCGCCATTACCCGCTTCTAGTTCAAGACACCGTGAACATATTATTGGATGTGAGTATTGTGATATCATTGTAGCAATACGGACAAACGGTCGTTAGGACTTCACGTTTAAAACACTGCCAGTTATATATGGAGTTCAAAAATGCAATGGATGTTAAATCAAGTTTTCAAACCAAATCAATTAACCCATTGGAGACTTTTAACGAGTCTCCCTCGTGAGCAGGTAGAAAGTCCAAAGAGCCCCACAACGAGCTAGACTCGTTGTTGTGTTATAACCCCCACCTTAAGAAGTTAGGTTTTTTTAGTGGTTTAAATTTTCGTTCACCGTCAGTAAAATTTGTTGTTTGTTTATGTAAAGTAAATATGTATAGGCCTAGTGTAGTGTATAGTTTATTTTTGTTATTATTTACAGAATAGTAGACTATAGCTGTAGGCATTTATTACGGTAAAATATAAGTGAATATAAATTCAGTGTTTATTTGTTAAAATTCATAGTTGTAAATTTAATTTTTTTTTGCGATATGTCCGTAAATAGGACACAACGTATTGCTATTGAGAAACTAAGAGAAGTAGTGAATGAAATGGTTATGGGACACTGATTGTAGTGAATTATCATGGAACGAAGATTCGAACGATTGAAATAATATACAGTGACAACGTAACCGTGCATGCTACTGATGGTAGAAATATTAGGTGAGTTTCGTCCAGTTTTTATCTATAGTATTTATAATTTACAGGTCGATATATAACTAAGATAATTAAAGAATATACGAAGAACTTTTCCTGATTTTATAATGTATAGGTCTATGCTTATTTATATTTCATATATTTATTTAATTATGTACAGTATTATGTTGCGTTAGTTATTTTTTTCGGTCTTGTTTGAACATATGATTTGTGTTTACTTTAGAGGCAATGTCCGAGAACTCTTACAAAAAGATGGTTTTTGAAATGTTTGTCAACTTTCACAGCCTTGAAAATAACAAAACATAACGGTTTACAATGCACAAAAGAGGGTAGCAGGTAGGCCACATTCCTTTGCTATTCGTAAAATTACAAGATACTAAAAGAAATTCAGGGGTAAACAAAATATCTGAAAAACATAAGTCATAGAACACAGTATGTGTATTTTGTATTCTGATTTTAAAGTCCAGCGCAGCCGGAGTAGCGGTGAGGAGGATTTAAATGGGTTCCCAGTGAACATGCTAGGCGCTTTAAACGTGTCTCCAATGGGTTAAAAAAGCAACCGATCTGGGAATACGAATGCAACACAACTGCAGTTCCAATAAAATGTACTCCCAAACCTGTGTAGTGGAAAATAATTACATTTTAAAGAATGTTTAGTATATTAAGATCCATATTTCATAAAATCAATCGATTTTATACAAGATGGTTATGAACAATTTAGACTATATATGGGGCTAACTACTGGATGGTCTAGAATAAATATGAATCCCATTCATGCAGCACCATCGGGTTCGTTTCCTGGCTAATTTAAAATTCCTGCTTGATGTTTTCCCGATAATTCTCGCTTTCAGTTAAACGCCAGAAAATCCGGGCTACACAATTCTGAAAGAAACACTTGCCATTTATTATTATCATAACAATGTTGTTTTTGAAGTTATGTTACATTATTTCATCTTCGTGTTTTTATATATCACCCGTCTACAAGATGGACTAGATCAGGGGCTGTTACTAGAAACAGGAGATTGTACAAGACTATTGTGTTTAGTCGTGACACAATGTCTCAATCATAGCTTCAGCTTTTCTAACCTGATTTCTCTATTTTCTCACATGAACATCCTAGACGAAAAAGCAAATAATGCCCCAAAAGCAAATAATTAGGAAAATTGTTATGTTTAACTATTTAACGCAGGGCCCAAATGGGAGACAATGATTACTCACATTTCAATTAATTTTGTTTTACAACCAAACACAGTTGTGTTTCGCCTCGATAATTATCAAATTTTGATTACCAAAATAAAAAACTCCTCCTTATTTTATATTTTTATCCACTAGGGTGCATTCTTACAATATTGCGATCCTATTTCACAATAAATAGTATGGTCAAGTTGCAGTGATGAACAAATGAAACATAACCAAACATTTCTCATTTGTTTTCAAACTTCGCGCGTTTATAGTAAATATATAAATATTTAAAAATAACTATATTTAAAGACTTATTTATGAGGTCAACAGCTTAATTTTATTCGTTAAATAGTCCTAACAAATGCAACTCTTGATTTCCAAATCCTCACAGATAAATTGGAAATAATTCATGGCATTAATATTGATTTACGGTGGCGGATTTCTATGACACAAAAATGGAAAACACTGCATCCATTTGTGACCTAAAAAAAGGTTAATTTAAATGGCCTAAACAAGACAAAAAATTGACCTTATAAAATGAAAGAATTTTTTTACCCATTCTATATTGATTGTCCATTCATATACATTTCAATTTGCATCAAAAGAGAAAGGAAGTTCTTTCTGCTATTGTCCAGTGCAAACGTTTGCTACCTGTTAACAGAAACCTGCGGAAACAAGTTGTACTGTGAAACTGACGATTTTTATACAGATAAAATATTGGTTATTTCCAATCGCCTGATGACTAGCCTATTTAAAAAAACAAAATATGACCAACATAAATTACTTTATCATACAAATAAGCAGAAGTATGATCAAAGATCTGAAAAGATGCGAATATGACTTTTAAGACCTAATAATAAGGCATACATAAATGTTTTTACTTACTTGATGCTTAGAATACAGGTTTTGGTAAAAATATGACACGTCATATGACACGTCCGCCCCTTACTTATGATCATATGTCGTTCATCCCAGCAGAACAAAACTTGAACCGTGCAACATTCCGCGTATTCTCAATGTTCATCTCTGCCAATTAAAATATAAAAATATGCACTAGATGTTAGGGTTATCTCTATTTCCCTAATTTTCTGACATTCATTATTCTTCCTCTGTAGTCTTCGTATAAAATAATACTCAATTGTGATAACTCCGATACTGCTATGAATCTTGAGATGGGATTCTGGAATACAAACCATTCAAACACAGAGGCGGTTTCGTATTGATACAACTA
Organism: Diploptera punctata; assembly: GCA_030220185.1. Classification (NCBI taxonomy): domain Eukaryota; kingdom Metazoa; phylum Arthropoda; class Insecta; order Blattodea; family Blaberidae; genus Diploptera; species Diploptera punctata. Next base: position 1,589,940 of record JASPKZ010010239.1, on the reverse strand, counting down.
ACTCACTGGCAATATGAAACCCGAAATTCCATTACTTCGAGGTCATACGTTACGTGCATTCCTACCATGAGCTAATATTTTCCAATCGTTACCAGTATAAATCACCATCCTCAAACAATTGACCCATCTCGTTCTTGGTTAACATATTGGATTCTTGCCTTCTGTTTTTTTTTCAATAAGCAGTTTCAATCCTCTCTTTTATTTCCCATTCATGCCACATGCCCGACCCAATATAATTTATAAGACTTAATTGTTCTTATTAGATCTAGTTCTTTATAAAAATCAGGAACTTTTATTGTTTTCCTCTATTAGCCTATTATTTTGTCTCTCTTCAGTTCAATTTTTCTTCTAATAAAATTATTACTGTATATTTTTTTATGCCAGCTGCAAACTTTTCACGTTTCCGAGTCCGCTCCAGATCAATATATGGCCTTATGTGGTGTATTTGTAATTTACGGACTACTTCGGCACATCACTTTACGCAGATGATATTTGTTTGTATTTTGTGAAGAGATAAGTGTGAGATGAGTGTATGTTTGTATGTGTAATTTTTTATTATTATTATTATTATTATTATTATTATTATTATTTTATTATTATTAGCAGCAGCAGTAGCAATATATTACTATTATTATTATCGTACATTTTCTTCACTTTTAAAGTAAGAGCCATATTTCGCTACCATATTATCAACTGGAAAAAATAACCACTTTATTTTAATTTTTTATATAATTTGAAATATATAATGCGTAACAGCAGGGTTTCTGGAGTTCAGACTACATCTTGTTTTAGATGATTAAATTATTTTATGTTCGCACATACAACAGGAAAAAATAGAGAAATAATATACATTCCAGAACAATCGAAAACGCTATAATAATAATAATAATAAAAATAATAATAATAATAATAAATTTCTTTATTTATTCTGGCAGAGTTAAGGCCATAAGGCCCTCTCTTCCACTCAACCAGCACAAATACAAATAAATATTCGACAAATATAGATATACACTATGTATTTTTGCGACAGGCTACGACTAATCTACATTGATAGGAATACGACTTCATCGATATAGCACACCACCCATCTCGGAAGAGGAAATGGATTAGATATTAGGAATAAATATAATAACTTTCAATAAGTTTAACAGTTTAACATTTTTGGAAATCCCCAAAAACACACATTTTCGAACATCTCAAAAGGTGCACGACTGTCATAACAACCATTGAAATAAACCTATACTGGGAAGCAAGGAATATAATAAGTTAATGACCATTATGCCAAAGAAAAAAAATCTCTCACAGTACTCTAAGTATTTACCAAGAAATACGAGAGCCATCAGTTGAGAGAAACTGCTTTCCGTAATCGTGTTAAATTTCTTCGGAATTCACATGTGAGCTCCTATATTAATTTTAGTGTGCGCTTTTATTTCTCTGCAAATTGTTTTAATAAAGGCCCCTTGTCTTAATAATTACAAGTTTCGGATTATTACACTATAATAGCTCTGGTACAATTAAACACAACAATTTAACAGTTCGCAGTCCCTTAACTGCAACATAACCGGACTTGAAATTGGATACTTAACAAAGGTTAGCGTCATTTTACAACCTGCGGACACATCGCTCTCAAGATACACGTGATCGATACACTTCTTTACCTGTTGTAGCAAGAATAAATCACGTCTGTAACCTACTTCACAGAATAACAAGATTAATAAAGTTATCTTCGAACTTTTAATAATCATGTTTGAACATCGTACCATAAGAATTCCTGAGGATGAAGCATGTATTTGAAAAAGGCTTTGAATTTTAATAGTGTAACGACGTTCATAACAGCAGTTATTACAGTTTGGGATGACTTTTTCTATAAGGTACAAATTTTAAAAATAAAAAAAAAATGTTATGGGTCGATATCTTCAAAACATTACACTGGTCAACATGATTTTTGTCTCATGAGTACCAATAGTTGTACTTAATAAAGTTTTTCGTCGTGTTTTCAAATATGTTTTCGGAATTTCTCCATCACCCACAGTTTTCTTATATCAATTTCAATTCCATCCATAGTAATTCTGCCGGAAGGCAGGTCCTTCACTGCAATCATAGCATTTTCATGCTATGCTTGCAGCTTTACTAGGGAATTGTGTTGGTGTGGTAGCTTCCTGTTGCTTTCCACACCGGTGAAGGATGATGATAATGATAAGGATCATCATGATGATGATGGCTATATGATTTCGGGGACCGTTTTGGCCTTAAAGTTTTTCTGACATTTGTCTTACAGGTGAGGAAAAACCCCGATAAAAACCTCATCCAGAAAAACTGCCCCGACCGGGGATCGAACCCGGGCCCGCTGCGTGACAAGGCAGCACGCTACCTCGAGACCACAGCGGTGGACCAATTTCAATTAATGGATTTAAATAATTATTTTTGTAATAAACATTTTTTCGTCTATTTGTCCATTGTAAAATAAAACGGGGAACACATTCATCAGGAGATTTCAGCTATGGAAAAGATATATCAAGGCAAATGGAATTCTAATATGGTGGCCGATTATTGTTGGACCATCAAGAGGGATGCTCCACAGGCGAAATATAGCAGAAAATCATCATTTCGTACTTTCTAGATGAGTCCGAATGCTCGAATATAGTGTAGTTACGAATGTAGAAAATATTAAAGTGTTCGAAATTATAAATGCCTGTTGCTCGGAATCCTTGTGTGATCGAGAAAAACTCATATCATATTTGAATTCAGAGAATTAAATACTATCAGAATCACATATTGTTCTTTCTGAGACAAAAAAAAGTTTATTTTTTGTTGCTCAGTATTGTTAGTAGTAATACATAAAACTAAATATATGGTCACACATAGAAATCCATTAAATAATGAAAATGGACAGCTAATGACAAATGAGGTAAATTTTGAGGAAGTGCTTGAATTCAAATACCAAGGAACAATAATCACAAATAGGAATGAGATGCACAAACAAATTAACATAGGCTCAATTCTGGAAATGCATGCTATTATGCATTGCAGAGACTCTTGATGTCCCAACTCCTTTCAAAAAACGTTAAACTGAAAATATATAAAACAATTATTCTACCAGTTATATTATATGGTTGCGAAACATGGACTCTTACTTTAAGAGAGGAAAGGAGATTACAAGTATTTGAGAATAAAGTACTTAGGAAAATTTTTGGACCAAAGAGAGATGAACAGACAGGTGAATGGAGGAGACTATAACAACGAACTACATGGTCTTTACAGGAAGCCAGATATAATAAGAACAGTTAAGTCTCGTAGACTGCGATGGGCAGGACATGTTGCACGTATGGGAAATGAAAGACTTGCATGGAAGCTTCTTGTAGGAAAGCCAGAGGGAAAACGTCGAGTTGGTAGACCAAGAATGAGGTGAGAGAATAACATTAACTATGGTTTGAGGGAAGTAGATTATACAAGGAATGATTGGAAAGCATTAGCTCAGGATAGGGATGTATGGAGAGCTTATGTCCGTGCGGCCATGAACCTACGGGTTCGATAGTGCCAGTGAGTAAGTAAGTAAGTAAGTAAATACATAAAAGAAAATTAATCTACGTTTGAAATACTTTTATTTTTATCTATTTATTAGATCCCTCAACATTTTCCTGTAATATTATCTATTGTCATTCTTCACATTTTTGTCATTCCACCTCCATTATATATTGCTTTTACTTTTATACTGCTTGAAACACCATTAATCCACATTATTTTCGCTACTTTCCTCTTATTCCACCAGGTGGCACCCATTTCAGTATTTTTTCTTAGGAATTTGTTTTCTGTCATTATTTTTACACGACGTTACCACTTATTGTTTAATGAAATGCAAGATACTCAAATTATTGACAGGGTAAATGTGCGATATCAAAATTGAACGTAATTTAATAGGATCAGAATATGAGTAATAAAGGACAGTTATTAATGTATTTAAATGCAGTTTGTATACTGGTTAAACACTGGAACCTCCGGATCCTGAGTTCCTGTGTCGATCACTATATGTGTGTTTCGTGTTGGAAAACTCGGAGCCAGCTTATTTTGTTGTCGAGGTTTCTACTTTTTCTTCCTTCATAATATCTTAATTTTTTCACTTTCTTTCACTCACATCATTCATTTCGTTCCATTTAATTTAATTTCCCCCTGTGATGTTGGCACAGACTTGGTCAATCATATGTGACAGACTTTCAATAATAAGAGCTCGTCTCTTGAACTAGAATTACGCGCGAATACGAGTGCAGGGTTCACAATTGATTTTGTTTACTCCTTTACTAATAATGGCCTAATTATCACTCTGTTTTAGGGAAGTAAGTTGAATTTACCAGAGAGGTCTTGGTGACCATTGACAACGGCATCTAGACATAATTGCTCAACTTACTTCCCTAGGGAAGAAAAAAAAGTAATTGACTTCAAAATGTAGAAACATTAGGCCTACTTACTCAACATTTTATGGAGTAATACAATACAATTTTATCGTATCACACTTATTTCTCACTTTGATAATTCAAATTTATAGTGATTGAACAATTGTTAAGATCATTAACATTAGCCACAACATTTGATTGATTTTCATTAGTATTTTTCTTATTTATTTCAATATTTTTGCCTACTTTATGTAATTCATCTTTCATAAACTCCATTGAACTACTACATATTTATTTTGCTGGTAGTATATAATGAACCGCAGCATTCGCCACTTTTCTACGTCGCAATAAATCGTAGGCCTATATGTAATTAATATGCAGTCTGAATCTGTTATTTAAAATGCATGCCATTTATTCAGACAACAATAAACAATTGCAGTTGTTTTATCTACTTTCCCTTGCTATCAGACAATTGAACTCTTCAAACCAAGATACAAATTCACCCGAAATATAAAAACTAAACATAAAAATTATAATATAGGAGTGAACAAAATTACATAGCCTATGCAATTCAGGGAAGTAAGTAGATTACTAGTCTCGAACTTACTTAGTGGCCCTCTCTGAAGCTCGTTCTCACTAGTAATGCACTACTTCGTACATAACTATTATTCGAATGGAAGAAATTAATTTCAAAGCTGGCAAGAATCGTAATTTTATTAGTTATTGGTTTCCAATTTTGTGATATTTTCGTTCCCTGTTATACGTTATTGATCATTGGCGAATCCCTAAGTGTTTTTTCTTTACGTGATTCAGGAATTCTTTCTCTGCACCAGGAAGCATACTTTAAAATGGATATTTAATCATCTATAGTGCTGAAGTGTAAATGTGAGAAATAACATTTTATGCTTTTACTAGATATTATATCATAAACAAATATAAATTTTGGAAGTACAAATTTTTCATTGGTTCTAAATTTGAGTATCTTTATGTGAACCTAAAACTGGTTTAGAGAGACATAATTTTGTTTTTGTCACTCTCTATGAGAAAATGAAAACTAGATTGTTTCCTGAAAAACACCTAGATTCAAACAGTAAATTTGAGCTCATCAAATGGAGTGAGCTCCACAACGAGGAACACTATAATTTATAACATTGTCCTAATATGGACAAGGTTAATAAGTCCAGTAAGGTCATACAGATCGGACGAGTGAGAATAAAAATTATTTCAAAATATTTTAATAAGATATCCTTGGAGAATGACCATGGAATTGTAATGATATTCGAATGAATTTTAGGAACTTGGATTCTAATGTATATAAATATATAATCATCAATTTTTGTCATACCTTTACAACAACACAGAAATTAGGGGAAGACATAACTAAATTTAATATAAAATAAATAAATAAATAAATAAATAAAGCCTGATATGTCCCTTTAGGGCAAAGGCCTCCCTGTACAGGGGTTAAGCTCTATTTGAGAGGTGTCACCCGGTGAGCTACTCCGTGGTGAGACGTTGACTTGGATGTAGCACTTGGTTTGTATACACTGTCTGTTCTGTGATTAGTTAATACACAGTTGGCTCTCCATCGTTCTCCATATTTTCCTGCATCTGGCGACTCTGGACCATTGCGCCCCTGCTCGTTCTTTGAAGATGTCAGCCCATCGTCGTCTTGGTCTTCCGCGCTGTCTCTTGCCTGTGTACGGGTCCCACATGGTTGTTTTTATTGTCCACCTGTCGTCCTGTATTCTTGCGACGTGGCCTCCCCACTTCCATTTTTTCCTGATGGCTTGTTGTGCGGGATCAGTTGTTGAGGATATCGCTTGAAGTGTTGTATTCGAGATTCTGTCCTTCAGAGTTATGCCTAAGATTTTCCTCTCCATTTTCCTTTGGCATACTTGGAGTGTGTACTTCAGTTTGGCAGTAAGATTCCAAGTTTGGCAGCCATATAACAGTGTTGGAAGAACACAGGTTTGTAGGTGTTTTAATATAGATATAAGAAATTTTGGAAAAGTCATATAGAAAGAATGGAAGACAACCGACTTGCAAAATGAGCTAAAGAAGATAGACCAATGGATGGGAGTATAACAAGAGGAAAACCAGCCAAGAGATGGATATATAGTAGATGCACATCCATACGTCTTCCTCCGAGGAGTGTTTTGGAAATAAATAGGATGAAAATCCTACAAATTATGAAGACGAATGAGAAGAAAAATTCTAATGGCTCACTATAAGGACCAGTGGAGGAATTTAGTGAGTTGATTCTGTTCGACTATGGTTTACATGCTCTGATCTCTGGTTCCTAGCTTCATGGGTTTATAACCACCAGTATTCGATGGGTTTTGAGAGCGTAAATCTCTTAAGCGTGGCTTTCGTCGGAGTAAAGCAAAGCCATATGTCTCATAATGTAGATTCACAGTACAAACAAAGAACCTGTAACCTAAAATAACACACATCTGGGCAACATTTGTCGGCACTTTACTCCCAGTTTTCAACTGCAACGCTAATGAATGTATAAATAATATATATACTTTCCTACCTAGGACCTTAGTGAACACAGAAGTGACATCTAAAGGTCATATTGTTAGTATTCGAGCTGATAATTATGACCTATCCAACTGATTATCGTCACGGCAGCCATTATGTATATGGAATCATTCTTAGATATCACTTTGGAAGGAAGTCCCATATATGCAGATGTTTGATAAAAAAACATCTGCTTTCATCTTTATGTTTTATATAAAGAAACATCTTCAACATTAAGTACATCATCCATGGAATATGCCATTTTGTAATAACACTATCTTCTTAGATGCCGAACGTTGTATATTACGGCACGTTATTTGGAAGGGTCATTGGTAAAATTTTGTCAATCCTTAATTTGGCAATATATACTATAAACTATATTGGTCGAATTTATTTAATATTTTTAATAAAACAATAGAAAAATTAACGAATAGAAATTGTTAAAACCAGTGTCCAATTATAATATACAGTAATAACGCAGTTACATGTGATCTTGTTTCACTGCGGACCGATAAATTTAAATAATTGGCACGAGTAATTAGTGTTTCACCGGTTTAAGAATTAATAAATCAATGTGTACAAAATGAGCAAAAACAATAAGAGTGCTAACTGAATGTATTTAATTTCCGGATAGGAGGATATCTAAATTAAGTTTACAATTTTGGTCCAAAACAGGTATGTATTTACCCAAAATAAACTATCTTCCGGTATAAGTTGCAGCGTTATATTGGAAGAGAGAAAAAGGGAAGAAAATAGTACGAAAATGAGCCTCACTCAGACTGAAAATAGAAAAAACTGGTATACACATTTACTTACAACTGTAAGTTCAGAGTTTGCAAACGTAACAATGTCGAATTCCTAAGGTTGATGATGCTTGTTGCCCTAAATGATCATTCATATCGCCATAAAACAGGTTGTTAGCAGAGAGAGAGACAGACGGAATCTAATTAATCCATTCATGCGCGTCACTAATTAGAAGACGAGGCATTTGGCTGTTCTCTGTAGCGTTTGGTGTGGGTTCATAATGCCTGATCGGATTATCCAGTTTTTCCCGAAAACGTAGTCTGAATTGAGTTCCACGTTTCCTATCACCGGCCGCCACTGACAGTCATAGTTACTCCCGCCGTACTTGAATTTCTTCACTTCGACACTCAGAATACTTGCTCACTTCTTAAAGAAACAACTTAATTAGAAGATATCGAAATAATATCTATATATCTATCTATCTATCTATCTATCTATCTATCTATCTATCTATCTATCTATCTATCTATCTATCTATCTATCTATCTATCTATCTATCTATCTATCTATCTACCTACCTACCTACCAATCTATCTATAATGGCTTGCCACAATGTTGAGTCATAATCTTTCCTTTGTTCGGAGTTACTAGGCCAAATTAATTTAGTTAGCCTATTTGCTCATAGATGTCATGAATGGCACGCGGTCAACATACCGACTCAATGAGACATCTATCAGACAACTAAGGTATTACTTGAAAGTTGAGATCGATAAATTTTGCTTAGCAGCTTTTTTATTCATATTTAAGGATTTTTTTTACTGTTCACAATATTAACCTGAAAATAAGCCGCACTTTTTTTTAAAGTTTCAACAGCAACATTCCAGATTACGACTGCAAACCGTTGCTTTTTATATGATTTTATTGTTAAATATTAATTATTGCGTTTTCAACAATACATCTAGAATGTTACCGAAACGGCCGATATTTTTATTACGCAACAGTTTATATAAAGAAACAATTAGCCCTAAAGTCTCTAAAGGAAACTGTTGACATTTTTACCTTGCAACAAAGTACCTTCATCTACAATCTATAACAGAAACTGATTTCATTTAGATCTCCTAGCAGAGCTCCAAGCTAAGAGAAAATAAATTTGGATAGAATTTTACGCAACAGAAGCAATGGTAAATCGAACGTGGATGGCTACAAACCAAGATCTTCGCCATTTTGTAAATTCCCTAGCAGTACATGGATACCATCACAAAGTGTGTAAAATGAAGACCTACCACGACCCAGGCGCAGCATGCATGTGCGAGTTTTGTGAACTATCTTGCGATCGTTACCACGTCACAGCATGTAAAAAAGACCCAAATCATTAATTGAGACATGCACAGATCCATAATGATTGCAAAAGCAAAGTGAACTAATAAAACTCTAATGCACAACTTGTGCGCATTTTCGTTTATATATATTTTGATCATACAACAATGTAAATATAAGTTTGGAGCTAGATTATGTAATCGAAACTGACGGCATTTTTCATCGTGCAAAGATCAAAGAATCCAACTTATTTTTGCAAATTCCGTAATGTATAACTGTAAAGGTATGTAGTTAGCCACGTTAACGAATATAACCCCAATATGACTTCTGCAGTAGAAATTAGGAACTGCAGCTTATTTTTGGGCCAATTCGATGTTTGATAGGCATATAAAAGAAAGAAGAGATGTGAGAAAAATGACATCTATAGGGTTGGTAAAACGTTAAATGTAGAGGTGGGACCAGGTGGGGCGATATGTAATTATTATAAAAGGTATTGACTGTGCTGCCTCATCAATCACTAGTCATGAGATCCTGGTGAAGCCAGATTACAGACACAGCAAACATCCGCAATGTATGTTGCAGCAGATAAACTGCGCTCCATATTTCACACTGTGTTTTATAAGCATAAACCACTTGTTACACTCATTATGACGGACTTAAGGCAAGTTTACCAGCTACACCAATCACCACATTCTACCTTAAAGCTGCCATTAAATCAGAGTGCAATTGTTATGTTACACTTTTTTAATTTTATATAAGGCACATCGATTGTGATGCGGAACGATAAAGTAATTAATACCTAAAAATTATGAACCTGATTTTAATTAACTACCTTTATTAAAAGTTATTGTGTTCATCAAGCATATATTTAGATTTGAAATATATATACTGGAAGGAACCAAGATAAAAATTGGAATTTACATTAGAAAGGAAGAGACTAGGAACGAGATACACAAAGAAATTAAACATAGGCTCAATTCTGGAAATGCGTGCTATTATGCATTGCAGATACTCTTGATGTCCCAACTCCTTTCAAAAAACGTTAAACTGAAAATATATAAAACTATTATTGTACCAGTTATATTATATGGGTACGAAACATGGACCCGGACCTTAATCAAAATCGACAATAATATTTTATTGCCCCAACTCGAGTAGTTTTCTTAAGAAAAGTGTAGCTGCTAATAGGGTGATTTTTCGGAATTATTTGTGAATTACTTCATACTGAATGGTTTAAGATATCTAAAAACAAATATATATATGATAAATGTACCTTTAATTAACATAAACATATTGTAATGTCAGATATTTGAAATGAGACATATGATTTAATTACGAATTACCTTTGAGTTTTCTTCGCAACCATCTTCCCTTATAAAAAGACAGAGAGATGGCTCTATCAGTAGCGTTTTATAGTTGTATTCCGGAGGTCCAGAGTTAAATACCGCTGCAGAACGAGTCTGTGTTTGTTTTCTCCTCCTAGCTTTACTCAGTTTTCAAGATAAAATCTAGAATGAAATTATATATCCTTTCTTTCCATATTACCATATAAAGTAATCAGTAAACTGGAACTACACAAATGTGTATAGGCATACACAAATACAATACAAACGAAATTCAGGAGAGGCAGGGCGTTTATAAGTAAGCATGAAGTAAATACATTATGTCCCGGTATACACGTAATATACAATACATATTCGAACCGAACGTCATTCTTCTTTCCATTAATTTATTAAACTCTCAACAGTTGTTTCTGCTACGTCATAAATTGCAGTTAAATAATGTTCAATTATACGTAATTTAACAAAGACAAGTTTATTCATTCAAACTACACATTCTTTGCAATATCTTCGTAATAATATGCTTTGTCTTCAGGCAGCCTCCAGTTTGGGAAATGAATATATATATATATATATATAGATATTATAAATATATTTTTGACATTTGGCAATGAAGGCGCAAATATGATATGAAAAGAAAAAAGATGCTTGAGTCGGGATTTGAACTCGAGTCTCTAAAGTCTGTACCTTTAGCGCTCTAACCAACTGAGCTACCCAAGAATTCCAAGACAAACATACAATTTTCTTATACATGTAGTATTCTCAATTCACACAAGAGGTAGCGGAAATATCATTCAACTGCCATCTAGCGGCTAACCTAACAGTTAAGCAAATTATTAATTTTTTTTTTCTTTTCATATCATATTTGCCTTCATTGCCAAATGTCAAAAATATATTTATAATATCTATATATACAAGCGTTACTGCTATAAAGTAAATATTCTCTTTAATAATTTGCTTAACTGTTAGGTTAGCCGCTAGATGGCAGTTGAATGATATTTCCGCTACCTCTTGTGTGAATTGAGAATACTACATGTATAAGAAAATTGTATGTTTGTCTTGGAATTCTTGGGTAGCTCAGTTGGTTAGAGCGCTAAAGGTACAGACTTTAGAGACTCGAGTTCAAATCCCGACTCAAGCATTCTTTTTTCTTTTCATATATATAATAAATATGACAACAATTAACAAAGTAACAATAATGAAAATGATTACTATATAAATAATAACACGTTCCATTTTATAATAATAAAACGAATAAAGTTTTACTTCAGAAAATTGTATATAACAGAAAATAGTTTATCTTGGAATTTCGGCCAGTGTGCAACATGTACATGCCAAGCATAGCAAAAGATTGGGGTCACTAAAATAAAGAACTGTTAATAGGCAGCGTGCTAGGCCTGCCGTTTCATGGAGTATTAATATGTGATTAGCTAATACCCGGCGATCGCTGCTACACTTATATAAGTGTTTTTGCATTTAGTTGAATAAGTAGAAGGAAAAATTAATACAAATTTATATAATTATTTTTAGATACTCCGTGCTGAATACCCGGCGTTACCCGGTAATCTACTTATCCCGATCTTCTTGGCATCAATGAAAGACAAAAATGGTTATTGTGAGTTATCCGTAAAAGATAAACATATGTTGTCGCGGACTTTTTTGTAGAGCTTTTTGAGATATTCAATTCTGTGTACATTAATGTTCTGTATTTGGTATGCTTTATGCAGCGTAAGCTTTTTAATCGTCGGATTATTTTAACGTTTTTCACTACAAAGGGTGATTTTTATGATCGTAGGAGTTGAGTATAACAACTTTCTTATAGTCTATCTTAATCCAGGAATCTCCTGAACATTTTGCAAAAAAAAACCATCACAATCGGATCAACGATATGGCCGAGCATAAAGTACGAACAAATAAACAAACAAACAGTAATTTTTATATATTAGATATATATAGTAAGAAATATACATTTTGATTTTGGAAATATCACATTATCTCACATACGTATTTAAAGAGATAAGATAAAAAAGGAGGGAATAATTAACTGAAACTTTTGAGAAATATAATTCATAAAGAAGGTCCTTCATGCAACAATAACGAAAAAACTGACTTTTTTTCCTTTTCTTCATTTTTATTTCAAAATATATGAAGTACCACCGCTGTGGTCTTGAGGTAGCGTGCTGCCTTGTCACGCAGCGGGCCCGGATTCGATCCCCGGTTGGGACAGTTTTTCTGGGTGAGGTTTTTATCGGGGTTTTTCCTCACCTGTAAGACAAATGTCAGGAAAACTTGAAGGCCCAAACGGTCCCCGAAATCATATGGCCATCATCCTTCATAATCCTTATCATTATCATCATCATCATCATTATCATCATCCTTCACCGTGTAGAAAGCAACGGGAAGCTACCATACCTACAATTTCCTAGTAAAGCTGCAAGCATAGCATGAAAATGCTATGATTGCAGTGAAGGACCTGCCTTCGGGCAGAATTACTATGGATGGATGAATATATGAAGTAATTTTATGCACTTATATTGACATACAAAACAATTTTCATACTAATACTGAAAAACAATTTAAGACGTAATGCTATTTTACGATGCATGAATTAACGTATCTTTATTTTTCGTAGTATTATTTTACGAGGTATTTTATGTAGGTGAGGCGATAATAATAGAATGGACATTAGAGCACTGGTTATCAGAAATATGAACTCAATTTAATTGGCTGAGGATGGGGACAAGTGATTGTGACAATGAATTTGTGGTTTCCATAAGCCTTAGAGTAAGTTAGTTTATTACTGTGAAAGAATTTCCCTGTTATGCTCTCTGTCACTATGCTTGAGTAGTAATATTCTTCATTATAGAAAGAGTAGAGTAATTACGTTGTTGGTTTAATTTTTACTTTTTCATAATTATTTACACATTTATAATTAAAAATTAGACACAATATGAATGTGATGGGTTCTACCTGAGAGTGGAGTTTGTTGTTATTTCTAGGATTGAATCAGTGTGGCGTTTGTGAATTATGCATGAACGGCTTTGTGAATTTTGGAAATGAACGTATGAGTAGATAATACTTGGTCCCTCCTTACAAGGCCCAACGCCATCATCCTCTTTGTTAATAATTCAAGCCGCTATTAGTTCAGTCTCCGAGCAACAATGACTTATATATCCTGTTAAAGAGACTCTAGCGAGATTTCCTGTCATTAACAAATACTGTGCTGTAATCTTGTTTAAACCACACTCGTGGTTAAAATAAAAACAGTTCTGAGAATACTAAAAAAAAGGCTATCATATTGAAGCCAAGACATTTCTGCACCATGTACTAACACTAAAAAATATATTATGATTAATGCTAATCTTTATTTATATCGTGATTAATGTAGATTACAATATCGCTACTCTTATTGTCCATGGATAACTTTGTTGTATATTGCAAAGTGGGTCCCGTTGGGTTGAATTTGTTCTTTGATTCTTTTGTTGGCTTCTCAATTGCAAGATAAATGTCTGGAACATATCGGGTCAAAACTTGACCTGTTACCTTTCTTAGATATTAAGTAAAAGCTTGGAAAATCAATTGAATTGGCGTTTACTTGAAGAAAATCCATATTTATTTAATTAGATAGAAATAAAACTTACAGTTTTATGTGATTTTCATATTTATTAAAATATAAATTATTAACAGCTGTTTCGGTACTTTGTACCTTCTTCAGGCATGATTACTAATGAATGAATTTTAGATTAGATTAGATTAGATTAGATTTATTTAGCCTGGTGGAGTTAAGGCCACGTGGCCTTCTCTTCCACTCACCAGAACAAACATATGTTACATCAGAATATAACAATCTTAATTAACTCTAATATTAAACACTAAGTAAAAATTTGATCAAAATATAATATCTATATACGTATTACGATCTATAATACAACGAGTTAATTTTAGTTAAAATTAAGACTAAAACTAATAATAAAATGTATATATGCAAGGCATATTAAATTGTCCCTGTCTAGTGTATATAAAAACAGGAAAATAATGAGATATAGAAAACTAGTTTTACGATTATACAATATTTAAAACAAAACAAATAAACATATTTGTTATTTCTTAATATTATTTTCATAAATAATTAAATGTATTAATATTGCTAAAAGAATACTACCAGTGAGGTGTATAAGTTATATTATAGTACATAACAACTGTAACTATGCAACAATTTTTTATAACAATCTCTATTATAAATTTAAAAGAGGCAATTCATTCAAATCTATTTGGGAATTTAGCAGCCTATTACCATTTTTCAATTTATTTATCTCAACTTCTAAAAGATACAACTTATTTCCTTTACCACAAACATGTAAAATTTAAAAATTTGAATCAAAATAATGATCATATTGGAATAAGTGGTTAGCATATTTTGAATTATCTGAATTTATGTTATATGCTCTCATATGTTCCATTATACGAGAGATGAAAGACTGCCAGTTTGTCCTACATAGACATTGTCACATGGGCCACACTTCAATGTAATACACCTGATAATTGTTCCTTTTTTACTTTGGTTTTATTGTTTTTTTATTATATTTTATAAATTTTTATTAGTTTTAAAATCGCATTATTGTTCAACGTTTTTAAGTATGTAGATATGTTTTCGGAAAGTGGGGCTATGTATGATATTATGACATATTTGTTTATGTATTTCTTGGGTAAAGGAAACACTTTGTTAATAGCTTTTTTGAAATGATTTTCTTAATTAAATTGTCCATAATTTTAGGGTCATAATTATTATTGATAGCTAATAGTTTAATAATATAATTGTTGGAAATTAACTTCCATTGAATTTCATTTAAATCTCTTTCTTTCTTAATTTAGCTATCAACGGATTAATTGATAGTTTCAGATTTATCGCTTCTCTAATAATGTTTAATTGATTCATGTTTATTTTAGTTTAATTTGTACAACTATCCCCTTATACTAATTTATCTTTTTTTTTCGTGTGATACACAAAAGGTATTTACTCAGACTATTTAACTCATTCCCCAAATAAGAGTTAATGACCAATCACATTTCAATGAGTATTATTTTACAACCAATCATAGTAGTGTGTTACCCCGATATTTATCACTTAAGTTATCACACTAAAGGAAGTTCTTCCTTTTTAATATTCTGAACGGGTCATACCATTATTTTGCAATGACTGACTTACTTACTCACTGGCACTATCGAACCAGTAGGTTCATGGCCGCGCGGACATAAGCTCTCCATACATCCCTATCGTGAGCAAATGCTTTACAATCATTCCCTGTATAATCTACTTCCCTCAAATCATAGTTTATGTCATTCTCCCACCTCATTCTTGGTCTATCAACTGGGCGTTTTCCCTCTGGCTTTCCTACAAGAAGTTTCCATGCAAGTCTTTCATTCCCTATACGTGCAACATGTCCTGCCCATCGCAGTCTACGAGACTTGACTGTTCTTATTACATCTGGCTTCCTATAAAGACACAGTTTAACGTTTTCTGAGAGGAGTTGGGGCATCAAGAGTCTCTGTAATGCATAATAGCACGCATTTCCAGAGTAGAGCCTATGTTTAATTTCTTTGTGCACCACATTCCTATTTGTGATTATTGTTCCTAGGTATTTGAATTCAGCCACTTCCTCAAAATTTCCCTCATTTCTCATAGCTGTCCATTTCCATAATATAATGTATTTCTATGTGACCATATATTAGTTTTATTGATATTTTCTTCCAGTCCTAATTTCTTAGTGTTGCTCAATAGTGTGTGCGTGTTGTCCTTTAGTATCTCCTCGCTATCGGCCAATAGTACTACATCATCAGCATAAACTAACAGCTTATTATACCATCGAGTTATAAGCCTTCCCCTTCTCTAAAGATTTAATGGCATGCTCTAGTGCAAAATAGATAGTAGAGGAGATGGTGCATCTCCTTGCTTCAACCCATCCTGGATTTCAAAAGTGTCCGAAAACTGTTTGCCTACACGCACCCTACTCTTTGTGCCATTTAGACACATTCGTGTAAGTCTAACAAACGTTTTAGGAATTCCGAACTCCAGCAGTTTGCAGTGATTGATTCGTTGAATATAGCAACTTTTTTACGGTATAAGGAACCTTACAATGCATGTGGTTCCCAGATTGTATATAGTGCACGAATGTAACCTTGCCAGATATAATAGAAAAAATTGTAGCAATTGATTATACCACAATAAAAAGAAACCACTGTTTTCACCTTCTTAAATTTATTATTTCTCAGGTATGTACGTTCAGAAAAATATAATTGACATATTTACATTATAGGATATCAGAAATTAATTAATAGCCTATAATGTTGGTTATAAACAGTTTGATGTGTGTCATTTTGTCTCGACTAGGGTGCATTCATACAATATTGCGATTCTAATTGTCAATAAATAATATGATCTGGTTGCAGTGATGAACAAATGAAACATAACAAACCTTTCACATTTGTTTTTTCAAACATCGCTGTTTACATTAAATATAAAGTTTTATAAATATTTTAAAATAACTATATTTAAATAATGATTTGTGGGTAAACAGCTTAATTTTATTCATTAAATTGTCCTAACAAATGCCACTTCGTGTGACTCGTGGATTTATCGATAATTTGAAAAACTCGTGGCATTACTTATGATGACCGAGATTACAGTCTGATATGTATGTCATGAACATGTTTTATTATTTTATTTCACAGTTATTCAGAACAGAATTAGATTCTATTTCCTTATACTAACAATAACATGCATCAAAACTTTAGTAAAGAGGTTAATAATCCAGGGAAATTACTTTTTACAAATATGTAGACTGTGAAAATTGGGATTAGAAGTAAATATCAATAAAACTAAATATATGACCACACATAGAAATGCATTATATAATGGAAATAAGACAGCTAATGACATCCATAAACAATAACTCTGCCTGAGGGCTGGTCTTTCACTACAATCATAGAATTTCCATGCTATGTTTGAAGCTTTACTAGGGAATTATAGGTGTGGTAGCTTACCGTTGCTTTCAACACCGATGAAGGAAGATGATAATGATGATACTGATAAGGATGTTGGCCGGATAATTTTCGGGGACCGTTGTCCCTAAGCATCCTGACATTTGTCTTACATGTGAGGAAAAATCCCGAAAAAAAACCTCTTGGAGCCTGTTCCGAGAATCGAACCCGGGCGCGCTGCACGACAAGGCAGCACGCTACCTAGAACCAGAGACCACAGGGCTAATGACAAATGAGGGAAATTGAAGTGGCTGAATTCAAATACCTAGGATCAATAATCACAAATAGGAATGAGATGTACAAAGAAATTAAACATAGGCTCAATTCTGGAAATGCGTGATATTATGCATTACCAGTTATATTATATGGTTTCGAAACATGGACTCTTACTTTAAGGGAGGATAGGCAATTACGAGTATTTGAGAATAAAGTTCTTAGAAAAATTTAGGGCCAAAGAGAGATGAAAAGACAGGAGAATGGAGAAGACTATTTAATGGTGAATTACATGCTCTTCATAGGAAGCTGGATATACTGAGACCGTTAAGTCTCGTAGACACCTATGGTCAGGACATGTGGCACGTATGGGGAATGGAAGATGTACATGGAGTTTTTTGTAGGAAAACCAGAGGGAAAATACCCAATTGGTAGACCAAGAATGAGGTGGGAGAATAATATTAATTATGTTTTGAGGGAAGTGGATTATACAGGGAATGATTGGAAAACATTAGCTCAGGATAGGGATGTATGGAGAGCTTATGTCCGCGCGGCCATGAACCTACGAGTTCGATAGTGCCAATGAGTAAGTAAGTACGTAACATATACATAAGGACTTTATAAGACTAAAAGTAAGATACATACAATGTTATTTACAAATATGGGTTGCCCGGGCAGTAAGCCGTACGTGCTGTTGACAGTCCGTTACAAGAAGTTGATGTTTGATAATAATATACTTAAAATAAAAAAATAAAACACAATAATATTACAATTAGATAACAATACAATTACATTATACATTAACTTAGTTATGTTAGTAAGTAGGTATATATTTACATGCGATATTCTTCTTTTCTTAATTATTAAGGTAAGTTAGTAACTAACTAACTCATAGGCACTATCGCACTCGTATGACCATGGCCGAGCGGATATACGCTCTCCATACATCCCTATCCTGAGTCAACTGTTTAAACCGTCACCTGTATAAACTACCTTCCTTAAATCATGGTTAATATTATTCTCCCACCTCATCCTTGGCCTATCAACTGGGCATTTTACTTGTGCTTTTCTTACATGAACCTTAAAAGTATTAATAATAATAATAATAATAATAATAATAATAATAATAATAATCATCATCATCACTCCAGGGATTAGGCAATTGCCCGTTCCGACTTCATAATGCATCAGCCCAACGTCTTCTAGGTCTTCCAACATCACGTCTTCCTCTTGCTTGATAATTTCTTGCTAACAATGGATATCTCTCCTTACTCATTCCATCCATGTGATCAATCCATTTCTGTCTGTAATTCGTGACTTTATCGAATAAAGGCTGTACTTTCAATTCTTCTCTTATATCCTCATTTATTATTCTATCAAGTCTTGTACATCCTTTTACTTGTCTTAGGACCCTCATCTCCGCCGTCTGTATTCTATTATAATAATGAAATATAAATTAATTTCTATAGTGTGAATGCCTTTTGGATTATGAAACTTTGGAATGTGTTCCAGATTTCCATAAATTAAAATGCAGGTAATATAATTTAAAATTATGAACTTCAATTCTGTTATTTTTGTGGAACGGGACATGAATTTTTAAATTCATGTATAAACAGGCGTGATTTCATGTCGTCACGTCACAGGTCATCGAATTTTCTCAATCAGGTTAATAGTTTGTTAAACCATGTATCAATTATACCACCAGAGGTAGAGCACCACTCTACTCCCCCTCTCAATGCTCTGGTCTGGACATCACCACTCTCTATGATAATGCATTTTCATTTGTTGTACTGTTATCGCACACACATTTTTAACTCGCAGCATTATACTATGCAGAGAGATAGGTAGGCTGTTGTTTTATTTAATACAAGCTCTTTAAGGTACTCCAGTATATTCCATATCCCTAGAGTTAAATATAATCAACATTATTTCGACGTTCTTAAACGATTTCCTTAATCATATTTTTTGTTCACTCCTATACTAATAATGACCTAATCATCATTCTGTTTTCAGGGAAGTAAGTTTAATTCATCAAAGAGGCTTTAGCATGTAATAGCTCAACTTACTTCCCAAGGGAAAAATAGACTTAATTAATAATTAATTAAATAAAAATAAAACGTAGTTTTATTTTATTTTCATATTTATTATATAATTCAGTGACAGCTGTTTCGGTACACTGTACCTTCTTCAGACAAGTTAACAAATTATGAATTGTGTTCCAACTGATCTAAGCAACAATACAACAATATTTATTTAAATTTTTAAATTTAACAAAGGGGATTCATTCAAATCAAGTAGAGAATTTAACAGTTTTTTACTACTTTTAAATTTATTAATTTCTACAGCCCCAAAAGATCTAACTTCTTACCCTTATCACAAATATGTAAAATTCCAAAATTTGGATCGAAACAATGATTAAATTGGAATAGGTGGTTAGCATATTTTGAATTTTCTAAATTTCTGTTATATGCTCTCATGTGTTCCTTTATCCGAGAGATAAAAGGTCTACCAGTTTGTCCTATATAGACATTGTAAATGTAAATGTAAAAACGTTACCTACTTGAAATTATATTGAGTAATACACCACAATTTTATTGTATCACACTTATTTCTCACTTTGATAATTCAAATGTATAGTGATTGAACACATGTTATAATTATTAACATTAGCCACAACATTTGGTTGATTTTCATTCGTATTTTTCTTATTCTTGGAAAAAGATCAACACTGGAGTAAGACAGGGATGTGGACTTTCACCGGTGCTTTTCATTATATACGTGAATAGAATGATAAACGAATGAAGGAAAACACAACGGGGATATATACCCATCAATAGGAACCTCAAACTCGGTGCTATTCTTTTTGCAGATGATTTAGCGCTTCTGGCACATTCCGAAATTAATTTGCAACGATCAATTTATAATTTATAAAAAAATTGCTTCCAAATTTAATATAGAAATATCAATTAACAAAACTAAAATTATGGCATTTCATGGAAGGACCCCATACAAAGTAAAATCTGTCTCCAGAATAAAATTTTAGAGAGATCTAATGAATTTAAATATCTTGGATACTATCTCTC
Organism: Diploptera punctata; assembly: GCA_030220185.1. Classification (NCBI taxonomy): domain Eukaryota; kingdom Metazoa; phylum Arthropoda; class Insecta; order Blattodea; family Blaberidae; genus Diploptera; species Diploptera punctata. The sequence continues at coordinate 1,569,291 of JASPKZ010010239.1, read as the reverse complement.
TATCTGGGATGAAAAGGATATCCCTGAAAATTTACTAGTTACAATAAAAGTTTGGGAATTATTAATCAAGTTATGAAACCATCCCTTGTACAAAAAAACACCAGATTACGTATATATAACACTTTGGCTAGACCAGTGTTGAGTAGTGAAGCATGGACACTAAAAAGACAACATGAAAGCAGAATAACGGCTTGTGAAATGAGATTCATGCGCAGAACAGCGGGTTACACCAGATGGCATCGGAAAAGGAACACCGATATCTTAAAGAATTTAAGACTACGCGAATTTTGATATATTAACTGTACCAATTAAATTGGAAACACCATCTAGAAAGAATGAGTTGAAATCGGATCCCAAAGCTGTTTATAATTATATACCAAGAGGACGAAGATCTCTAGGCTGTCCTATGAAACGCTGGAGGGAAAAGTTTCTATAGGATCGTAACAGGCCTTGGAATACGTGGAAGGAAGAAGAAGTATTTTTGTTATTTATTTCAATATATTTCTCTACTTTATGTACTACAGTTTTTTAATTTACAACAGTCCTTAAATATTCTATATACTTTTCCATATATTTTCTTTAACTTTGGTGGAAATAGAAAATGTACCGCAGCATTCGCCGCTTTCTCAACATCACAATTAACCATGTCTCTAGTTAATATGCAGTCTGAATCTGTTTTTTTTATGTCTGCCACTAATTCAGGAAACAATAAACAATTGCAGTTGTTTTATCAAAGTTCCCTTGCTATCAACCAATTGGAACTCTTCAAACCAAGATATAAATTCACACGAAATATAAAAAGTAAATATAATTATTAGTATCCATCCATCCATAGTAATTCTACCCGAAGGCAAGTCCTTCAGTGCAATCATACCATTTTCATGCTATGATTGCAGCTTTACTAGGGAATTGTAGGTGAGGTAGCTTCCCGTTGCTTTGCACACCGGTGAAGGATGATGATGATGATGATAATGATAATGATGGTCATATGATTTCAGGGACCGTTTGGGCCTTAACGTTTTCCTGAAATTTGTCTTACAGGTGAGGAAAAACCCCGATAAAAACCTCACCCAGAAAAACTGTCCCGACCGGGCCCGCTGCGTGACAAGACAGAACGCTACCTCGAGACCACAGCGGTGGACAATTATTAGTATAGGAGTGAACAAAATTATATATGCAATTCGGGAAGTAATTACATTACTAGCCTCAAAACTTATTTGGTATCCCTCGCTAAAGCTCCGGCTCAAAAATGTCGTCGACTTGTAATGTACTACTTACTTCCCCTTGTTGCGTACATAGCCTAACTATATTCCATTAGCTTTATTTATCCTCTCACCCTTATAGATACTTTTTGAATGTCATACGTGGCACGACCTGTCGGAAGAGAAGGATCATACACACATGCTTTGTGATTACACAAGGACATGGAGCGCCTCCCCTAATAAATCACCATTTTAATGATACGGCATCTTTCGAAACAACACAACATGAAGACGAAACACGCCATTCACACACTCATATTTATACTAAACACGCCTAATATGATCATGATGATTATGATGGCCAAATGGTGATCGAGACCTCATTTATGGACGCTTAAAATAATATTAAAATTAATTTTGAATCACTGTTAAGGTTGCCATATAAAGTAGTAGTAGTAGTAGTAGTAGTAGTAGTAGTAGTAGTAGTAGTAGTAGTAGTAGTAGTAGTAGTAATAGGGCTTTATTAGACTAAAAGTAAGATATTTACAAATATGGGTCGCACGGGCAGTAAGCCGTACATGCTGTTGACAGTCCGATACAATAAAGTAATGATTGGTAATAGTATAAAGAAAAACAAAAAGAAAACAATAATATTACAATCACATAATAATACAATAACATTGTACATTAATTAAATAATGTAATTATAATTATTATTATTAAGATTAATGGTATTACATTTTAATAACATGTATTTATTCGTGAATGAGTGTTGTTCTTATTTTCTGCGTTTTGTCCAGAACTTTACCCAAGATTACCAAGTTTTCTGGATTTACCATTAACTCCTAGCATGCCAATCTTTCACGATTTGAATTTAGAAATCTTTCCGGTAATAACTGACGTCTCCAATATTCTAAATCATATGTATATCGTTTTCAAAGCTCCCGCACATTGGACACATTCGCAAATCGTGATCATCGCTATTTTTTTTTAAATTTTCATGCCCCTAGCCTAAAACCAAGCAAGCCCTGATCTCTCTTTAAATCCTACATATAAAGTGTTAGGGTGGATGATTATCCACCTATGTAAATAACACATATTGATGCGAGACCACCAAACTCTGGTGGACTTTCTATTATTGCATTTTTATTTTTTTTTTGTCTTATGATAATTACTGAATATAGATTGTAATATTTATTTTAAAATTAAAATTAAATATATGTTTACAGTGAAACTATTAATGTAGCTAATAAATTCCAATTTTAAATTACACTATAATATTTAATAAATTACCAGTAAAAATTAAATTCGATAACTATGAAATGATTGTGAGAAAATGTAAATTGTATAATTGTATTTTAACCATTAATGTTGTAGGGTATTGACATCAATTTAAATCTAGACGTGAAATTACCGACAAAGTTTTTTCAGGTCCTTCATAGTTCAGTGTTAAGGTCTTTTCAATTTTCATACATTTATGACACCGAACTCATGGTTTCACTTTCTTTCCGATGGAAGCCAACAGTCAGGATTTTTATGTATTTAAAAATCGACAGAGCTGTTGGTTTTGAATCCGGGAACCTCGAAATCAGAGACCAATAGGGTAACCAATAATCAAACAGATGGAGTGTATGCATATAGATAAATATATTATTATATTTCTCTTAATAGTATCATCCCCATCACCAGCACCGTCATGGTTATAGCTTTCATTACCATGTATTTCTGTTTAATATAGTAGAGGGTTGAATATTTGAATGAAAACTACATGTAGTCTATAGCTGCAGATGAAAAAAAAATCTAGTATTTAACCTAACCACTCCAGTTCATGGTAATCATACACACAAATCATCTGATTGTCAATTGGGTTATATCTAAATAATACAGTAAGATATTAAAAATGTTTGCCTCTTTCCAATATTGAACTAATATATACACATTTTATGCGAACTAAATGCATAGAATTACTGCAAAGGTTACATATAGTTTAATGAAATCAGTTCAATGTAATGGCATAAGTAGCTCTTGTTATTCTTCTTCTTCCCGATTTACAATTTGGGTTTGTGTTTTTTTTAATAATCTTTCTTGGTACTCTCCTCCCCTTTGAACTTAGCTTGCTGTGTGTTTCAAATATCTTTGTGTCCATGTGGATTGTAGTTGAGGATTTCAAATGGTAAATCGTTAACTGGGCTGGGCTGGAGACCGGAGAAAGAAAGCATGCATCCAGTGGTAGTGGTATTTGTGCATGTGACCTTTCATTTCTACTGTCTTCCTTACGTCTTCACTTCGAATGTGGTTCCTCAATGTGACACCTCACAGGAATCGTATGAATCTCGTTGGTGTGGGAGAAAAATGGATTCTACTGTTATAATGGCAGTTCCTATTATTACTTATGGATCTGAAACATTGCCACTGACAACACAACAATCTGCCGGAATACAAACTGCTGAAATCGAAAGTTCTCAGACCAATAGCAGTATATCAAAGAAGAACAGACAAAAAACACAACACAGAAGTAAGACAACAAACAAGAGTAGAGGAAATAAACACAACAATAGCGCAATCCAGAACAAACTGATAAGAACACTTGGCAAGGATGACTGAGAATGGAACTACCCAAAGCAGCATATCACCTATTCACCACGAGGAAGCAAGAAGTTTGGGAAGACCACCGAAAAGCTTGGGCAAACCGCAGTAATTTGGAGACGGAACAGGCTCGTAAATAAGCCCTACAACCGTGAAGAAGAAGGATTCTACTTTTATCTATGGAAGTAATGCACAAAATTCACTTACAATATATTAAACAGAATGTTTCATATTATGTAATGCATAAATAGCTTCTGTTTAAAATTAATATTCCTGTGAATATGTCGATGGTTCCATACCAAATATAATTTCGTGCTTTGGATATATATGATGTGCTGAGATCTGGTTTAACAGTTACTTCTCCTCTCAAATTGGAATTTTCCTTTGTTTTCTATTTTTATTTCTTAAAATGTATTAATTGTGAATATTTATTTAATTCAAATAATATTAAAATTTATTATTATTATTATGATTGTTATTATGATTAGCAACTAAGTAAGGTGGTCCCATGCGTTGATATCCGGATAATGTGGCTGTCTCGGACGTATGGGTTTCGATCTCCCGGTCGGGCCCACTTTCGTAGATGAGGTTCCATCGGGTTTTTCTCTCATCTGTCAGACAATTGTCAGAATCCTTATGGTCCAAAAAATAGTCGAACAACAAATTTGAACCACAACAACCATCATAACATATTTATCACGTTTAGCTGAATTGATAAATGTTTGTATTTGTCTCGGAGATGATCCGGGCATCACCCATCGAAAGACCATTGTCGTCATGTGGTTAAAAAAGTATGTAAGTGATTACAGAGTTTAATCCTCTAGTGTAATGAAAGGTCTGAGGGGAAATTATCATAAACACACCTCTAAAGGGAGAGGTCAGGGAATTAAGAAAAAAGAGATAAAAATCAGTGTTCATGATTAATTAACGTTTAGCATTTTTTGTTATTATAAAGAAATTCAATGATGAGAAATAATACTAAAAATAGAATATAAAAAATCCTTTTAAAGAATTTGATTATAACTGAAAACAATGAAAATAACAAATATTAATACAGGCAGGAGTATTCTATCCTCTGAATCAAATGGGAATATAATCACGTATTGATGGAAGTCATTTCCGGGGTCAAGATAAACATTCTGTAATAACACACTCAACGGACTCCCAATCTCCTCTACAAATTCCGACATTAACTTCATATTTCCAGTTCAGCCTCTGCTAATATCAAACCTGATTTCTTACAAAACAAAATACTGCTCCATTTTATGTATTCCAGTATAATAAACATAAAAAAATTATGGTTAGATTATTAATAGTCGTAAGTATATAATAGTAATAGTATTAATAGTAATAATAATAGTTAAAATAATAATAATAATAATAATAGCAATATCTAAGTCAATTCACTCCAGATACCAAATTTAGAAATATATAACTAGGACCAGAATTTCCACGTAAATGAAAACATTTTTCGATTACGCTAAATTATATAGGCGATTCATTTATACTCACATAGCATTAAAATATAAGGTTATTGAACTAAATTTTCTGTTTTTTCATACAGTTGTAAATTTTTCTTTTTTCTTTAGAAGTTCATTATTCTGTCATATTTCCAACGTTTTTAAGTTTATTAAAGCTAAGTTCACATTGCATCAAAAATACAGTTTCGGATTTTAACTCTTAACTGTAGCCTGTAGGATACATTAGTTTAAATACTTTAATATTCTTTAGTAAAACGATATGAAGAAACGAAATAAGAGTAGAATGGTACTTAAATGTGTGTTTAAATTACATAATATATAGAAATGAATTAAGCTATATATTATGACTTTGTTTTCACTGCGGTCGGCATCATATTTAACGTAACTGGACACGAGAAATTATCAAAGGGCTGATATGAAGAGGGCCAATCTAAGACCCCATAACAGCGGAGAGGAGAGAAAGACAGACCATGGGTCCTGAACGTTAATTACTAACCGGCTTCCGAATATGCACCCGGGTCAAACTGAGAGTGCGCTCCGGTTGCCTGGGGGGGACGATGTGTATGGGTACATAAAGGGTGTGGGTTCTGCCCTTTCCAACCCCATGTGTGTGTGTGTGTGTCGCCAATTTATAAGTATTTAAATAAAACACTGATTGGATTATCCTATATATATCCCATCCATAGTAATACTGCCCGAAGTCAGGTCGTTCAATGCAATCATAGCATTTTCATGCTATGCTTTACAGCGTTTACTAGGGAGGAATTATAGGTGTAGTAGCTTCCGATGCTTTCCACACCGATGAGGGATGATTGATGATAAGATGAATATGAATGATGTTGATTGCGATGGCCAGGATGATTCGGGGACCGTTTGGGCCTTAAAGTGTTCCTGACATTTGTCTTATAGGTGAGGAAAAACCCCGATAAAAAACATCACCCAGAAAAACTGTCCCGAGCGGGGATCGATAACCGGGCTCGCTGCGTGACAAGGCAGCACACTACCTCGAGACCACAGCGGTGGACTATTCCTTTATCTAAGTACAATACGATGTCATCAGTAGTGATATTAACTGCATATTTTAATCCAATTTATTTTTATCACAAGTCTAGAACTTTAATGTAACTTCTTCAATAGGCAATATGTTGATTACTGTATTCATGTCACTTATTATTATTATTATTAATTATTATTATTATTATTATTATTCTTATTATTCTTATTACTATTATTATTATATTACTTATTTTTATCGATATGATAATAAATATAGAATCCTTGTTTGAGTTGGTATTTCGGGCTAAATGGCCATGGTCCAATTTTGTTGGAACTCGAAGTTCCGTCTGACTACGCGGTATTTGGGGTAGAAATTTCCTAAGGCAGATCCTACGTGCACTCTCTGAAATTCTCAACTGTCGCTTGTCGGCTGCAGGGGACTGGCTGGACGGGGGAAATGGCACCGCCTATAAATAGAACGATTCCAACGTACCTACCCAGTTCGCACCCGACCGTTTAGGAGCGGCAGTTTAGGAGCTGATATGTAGCACACAGAATCTTATGAGGATGTCTACCCAGTAGTAGATGGAACGTCGTGTGTCAGCATAACTGGATCACGGTCATTTAGCTCGGTAGACCAATTTAAATTAAGGATCAAAGCTAATAAAGCTTTCAAGCTTGGATGTTTTAATACAGAATAAGTAACTAATCCCACGTATGTTCCATTGTACACTGAAGGTTAGTTATTATTGACCACTTTAGTATTGCTATTACTTCATTTCAAGGTGCTCATTAACAGGTTAAACTATATTATCAGCGTCGCAATTTTAAGCTGGGAGAGGGCGTCAAAAGGCTTAAATCATTTGCACCTGAGGCCTCTTTTATTGAGGTTTTCAGTTTGTTTTACTTTTCATTATCTAAAAATATCGACACGGATCCCACGACTTTGTTCCCTTCGAAGTAAATTGTACTAAGGATTTTTATGCCATGAAAAAGGCAACGTCCCCGGCCCGAGATTGAATCCTCCAATAATCTTGGAATCAGATAGTAAGCATGTTAATCAAGTTTTTAACGAGCACCCCCCGACTTAACTTTTTACCAACGGAAAATTTCTGAACATTGTTAAAAGTCGTAACACTAAAGTTCATCGAAGATTACAGCTGAATAGTCTACAGTTCGATTTTCCAAAAGGAACTGACTGGTTTTTACGTGTTAAATTGTATAGACTTTCACGGCAGGTTTGTCTTGATTCATGTCTTTCAGGCTAAGGCTAAATGGCCGTGTGCAGGTGGTTGGGTTTATTAACACTCAATGTTTAGTCTGCTACTGCGGTATAGCATTCTCAGGAGATTCTGCGGGTTCTTTGACCTCCTATCTCTTCAAATGTCGTCTTTGCAGACTGGCTGTTAATATCAATTTCCTAATAGAAATATATAATATTGTTAAATTAAACAATTTTCTTACATTACTACTATTTAGATATATTCCAATATAATTTTAACCCCCCTGTTAAATAAAAACATAACTTATGTTATTTAAATAATTAATATATATTCACTTATTGACGTTGATTATAGTAAATATATTATGTGTATTAATCCGTATTGGTTATTGCAGGGTTCTTTTCTATGATGTGTCTGAAAGCTGTGGATATGTAATATTATCAATCTTCTAATATTATAAACTTATCCCAGTCTGTCTTGGAGAGAATATTGCAAATTTTTAGATGTAAAATCAAGTAATTTGTGGTCATTCAGTCCCAACGTTCTTATGGCTATCATGTATTCTTTCCCTTAGTAGAGGCACGATCCATTCGTCTATCTATAAATCCCTACCTGCATTTGGTGTTTTGAAGATTTGCTTGCATCATATTAAATTTGAGGGCCATTTAGCCCGAAATTCCTGATGAATCCAGGCCTCGTTTGTTTTTTTGATCCATATATAATACTGTAGTTGGGTTTTTCTTGCCGGAGATTTCAACTGTGCATGTTTCATCAAACGACATTGCATATTATTATTTACTTATTACTGATTATATTATTATTTATTACTCTATTATTATTTTTTATTATTATCATTTATTATTATCATTATTAGTATGGCATTGTCTTTAAAACTATCATTTAGTTTTAAGTCTATCTTCGTTTCAACCATTAAAAGTAAAGGTGTGCACGTAAAGGTACCATGTCCATGAGTACCTGAAATCGTGTGATAATATTCTTAGCCATCAAAGCACTAAACAAGAGCTCAGATAGGGTATTCGTAATCTCCAGGCACCTTGTGTGTACATACAAGAACATTATAATGATTATGTAATGCATTCCCAGTACTCACTATATAGAAAGATATTGGTCCCTGAAATCAATCTCTATACGAATAATTATTCCACTTGTAAGTAAGTTATACATGTCCGTTGCCGCTATCGAACCCAGGCCGTCCAGCCAATAGAAATACTGCCAGAATTTTCTAGGCTTCTCAAGCGAAATGAGATAAATAAAATATTAGTTTATATTAATATACGGAATTAATTTCTAGAACAAATAAAAATGCAGATATCAACTTTATAAAATATTTCAAGTTTTAAATTCATATACATAACAAAATATTTAATATATATATATATATATATATTGCAGATTCATTAACGAGATGTTCATTTTAGAACAAGATCTTGGGGAGCGTTCGAAGACCCACTTATATACAAATAAGTTAATTTTTAAGAGTTCTATATAATACTTCATCCGTGATGTTATTTGTCATATATTAGAAGAAAATAAATATTTATATAAACTATGCCTAATCAATCTTTAACATAAATACAAAATTATTCCTTATGATTCACGACGAATTGATTGTTGCTTAGGTATAAATGCAATTAGTTGAATTTTGGAAAATATATGCAATAAAATACCTCATTACACGTTATGTAAAACTGCATAGTATTTTTTTTTATTTTGCTATGAAAAGTGTTAACAAACGACCTACTTATGAAACAAAAGTAAATAGATAAGTACCGGTATATAATGTTGCCGTAACAAATGGCAGGGCAAACAATTAATACGTATACGAAGATGAACTGCTCATAGGAACAATGTTAACTTTTCCTTCGATAGGACATAGCCGGCACAACCTTATTCGAACGTGTAGTGCGAATTGCAACAAGAGATAAGATATTAAACATAAATTGGTTCCTGGTAAGTCAGTCGTCCTCAACTAAATTACTAAACTTCATTCAATAGTTCCAATATGGAGGCATGTCAAAAACAATGTTTTTGAAAGGCCTGTAACTGTACGAGTTAAAATGCAGAAGATGAAACATTGTTTTTGAAAGGCCTGTAACTGGTACCAGTTAAAATGCAGAAGATGAAACATTGTTTTTGAAAGGCCTGTAACTGGTACCAGTTAAAATGCAGAAGATGAAACATTGTTTTTGAAATGCCTGTAACTGGTACCAGTTAAAATGCAGAAGATGAAACATTGTTTTTGAAAGGCCTGTAACTGGTACCAGTTAAAATGCAGAAGATGAAACATTGTTTTTGAAAGGCCTGTAACTGGTACCAGTTAAAATGCAGAAGATGAAACATTGTTTTTGAAAGGCCTGTAACTGGTACCAGTTAAAATGCAGAAGATGAAACATTGTTTTTGAAATGCCTGTAACTGGTACCAGTTAAAATGCAGAAGATGAAACATTGTTTTTGAAAGGCCTGTAACTGGTACCAGTTAAAATGCAGAAGATGAAACATTGTTTTTGAAAGGCCTGTAACTGGTACCAGTTAAAATGCAGAAGATGAAACATTGTTTTTGAAATGCCTGTAACTGGTACCAGTTAAAATGCAGAAGATGAAACATTGTTTTTGAAAGGCCTGTAACTGGTACCAGTTAAAATGCAGAAGATGAAACATTGTTTTTGAAATGCCTGTAACTGGTACCAGTTAAATGCAGAAGATGAAACATTGTTTTTGAAAGGCCTGTAACTGGTACCAGTTAAAATGCAGAAGATGAAACATTGTTTTTGAAAGGCCTGTAACTGGTACCAGTTAAAATGCAGAAGATGAAACATTGTTTTTGAAAGGCCTGTAACTGGTACCAGTTAAAATGCAGAAGATGAAACATGTTTTTGAAGGCCTGTAACTGGTACCAGTTAAAATGCAGAAGATGAAACATTGTTTTTGAAAGGTCTGTAACTGGTACCAGTTAAAATGCAGAAGATGAAAAATTGTTTTTGAAAGGCCTGTAACTGGTACCAGTTAAAATGCAGAAGATGAAACATTGTTTTTGAAATGCCTGTAACTGGTACCAGTTAAAATGCAGAAGATGAAACATTGTTTTTGAAAGGCCTGTAACTGGTACCAGTTAAAATGCAGAAGATGAAACATTGTTTTTGAAAGGCCTGTAACTGGTACCAGTTAAAATGCAGAAGATGAAACATTGTTTTTGAAAGGCCTGTAACTGGTACCAGTTAAAATGCAGAAGATGAAACATTGTTTTTGAAAGGCCTGTAACTGGTACCAGTTAAAATGCAGAAGATGAAACATTGTTTTTGAAATGCCTGTAACTGGTACCAGTTAAAATGCAGAAGATGAAACATTGTTTTTGAAAGGCCTGTAACTGGTGTCCAGTTAAAATGCAGAAGATGAAACATTGTGTTTGAAAAGTCTCCATACGGTATTGAAAATACTTGATGACGTTTAGTGATTTAGTTGAGAACGACTGGCTTACCAGGTACAAATTTTATATGTAATATCTTATTACATAACCTCAACGGTGCTTTAATATGAATTTTAAAATTGTTGATTGTAATAAGGGAGATAATTATTAGAATGTGAATAACTAAGAATAATGAGAGTTTCTTCGTTGCGGCGTTTTTTTTTATTTTCTTGAACTTATATTTTAAATGTTGTTATATTTTTATCAAACCAGTGCTTGTTACTTCTGTTCAAAATTGTTATCCTTGAATATTCTGAGATAGACCGATGCATTTTTTCTGTGTGCTTTATATTTGTAACATATAAAAGATGGCTAGACGTGGATTACATTTTCTTGCAGAATTGCAATAGGATAATTGGTTGCGGTGTATAGTCAAAGCATTCCTTGCTCACGTCCTGGTATTCAAATCCTCTCGCCTCAACTCACCAAGCTGTGGTCTGCGTTTGATCTGTACCGGTTACAACATTCTGTTCCTATTCTTTCAATTTCATTCCATACAGGATGATTCAGAATATGTTTCTCAATTATTTATTTTTAAATTGTTTCTTTAATATATTTAATTAAAATTACATTTAAACCACAACTCAAATAAATTATTGCATTTAATTCAGCTAATATATTATGGGGCGTCGGTTACAGTATTCCAACAACGAATAAAAATAGGTAATTAAAAATAAATATTTCTTATTATTTTGCGTGATTGATTTCGGAATAGGTTTTGTGAATTTTAATCTATTTAATGTTAATGTAAAATTTACACAATGAAACATTGAAACCCCACTATTAAATTTAAAAGGCTCACCCAAAAAAATCTAACCATTTAGGTCACATTTGTTTAGTTTTATTTATCGGTTGGATAGCCATAAACTTAAAATTATGACACACATTAGACTGATATTATGTTTGTCAGTTTTTCTATCGTATATTATAGGTTAAGTTGATTTCCGGTCGGGATTAGTTTTCTAAAATGTCCTGTATTGGAGAAATATCGATTTTTTTACATTTATTAAAATTTCATGTCGCTATTAACAATATTGCTAACGTATAATAATAACGTAAATAATTTTGCGAAAGTTTATAAAATAAACTCAAGAAACAATATATATATATATATATATATATATATATATTGCACTTTCCTCAGTGTAACTTTCACACAAATCAAAATAATGCTTTTTGAGTTTAGATGGCTTTTATTTTCATGTAGATAAGGAACGTCCTATTAAAATGGCGACTGCAGTTTCGAATGGCTCACACGTAACGAAACTTAAATTGTACGTCTATTTATTTGAATGATACATATTTAACTAAAAATAGTTGGAGGTAAAACTATTCAGATTATCTAAAAATTATATGTCTGTGTATTACTTGATATTTTAATGTTTTTGTTATTTAAGCTACACTTCGCTTTCATATATATATATATATATATATACTTCATATATCTTAAATTATTCAATCTGATATTAAATGTTTTTAATATTACTGAAAAAACTGCCCCATTAGAAGTCTGTACGTTTATGTATTTGGACTATTTGTGAATGGACTTTGAAACCTTAAGGACATTTACTCATTGCATGATAAAACTTATATTGTTGTTTCAGTAGATTCCTTAATAACAACAGTTTCAATAAAATATCAAATGAAAAAAAAATGTAATATTTTGAAGCTAAATTCAACCATATAATATATTCCTCATTAAAAATATTACAGGTATAACATTAACAATGGTAAGGTAGATTTTTACACATAATGAATACTTGAAGATCTACTTTAATTGTTTTAATTTTCAAACAAAATGAGAAACCTAATTCAAAACAGGTATAACATTAATACCTATGAGGTATAAAAATTGAATAGCACGAGATGTAATGCATCCCCTTGCTTCAACGGATTTCGATTTTTTAAAAAAATATCTGCAAATTGCACGTCAATCCGCAATGTACTCATTGTGCACTTTAAATACATTAGAAATAAGTCCAACGTTTTAGGAATTCCGAGCAGGATGTTATAGAACGTCTCACTCTTAATAGAATCGTATGCCTTATTTGAAGTCTAGGTATAGAAAGAAATTAAACATAAGTTTAACTCTGAGAACGAATTTTTTTATGTATCATAGGGATCCCTTTCTCACAAAAAATATAAAACGATAAATGTTTAAGTTAAACTACATAGATAACAAACATGACTTCTTACTTTAAGAGAAGAGAAAAGTTTACGAGCACTAGACAGTAAAATGTTTAAGAACATATTTGATCCGAAGAGAGACGAACAGAAATAATAATGGAAAAAATACAAAACAGTGAGCTACATGATTATGGGGAATCAGCCTTAAAAAAGGAAATATAATCTGAAATCTGCGATGGACAGGACATGTGTCAAGAATGGGGAATGAAAAAAAAAGGAGCATGGAAACTTCTTGTAGGAAAGACATAGGAAAATCGTCCCATAGTTGGGCCAAAAATAAGGTAGAAGGTTAATATTAACCATTATTTATGGGAGATAAATTATATATATATATATATATATATATATTATAATTAAATGTTTAACATTGAGCAACGCAAGGAATGACTGGAAGGCATTAGCTATGGATAAAGATGTGCGGAATGAATGAATCTCCGGGTTCGCTAGTGTCAGTCAGTTAGTTAGGTAGTCGGTATAGGCAATATTTAAACAAAAAAATTACTTGTATGCATTGTTTTAATAAATAAATATTAAAAAACAAGTAATTTATATAAGAAATATCAAATGTAAATTAATTATTTCCGGTACATAATTTTAATACCTGAATTTTATTTTTTAGAAGATTGAAAGTTTATGTTCATGTCGAGTCAAGGTTATTTGCGTGTATGCCACTAAGCTATGTAATAATTACACCTTGCCCTATTAAAGCATTTTGTGCAATTTAATTGATGTTAATTTGTATTTATATAATGAACCCCCATGTTATCTGAGGAAAAATAAATACATTTATTGAAGTTGATTATATCCGAGATTTGAACTTAGAACCTCCAAAATACGAGTATCAATCGCCACTTAGAGTTAATTAATTTCGCATATAACAAACAAAAACAATATGAGCACGATTACAGGATCAAAATTAACACAACGTAATAAAAGTGGAGAAGGAAGGAAGATATAAAATGGAGAGACAAAATAAAAAAAATTAAGATGTGCTAGACAGAGTGGGTGAAAGAAGAACAATGCTGGAACTCGTAAAGAACAGGAAAAGAAATTGGATTGGCCATTGGCTAAGAAGAAACTGCCTGTTGACGGATACTCTAGAAGGAATGGTCAACGGAAAGAAAGATGCAGAAAAATACATCAGATGATACACAATATTAAAATAAATGCTTTGTATGCGGATAAAAAAGGAAAATGAGTTAAGGAAAGAGTGGAGAATGCTGAGTTTGGAGTGAAAGATCTGATCTTGGGCAGAACACAACGAACGAACGAACGAACGAATAAAAAAATGAACTCGTTCTCCGAAAATCTCCATAATTCAGTTAATAATCTTCGCTCGCCTTAGCGATTTTAGAGGTCAGGTGTACTCGATAGGCAATGATCTAGCTCCAATACTACTTTCGCCATATATTATTAATATTACAACAAAATCACGGCATTCGCGCTATCATATTTACACTTACAATTTCCAAATTTATAATAAGTTCAAACCAGACGAACCACCGAATAAAAATCGACATACTTAGCACTAACATAATAGGAATATCGTTTTGATGTAAATACCTCGGAATCAACCTTAATGCAGAGAATAAACAAGCTGTAATCCTTGCACATCCAGGACTATTACGCACCATTAACAATATCAACTGCCGGTCTTCTTGCTAAAAAAAGCTATACCTTATTCAACATTTGTTTAAAGTTTGGTTGGGTTTCTAACTAAACTCTAACCTAACGTTAAAGCTGGAAGATACAAATAAAGCAAACATCAAAGAAGTTTTCTTAATAATAATGCATTCTTTATATATATTTGAAAATGTTCTTCCGACTGATCTCAAAATAATTCTAGTACAAACTACTTTTGTGATGTCGAATTTTGATTATTGTGACAACTGTTAAGCAGTTATTAACAATGGACTAGCAAAGTAGCCTACTCATAAATCATACTATATTCTTCACATTTTCGCGAACTATGCTGGCCCCAACTACATGATAGTAGGAAAACCTAATTTCCGTACTCTGTTATAAAAAAGTACATATATTATTACTAGCTAATTTTCTTATCTCCCAACTTTAGTTATCTCACCAGAACCTGCTCTTGATATCTCACAACGCAAAACTGTCTATCATTCTAATTAATATAGACATTTTACTATTACACTGTAGAACTCGTCACCACAAGAGCTTAGAGACTGACAGATATTAGATTCCTTTAAAATAAAGTTATATGTTTTTTTAAATAAATAAATGTGTTCTCTAGTTAATTGGAGATGAAAAACTTACAGCCTTACTCTGCCAGATCAAATTTAGTATTATTATTATTAATTAAAATAACAAGTAACTTGCAAAATATTATACAATGTACCGTACAATAATAAGCTTATAATTAAAAGGTATAATTTTTAACTAAAAGTAATGTGAATTTAAGACAGTTTTATATCCAATATGAATACACATACTAGCTAAGACTTAAAATTTCTAAGAGCCTCCAAAACAAATATGTGACATTATTCTCAATAGTTTAAATAGAATATTACCACCAATTCAGTTAGAATATAAACGTAAAATTATATTTAGTGTAGTATTCAATTTATAATTATTGCAATACATACTAAAAAGGAAAGTATTTCAAAACTACTGAGAAATATCACCAGATTAGTAATATTCTCGGGTGCTTATTGCAGCAGAACACCTTGCCCTATGCAACAACATCTGCAGTGATTTGACTGGCAGAATTCGGTCAAACAGACAATTCATCAGGCAAGTCTCAACGTGTTATGGATTTTTATAAAGAAAGAAAATTTTAACAAAGGAATTTAATTTCCTGTATCAATACTCAGTTCCAGGGAGTCCTTCCTTGCAGCGTTGAGCTCACGTAAACATGAGGTTTGTAAAGTGTGGATCGCCACAAATTATATAGGCACATTTCTTAATACTACTTTGCGTCTGCAATTACTATTCAAGCTTCATTTATGCTGTAAGTACCCAGTTGTAGGCTCTTCAGAGATTTATGTCATCATCACATAAGCCCATGTCATCGATTTAAGTAGACATTAACTGTAAGTTATTTCTAATATTGTGCACTCTAAGGAAATATTGAAATTCATTTTACAAGACTATTTAACTCATGCCCCAAATGGGAGTCAATGACTAATCACATTTCAATGATGTTTTATTTACAACCAATCACAGTCGTGTTTCGCCTAGAATTTCCGATCGGATCCGATTGAGGGTCTTTCCATTTTTCAGCGGTTGCCCTTTTACCAGCCGGCTGCTGGCCCTTCACATCCACATGTGTCAATCACAGATGTAGATGATCAACAGCCAGAGTAGGGGTGACATGTGGTTAGCATGTCGAGTCCCCCAGCCGTTATAGCTGGTTCCTCAAACTGGAGCCGCTACTTATTGTAGCTACACAATTGCCTCACGATGCTGGGTGGGCACCGGTCCCATACTGGCCGAAATACCATGAGATAATTTCTTCCCCCATGGAGACTCGAACCAGCGCATGTCCCGTAGCTCTGCGCCAAGGCTTTCTACCTTAACCGCTGGCTACGGCGCGGGACGCCTAGAATTTACAAATAAAGAAAGCACACGCTTTTTAACATTCTGAATAGCTCATAGCATTATTTTTCAGTGACCGACTCTCTAAGAAATACAGCTACCAGATTGTATATATAGTGCATGAATGTCAACACATAGCGCATGCGGGAGTTAATATAAAAACATTTGTAGCAATTGGTTATACCACCAAAAAAGAAACCACTGTTTGCACTTTCTTAAATGTATTTTGTTCCCAGGTAATAACATTCCAGAAAAATATAATTGTCATATTTACATCATAGGACATCAGAAATGAATTAATATGCAGTTTAATGTGTTTCATTTTTTCTCCACTAGAGTGCATTCTTACAATATTGCGTTCCTTTGGCAATAAATAATATGATCTGGTTGCAGTGATGAACAGAAGAAACAAATGAAGCGACCAATCGTTTCTCATTTGTTTTCAAACATCGCCTTTTACATTAAATATATAAATATTTTAAAATAACTATATTTAAATAATGGTTTGTGAGTTAACAGCTTAATTGTATTCCTTAAATAGTCCTAACAAATGCCACTCTTGATTTCCAAATTCTCTAGATAAATTCACTCCTCACTTCGTGCGTCGTGAATTTATCGATAATTTGGAAATCACTCGTGTCATTACTTATGATAATTAACTGTTCTTAGAGTCAACATGAAGAAAATTACGTTCTGTCTTTGGATTCCTATGTATCTAACACATCAGCTGATTTTAAACTTGTCCCAGAAGGCTACGCACTTCTGTAATATTAATTATGTAGCTTCTATGTTTTCAGTAAAATATTACTGGAATTGTTATAATTAAATGTTTAACATTGAGCAATGCAAGCTTAATATGGAATGATAAGAAAAAATAAATGCCTGGACGGGATTCGAACCCGGATCTCAGAGATCCGGATTCGAATCCCGTCCAGGCATTTATTTTTCTTATCATTCCATTACTGGAATTGCTGAGACGATAATGTGACATATTTATTTGAACCTCACATTTCTAAAATATATTAAATGTATGAAACATCATATTACATTATCATTCGCTGATGAGTGGATGAGGAATTTTTACAGGCCTAGCCTTAACTCTACCAGCTTAAATAATCTATTATTATTATTATTATTATTATTATTATTATTATTATTATTATTATTATTATTATTATTAGTAGTAGTAGTAGTAGTAGTAGTAGTGTAGTAGTAGTAGGTAGTAGTAGTACTGAATTAATTAAGAATTAACATTAAGAAAAATGCGAGAAGAATAATTTTATCGCGAATATTATGTAAAAAATATTGAAAACTCGTAATAAAATCACGAGATGAATTTTTAGATCACACTCCAATAGATTATACACTAGTTTCAATATGTGTATTTTCTTTAACACTATGAACAGCAATAAAAACTGCGCTTTTTTCTATATTCACAACTTTCTTTATCTTCTTCAGCTGTCTTATTCTCCGGGTTTTCTTTCTAATTTTTTTTACTCAACCCGCAATGTCTGTCCTGGACATTCTTCTAACCTCCTACTAGGTCCCTATATAATCATTTGATTTCCTGATCAGTTCTAATGTTCTACATAGACGTACCACAGGCCTGAGTAATAGCGCAAACGAAAACTGTTAAGAGTACATCATCATCATCTTCTTCACGGTATAGGCTACATGGTCTGTTACGGCTCAATAATCCATCGCTTTCTTGGTCTGCCAAGATCTCTTCTCCCTCGTGGTTTGCACGTCCAAGCCTGCTTCGGAAATCTGTTGTTAAGAGTACATTATCATAGAACTAAATCAGTTTCCCTAAATATTAGTCCGTAAACGAAACGTCTGCTCAAAATTTGCGAATGTTTAGTTATGATCCGTCACTGATCATATTATTTTTAAACATCGTGCGCTTTTTTCCTTGTGCGCTGGAAGCGGTTCGAACTTTGATCTCCGTTTACATAATTGAACATTGCAGAGAAGAGGAATCGTAATCAACCAACAATAATATTCAGTATACAGTCTAAAAAGACAACAATGAAGAGTATGCAGATATGTGTTTCATTTAGGGTAGGGCTAATAGCCGTGCAGGAGAGGCTGCACGCTTGTTCCAAGAAGCGTACCCTGATCACATGCATTCCGCCGAAAGTCGCATATTAACCGTCTTAGGGGAAAATGGAAGATGCGCACAAGGTAGCAGAGGAAGTAAGCCTCCAAACAAATAACTTTAAGTTGAGGAAATGGTGTTGGAAGCAGCAGAACTCTCTCCAGTTACGTCGACGAGCAGAATTACAACACAAGTTCGTGGACTAAACCAGATTAGCGTATAGAGACTTTTACATCATAAATCGATGTACCTTACTACCTCCTACTGGTACAATACCTCAGTGATCCGGCCTTGAGTCCTAGAATGAAATTTAGTCAGTGGAAGCAACAAACAGGCTGTAGCCTAGTGCCATTTTTTTTACCAACAAAGCGAGCTTTTCTCGAGTTGGCATTTTAAGTTATCATAGGTAATTATCACGTAAATATCTCCTCCGGCATATTTCCCTCTCCCCAGCATTCAATATAAATTTATCATTTTCTGACGCTGTCTATGTTACACTTCCAGACACATAACAATTTGCTTCAGTGTTCGTTTAAAATATATGTTTTAAGATTAGCTACCTACTTGCTAATTGTTCCTGACTTGTAAAGTTGATTAATTATGACTAGAAATATCTGTTATGCATTCCAATCATCACTTCAACCGCCTCACCTAGTATATTTATTGAGGTAATTAGAGAACTATTACACACCTCAAATATCTTATCATGTTTTAGTGTATATAATATTAAATTTACTTCTGTTCTTGATATTTGCACATACTTGATCTATTCTGACGCCTCATAAAACTTAAGTGTACGAAATGTATTTGTAAATACCGATGATTTCATCTTTTCCATCGTAATTTAACCTCTCACCCTGTAAGTACTTTTCACGTGCCACATACCGCCGTGGCACGATATGTTGGAAGAGAAATTGTAAACTTTACATAATATATACAACATGCTTTTGTGGCTACACAAGAAGAAGGGCTTCCCCAAATGAGTGATTTGCTAAATCCAGAACTTCCTACAAGACAACACAACATAAAGTCGAAACACAGTATTCACTCGCATATTCATCTTAAACATGGTCAATATAATAGTGATGATTATGATAGATAAATTATTTTCGAGAACCGTTTGAGCCTTAACATTTATCTTACAAATGAGGAAAAATACCACACAGAAATCCACCCAGGAACCTTGTCTTGAACGGGGATCGAATATGACCCCTCGGCGATGCTACACCGAGGACACAGGCGGTGAAAAATATTTCCGTGATATGAAAAAAAGTTTTATTTACTAATGTAAATGAACAGGTACAAATGCCATATCCAATGCAAAATCCAATTTTCTTATCGAGAGATTAAAATATTGGAAATGTCATATAGAACGAATGCAAAGAACAACCGACTTGTAGAAAAAAGCTAAAAAAGGTCGACCATTGGACGGGAGAAGAACAAGATGAAGACTTGTCACGAAATGGATAGACAGTGGATGCACATCCAATACTTCTTCTTCCGAGGAGTGAGTTTGGAAATAAACAGGACGAAAATCCTATACAAATTATGAAGAAGAAGAAGCAAATGAACGAAACTTACTTAAAACTCAAACAGGTTATATTGTTTACTTTCCAGTATTGTCTTAATATTTTTTACGAAGTTTATCATATGCATATGTAAATTTGATTTAGATGAAAGTATTTCATATAGGATTGCTTCTAGTCCCGAGGGTTGCGGGTTAAAACCCAGTCATAGTATATGGATTTTTAGGAAGGAAAAATCCAAGTGACAAGTCCTCCGAGAGAGAATTTAAGCCACGGTGCCGAGTCCGAAGATTTTTAGGCTTGTAAAAGAACCGCAAGACTGAATAAATTGATATCAATGCAAAATTTAACGAACCTTTATCCATCCAAATTATACCTTAATTGCTTATAAAATGTCTCATTGAGGCGATGTCACTCGTCGACATCTATAGGTAAATAAGCATAACTAAATTGGATGGTAAAGAAACTTCTGGTAGGTAGCATCCGTGTCCCACGCTAGACGTATAAGGGCTGAGTGAAGAATGTTAGCTTCCAAGGCAAATCATGTAATCCTACAAGATATGCAGCTTTGTTTAAAATTTCAACAGGCACATTTGTTCCATGTGAACATAAAATGTATACATGTCATGCCTATGAAATGTATTCGGTACATGTGCATATGAAATGGATATACTATTATTCGCTACGTACGTCACGTATTTACGTGATACGGATATTCGTGTGGATACGATAACCTTGTCACGGCAGGAGCTGTACTTCGTTAAGAATGGATAGCCTCTATCTGAACGTTCCAAAGTCACATTCTTACAGTAAATCTTATCATGTTATGATTGGCAATTTTATAAACAAGCCCAGAAATATACAGTTACTCATTTGAAACACAATTTACACATCATCATCATCATCATCATCATGAACAAATTCGTTTTAGGCCATGTGGCCTGTACGGTAAACCTAGCGAAGATGGTCTTGATCTTTCCACCGATGTTTTGGTCTTCCTTGGTCCCTATGTCCAGTTGGGGTATATTGGAATGCCAATTTTGGAAGTCTATTTCTTGACATTCTTCTCAGATGATTTTTCCATTCTTGTTGGTATCTTTGTATATCTTCATTTAAACTTGTTACTCCAAGTTTTCCTCTGATAATAGTGTTCCTTTGGTGATCCAGTCTATTAACTCCTAACAATGATCGTAAGAAGCGCATTTGGCTTACTTGAAGTTTATGAGAGTTTATTTTATTTAAGATCGAAATTTCACTTCCATATTTTAGAGCAGCTTTTGATGTGATGTTATGTAATCTTAGTTTTGTCTCTGCCCTCATCTATTTACCAAAATGTCTTCGTATTACCCCATTCATTTTATTATATGTTTGTAATTTTGAATCAATGTCACTCTTATACTCTGCAAATACACTTCCTAAGTAAGAGAAAGCTGACACTTGTTCTATAAATTAAATATGTACAGCCATATTAATAACTTTGAGCCCAATTTTTTTCTGTATTTTAGTTTAGCCTATATGAGGCTTCACAAAGTGATCGTATGTAGACTATCAATGAACGTATCGCGTTACGTGTTGGTTCAGTTCTAAAAGAATATCTACAATGGACAACATTTGGAAATGCATATGTGACATACAGCTCCGTATCCGAGTGGTTTAAGACGCAGAGCTACGGGACTTGCGCTGGTTCTGAGACTCCATGTGGGAAAAAAATTTCTCACGGAATTTCGGTCATTATGCGACCGGTGTCCATCCAGCACCGTGATGGATTTGGGTAGCGGTCCAGGTTGAGAAAATCAGCTTCTGCTATTGTGATTAACACGTGGATGTGAGGCCAGCAGCCGGATGCTAGGCCAAGTTACTGCTAGGTCTATACACACCGTGGAGTTGATATGTTCCTCTTCTTCTACGTCTTGGAATCAGGTCATATACCTGTTTCCACATCAAGAGGCCATCTACTTATGGGACGCCTAATATTTCTTCTTCCTTTGGCTTGGTAGTGAAGACAAATTTGTGGGAGTCTATTTCCTGCCATTCTTTCCATATGTTGGAGCCATTTATATCTTTAGTTTTGAATTTTATTTATAACACTGTATATGTTTAATTTAGTTCTTGTTTCCTGAGTTAATATTTTACCTACATATTATAATAAAAATAAAAAAGTATCATTTATGTGTATAATTTTAATTTTTTTTCTGACAGCTGAAAATTTTTCATTAAATAAATTTTCATTTATTATCAACGTGGTATTTGCAATTACAGCTATATTTACCCTATGTATGTATGACTCAACATAAATCCTTAGGTCTTCCTATATATCGGTGTTCTCTAGGGGCGATAGCTCAATGTGAATTTGGATAGTCGTGTTGACTCAATTCTATTAATATGTTGTTTCCCCAGCAGTTGCAAATACATGCGACACGAATGATGAATGCAAATGGGGTATATAAACTTTTTATAGGAAAACCAGAGAGAAAGCGCCCAATTGGTAGGCAATGAACGACACAGGAGCATAATAATAAACATGATTTGAGGTGGGGAAATTGTGCAGAGAATGATTGGAAAACATTAGCTCGGATAGGGATGATGGAGGGCATATGAATAATAATAATAATAATAATAATAATAATAATAATAATAATAATAATAATAATAATAACCATAGCTTTAGTTTATCAGACAGAGTTAAGACCTTAAGGTCTTGTCTGCCACACAACCAAGTTTTAAAAAAATTTAAAAAAATAGTATTACATCTAAATTACAATAAACATGAATGATTGCATATATATAATGCAAATATTATTTATAATGTATTTTGATTTACTCTAGATTTAACGAATTAAATATAATTTGTACTAGATATATAAAAAAAACGAGAAAAATTATTAATGACATAGTATACATTTAAATAAATAAAGGAAAATTAATTTTTAGACATCAGGCAACTGTATAAGCGTGACTTAAAAGTGCTAAGTGTGCGGCAACCCCTGATATATTAAAGAAGGAAATTCCAGGAGCGGGCAGAGGCTACTGTGATGGAAATAGAATAAGAGGAAGTGCTATGAAGAGGGATTGTTAGGAGACTTATCTTGTGACCTAGTGTCAATATTGTGGTAATAAGATAACTTCACAAATCTGGACGCCAGGTAACTACGAGTGTAGGAATTCATATTCGCACGCGGTCATGAACCTCCGGGTCCGAAAGTGCAAGCGATTATTTATATTGCCTACAGTGTTGTCCAGTCTGCTGAGCACTTTCCTAGAACTTGTGTAGAATATCTCTGTACATACTAGCCATTGGTCCAGCTAATTGATTTTTGGGCACTCGGAATTTATGTTCATTTCGTTTTTATAGTTGAACAATAAGAAAAAATAAAATGTGTCGTATTAAAAATAAAAAGATATGAAGTCATAAGAGAAAACAAAATGAATATTAAATATTCATTAGTACATTATATAAGATACAAGCAATTAAATTGGTATGGTCATGTACGACGAATGCAAGATGAAAGGTTGCTCAGAAAAGCACCTCGAAAAAGAAAGAAAAGAAAGGAAAACCTCGAAACTCGTGGACTCAAGAAATAAGAAATGGAATGAGAACAGGAGGACCAAAGGACATGGAGTGGATGGATAGGGACGAGTGGAGAAGAAAAATAAAAATTGTGTCACAGAAATACGTGTAAACACTGAAGATCCGTATACACAACATAGTCTCCTACTTAATATACCGCAACATAGGACATCACATCACTCCATGTCATATACCATCTCCACTTCTCGCAACTGGAATTCCCTACCACAAGAAATAAGGGGCTGCCGGAGATTGGCATCTTTTAAAAGAAATCTAAATTTATATTTGCTCTAAACTCGACTTCATTATTATCCAGTGTAAGATATATATATATATATATATATATATATATTAATTGGTGTTTCCCGTATAATGTATCATATTTATATTATTATTATTATTATTATTATTATTATTATTATTATCGTATCATTATTGTTATTACCCTATAAAATGTTGTTTGTACATGACATTTACATTGCTACATTTATTGTATCTTTAACTGTTTATAATTAGTATAGTGTACATCTATATTTGTCAAATATTTATTTGTATTTGTGCTGGTTGAGTGGAAGAGAGGGCCTTATGGCCTTAACTCTGCCAGAATAAATAAAGTATTATTATTATTATTATTATTATTATTATTATTATTATAAATAAAAACTATTAAAATAGAAGAATCTTCAGGGAATTCCCTAAACTAAGACAATACAATTATTATTTTGATATTAGGCCTATATTGAAATATATCGAACAGAACATTACATATCTTTTCAATGGCATCTTTAATATGAAAGCAAAAATATATCATTATATCGTTTTCAATCGAGTACAAGTCAGAGAATTGTGCAAGGTGCAATTTGTGACATCGTATCATTTCAGTTCTTAATGTGCTGTTTGAATTTTTAATATTCCCTCGGATTAAATACGCGAGTGTTTTATTTCTATTACGTTGGCGAGCTTGCCACTTCATATGCGCATATTTATGATACATTACAATAAATTCATATGCCTGGGGAATATGTTTTCAATCATCCAAAAAGCATTTCGCCGCAGGCGTATAGGCTTCATTCTGTTTCAAAATAATTGCGCATTCGTAATAATCTTTTCCTTATCACTGTATGTTGACTCATAATATCGGCCTCTTTAAACAATGCAAACGCTACAGGCCTAAAAGCAATGAGAAAAAAACCTACTTCTAGCAATGAATTAGTTTTGTCACTAACTAATTAGATACTGAATGGGAAAACAAAGAGTTACTATGTAAATTTAGTATAATTTTAAACTTGCGAGCTTTTAGATTTTAGTTTTCGTTATGATTTTATTAATACTTGCTAATTAATTTAATTAAATATGTTTCACTGCACTCTGTTTACAAAACATGTTCTCAAATAAAATCTTGAACTAATATAAAATCCTGACTATAAATTAAACCAAGTCATAAAGAAATTTTAACTAGTCACCATTCAAAACTCTTCATAGAAAGAATACTCCTTCGTCCAGGAGCAGCGTAAACCAAGCGAGTTCCTCAGCATGTCGAATTTCTGGTCCAATGTTGCTGGTTTCTGTTATTAAACCCTAAATTCTAGAAGCACGATTTCATATGTAACCTTATTTAAATGTATAGGAATGCAGTAATAACTAACCGTGCATAAACGTAAATTATTACTGTGCTTATTTTTGTATAACTTGACACAAATTTAAATACTTTCTACTAATTCAGTTCTCCAATGGTTTATTAAAAATATTAAATAAATTAAATCAATTTATATTAAGAATACAACGCCAATTTAAGGGGTACTAATTAAATTGTAAGGTACAGAGATACATTGTGACATACATTGGCGCCTCCTAGATGCGTTATTTAATTTCGAATTTCAGATTAACCCCCACCTCTGATGATCCGATTTGGTTGATTATTGTAGAACATCTTTTCCAATTTGTTTCAATGCTATATATTGACATATCTATGGATGTGAAACCTGGACATTAACAAAGGCAGATAGTAAACAAATAGAGGCTGCTGAAATGAAGATGTTGAGAGCAATAGCAGGATACCAAAGGACCGATAAAAAGAACAACGAAGATATAAGAACAGTAGCTTAATATATTTAATCTCTGTGAAATAATAAAATGTTATCAACATTCTTATCGTCAGCAAGTATTACGATTGTATGAACAGCGCATACCAAGAATAATGTATAATTATAAAGCAAAAGGGAGAAGAATGTTGGGAAGACCATTGAAGGGATGGAAGGACCAATTCGACCTATAATGAGAACGGAACAGGTCATTGGGCTTAATTTTTGTTGTTGTTGATGATGATGATGATGATGATGATGCTATGTATTGAGATTGTCCACCGCTGTGGTCTCGAGGTAGCGTGCTGCCTTCTCACGTAGCGGGCCAGGGTTCGATCCTCGGTCGGGGCAGTTTTTCTGGGTGAGGTTCTTATCAGGGTTTTTCCTCACCTGTAAGACAAATGTCAGGAAAACTTTAACCCAAACGGTCCTCGAAATCATATGGCCATCATCATCATTAACATCATCCTTACCATCATCATCATCATCCTTCACCGGTGTGGAAAGCAACGGGAAGCTACCACACCTACAATTCCCTAGTAAAGCTGCAAAGCATAGTATGAAAATGCTATGATTGCAGTGAAAGACCTGCTCTCGGGCAGAATTACTATGGATGGATATTGAGATTCGGTGCGAAAAAAAATGCAACCGTTAGAATGATTCTTGAATTTTCGTTTTAGGTAGACTCATACTGCTAATTATTTGAATTTACCGGTTATCGAACTCAACCTTACTTCTTTAACTGATTATTGTATGCCAAGTTTGGTTCTAATAAAATAAAACTTGCCGCCGATAAAGCGTTAACAGAGATACACATACAGACGCATATATTGACTATTGTCATGTTCTGTGCCTACCAGATATTGTACGTAGGTACCTGTAATCATATTTAAAACATCGTTTCATGGGAACAACCTCAATAGCTTCATTTCTTCGTAATTCGCCGTAAATCTATTAAGCTACCCAACTAAAAAATGTGCACGTGTATATATGCTTTCGAGATCTAGCCCTCAAAATTGCAATTCATTTTAAGGTTATGTCATAACAGATTGCAATTAAGTTTTTAACTGAAGAAAACAATATAACGTTCATAATGCACAATTTAGCCCTACAATTTCTCAATGATCTTGGCAGAATTATTTTATTTATTTGGTGTCTGAAAGGTGGAAATGAAAGTAAAATAAAAGCAAATGAAGTTATTTTATCGTAATTAGAATGTTCTCGACCTAATTTTATGTATTGGTCATCATCATCATCATCATCATCATCATCATTAGCATCAAGGATTTAGACCTGAAAGTATGTTCAAATCTCATGTTAGAATTGGTCTGTCCAACTTTTACTGGGTCTTCTTACATTTCTTCTTCCTAATGATCTATAGTAAAAAATCTGTTTCAGGATTGTGTTGTTATACATTCTATTGATATGGTCCATCAATTCATCTCTGTAATGTGCAAACCTATCTAACAGCTTGAATATAATAATTTTTTCGTGTATTGTTTCCAATCTGCTCTTGTGTAGCCAGTCACACTGCTCGAACCCCCATTTCTGAAAGTCTCTATTCTTCGTCCCTGGTTTTTGTTAAGATCCTGTGTTCCGATCATTGTTGGAACCGCCATTGTTTTATTAAATTTCGAAAGTGTCTACTTTGTAGTTCCCTTGAGACTTCGTTCTATGGTGCCACATATATTAAATTTATAATTAAATTTTAGTTATTGGTGTTTATATTATGTATGGTATTTTAAACTAAAATGACATAGCACCTGTATTTTTATGTATTGGTATTTATAATAGCCTTAACTTAAATTGGTCACACTCCGAGTTCTCTGTAAGCTAAGGGTATTAATTAATTTGACGGCCCAGTGATACCTTCTTCTCAGTGCCACGATACCAGTTGTTATGATGAACGGGCACTTTATCTTCTAGGTTGAATATTTTCAACTCACTTAACTCGCAATCTGTGTTAGTTTGGTTCTGTATTAAGTATGTGAAACTACTGCCTTTACTTAATACCAGATTAATATGATTAACAATAGTAGAGCATGATTTTTCAGGGACTTATGGCCCGAATGTCTTGATTTTTGCCTTAAAATTAAGGCAGCTGAAAATTATAAAATTGTTACCGTAGGTCTATCTCCTCAACTTTATTATCACCATCTTCATCATCAAGGATAAAGCCCAATGGCCTATTACGATCTCATTATAGGTCGAATTGGTCCTTCCATCTCTTCAATGGTCTTCCTAACATTCTTCTCCCTTTTGGTTTATAATTATAAATTCTTCTTGGTATGCGCTGTTCATTCATTTGTAATACGTGCTGAAGATAAGCATTTTGGCAATATTTTATTCTTTCACAGAGATTAAATATATTAAGTTCTGTTCTTATATCTTCGTTTTTCTTTTTATCAGTCCTTTGCTATCCTGCTATTACTCTCAACATCTTCATTTCAGCTCCTCAACTTTGTAAAATATTAATTTACTGTAGGTATTTCGGGACTAGTTCCATCAACAGCAGAAGGAGCAATTTTCATTCAGGGTCAGTAGGTACAGACCTATCTCCTGATCCTGCTGATGATAGGACTAATCCCGAAATGCCTACTGTAAGTTAGTATTTTACAAAGTTGAGGAGGCAGACATACAACGAGGTAACGATTTTATAATTTTATATTATTTTAATTTTATGTAAGTGTAATCTATTAATTTGTACGACGTATAACAAACACATATTAATGTTATTGCTACAAGAAATCAATTTGATTGATATCATTGTAATAAATAATTTGAAAATAAATACATATTCGCCAACTGTGAAATGAACTGATTGAAGATAACATAATTCTCATACATCCTAATAATTTACAAGAATATTAATCTGAAGTATTATAGTTTAATCATACCATTCTATACGGCAAGAAAATGATACAATATTTATAAAGCTAGAGCAGAACTTTTTACGTTCTCACTCGCAAATCAGGAAGACAAAGAATGAAGATTTCATTATGATTTGAAAAAGGCGTCACCTCCAACATAACGTGAATAGCTCATGAAGTGGGAAAACTGACGCAAAAAATGACATATGAAGAGTGTTTTTTACATTTATCACTAATTATAAAATAAACTAATGTAAAATACATACAAATCTTCTTTGTCTCTCATTGTAGATGAAAATGGTATTACTGGGTACTTATACCTCAGAGAGATTTAGTAATTTAGATTTGGAGATTTACGTATATTACTTCCATTTGTTAAAAAGTCGAAATATTATCTCTTGTTTCGCTAAATTAATTAATGAATTAATAATTATAAAGTGCTGGATATAATCTGGAACGTTTATAAAACAGGATCACCACACGCAATTCTCTTAATACAGATATATGTCATGACGAACAGAAATGTGTAAGTCACACATTTTAACAAAGAGAATAATAATGATAACAGAGCAGGTATTAAAGTTAATACTAATTTATTCGTGGGCTCACGTCGGCTGAATGTTGATGGTTTTATTTTAACAAATCTAAAATATGTTTACTTGAAATCATAATAATTTATAGCCTTTTTTCCAAATAGCTGTATGAAGCGTTCTACTGTGATCTGGAACTCTAAACGTTCTAGGAATTCATGTGACTATGGGGAACAGATTTAACTACGATCCTTATAGTGTTAAAGTAAAATTCCTCAGAATTAATTCACATATTGTAAAACTTTTAATACTTAAATTGGCAACGTTTCCTATACGAGAATGTGTGTGTATGCATGTATGCATGTATGCATGTATGCATGTATGCATGTATGCATGTATGCATGTATGCATGTATGCATGTATGCATGTATGCATGTATGTATGTATGTATGTATGTATATATGTATGTATGGATGTATATTTCATAGTGATTTTCGGTGTCTACTACAAAGGATATGTGAAGATCCGCAAAATTGATTCAAAAATAGTTTCTTGAGAACAACTTCAATAGCTTCGAAATTAGCTGAAACGAACGAGTACAAGTTACTGAAATTTATGTCCAATTACACAATATATAGTAATAACTTCAGTTTTACATTATTTTATTTTTATTACAGGCCGACACATTTAAATATCTTGCGTGAGAAATTAGCTATTGAACACTTTTCTTCTGTAATTAGTACTATTATATTCAAAGGATTTAAAACATCATTATGTATTGTTCCTTCAAATCCATCTGCTCATTGAAGAACCTAAATAGCCTATCATAGTCGGCGATTCCTTAGTCAGTTCTGAGTCTTCCAGTTTTCCTGAAGACAGGTGACCAGCCCCAATTTGGGTAAACGTGTTATTGATTTTGTAACCTTCAGGGATACATGCCCTATTATCAAAGTTAATTACTTTGCATCAATGTTGCATTTAATCTCATGCAGCGAGCCAAGGTTTCATTTCCGTTCCGTTTAAATTCCCTGCTTATAGGTGGATTAAAATTTGAAAAAAAAAATATAATTTTCAGATTGTTGCTTTAAATTTTACTTCTTTTATCTTCGGAGAATATGATTAAGAATTTACTTCGAATTTTCCTCAAGGAATGTTAAGCCTGACAGGAAATTCTGACCACAACATTCTTGCAAAACACCATCCTCATAACCATAATTATATATATATATAAAACACAAAAAAAGTGGGCATTAATTCACAACAATGACGTCAGTCATGATAATTCCATATGAAGTCTTGGAGTTAGAAAATATTAAACGTGAGTTAAAATGTATAATACACAGACACATTATCATGTAAAAGTCCAATAGATGTGTTTTTCAGTGAAGAAAAAGTTGAGAACATCTCCTACTGACATTAATGTAGTCAATTCAATCATTGTTCTAGATGTCGAGGTGCTGACGGTTCACTTCGGTCGGGACGCCCAATTGAACAAATCAGGCAGATAAACAGTCATAACATAGAGAAGACTCGTACTGTGTCCATTTTAGTTGAAGCGATATATGTAAATAAAATAAAACAATTGAATTTTAATAAAATATAGCAAAGGCACTGTTGCTTTTTTTGTGCCAAAAATTTTACATGAAGACTCTGTTCTTTCAAACCATTTTAATTGTATTTGTATTTTGTTCCTCTATTTTTCCTTTCTGCTTTCCTTGTTTCCAAGTTTTATTTTACTGTTTTTAATGTATCCTTTCCGAATAAACACCCAAATGGAAGTAGAGATTTAAAAATCTTTTCACTCACTGTGGATCAAATCCAGTGCGACCATATGGAACGTAGGGACTACACCAACCTCACCACAGCAAGGATAATCAATTTTGAAAATTTGGCTTTGAAGTTAGTTTATATCCTGGCCAAACAAGCCTTAGGATAAATACAGGTTTCATTTAATGAAACAAAATAATGTAATATTAATGTTGGAAACTAGACAATTTTAGAACTATTTTTATAGAAAATTCCTTTATTTGAGCTCCTTGATGGTAAGACGCGGTGAAAATTCAATGGCTTGCGTGAATAGAGTAGGTTGGTTCTTAGAGAAGTCTAGTTAGGTTATAGGATAAGGTGTTATAAGACATGTTAAATGGGTTATTAGAAATAAGGGAAAAATCTCTTGAGAAAGAATTAATTAAGGATCGGAGAAAAAAGAAAGAACCACTCACTCAACGCGTTGCTTTCAGTCTGAGCCGATTTCTAAGAGCAAGTAAGCGGCTTATGACAACCTTTCATTCCGCACCCACTTCTTTTGCTTATTATTATTATTATTATTATTATTATTATTATTATTATTATTATTATTATTATTATTATTATTATTATTATTGGTATTTGGATCGACATGATCTCATACAATTAAACAGAAAGGGACGTCAATAAAATCTTCTGTTTAATTCATCCATACAGTTATATTCTCGAGCTATACAGGGCGCATTTATTATTTTATGGATGGTGTTTTCAAAAACTGTTAATAATAATTAAAAGAAGTGTAATCAAATATTTAGAGCAATAATCACAAACAGGAATGAGGTGCAGAAATAATTTAAACATAGGCTCAACTGTAGAACGCATTATGGTGTAATATGCATTACAGAAACTCTTATCATCTTAACTTATGCCTATCTAAAAAAATGCTGAACTGAAACTAGGCTTATATAAAGACATCTTATAATTATTGTAAAAGGATGCGAAAAATTATTTCTAATATTAAGGGAAGAGAAGAGATCTGTGTTTGAGAATAAAGAACCAAGTAACATTTTTTAACCAAAAAGATGCGAAGAGACGATTCAAAAAACTACATAACGAAGAGCAACATAATATCTCTATGGGAAACCATATATAAGTTTTAAATCTTGTAAGCAATAATGTGCAAGATATGTGGAACAAATGGAGAATGAATGAATGAGAAACATGGAACATTTTTTGAAGGAAAGCACCCATTATACAGGGTGATTCAAAATTGACTTTACAACTTTACAAGCTTATAGACATTTATTTAGAAGACCTACAGAATTGGTTTTAATGTCATATGATAGCACAACTCATCAGGTTTTCACCGACATAGTTTTACAGTACCTAGGTCTCTCACCGCGTGCGCTAGGACTCCGAGCAAAGCTATCCCTCACTTGTTCAACCACAGCTTCAGCCGTACGTGGACGGCCAGTATGCTTGGAATGACTAACAGAACAGCCAGTCCTAACAAATGTTTGGTGCCAAGAATAAATTGTTGGCGTGCTAGGAGGATCCTTACCATACTGGGTACGAAAATCTACGCTGAAGAATTGTCGCAGATTTAGTTTCTTCGAACAAAAACACACAATGAGCACGCTCGGCACCTGTGAAAGCAGCCATTTTGATATGAACTGCGTTAGCGCACGCGGTGAGAGAACTAGGTACTATAAAACTATGTCGGTGAAAACGTGATGAGTGGTGCTATCATATGACATTAAAACCAATTCTGTAGGTCTTCTAAATAAATGTCTATAAGCTTGTAAAGTTGTAAAGTCAATTTTGAATCACCCTGTATAGGTTAAGAGATGGAGAGGAAAAAATAGATAAGATTTGAAGGAGATTCGTCCACCGCTGTGGTCTTCGTCGTTTTCTCGTATGCAGAGTGCCCGCGTTCGGTCCTTAATCAAGACAAATTACCTGAGTGAAGACTTTTTAAAGGTTTTTCCTTACCTAAGACAAATCGTGAGGTTAAAAACACAGAGTTCTATCTGAGTGTTTTTAAAACTTTTTATAAGAACAATTTAAAGTTTAGAATTACATACCCTCTAGCGTAAGGTACGTATGATTGACCTGCAGAGCATTCATATGTTATAAATATTTTGGATAAAAAATATTTTTCTATAGAAATCACTCTTCAAACATACAACACAGAAATACGACAACTAAAAGTAGACGAATTGAACACAACAATAGTGAAATTCCCAACAAACTGAAAAGAACACTTAGCAAGGATGCCTGAGAATAGAATACCAAAAGCAGCATACAATATTCACTACGAGGAAGAAGAAGCTTGGGAAGACCAAAGAAAATATGGAAACAGCAGCAATTTGGAGGCAGAACAGGTTAGTAAATAAGCCTAAACCCTAACGAAGAAGAATAAGAATAAGAATAAATCAGTGTTAAGAACCATTTAGTAAGACTATTTAACTCATCCCACAAATGCTAGTCAATGACCAATCACGTTTCAATGAATGTTGTTTTACAACCAATGACAGTCGTGTTTCACCTCGCTCTTTATCGATTTCCCTTTATCAGCTCCTATTTTTGTGATAAAGAAAGCTCCTCCTTTTTTAATGTTCTGAACATGTCAAAGCATTATTTTTCTACAACAAATACACTGAATATAGCAAATAATGAAAAGATTCCTAGATTTTACTCAGTTGTTTACTAAAAAAATAAATGAATAACGCGTAATGTTGATTATGATATATAGTTTGATGTGTTTCATTATTTTTCCACTTGGGTGCACTCTTACAATATTGCGATCTTATTTGGCAATAAATAATATGATCAAGCAGCAGTGAATGAACATAACCTCACATTTCTGATTTGTTTTCAAACATCGCTGTTTACATTAAATATATAAATGTTTTAAAATAACTGTAGCTAAACAATGATTTGTGAGTAAACAGCTTAATTTTATTCGTTAAATAGTCCTAACAAATGCACTCTTGATTTCCAAATTCTCTAGAAAAAATTGTAAATTACTCGTGGCATTACTTATGAAAAACAATATAAAACATAGATAGATGCCTGTGGTTCTAACCTCGCAAAATGTATAGAAAATTCAAGGCCCAAATGGTCCCAGAATACCATTTGGTCATTACAATATTCGCCATGTTAGGTATGAATGAATGAATGAATGAATGGTGTATCTTAAGGTTTGTATTGTTATGAGGTGGCGCTGGGATTGAACTGATCACTCATCATGTACACGATAATTAAAAATCGTCGTTGTGATCCTATAAGGTCCGAATTATATGAGACATGTATAAGTATCTAGGGAAAGGAGAAGTTGGACTAAGGTAAATAGATGTATGTGAGGCAGACGAATTTATACAGATAAATTGGAAATCATTCGTGTCATTATTTACGAAACCTCAGTTCAATGCATTTCAAATTATACATACCTTAGAGAGGGAGTACACACATACCAGGTCCCACTGCATGAGCTTCATTATAGCAAGAGCTCAAAATTACGCCAGTATGCAATAATGAATATCCAAAGTTTCTTTGCATACCTTCTGACAGATAACAAAAATGAATACCTGAGCGATAAAGGGAGTTAAGCCGATAAGATGGAGGAATGAGATATTTTGACTTTTGTGTTTATGTTTATAATTCAAAATCTCGAAGAATAACGTTCTTTTTTCTGGTTCATTTTAATGTTCATGTTTTCAAGTGTAAAAAAATATTTCAAATAATTATATATGTATCCTCGGATAGGCGTGCAAAGAGCGTCATCTGAAAATAAAGATAAAGTAGTATGAAGAAAATTCTTTACTGTAGTTTTCATGTGCACACATGATTAATTAAAATTCTGGAAATATCGAACAAGTCACAAAACACCTTCCTACACACTCTCATCAACTGTCCTTGTGAATTTTTATATTATAAGACAATGACAAACCTGTCCCAAGCCAGGTTGAAAAATAGTGAGGGGGAGGATTAACACCTTTTTAAAAAAACTTGGTTCAGCTTGCCCAGCTGATAGTACCTTATGAGGGCCCCTTGCCAGGGTTACGGTGAAGACCTCAACGGCAGATACAGCGAAGAAGGAGTACTTCGGTACGGTGTACCTGACGGAAGAGGCAACTCTAGATCTACTGCCTTGTAGATTGACGAACGGGCTGATGGGGTTCGTTAGTCCTGCAAAACAACCAAAATGGGAGAGACAACTACGAAATAAAACGGGGCAGGCTGAGCTCTAGAGCTGGGTGAAAGCAATCGGTCAAGGGAGGAAACCCCGAATAATAAACCGGAACGGGCTAGCAACCGACTTCAACGTGTATCTTATACATTGCTCGCAATCCCAAGGATCAAGCCTCGGATCAAAGACGGAAACAAACGACAAACGACAAACGTTAGGAAAAGGTCTACGATTTGGAAAAAATGATATTTGATAAAATACACAACACAGAAATTAGGGACAAATGTCATATACAAGACATAACCAAATTTATTATAG
This sequence comes from Diploptera punctata, assembly GCA_030220185.1. Classification (NCBI taxonomy): domain Eukaryota; kingdom Metazoa; phylum Arthropoda; class Insecta; order Blattodea; family Blaberidae; genus Diploptera; species Diploptera punctata. Next base: position 1,533,642 of record JASPKZ010010239.1, on the reverse strand, counting down.
TTAGACGTGAATATTGGAAGGGTCATATAGAAAGAATGGATGAAAACCGACTTGCAAAAAGAGCTAAAGAAGATAGACCAATGGACGGAAGAAGAACAAGAGGAAGACCAGCCAAGAGATGGATAGAAAGTGAATGCACATTCAATACGTCTTCCTCCGAGGAGTGATTTTGGAAATAAACAGGATGAAAATCCTACAAATTATGTTTAAGAAGAAGAAGGAGAAGATAAGAGAATGTCAAGTTCCTTCTTCTTATATCACTGTCACTTTCTCTTTTTTTTCCGTACATCCTGCTGCACACTTGGCGACTTATGAGTCCAAATAAAAATGAATTTTGAGAATTATAGTCCCCTAATTTATAGAAATCCGTAAAAAATATTGTCCTTTTCGTCAGACGTGAGCACATGCTATTTACACCATTTGATATTAGCTGCACCAGTTCGTACATTACAGTTACAACCACATCTTGCTTTGCAGGAATTACTTTATTTGTCACTCACATAAATTGTAGCCCCAAATTTCTAGAAAATTTAACTCTCTTTTTCTTCCAATTACATTCATTTCTCACGCGTTTTTTCAATGTTTCACAGCTGCATAGCAACAATTCAATTTCACCGTTCGCCATGACAGCAACACTGGTCTCATGACTGTAGAGAGGTACGGTATTGGTGGAAGCGGTCGCAAGCGGCTAACAGAGCTTTCTGCTACGGACAAGATCTTGATTTCCAGCCAGCCTCTCTCACAAAGAAATATGCACTTTGAGAATTCCTCTAAACGTTGTAAAAAATTATGATTAAAGAAGCCGCGGAAATTGTTAATATTATACACGATGAAAATTAGGCATATTGTGAATACAAAAATGTTAACTCAATTTTGATAAAATGTCGAGTTAGCTTCCTCTCTCGCTCAGGTACTCAAATGCAATTTAGAAATATGTCCATTACTGGATTACTTTAATGTTTTATATTTCTCATGAAAACGTTCGTTTCACGATCACGGTTACTAGATATTACCATGTACAATTCTGGTTCCTAGGTTGAAACCGTCCACGGGCTTGTAGAATGTGTATAGAATATGGGTTCCTTCAGAAGAGAAGTATATTTATGTCAAATAAAAGATCCTGAAGCTTGAAACAAGAGCATTCAGAGTTATATTTGTGAGCTCTCTCGGGAAAAGGTTTCAACTGCATTTCTAATGACTAGCGAAAATTAAGTGCGTTGTCAAATCAAAATAATGCCTTTCTACCCATTTCGTACGTATACGATACGTAGTTGACATACTTTGCAAACAGTAATAACGTTATTTGAGACAAATTAACATAAATTCATTAATTACTGTTATAACCACTAAATCAAATACCAATTTTAAAATTATTTAACAATAAACTTATTATTTTGTTGACATTAGAGATATAATATGATTCAAAACTGATGGGCCCAATTCTATAAAAGTGGTAAGAAATTATTTTTACGATTTGATACTCTTACTGCTCAAACTTTGCCGAGGCTTCGATGGTACAACATATATGTTTCATTTCTGCGACCAATGTTTCATTCTCAATAGTGTGCTTTCACATTAAGTTTAGGTGTATTTTTACAATCGTTTAGTGATGATTCTGGAATATTGCTAATCATATCTAGAGAGGTTCACGATCCTTTCCATAGCCGACGAGTCCAGGATATTAGCTTATAATGCACGATGGCAAGTCCTACAGAAGGAAGGAATAGTAAAAAAAATAAAGAGTTAATTATTATTATTATTACTATTAGCATTATTATTATCATTATTATTATTATTATTATTATTATTATCCAATAGTTTGTTTTATATTTATATTTTACGGAATAAGATAACCCATAATTTCTTACGAAAGGTAGAAATCTACTTTATAATGTTTTGACTTAAAACGTATTATTATAACCTACATAACCCCTGTATCTTCCCTAAATGGAAAAAAGAGAATGTAGCGCATCAGAGGAGAGCAATAATTTATATGTATAATGCAGTTAACTTACGAGTAGTTTTACTGCACAAGTTCCTTAATCAATTTTTTGTGACAGATATAACATCTTTAATAAAAACTCATGATTAGTTTAGGAAAGAAAAACAGTTAAACTTGTGAATTTACGAACTTTACATATAAAAATAAACATAAATTGTATAATTAATTATACAGATATGCTGCTCAAAGTAGTATGTCTTATTAATAAACAAATGACAAAGAAGGATTATTAACATTTAGTGTGTATCATCATTGGGATCTGAAAATCATTAACAAACGAATAACCCTGCAATTTTAGCTACACATTTCAACTTAATATATGAAAATATTAATTTCAAAATCTTATTAAAAAGCATTAACGAAAAAAAGAATTAAATATTACTTCTATTGTCGGGTTTTTACAGCTGCTGCCGTCTTCCCGTACCAAACCTCAAAGCCTACGATCTTGGGCATCTTCAATGCTTGGCCCTCTTGCTTGCATTGCTATCCTCATGCTTTTCTTCCATGTTAATTTTGGTCTCCCTCTTTTCTTCTTTCTGGTCGGTTGCCGCTCATCTTCCATTCTTAAAATATGTTCTAACCGTTTTAATTCCTTTTCCTCAATTCTTTCAATTATGCTCTCTTCTGCTTCTGTTATGTTTCTAATTTCCTTATTTGCGATATGTTCGAATTTTGACTTCCTGACAATCCTGCGTAAATAATCCATTTCTAGAGCTATTAGTCTATTCTTGTAGTACTTATTGATTGTCCATATCTCTTTCCATACATTGCAACAGATTCCACCAATGTTTCACCAAAATATTTTTTTGTGTCTTTCCAAATATGCTTATCCCACCATATGGAATTTAATGACGATATTATTTTGCTACTCAATTCAATTATATGCTTTATGTTCTCTTTGCCTATACCTTCAATGTTATCCATAATTATTCTCAAGTATTTAGTATGTTTCACTTGCTTTATTTGAATTCCTTCTTCCAACATTAAATTTTCTCTTTCATTGCAATTTATTGCCAAATATTTAGTTTTTTTTGTAAATTTACTGTGAGACCCCATGATTCATATGTGTTTTTCAACCTTTTTATCGTGAATTCCATATCAAATTTGTCTTGCGCTAAAACCTGTTGACTGAAAATAATTATTATATCTTGACCTAAATAGTTCGATAATGAGGTGAGGGAATAACTAAGCACTATTTAAAGAAAGTTAAGTATACAGGTAATGATTGGAAAACATTAGCTCAGGATAGGTATATATGGGGATCCTTTGTCCTCGTGGCCACGGATCTCCAGGTTCAGTAGTGCTAATGAGTTAGTTAGTTATTTTGTTTCACCTTAGGGGTCTTGGGATAGTGAGTCCATAGGATTTAAGTTGTGCTTATGATATTAGATGCCAGACACCCACGTTGATAGAAAATTTCTGATGAAATTTTGAGATATGGCTTCCTTCGTTCAGAAGATTATGTATCAGGTAGATGTACTGAATTCAATAACCTCTCATTTGAAATTTATATCTCTTAAAAATTCCAGTTTATACGTCATATGTTTACGGGTATGAAAATATCAATAAACTTGGTTGTGTTTTGTCTTTCGATATTAGAGTTTGACGAGGCAGTTGTTTCCAATCTTTAAATACTTTTTTATAACCTCACGCCACGTATGTTCAATTAAACTAATTTAAGATAAGACAATCTTTTTAAGATTAATTTAAATTTTCAAGTTTTAGTGATAAATCCAATGAGGTCAATTTTCTTTCGTATCTCTGGAATGCAATGTCATTATATAAAAATATACTATAAAATTATAAAAGTAATGTGTTTAAGGTATAGTCGTCCTCAACGTGACAATTTAGTGAATATCGAAGGAATTGAGGTTCTTCTCATTAAAATATTTTTTTAAATGATAATAAGTCTTCACCGATCCCATCTAGTAGACAACGAAAATGACCATGATATATATATATATATATATATATATATATATACATCAAGTGGTTTGAAGCAAAGAGAGGTACGTGCTGTTGACAGTCCATATCAATAAAATAATGTTTGGTAATGCCATAAAGTAAAAAAAATACAATCATATTACACATAGATAAATAGATTATACATTAATTAGGTTCTGAAGGAATTATCAAAGAAGCTAGTGAAGTGCTTTGCATGGAGTGTAGCATGAAATAAAAATAAATGTTCTTCCTTTATTAATATTTTTATAGCCAATTAATGTTTTAAACTCTTTGGATTTTATTGTGCAATTCAATATAACTTGATTTATTTTTTGTTAATTTTCTAAGAATTATTTTATAATAATTATTATTTTAAATAAAATTATATCTTTTGTGTGGTACAGAGACTTGGACATTACGACGGAATGAGGAAAGATGTGGATATGGAGAAGGATGGAACGTATAAAATGGACAGACAAAATAAAACTAAAGATGCGCTAGACAGAGTGGGTGAAGGAACAACAATGCTGAAACTCATAAAGAGAAAAAAAAACTGCATTGGCCACTGGCTAATAAGTAACTGCCTGCTGACAGATGCCCTAGAAGGAATGGTAAACGGTAAGAAAGTTAGAGGCAGAAAAAGACATCAGATGATAGACAATATTAAAATATATGGTTTGTATGCGGATACAAAATGGAAAGCTAACTTAAGGAAAGAGTGAAGAATGCTGAGTTTGCTGTGAAAGACCTGCTCTAGGGCAGAACACACTGTATGTATGTTGAATTACAAAGTAATATTTATATCACATTTTGTTAACATATTCATTTATTCACGAATGAGTGTTGTTTTTATTTTCCTCCTTTTGTCCAAAAATTAACCCAAGCTTGTCCATTTTCTGGATTTACTTGCATCTTGCCAATCTTTCACGACTTGGATTAAGGAATGTTTCAAGTAATAAATGACGCCTCCAGTATTCTAAATCGTTACATTTTCCTAATATATGTATCTCGTCTTTAAAAGTTCCCGCACAATATTCTTATTGCTTTGTGCGTTAAGAGCAAATAAAGAATGATTGTTATGGTTTTCAATTGCCTATGATTTTCTTGTACGACTTCAACATTAAACTTGTTTTTCTCAATATTTGAAAACTAGGGCATACACCCCTTTGCTACTAACCGCCTCAAACACACAAATATATATAGGCCTAACTTATATGTCTGTGTGTCCACCGATGTGATGTCGAGGTAACGTGCTGCCTTGTCACGCAGCGGGCCCGTGTTCGATCCCCGGTCGAGACAATTTTTCTGGGTGAGGTTTTTATCGGAGTTTTTCCTCGCCTGTAACAAAATGTCTGGAAAACTTGAAGGGCCAAACGGTCGCTCAAATCATATCATCATAATCATCCTTATCATTATCACCACCATCATCCTTCACCGGTGTGGAATGCAATGAGAATATACCACACCTACAATTCACTAGTAAAGCTGTAAAGCATAGCATGACAATGCTATAATTGCAGTGAAAGACCTGCCCTCGCGCAGAATTACTATATATGCATATGGTGTGTGTGATTTTGTGTGTGTGTGTGTGTGTGTGTGTGTGTGTGTGTGTTGACGTAAGGCGGACGCAATTTTTGTATCATCAAAACCAAATTTGGCACATAGCAATTAATTTAAAAACAGTAAGGCCAAATTCGTTAACTAGCAAAATTAGACCTTTAAATATAGGAGTTCGCCTGAAAATAAAATTTAAAACTCCCTCTAACGGTCGCAATTTAAAATAAAAGGAAGAAGATATTTTATAAAATATGCAACATCTAACCATTATAGAGCAGGTTTACCTTAAACCCAAGATTAAAAAATGACTAAAAACCGCCATGTTTAGTTCGCTGCAATATATAACACAACATTTGTTTATACCCTTAAATTGGGAATGTACATATCCAAAGCATTACATTAGTTTAATTAGTTTAATATTTTCAATAAAGTAATACTTACTCACTCACTGGCACTATCGAACCCGTAGGTTCATGGCCGCGCGGACATAATCTCTCCATACATCCCTATCCTGAGCTAATGCTTTCCAATCATTCCCTGTATAATCTACTTCCCTCAAATCATAGTTAATGTTATTCTCCCACCTCATTCTTGGTCTACCAACTGGGCGTTTTCCCTCTGGCTTTCCTAAAAGAAGCTTCCATGCAAGTCTTTTATTCCCCATACGTGCAACATGTCCTGCCCATCGCAGTCTACGAGACTTAACTGTTCTTATTATATTTGGCTTCCTATAAAGACCATGTAGTTCATTGTTATGTAGTCTTCTCCATTCACCTGTATGTTCATCTCTCTTTGGTCCAAATATTTCAATAAAGTAATAGAAAAATAAATCCTTACACATTATTTAAATTGATGTGGAATTATACAACAGTACTCAAATAGGTATTAATAACTTAGTGTTATGCATAATTTGTTTCACGGCGGTGCGACACTTACAAATAGCTGTCATGAGAAATTGAGTTGGTGGTAATAGTGTTGGTGGTTGTGTGGTAGTAATGGTAGTAGTAATAGTAATAATAATAGTAATAGCAATAGTAGTAGCAATATTATTCTACCAGTTATATTATATGGGTGCGAAACATGGACTCTTACTTTAAGGGAGAATAGGAGATTACAAGTATTCAAGAATAAAGTACTTAGGAAATTTTTTGGACCAAAGAGAGATGAACAGACAGGTGAATGGAGAAGACTACCCAACAATGAACTACATGGTCTTTACAGAAAGCCAGATATAATAAGAATAGTTAAGTCTCGTAGACTGCGATGGGCAGGACATGTTGCACGTATGGGGGATTAAAGACGAACATAGAAGCTTCTTGTAGGAAAGCCAGAGGGAAAACGCCCAGTTGGTAGACCAAGAATGAGCTGGGAGAATAACATTAACTATGATTTGAGGGAAGTAGATTATACAGGGAATGATTGGAAAGCATTAGCTCAGCATAGGGATGTATGGAGAGCTTATGTCCGCGCGGCCATGAACCTACGGGTTCGATAGTGCCAGTGAGTAAGTAAGTATAGTAGTAGCAGCAATAGTGGCAGAAATAGCGGCAGCATTAGCGGCGGCGGCAATAGTAGTAGTAGTAGTAGTAGTAGTAGTAGTAGTAGTAGTCGTAGTAGTAACAGTAGTAGTAGCAGTAGAAGTAGCAACAGCACCAGAACCAGCACCAGCAGTATCAGCAGCAGCGCCAGCGGCAGTAGTAGTAGTAGCAGTATAAACTTTCTGTATCCATTAAGACCTGAACATTCTTCCCCTAGAGGGGAGTATGTTAACCGTACTAATTTCGTAGTTATTCATTTATTGGTACAGATATCAGGGAATGGCACGGGGTTAGCGTTTCGCCTCAAGGAGAAATCTGGTGGAAACAATGTATTACTAGGATGGAAAAACGTCCGCTAAATTTTGTAAAGAATACTTTTTACTCAAGCTTGTGGTTGTTTTACAAGCCTGAAAATCTTCAGATCTCACTCCACCCCGAGGACTTGTCTCTAGAATTTTACCATCCTAAAAAAAATCATCGACCTCAGCCGGGTATGTTGCAGCGACCCTCGTAACTAGAGGAAAGGAAGTTAACCGCTAAAGCACCGCAGCCCATAAATTCAGTTTCTCAAATTTAACACAATGAATATATATTCCGTAAAATGAACGGAAAGTGGAAAAAACATATTGATATAGCATTATTTAAAGGGAGGGGACAACTTAACAGTGTACTCGGTATTCTGGATCGAGTGCCTGATATTCCAGTCAGCACATTAGAAAAAATGTATGGAGCGATGGTCAGGCCAATAATGCACTATGGTAGTGAGATTTGGGGTTTCCAAAGAACGGAAGTACTAAGTAAGGTATATACGCATTTTCTAAAATATATTACAGGACTTAGTAGGGCCGTTTCTAACTGTGGAATTCTATATGAATTCGGGTCATTCCAGGACGACATAAACTGTAAAATTTGTGTACTCAAATACTGGTTGCGAGTAATCCAAGGTGAACAAACAATGCTTAGAGCAATTTGTTACAACCACCAAATTAAAAATATAGATGTTAAATTTAGGGCAGACGAGGTTAGCAGAGAACTCCAAAAGATTGGGATGGGCTGGATATGGGAAAAAGGGACTGAAAATCGCAAGAACGTGTGGAGAAAAATAAGGAGGAGGTACTTAGATATAAACCAACAAGATACTTTCGACGAATGTACAGGAAAACGCTCACTGTGTTTACAAAGAGACCTAAAACACGTCTGGGAAAAAGAATCGTATATACTCAACCTAGGATTTAAGGAGAGATCAGGGCTGGCTTGGTTTAGGCTAGGGGCATGGAAATTTCTAAAAATTAGCGACGATCACGATATGCGAATATGTCCAATGTGCGGGAACTTTGAAGATGAGATACATATATTAGGAAAATGTAATGATTTAGAATATTGGAGACATCAGTTATTACCGGAAAGATTTCTAAATTCAAATCGGGAAAGATTGGCATGCTACGAGTTATTGGTAAATCCAGAAAATTGGATACATTTGGGTAAATTTCTGGACAAAACGCGAAAAATAAGGACAACACTCATTCATGAATAAATCAAAATGCAATACCATTAATTATTAACAATTATATATAAATTAATTAGTGTATAATGCTATTGTGTTATTATTAATTTTAATATTAATGTGTTTTCTTTATGTAATTGTAATGTTAATTTTTTTTAGTGTATAATGCTATTGTGTTATTACTTAATTGTAATATTATCGTGTTTTCTTTATGTAATTGTAATGTTAATGTTTTTAGTTTATAATGCTATTGTGTTATTATTTAATTGTAATATTATTATTGTGTTTTCGTTATGTAATTTTAATGTTATTGCTGTTTTGGTTGTTTATTTTTCTTTACACTAGTACCAATTATTACTTTATTGTAACGGACTGTCAACAGCACGTACGGCTTACTGCCCGTGCGACCCATATTTGTAAATAATATTGTAAATATCTTACTTTTTGTCTAATAAAGTCCTACTACTACTACTACATATTCCGTAAACAGCAAAATGGGACCATTTTGTCGCACTGAGGATTTCGCTTAGTTTACGCAGTTCTTGGGCAGAGAACTTTTTTAAAATCGTGAATGTCTTTTGTAAACCGGTTACATCATCAGCAAAATGTTGTTAGGCTACTGACTGTTCCTTGTGAAGATTCTGTACCTACTGAGGGCCATTCGTACTGAATGCGTTTCGTTTAAAATAATGTTGTTGCCAATTTATTTTCAAATTTGTATCTCTTTTTCCACATGTTTTTCTGCGTCATTGTAAGAGTGTGTTCTATTATTTTTTCCACAAACATTTAACATGAATAATTTTTCCTTCTGCGAATTTAAATTTTATACTGTCTTTAAATAAGTTATTAAAATGCATACAGGAAGAACCTGCAGTAATTTTAATATAGAATGTAAAGAACATTTTGAAGATTATAAATATGAAAATTAAGTTACGCTAAACATATAATTGAAGCAGATCATCATTTGAATATGTAGGGAAAACTCTTCGGCCTCCATGGTATCTTTACCTCGTCGTGGTGGAGTGGTTTGCGTGCTTAAATGATCCCGAGACCTATGCCGGCGGTAGCATTGCTGCCAATAGGGTTACCCGTGCCGGACTGGTCGAAGGTGATAAGCCAGAGGAAGAAAAGTATCTTGGTAAAAAAGTGACATTCTTTCACCGTAAAAATACAACCGTCAAGATATGCGGACATGGGTTCCACTGGGGTAAAATTATCCGGAGGTTACAATAAAGTTCTTAGGAAAATGTTTGGACCAAAGAAAGATCTACAGACAGGTGAATGGAGAAGACTATAAAACGATGAACTACATAACAATGAACTACATGGTCTTTATAGGAAGCCAAATATAATAAGAACAGTTATGTCTCGTAGACTGCGATGGGAAGGACATATTGCGCGTATGGGGAATGAAAGCCGTGCATGGAAGCTTCTTGTAGGAAAACCAGAGGGAATACGCCCAGTTGGTAGACCAAGAATGAGGTGGGAAAATAACTAACTATGATTTGAGGGAAGTAGATTATACATGGGATGATTGAAAAGAATTAGCTCAGGATAGGGATGTATGGAGAGCTTATGACCGCGCGGTGATGGACCTACGGGTTTGATAGTGCTAGTGAATAAGTAAGTAAGGAAAAACCCTTCTTATATACGAGTAACGTACAGTAAGAGAAACATAGATACATCTGTATTAAGATATAGCCTATATGATTTCAAAGAGACAATAGAAATGAGATTCCTGAGATCCGTTGTGGATTTATCTTTAAGAGATCAAAAGAGAAGTAAAGATTTCAGAGATGAATTTAAAATAGACCTATATAATATAAACGAGATAATATACAGAAGTAAATGTAATTGGTTTGAAAATGTACAAAGAATGCCAAATAATAGTTTATCAGCAAATGCTTCATTATAAACCTAAAGGCAGAAGAAATGTAGGAAGACCGAAACAACGTTGGAAGGACGACCTGTAGCATATTGTGCATCGGGGAGTGGAACGGACTAACAGGCCCACACCTTGAAGATGATGATGGTTTCATAGACAACGCACACAGTACGAAGAACCCTCTTGTATAGAATCTTACTGTGTAAACAAACAGCGTTCTAAAAGATCTACAGAACTTAAAAAAAGTTTTAATCAATCCGCTGACGACTGTAATTTACAGGGATTAATTTTATAATTTTATAATATAATACACCTTATCTTGATATCCTAATTATGATAATTTGATAATCATCATCATCATCATAATCCAGGAATTAAGCCTGTTGGCTCCTTCCGGTTTCATGAAAGCTAGAATTGTTAAAATTGTTCAGACCATCCTATGTGTGAGCGTCGAACGTTTCTCCTTCCCTGTGGTTTACAACTTAGCAGTAATTTTGGAAATCTTTCTTCTGGTATCCTATCAGCTTCTTTCCAGGCGTTCCTATACTTAATTATTCGGTCTGTAAGTATGAAAATATTTAGTTCCTTCCTTATATCTTCATTTCTCTTCTTATCCAGCAGAATATGTCCTGCTATATTTTTTAAACATCTCTTCTCAGCTGCTTCCAATCTTCGTTCTTGTCTTTTAGTGATCGTCTAACATTCTGATCCATACATCAATACAGGAACAGATATTTTATAAAATTTAATTTTTGTTTTATTTCTTGTGTTTTAAGGATTCTTTTAATAGTGCCACACATTACATTAAATTTATTTATTTTGTCATTCATATTTTCAATTCTAACATAAGATAAATTGAAACCTAGATATTTATAATTATTCACTTGCTCTAAAATGTCATCAGCAATCACTAATTTTACTCCTAAGGTTTAATGTCCTTTAAAAGTTAAAATTTTTGTTTTATTCTTTCAAAGTACGTATTAAAATGTAATTGGCACTTATTTTTTTCCAAATTAAAAATAGGTCTTTGTCTCATTTGAGAATACAGTGGAGAAAATTGGTATAAAGCCACTAACGTTTAGTAGTAAAACAACCTGAAATATTTATGGAAATACCGTATGTGTGTCATAGATTACATATAATTATCTTGGACATAATTTCATTCAGGTCTCCTCATTTTGTATTTATTATATATGTAAATAATACGTAAAATCTAAGAAAACGCTGTCCTAGGGGTGGAAATCGGTATAAAGCCAGGCCAACTTCTGGCTCTTACAGAGACATAAATGTAAACAAAACACTGCAATTACATGGGGACGAGCATCAGTGAGCTTCGTTCATCAGTTACAAGTCAGCAGTACAATGCCACGTGGAAAGCCTCTATCAAATGAAGAGAAATCAAGAGTTAGTGCCTTCAAGGAGATGGGCCTTTCCAATAGATAAATACCTACGAAGTTGGGGTTTCAAGATGTGTCATTGATAATTTTGTCAAACTGGGCTCACAATATGAAAAAATCGGGAAATATGGACGGACAAGAAAATTGTCTGAGCGCACTAAACGTCTCATTTTACGTAAAGCAAAAGGTAAGAGTATGTTTTCTTCTCAAATCCAGGCTGATTTGAAGTTGCCTGTAACAGCCAGACGAGTAAGACAAAATTCTGTCAGAAGACAAGAACCTAAAATTAAAAAAAAAGTCTTAGTAAACTACCTCTGAACAATTCACATAAGAAAGCTAGAATGACTTTTTGCTGAAGAACACATGTCCTGGACCTCAGAATGTAATAACGTAATGTTCAGTGATGAGAAGAAGTTTAATCTGGACGGGCCTGATGGCCTTCAGTATTACTGGAACAACCTCCGTACTGAAGAGCAAGTTAGAATGAGTAGAAACTTCGGTGGTGGAGGCGTTATGATATGGGCAGCATTCTGCTTTAAAGGAAGATCAAAAATAGCATGGATACCGCAGCAAGATGAATTCTGAGTCCTACACTGAGGAGCTTCTGGAGTCCTAATTGATACGAATGTATGAGGAATTTGGCGAAGATCTAATTTTTCAGCCAGATAATGCTTCCATTCACGTGTCTGCCAAATCAAAGGAGTGGTTCAGGAAGAAAGAAATACCACATTTGACGTGGCCAGTCAGATGTCCTGATTTAAACCCGATTGAGAACTTATGGGGGATCCTGGCAAGGCGTGTGTATCGCATTGGACGGCAGTTTGGGACAGTGACTGAGCAGAAAAATATTATTCAGGAAGAGTGGGCTTCAATCTCAGTGGAAGAAATAAACACCCTCATCAAGTCAATGCCAAGTAATTAACAACAATGGAGATTTAACTAAATTTTAGAACTTTGTTGTAAACTTTGCGCTCAGTCTTTTTGGTTTAATCTGTGAAATACACAAAGTGCCTTTACACTAATTTCCACCCATATGTGAGAATGGTTTCAGTTTTCATGTACTTTTTTGGACGGAAATGGATAATTAATTTTGACATTATTTGTGTGTGTTTTATACTCAATCACCACCTAAGTTAATATAGAAAAATGCCAAAGAAAGAGTAAATAGACTTGTGTTAACCCTTTTAACAAGTGGCTTTATACCAATTTCCTCCACTGTATGTTACTGAATGAATTCAATGCTGACTTGTAGCGTGTCAATAATGATCGCATGAAATTAGTTTGTCATGCCCAAAAGTATGACCTATATTCTACTTCTATTTAAATTGGGAGGAAACTGTCCTTGAACTGTGACATGAAATATCTATTGTGTTTCCCCACCGTGGAATAAAGATATTGAAAATCTACTCCAGGGTATTATGTAGTTTGTTATGGGTCTTCCTCCTGCCCCGATACATCAAGTACTACAATCATGAGTCATACCGCTATAAGGTGTGACAATTACGTCGCCTTCTATTAAATCACTGTATTAGTTCCACCTAAATGAAAGAATGTTTGCATCCTCTTCATCTTCTACTTGTTCTTCTTCACTTCACGGGCTAGGCAAAATGCCTTTCTCTTCTATTTCACTTTATTCACATCGCTAACCTCCTATATATTTGTCAGCTCGCTTTAACCTTCTATCCTTTAATTATAACGTTAATACTAGAATACAGGTTGATGTAGCATTGAAAATCTCATATTACAGAACACCTGATTATTATTATTATTATTATTATTATTATTATTATTATTATTATTATTATTATTATTAACTAACTAACTCACTGGCTCTATCGAACACCTAGGTTCATAGCCGCGCGGACATAAGCTCTCGATATATCCCTATACTGAGCTAATGTTATCGATTCATCTCCTATATAATCTATTTCCCTCAAATCATGGATAATGTTGCTCTCCCGCCTCATTCGTGGTCTACCAGCTGGGCGTTTTTCCTCCTGTTTTCCTACAACAAGTTTCCATCCCCCATATGTGACACATGTTCTGCCCATCTCAGTCTAGGAGATTTAACTCTTCTTATTATATCTGGCTTCCTGTACATATCATGTAGCTAACTATTATGAAGTTTTCTCTATTCACCTGTCTGTTCATCTCTTTTTTGGCTCAAAACAATTTCCTAAAAACTTTATTTTCAAATACTCGTAATTTTGTTTCCTCCCTAAAAGTAAAAGTCCATGTTTCGCATCCATATAATATGACTTTTACGATAATTATTTTTACATATTTTCAGTTTAACGCTTTTTGAAAGGAGTTAGAATGATTTGAGTCCCTGCAATGCATAATAACATGAATTTCCAAAAATGAGCCTATGTTTAATTTCTTTGTGCATCTCATTCCTATTTTTATTATTATTATTATTGTTATTATTATTATTATTATTATCTGTCCCTGTGAATAGAGAATAATTACAGTAATAGTTACAAAAGTTGTTCTATAATACGTTATTTTTAATGGTCCATCAACCTGCGATCTAATGTTGACGTTATAATTAAAGGATGGAAGGTGAAAGCGAGTTGACAAATATCTGAGATGAGATGTGTGAATAACACGAAATACAAGAGAAAGGGGAAGTAAATATTCTAATTTATTCAGGTGGAACTAAGACAGTGATAAATTTAATATAAATAGAAGTATAGCCATACCTAAAGTATAAATCATGAGTGCGGTATTTGATGTATCGGGCCAGAAGGAAGACCCATAACAAACTACAGTGAGTTCCACTAGACTTGTGGCCACTAACGTGGAAGTTGCGTTGGCAGCGCGAGTTGATGACTCAATGCTTGCAATCACATTTGCCGCTTTCGACCGCAGGTCGAATGAAACTCACTGTACATAATACCCTAGAGTATACTTTCATTAAATTTATTCTATTATACTGGAGAAGCGCAATATATATTTCTGGTCAAAATGCTAGGGATTACTGAAGATCATCGAGGAAGTCCAAATCATAATAAATTAGAAACGTAGAAATTATGAATGTTGAAAGAAATATATTACAGACAATCGAAGAGAGAATATTGATATATGCGGATCGCAAGAGAATGACATCTGATAGAATCCCTAAGAAGATATTGGAGTTGAAAACATTATAGGAAAAGAAGAAAGGGAAGACTGAAGAAGGTTTAATGTTTGGTGTGAGAAATAATATGAGTGAAATGGGACTTAGTAATGATGATGTTCAGGACAGCTTACAAGTCGAGAAGAATAATATCTTGAGTGTAACGGAAAATTACTGTATTGTGGAGAAATTCCAAAAATAAAATAATAATAATAATAATAATATTAATTATTATTATCATTATTATTTTACTATTATTATTAATATTATTAATATAATTAAAAATATAATCGTACAAACAGAACAAGCATAAATGCTTTAAACTCTGTTTGGTAGAGCAAGAATATTACAAAAGATAAGAAAATTACAAATATATCTAAATATAGTTCAAAGCATTTTAATGTATGGTGCTGAAGTTTGGCAAATTACTACCAGGGAAATGAAAAGAATTTCAAATACAGAAATGGATGTTTTAAGAAGATCAGCTCGAAAATCTAGAATGTATAGAATAAAAAATAAAGTAATAAGGGAAATTATGGGTGTACAAGAGAAGTAGGACATCATAGACATTATAGAAACGAAAAGATTACAGTGGTATGGCCATGTCAAAAGAATGCCAGAGCAAAGATTGCCTAAAATTGTTATGGAATGGATCCCAATGGAAAGGAGGAAGAGAGGAAGACCGAAGAAAACTTGGATAGAAGAGGTACAAGCGGCTATGAATATCAGAGGTTACGAGGAAGATCAATGGATGGACAGAGAGCAATGGCGTCTGGTTTGCGGAAGACGGCGGCAGCTGCCATGATACCGGATGATGATGATGATGATTATTATTATTATTATTATTATTATTATTATTATTATTATTATTATTATTATTATTACTATTATGTGGTTGTTGTCAAAAATTATTCCTTCTTGTTTCCCTATATTTAGTTTTGAATCAGTTTACAACATGTGTCGTAGCGTTAGATCATAGAAATAATCCCCACAGTGACGGATCGGGCAATTTTTTCAAGGATTAAGGGGATAAGAGAAAGGGGAAGACCTGAGAAACAATGGACAGACAGAAAGAAAATTAGCATGAACAACAGAGTAATGGATGAACATGATGGAAGGGATAGATTTGTGGAGGACGTTATCCAGGTTTAGGAAAACCATATTTTTTTGTGAAAAACCTCCTAAATAATAGTAATAATTAACAATATTATTATTAACTAACTTACTCACTGGCACTATCGAACCCGTAGGTTCATGGCCGAGTGGACATAATCTCTCCATACATTCCTATCCTGATCTAAGTTATCCAATCATTCCCTGTATAATATACTTCCCTCAACTCGTAGTTAATGTTATGCTCCCACCTAATTCTTGGACTACCAACTGGGCGTTTTCCCCCTGGGTTTCCCACAAGAAGCTTCCATGAACGTCTTTCATTCCCCATTTATGGCACATGTCCTGCCCATCGCAGTCTGCGAGACTTAACTGTTCTTATTGTATCTAGCTTCCTATAAAGAGCATAAAGTTCATTGTTATGTAGTCTTTATTATTATTATTATTATTATTATTATTATTATTATTTAAGGAATGGAAAAATGTGTTAAAACAAATGTGTAGTTAACTGTGAACATGGGTACCGGAAAAATGTATATTCATTGTAAAAGCCGGAATAATAAAAAAATATATTATTATTTTCTTATCATTATTATTATTATTACTATTATTAATTATCAGTATTTTATTATCTCACTTTCCCGATATTGAAATTCACTCCCAGTTGAAATCAGAAACTGCCAGTCAATATATCTTTCAAGAAAATACATTTCTGAAAGATCTAAGCAGCATTATCAATGTTAACATCAGTACCGGGATTGCTTAATTAAATAAAAATGACACTAGTTAACAAGGTTTTTGCCACATGCATGAAACTACATGTATCAGATCAAGTTTTATGTGCTATTTACGAACATGAATATGAAAATGTTCCATCGCCCTCAAATATTTATGAAATCACTAAAATATACCTAAAATATGAAAAATTTGAAGTTAGTATACATAAATCATTATAATTATAATTATTATTAATTACACTGGTCAACAGTGGTTTTGTTGCCCTTGATATAAGATTAATGTCGGATACATTTATGCTCATAATTCATGAAACTAGCAATGATTTTGGAATATTTGTTTTAATCTTTATTTTCATTTTACACTACAAAAAATCGGAAAATATGAAAAAATATAACAGATATATTTATAATGTCAATTTTTTCTCAACAATTAGTATGCACTAACGTAAATAGAAAGAAAAATATCGAAAGCCCATGTTATAATTCAGTGAAACGCCTTTTATAAAATATTCTTCTATATTTTTTTAGGGGACAATCTCTTTTTAAAGACGAGCAGTAATCTGCCATCATGTGACGGTCCCATCTACCCTATACCTTTCCTCCATTACTTTTAGATGTTAGTGAAAGCGCACTCCCTGTTCGTCGCTATAATTTCCTAAATTATCCGGAAACCTATCCAGGTGACTGTGGAGAAAGTGTAACTTTATACTCATATTTGCTCCCAGAATCTTGAAGCTTATCAACATGTTTTGCACAATTTCTTTATAATTTGGTGCTTTAAAGTTACCTAGGAAATGTTGTACTACCAATATAAAACCGTTCCAAGCTTCACTTTCCGGAACAATCATAACTGATAAAATTTGCACCTTTCATCAATTGCCGAATTTGAGGACCATCAAATATTCCGCCTTTTAACTTTTACATACTGAGCTTAGGATATTTTCTCAAATGTATTTGAAACATTTTCCTTCCTTGTCCAACGCTTTGACGAATTGTTTTATCATATCCAGATGCACGTATTAAGTACTTAAATTTTGTCAAATAACTGAGATCACGGCCGATGTGCGGACTGAGGGGTGTGAGAGTGGGGATCACGTGATGTTTGTATACGCTAAAAAAATGCGCAGAAATTAAATCATGACTGGAAAGATATATTTCAATTGTAACAAGCCGTTTACTTTTTAAGTCATAAGATACGCAAAAATCATAAAACCTAGAGCACATTCACCACTTTCATGAATATATTGGTAAACTGTGCACTTGAAAACATGGAAATTCGCTGAGATATCCAGGGCAACAATTTTTTTTTTGTAGAGCTGTGTTATTAACGAATTGTGGAGGTTTATTACTTTCCTTAAAGTCAGTTTGCACAATAATTTGTCCATTCTTACATGCCTGAAAATCCGTAGGGATGTGCGGTACTTTTCGAGGAAGGGAATAGTGAAGTTTATTACTTTATTGCTGTAAGTGCTCGGCCGACAGGGAATGGCTGAGTATGGGGTGACGTAGTGTTTCAACATGAAACGTTCATATTTTCGTTTTAGTTTGAGTTTGGCTATGTCTCTGAAAAGTGTTTTAAGTGATATTTGCATCCTACTGTTTTAACTTTCACTGCAATGCAAAAATTATGCCGTACTTGTTGTTAACTCGCCAAATAATTTGTGTTACGTGTGTGGACAGTTTACTATTAAAAAGCATGGTCGATGTTTAACAGAAACATTAAAAGAGGCGTATTACAATTACTTTGGATGTCGTGTTGGTGATGAAAACGAAGTGGGGGCTCCTAAGGTGTGTTGTATAACGTGTTATTCAAATCCAATTAAGTGGAAAAATATTAACAAAGCCCGTGCTATGCCTTTCGCGGTCCCAATGGTCTGGCGAGAACCAACTAGCCACGCAAATATTGTCATTTTTGCTTAACAAAAATTGGAGGACATTCTAAAGGGACAAAATCTAATATTGAGTACCCAATGTTCCATCTGCTATAAGACCTATTCCTCATGGACCGAACTCCCAATCCCTAGTCCACCTACACAGTTAGAAGAGTCATATCCAGGAGAAGAACAAACAGATGAGTTACCGACTATCGCTAGTTTTTGTTAGGGAGACTGACACACACTAAAAGAGGAAGAATTAACTGTAACTCTATTTTATTTTATTTTATTTTATTTTGAAAGTAGCTGATACATTTATAATCCATATTACCTGCATGTTTCAATTAATAAGTAGTTCTACAAGGGGTTTTTGACTATTTAATTCTTAGGATTTCTTAATTTCAAATTGTTTAGTTTATAGCAAAAATTGCATTATTTTATTACGTTTTACAGAGGATGGAAGTCAAATTGTCAAAGCAGCATAAACTTATTGCTTTTATAATACCTCATATGTAAACTATAGGCATTTTATAACGTAATTCCATATCATCATCATCATCATCATCATCATCATCATCTTTCAGGAATTAAGCATGTTGGCTCGTTCCGGTTTCATGAAAGCTAGAATTGTTAAAATTGTTCAGACCATTTTCTGTGTGGGCGTCCAACATTTCTCCTTCCGTGCGGTTCTGTAAAACACTTCACGAACGTGTGTTGTTTCATTATTTTTTACGCCATGGTGTTATCAAAATAATAGCATCTTTGTTGGAAATATGTGCGTTCATTTTAAACAATTGAGTAACATTAAAGATCACAAAAAAATGAAGACATCTTAGAAGAATTACACAAGGAATCTTTAGAAAACAAAATTTCTCATTATAAGTCAAGATGGAAGCAACATTTTCATCGAATGGAAGATCACAGAATACCCAAACAAATGTTAAAATATCAACCTGCAGGAAGAAGACCAGGACGTCCACTCAAAAGACTTTTGGATGGTGTTTCTCTTGAGGCCGAAACAGGTCAACAAATGGCCTAAATTCGTGAATGTACTATGATGATGATGATGATGAGCAACGTTAACAGAATGGACAATGTTGAAAGTACAGGAGGCCGTGAGACAATTATTATTTATAAAATGGCCGCAAGTACATATTTATTGTTTTATATTGTTTCAAATAAAGTTCCGTTCATTTAAAATGCAGTGATTTGTTTCGTATAATGTATATTAACACTACCTTTTGAATATTTTTTGTATATACATTGCACGTAGTATACATAGAGGGCAATGGTTTTACTTCCCGCACATAGATGTAAATGTAATATTACAGTATAGTTATTTAGGTTGGCAATCCCGAAATGTAGAAAGTTGAACTTTTAATCATAGTCACCATTGCTGAAAGTACGACAAAACGCACAATCGCGCTAAAAATGTCTATAAAGGACATAAAGACAAATATTCGATTGTATAATATAAAAAATGGGAAAACAAATGAGTAGAAATTACTAACATTTGCATAAAATTACATAGTAATTTACAATAATTTATATGATGTTTTTATTATTGATTTAACATTTCTCAATGAAAGATAAATTTTTCTCTTCAAATTAAATAATTTATATGATTTTGTTTTCTTTGCCGTCCGGAACATATAAATAACTGGCAGAATGAATTATTGTTTCGCCAATTTAAGGTTAAGATAGTAGTATGCAGTGATTCCAAATTAATTGAATAAGACTGTGATGATAATGTTAAAATCGACACTATCTATCAGCAAGTGCCAAATAGAAAAATTTACTTTACTTCAATAACTGAAAAAATGATGGACTCCTCTTTAAATGGACTACATAAACATAATAATATCCAGGAAGACAGAAATTAAATAGTACAAAATACCAAGAAATATTGTTTTAATATAAATAAAGTATTTACATTCAAAATATCCGACATGCGAAACAAAAAACAGATTGTATAAAACCTACCTAACACCCAGCGTGCGCTGCTGCACCGAAAAAAATTAAACTTAATGTGTTCTTAAGTTTAATTGAATATGCGAAAGAAAAAAATTATACATTTATATCGTAGTTATTTTTAGATACCTCGTGCTCATTAACCGATCTTCTTGACATAAATGAGCTCAAAGACGAAAATTAATGTGATTTTACGTTTACTTGGATAACTATGAGGCAAAATTTATATCGTAATTATTTTTCGATACTCTGTGCTGTTTACCTGGTACTGCCCGAGAATCCTTATCCCGATCATCTTGGCATAAATGAGCTGAAAGACGGAAATTAAAGTGATGATATTGATGAAGATTTTCGGGCTGTACGCCGTGGTCGTGAGGCTTGTAGTTCCCTGACGTTTCGCCAGAGACTGCGTCAGGCATCCTCAAGGGTTATCAAGGTAGGCCGTGGTCGTGAGGCTTGTAGTTCCCCGACGTTTCGCCAGACGCAGTCTCTGGCAAAACGTCGGGGAACTACAAGCCTCACGAGCACGGCCTACAGCCCGAAAATCTTCAATATCATCTGTACCGGAGCTCGGTGATAGGCAAGAGATCTCAGGGTTATGAACTCTTTATAAGCAAAAGAACAACGTATAAATGTACACTCAATTTTAACGAATCCAAGAAACTGTTTATTTACGAAGAAATACACTTTTGATAAAACAGTTACAAAGTTTTATCTATGAGTGGAGTCGATTAAATACTTAGAGGTCCACGTGCTCGAATCAGTATTTTCAAAGTCCAAATGCTTAACGGACTATAACTTTAAATTTAACTATTTCTCGGACGAATCTAATATTTAAACTGAATCGGAGACCGCGGTCTGCAGGTCTACGATGTTCCAACACTGAACACAGAGTCACTGATAGTGATAGTGCGTGTGATTAGTATTTTGATATAAGTTCTCGCTTATAAAGGCGGTGGCTCCTCTCACTTTTCTCGATTCCACTCCTTACAATTGAATATATTTATGTTACAATAATATTATTTACTAGTATGTATAACATTTCTAAGAACTGGGTAAATTGGTTCTTTGATATTTAATAGACAATGCTTTTTCAGTTTATTTGTAAACTGTCAATATTAAGAGATTATCTTTTCTAAAGGTGAAGGAATGTCTTTTGTTGTCTGTACTAGCCAGGTAGTTTTTTTTATATCCATATTTCTTGGAATTTATATAGACTGCTAATTGGAATTAGTTATATTTCTTTTGACAATACCCTTATTTTGTGTTCCTATATTATTTGTAACTTGTGTAGCAGGTAGAGTTCTGACAATACCTCTTTATTCTAGACAAATGTACGTGGAAATTTTACCTGGATATATTTCTACTTTTCCGCATAGATATTTTATAGCGATATTAGTAACATATTCTATTTTCATTATTTATAGATTTATTTAATTTTAATAACAATTTAATATATTTCGGAACATTTTAGTTTCAGATCCATGCATATTAGAGTTGTATCTTAGTTTATATGTCTCCTATCATATTAATCGCTACAAATGCCTACTTGTATATTGAAAGTAAATAGTTTTAGTATTTCTTTAAATATACAAGTCTCTCCTTTTGAGAAACTTATTTTTTCTTGGTTAATTTACCTCTACAAATGTCGCTTGCATGAAAGAATAACAGAATACAATAAGTAGCTTAATACTAAACTTATAATTACTTAATACTAATTTTATACATTTTGGTTACAACAATACATTTTCTCTTACACACACAATTTCATACAACATTCTTAATTACAATACAGTATATTGTACTACCGATGGACCATTTGTTTAAAATTCTTTATATGGCCGCATCATTTCCAGGTGATACACTCCCATGGTTTTAGTTACATTAGCAGCGTGAATTTACAGTACTGATTTAATTTTGAAATTGGGTATTTTGATAGCTATGATCCGAGTTTTCATTACGTGGCCGATATATTTGTGCCCGAGTATTTAGGCTGTTTCTGAATTCCGGTGCTTGAGGACTTTGGTTCGAGTCATGTTGCAATTGGATTTGTCTACCAGCTGATAATGTATTTGGTTGTGGGTGCCGTGGACGATTGTACGACGAATTATGAAAATAATTCTCGTACCATCGTCGAGTATTTTTTAGTCTAGGTTTATCTGTCTATCATGTTGGGCGAATGGGGCTTGTCTGCGATTTTCCCGTCTATCATATATTTGGCGCGTTTGAATTTCATTTCGCCTATTTACCCGCAACATGTTTATCTGGCGGTCATATTTGTGTCTTTCGTGTCCCCTAAAGTTTTGCCTACCTCTGTTTGTATAAAAATTTGTATCACGTGGGTATATATTTTGCGAAGTCTGTGCATCTCGCTCTCCTTTTGAAAATATTCTGTCTTGGGTGGTGTAAGTACGGTTATAGCCTTGATTTGTGTAACTTTGTGGTTTTACCATAGGTAGGGGTTGCAACTCATGATTATTTCCGGTCTCTAGCATTTGTAAGATGTCTAGCATTTTGTCATAAGTATTTATGTTGGCTACGAGAAGGCTTGGGCGGATAGCTTGTGGATAGTGATTTATAATCATGCGTATAAATTCACTATCGGCTAGAGGTTGTGTTATGAGGCGTGCACGTTTTGCCAGAGAGAGAAAATACTCAGAGTAGGTTTTCCCACTGGTCTTGCTGAATGTACCACTGCATATTTCCTGCCGTATTTTGTGTTGTTGATCGGTTCCGAAAAATTTATTTCTGAATATACTACGAAATGTGTCGTAGGAAGTACTATCAGATAATGTGATCTCAAACCAATCTCTGCTTTCTTTTTTTAAGCAATTTTTGACCACATATATGAATAGATTTGTTATCATTTTCAGTTTATTATTTTAACACCCATCTCTTTTTTTTTGTAAAGAGGGGATGTTCCTGCGGAATTCCTTTTATTTTCAAATAATTATCCAATTCGTTGAGGAATTGGATAGGATTAGTCCCGTTATTGGCATTAAATTTCGGCAGTGGTAAATCTAACAATCCTTGATACATGGGCGTGTTATATACCCTGTTATTAGTGCCTAAATTATGTATTGGAGTAGGTGAAATAATGTCCAAAAATTGGTTATTTATTATTTCAGCTTCTCCTGAAATATTGCTTTGGTTGTCTGTGTAAGAACGATTCAATTGTTCTCTTGCTAGTACCGCGGTGTGGTTCACGTTAGCGGGGGAATGTATTTCATTGATTTTCTCTTTCATCTCATTTATTGTTTTAGAGAACTCTTCTTGAGTTGAGGTCAATTTCTTAGCGCGTCCTTCGCTCTGTTTGTTTATGTCGGCAATTTTACTGTTTTGGTCAGAAATCGCGTCTTGGAACGTTTTTTTCATTTTATCATTTTGTTCTTCGCGCTCTTTACTCTCGGCAGTGATAACCAATTGAATCGTCTCTTGCACAACTTTGATGTCATCAATTTCACTATTAGTTTTATATAATTCGTTTGCAACGGAATTTATTTTTTAGATAAATCAGAGCAAATATTATTCATAGATGAGTTTATTTCAGCTTTTAGCTTTGCGTTACTCTCTTGAATTTTAGTTGTGAGGGTATTAGTTAATTCAACTTTTATTTGTTGGTTATTTTCTTTGATGGTTTGATGTATTTTACTTATTTCTTCTCTACACTCAAACTTAGAATCCCGAACTTCAGTTGTTAGATTATTTATGGCATGCAGAAGCATGGTCATATCTATGGTAGGTGTATTAGTAGGACCTGGGATGTTTGCATTAGCGTTACTCATGATGGGTTCTGAATTTTCAACAGTGTTATTAGCCATGTTAGTTTCATTATTTAGAAAATCTATTTCATTTTGTTGGGAGGTATTTTCATAATTGTTAGACATGTTAGTATTGATTTTATTTACTTTTGTCTTATTTGAACTGCGGAGAAGCATAGATTTAAATTATTTAGAGTTTGTTTTAGATCTAGTTAACTCTGATTTATCTGGGCATTTAAAGTTAAACAGAATCAAATATTACAATTAATGATATGAGCCCTGTAGAGAGAAATATAGACAAAAATATACACACTTAATTTTTTTGTACTGGCCTGTTGATGTGGTGCTGGACAATAGTTACCACGTGTAGGTGTTGCTGCTGGTTTTCTTGTCCGCTGGATTTCTGGTTCGCTGATGTGCTGGCCCACTCTTTCATCTACGTGAGGTCGTGTTGTCGTGATGCCTTGACGATTGTTTATGTGCACACGGCGATTAATTGTAGCGGTGACGAGGAAATTTTCACTACGATATGTTAAGGTCTAGATGAGTTTCGTAGGATCGATGTAGCGAATCAGGGATATATTTCGTTGCTGTATGCTGGCAAATAGAGTTCACTGATTTCCACGTGGTTAGTTTCACCAATTTACACTTTTGCAGTTCAATTTTTAGTTTTAATTTCTCGGAATTCGTACAGTAAATACTTTGGAAGTCGTTATTGTTTTTTTTTCAGAGTTTACTTGAGTTCGTGATTACACGTTGATGCTAATAGAACGTTTAATCGAGGCTAAGGCACGTTGGCGTTTTTATGTTAAATTCTTCCACTCGCTTGGGGAACATGTGCCTAAACCAGGTTGGGTGCAATTATTTGCGTCCATGAAGTATTTCGAAGACTACGCGTGCTTGTATCAGATAATTTCTAAGAGTCCGAATGCTTAACGTACTATAACTTTAAATGTAACTATTTCTCGGACGAATCTAATATTTAAACTGAATCGGAGATCGCGGTCTGCAGGTCTACGATGTTTCAACACTGAACACAGAGTCACTGATAGTGATAGTGATTGTATTTTGATATAAGTTCTCGCTTATAAAGTCGGTGGCTCCTCCCACTTTTCTCGAATCCACTCCTTACAATTGAATGTATTTATGTTACAATAATATTATTTACTAGTATGTATAACATTTCTAAGAACTGGGTAAATTGGTTCTTTGATATTTAATAGATAATGCTTTTTCAGTTTATTTGTAAACTGTCAATATTAAGAGATTATCTTTTCTAAAGGTGAATGAATGTCTTTTGTTGTCTGTACTAGCCAGGTAGTTTTTTTATACCCTTATTTCTTGGGATTCGTATAGACTGCTAATTGGAATTAGTTATATTCTTTTGACAATACCCTTTTTTTGTGTTCCTATATTATTTGTAACTTGTGTAGCAGGTAGAGTTCTGACAATACCTCTTTATTCTAGACAAATGTACGTGGAAATTTTACCTGGATATATTTCTACTTTTCCACATAGATATTTTGTAGCGATATTAGTAATATATTCTATTTTCATTATTTATAGATTTATTTAATTTTAATAACAATTTAATATATTTCGGAACATTTTAGTTTCAGATCCATGCATATTAGAGTAGTATCTTGGTTTATATGTCTCCTATCATATTAATCGCTACACATCATAGCAACTCCGGCCGTGAAAGTCTACGTGAATACGAAAATTAAAGTGTTTTTGTTTAGTTGAATAAGTGATAGGTTCACTTTATTTCGTAATTATTTTAGGATAACTCAAGCTGATTACAGGAAGTTGTCCGGGAATCTACTTATTCCAATCTTCCTGGCATGAATGAGCTAAAAGATGAAAATTAAAGTGTTTTTATGTTTAGTTGAATAAGTGATGGGTACAATTTATTTCGTAATTATTTAAGTTACTTCAAGCTGATTACAGGATGTTGCCTGGGAATCTATTTGTACCAATCTTCCTGGCATAAATGAGCTGAAAGACAAAATTAATGTGCTTTATGTTTAGTTGAATAGGTAAAGGGAAAAATAATTATAAATTTATATCGTAATTATTTTTAGATACTCCGTGCTGATTACTCATCTCTGACCGGGAATCTATATATCCCGTTCTTCTTAGCATAATTAAGTTGAAAAACGAAAATTGATATGTTTTTATGTTTAGTTCAATAAGTGAAAGAAAAAATGTATATCGTAATTATTTTCAGATACCCCGTGCTGATTAACCGGCATTGCCCGGGAATCTACTTTTCCCGACCTTCTTGGCATAATTGAGCTAAAAGTGAAAATTAATGTGTTATGTGTAGTTGAATAAGTAATAAGAAACATTAATTTATATCGTAATTATTTTTAGATGCCCCGTGCTGATTATCCAGCGTTACCCGGGAATACTTATCTCAATATCTGTCAGCTAAAATAAAGCATTATTATTATTATTATTATTATTATTATTATTATTATTATTATTATTATTGGCATAAATGAGCTGAAAGGCGAAAAGTAAAGTGTTTTATGTATAGCTGAATAAGTGAGAATAAAAATTTATATGGTAATTATTTTATATACCCCGTACGGATTGCCCGGAATTGCCCGGGAACCTACTTAACTCGATATTCTTGGCACAAATGAGCTGAAAGACGAAAATGATTGTGTTTTTATTTTTAAGTAAAAGAGAAAAAATTGTCCCGCGCCGTAGCCGAGCGGTTAAGGTAGGAAGCCTTGGCGCAGAGCTACGGGACTTGCGCTGGTTGGAGTCTCCATGGGGGATGAAATTTTCTCATGGTATTTCGGCCAGTATGGGACCGGTGCCCACCCAGCATCGTGAGGCAATTGGGTAGCTACAATAAGTAGCGGCTCCAGGTTGAGGAACCAGCTATAACGGCTGGGGGACTCGACATGCTAACAACATGTCACCCCTACACTGTCTGTTGATCATCTACCTCTGTGATTGACACATGTGGATGTGAAGGGCCAGCAGCCGGCTGGTAAAAGGGCAACCGCTGAAAAGTGGAGAGACCTTCAATCGGAATCGGAGAAAAAATTATATCGTAATTATTTTTAGATACCCCTGCTGATTATCTGACGTTGCCCGGAAACCTACTTATCCCGATTTTCTTAGCATAAATGAGCTGTGAGAAAAAAAATGTGTTATTTTGAATTATCCGTAAAAGAATACCCGCCGTTCGCCGCTACGCTTGCCCAGGACTCTACTTAATCTTCTTGACATCAATGAAAGACAAAAATGGTTATTTTGAGTTTTCCCTAAAAGATAAACATGTATTTGCGCGGACTTTGTTGTAGAGTAGTCGTAGATGTTCAATTCTGTGTACATTAATTCTGTATATTTGTTTTGGTTTAGGCAGCGTAAGCCATTGAAGCGTCCAAAAAGCTACTTTCTTCATGTTTTACACTACAAACGATGCTTTTTAAGGGTGTAGGATTTGGGTATCACAACTGTCTTGTAGCTTATGTTGCCCGGGAATCTCCTGAACATTTTACAAAAAGCCCCATCACAATCGAATGAACAATACGAACAAATAAGCACATATTCATTTTTATATATTAGATGACATGTTTTTGTCCATGTGGAGATCAAAGTTTGAAATTTGTTGACTAGTATTATTTGAACATGTAGGTCTGGTTATAACTCGTGCAAAAATAAAAACTGCTGTGTTTATTTTAAGAGCATTATTATGTAGCTTTTAATATTAGTTTATATAAATAAATGTTTATTTGTTTGTATGTCTTATTTCATTGGCTGAGTGCAGGATTAAGTCTTATGACTTAAATTTCGTCATTTTAAATAATATTTTTATTAGCATTTAGTGTAACACGTGCAAGTAAATTACAGTGCAATAAGGATATAAAATTCATGTGGAGTTTGATGAAAAAAGATCTAGATTGTTTTTCTTTTGTTTGGGGAACAAAGTGAAAATAAGAAAGAACACGTGAGCGCTAATGCAGCATTATACTGTTTATCTTACGCCCTATACAATGCGTGTGGCTTTTCACACATAGTCTCTGGTACGTGCTGTGACTTTATGTGAATTGCAAATCATCTCACTACTGCAGAGTGCTTCCAAGATTTTTAAAATTCTCTTACATTATCAATGTACAATGTTACAAATTACTTACGTCCACATATTTGATTTGTCATTTCTTCTTCATACACATTTCTTTTTCAAAATTCAGTTGTAATAAAGTGACTGTCATGATATTTCAAAACAAAAAGTACTACGGAATTGAACGTAATTTTACAATTTATTACAATAAAGCAAAACATTTAAATGTATGAAGATAGATAACTGCGTTTCTATTTTCATTTTATTTTACTTCATGTATTGAATAAGACCAGAAAAGAAACTATTTTGAAGTTTTACAAAGTATTGGCAGCTCCATCTCTTATATATGAATGTGAAAACTGGACATTAACAAAGGCAGATAGTAAACAAATAGAGGCTGCTGAAATGAAGATGTTGAGAGCAATAGCAGGATACCAAAGGATCGATAAAAAGAAAAACAAAGATGTAAGAACAGTAACTTAATAAATTTAATCTCTGTGAAATAATAAAATATTATCAACATGCTTATCTTCAGCACGTATTACGAATGAATGAACAGTGCATACCAAGAAGAATGCATAATTATAAAGCAAAAGGGAGAAGAATTTTGGGAAGACTATTGGAGAGATGGAAGGACCCATTCGACCTATAATGAGATCGGAACAGGCCATTGGGCTTAATCCTTGTTCTTGATGATGATGATGATGATGATGATTTTACTTCATGCTTATTTGAAAGCTTTAATATTTAAAGTCATATCGGGTCTATAATATTTGATTGTATACAAGATGTTGTATATAGAGTTCTTGTGAAAGTTCACTGATTTAATTCTTCTGAATGATAGACGTGTATATATATATATATATATATATATATATATATATAAAATGGGAATTATGATTAATGGGGACCCATTGGTTTCTGGTAAGCTGGGGTCTAGTGTCTCTAATCCCGAGGGTCATGGATTCAACCCCGATAGGGGTCGATGGAATTTTAGAATGGAAATTCAAGAGAGAAACTCTCCGGGTGGGACTTTAAGCCGATGGACCTTAATGTGAAGAATTTCAAGCACGTAAAATAACCCCAAGCTTGAAAAAAGAGGCCACTGTACAAAATGTAACCAACATTACGCCATCCAAGTAATACCTTGTGTGCCCCTTGAGGAGATATGCTGACCACATGTCACTCATGATATCTCTAAGGAAGTAAGCATAACTAAATCAGGGTGGTCAAAGAAGACGAAAAGGTGAGATCATGGGCCGTCGTGGGCTGTTACGAGACATATGATGGATGGATGAGTGCACACGTCATTTCTGATAGAACGAGCTCGGGCTTCATATAATTTAAGGTATAACGTATCTCTAACAGGGAGATAATTCATTTACAAACCCATCTTCAGACAACAAATTATATTTTTTCAACTCTGATACAAAAAAAAAAAAGGCTCAGAAAGTTAACATATGGTTTTGTAACATTGTGTGTGTAATGTTTGTTACTATTTTCTTCTAGAACGCTTTACGTACCTCGCACTTTTGTTAGTCATAAGACCATGTAATATTTATTAGTTGTGCCTGAATGAAACGGAAGGACTAAAGTTCTTAACTCGCTACTGAAAATAATAGACAAATTAAAATATGTAAACAAATCCTCTAGATTACCGGAGTTAAAGTATTTCCATCAAAATTAATGTAACACCCGTTTATTGTCAATATATGACGTTTGTGCTAGTTGTCAGACAATACAGGAATGTTCATGTCTCTCACTCTACAGTCTTTATATATAATAGTCAGCAGTATACTAATTGCTTTAAAAAGATCCGTTTTGTAGTTAACTTCTAATTATATCTCTTATTATTTTGCTCCTGTTTTTAGTTTATTTTTGTCTTTTAACTACACATATATGAAATGCGAATTTCTCGGCAAATCGAAATGTATGATCCGATTTTGCGGCTTACGGATTTTATCTTTCTTTGGTTGATTAAATTGGATGCCACACAGTTATAATCCAAGGAAACAAAAATGGCAGCTCCTAGAACATTTTTTTTAACTTCAGGGTTCTGGTAAATCCCCACTTCATGATCATATTCGGTATCTACGAGTACTAGGTAGAATCGAAAGTGTTGAGGAAAAAAAGTTAAATTTACTCCTGTAAATATAATCATAAACTGAACTTTTAATCATTTAGGATTTATTGATAATCCAATGCGCGATATGTGAAAAGATTTCAAAAATATTTTCATTAAAACAACCTAAATGGCTCCATTTCTTCGGAATTCGAAAATGTCTTCGAAAGTATAACTTTTCTAACAAGTCCAATAATTTTAATTTTGATTTTCCAATAGATATTGTACAATCGTGGGAAATGTCCACTAAAACATCTGAATTGAAAGTTGGGTAGTTGGATAGTTGGATAGTTAATAACAATAATTGTTACAATTATTGTAAATGTATTAATGTAATTATGTTTGCTAAACTAATTAATTGAAATAAAATGTATGGAAATCATATACAAGTTTGATAGTTATATTTATTAAATATATAAAGTAAAAGAATTGTTATTTTGTAAAAAGTCTCAAAACTTAAAATTATTAATAATGAATATGAAGATAAATAATAAACTGAATAAAATGCTAATAAATAAGTATTTAAAAATATTACAGTAATTAAACTGAAGTTGACGGATGCTGAATACCTTTTACTATAAAATGCAATATTTTATGTTAGCTAGTCCCGCACCTTAGCTGAGCAGTTAAAGGCATCACGCCTTGGTGAAGAACTACGGGACTTACGCTGATTCGAGTCCCTGCTGAGAAAGAACTTTTCTCATGGAATTTCGGGCAGTATCGGACCGATACCCAGTCAGCATTGTGAGGAATTTCGCTTTAGGTTGTAAGATAACATGCAGTTATGGCGGGGAGAATCGCCATGGTGACCACATATCACCTCTGTATTGGTTGCTGATCATCCTCCTCTAAGAATAATATATGTGGATATGAGGACACGAGAAGGTCAAAGGGCCTTTCAGGTTTGTCGCGCATTGGAGTTCAAATGTTTGTTTTATATTATTGAAGATTAAAATAGTTATTTTCACTCGCGAACTTCATTAAAATACAGAATGTTCTAGAACTCTCTGGGCCGAGTGAAAATTTAAATACGGAGAAGTACAGGGCACAGCATTATGAAGTATTCTGATATAAAAAGTGAGTAGTCAAAACGTCCATTTCCAACTACACGATTACTTAAATTGTAAATGTATTTAGAAAAGTTTCTTTAGCTGCTTTTTTACTGATCTGTAATTATTTATAGGTTATAGCAACTATGGAAAATGGCAAACAATTATCATGAAGGCTTGTACTAAATTCACATTACCTTCCGACTTATTCCTCTACGATTTGTATCACTGTTTTGCACACGCGGTTGTTTTTGTAAAAACTGAAATGAGTTTTTGCAACTTACAAATCAGTTACTTTGTTCTCGATTTTCTATACTCATTTTAAATTCTTCAAAATGTATATAAATTTGTTCCGAAAGATTTTTGGTATTATGTTTCTGCTTTACAGACTTGATTGTAAAATCGTTTCATTTTCTTTCGTTTATAAAAAAATAACGCATTTATATGTAGTGTAATATTGTTGGGAGTAAAGGGGTCTAAGTACTGTGATACGACCTGGGGATCTGTCTCGTGACACAGACTGTACAAATATATCAACCCCAACAGTTCGTGTGCTGGATGTGTAAAAACGCAATTATTGATTTGGAAGACGAAACAAGAAGAAGTAGGCTTGTTCTCAATTGGATTCAGCATGTCAAAGGGACAAAGCAATACGAGTCAGGAAATGAAATGAAACAAGTCTCGTTTACTTATTTTACAAGCCGAGGGATTGTCAGTTCGAATCTCTATATAGGTTACGCCATACAGAGGACGATTTATTTAGTGAATATGCCAAAATTACACTTTTTTTTCAAATGTCATACCATACAGCCCAAATCAGTTATACCGAAATTTCACTACTCATCATCCCTCGTTCGTGTACTGAACAATTTCTAGACTATATAATAAAAAGTTAGTTCCACTTTTCGTTCCTACCTTAATTTTAGCATTAACTTCTACTAGGTATTTGACACTATGTTACTGAATATCATAAATGCAATACTTACCTCAAATGCGGCAAAATTTGAACCCTGAACCTTCTAATGTATAGGAACATGGTTTAGTGCTCTCGTGTGTTCAACCTTGTGGGAAAACTAAGTTTTTGATTAACCATATTTCGGTTTTTACAAAATAACTGTGCATATAAAGATGTTCCACGGCATGCAGACTAGGATGAGCAGGGCATACTGCACGGATGGGGAATGAAAGAGGAACTTGAAAATTCCATTTAGGAAAACCAGGGGGAAAGCGCCCAGTAGGTGGGCCTATAATGGTATTGGATAATAACATTAAGCATGATTTAAGGAAATTCGATTACCAGGGAAAACTCACAGGATTGGGATGTATGGACAGCTTATTTACGAGCGACCATTAACTTACGGGTTAGATAGTGCCATTGAGTTTGTTAGTAATTCTCCTAAAATCAACGAAATTCGACCATTCGAAGTAGGTTTTAACCTAAAACCCCGAATTGCTTTAAAAGCAGCCTCGTTTGCGTCATCGCAATACAGTATACCTATATGTATACCACACAATTTTATTAACACTAAGTTGGAAATGTATCCTGTAAGTTATACATTAGTTCAATTTATTTACTAAATTTAATATAACAATGAAAATAAAATGAATCAGAAAGTATGTATTTAAATTTGTTTCCAATTATATAACAATTTGAAACAGATAATAACATAAATTATTTGTTTTCACTGCATTACGATACGTCTAAATAAGTTGGCATAATAAATTCAGTTTTTCCAGTTTAAACGTTGCAAAAAATATTTATCTATTAAGCAGCAAAATCTGACTTTAACTTCAACTTGCTGAGGAAATGGCTTTGTTTACACAGTTCCTGCGTGATAACACTTTTAAATGTAACACCAAATTTGGCTATACGATATGTACAAAGTACATGATTCAAAATTAGAATACTTTGTTCTATGGAAAACCTGAATTAACGTGTGCTTCGCTCTCTCACCCGCACAAAAATGTTTAGCAAACTACAACATTTCAATGCAAATATTAAATAAAACTGAAATATTCTAAATCAAATCGCCACCATATTAAAAATGGCTCAAACCAACAATGTAGGCGATAATAGTTGATTCCCATATATTTTAACATGGTTCTTTGGTAGTTCAATAGAGCCGAACATATTCTGTCATCACCCATACATTGATACTAGTACACCGCTGTGGTCTCGAGGTAGCTTACTGCCTTGTCACGCAGCGGGCCCGGGTTCGATCCCCGGTCGGGACAGTTTTTCTGGGTGAGGTTTTTATCGGGGTTTTTCCTCACCTGTAAGACAAATGTCAGGAAAACTTTAAGGCCCAAACTGTCCCCGAAATCATATGGCCATCATCATCATCATCACCGTCCTTATCATTATCATCATCCTTCACCGGTGTGGAAAGCAACGGGAAGCTATCACACCTACAATTCCCTAGTAGAGCTGCAAGCATAGCATGAAAATGCTATGATTGCAGTGAAGGACCTGCCTTCGGGCAGAATTACTATGGATGGATGGACATTGATACTTCATAATTACTAAATCTAATATATAAAAAATGAATGTTTGTTTGTTTGCTTGTTTGTACTTTATGCGCGGCCATACCGTTGATCCGATTGTGATGGGGTTTTTTTGCAAAATGTTCAGGAAATTCCCGGGATGAACATAGGGTATACGATAGTTGAGATACTCAACTCCTATACCCTTACAAAACACCCTTTGTACTGAAAAACGTGAAAAAGTCCATTTTGTACCCTTAAATGGCTTAGCCTGCCTAAACCATAACAATTACACAAAATTAATGTACACAGAATTGAATATCTCAAAAACCTCTACAAAAAAGTCCACGACAGGATATGTTTCTCTTTTACAGATAACACACAATAGCCATTTTTGTCTTACATTGATGACAAGAAGATTGGGATAAGTAGATTCCGGGCAAGCATGTGCTGCTATATCATTCATCCGATTGTCATGGGGCTTTTTGTAAAATGCTCAGGATTTTCCCGGGAAGGTTGTAGGTTATAAGAGAGTTTCAATGCTCAAGCCCTTCACCCTTAAAAATCACCTTCTATATTGAAAAAACGTGAAAAAGTCGCTTTTGTAAGCTTAAATGGCTTACGCTACCTAAACCATAACACATACACAAAATTATTGTACACAGAATTGAATATCTCCAAAAACTCTACAGCAAAATTAGCAACAGCATATGTTTACCTTTTAAGGATTACTCACAATAACTATTTTTATCTTTCACTGATGCCAAGAAGATAGGGATAAGTAGATTCCCGGGCAAGCATAGCAGCGCACGGCGGGTATTCGTTTATGTATAACTCAAAATAACGAATTTTGTCTTTCAGCTCATTTATGTCAAGTACATCGGGATGCGTACATTTCCGGGCAACGCCGGGTAATCAGCACGAGGTGTCTAAAAATAATAACGATATAAATTTATATTTATTTTTCCTTTCACTTATTCAGCTAAATGCAAAAATATATCATTTATTTAGGTGTAGCAGCGAACGCTGGGTATTAGCTGGTATTTATATAAAAATACTTTGGACTAAGACAAAGTGTTTTACATAATTAGTTTAAAAAATAGTACTTTCAAATAATAAGCGATAATAATATTACTTTTACAACCATGAACTTAAGAAGTATGTATATATTTATATATGAAATAGAAAACCATAGAAGGTAATGACAAGTTCTCAACACTGATACATCTCAATTATTTGGTACAGTATTTAATCTAAACCAGTTATAGAAATCCACATAGCCTACTTTTAAGCAAAATAGTAAATGGCCATACACCTACATGCTATAAAAATTCCAATTCCGATATTTTATAACATAATTCAAAATTCATACGTTTCAGAATAATTTAAATTTAATTCAAATAAGTAAGTTGAGAAATACAATTACCATAAAATAGATCAATGAACTGCAATAAATTAAAAGCTAGTAAATTTGGGTACATCTTTATGCTTCATTTGCTCTAATGTCGTGTACTACAGATTGAATTTTAGAGATAATTCTCCATCTATATTTCGATACCTCAAAACAAAATGATTATAACTCTAAACTCAAGAGTTTTTCAATAGAATAATTTTAATAATAAACTAATATAAGTTCAGAATGAATTTTTCGGTTACTTTTTTATAGTTAAATGATTAGTTAATGACATATAATATATTTTTAAATAATAGACTGCATTCAAATACCTTGGAACAATAACAACAAACAGGACGGAAGAGAAGAAAGAAATTAAAAATAGGCTCATCTCTTCAAATGGATGTCATTAGGCATTACATAGACTTCTTGTCATACTACCCTCTCTCAAGAAGTTAAACATAAAAATTGAACTGGCGTATTATATGAATGCGAAATATGAATTCCTATTTTTTTGGGAGGAGAAATGATTACTCATTTATTTGAGAAATGTCTTTTTTTAAACTTTTTTAGACGAATAGACTGTGATATCGACTACATGTGGCGCAAATGGGAAATGGAATAGAGGAAAGGAAATTCCTTGTAGGAAAAACAGAGGGAAAGCGACCAGTTGGCAGGCCAAAACTGAGTTGATTGATAGCATGAACCATGATGTAAGGCATGTAAATAATAATAATTATAATAACAACAATAATAATAATAACAATAACAACAATAATAATAATAATAATAATAATAATAATAATAATAATAATAATAATAATAATAATAGACAGATCATCGGTTGATTGATGCCTTTGACATCGTCCGATTACCAATAGCCAATTTTATCGCTCCATCCAATCTCCTGGTTGTAGATGTTTCTGCTTCATGTATAAATATATTTCCTGACTCCAGGAGGTTTTAGGTCTTCTGCCTCGTCTTCGCTCAGGTTTTCATTCCAAAACAGATTTGGGTAGTCTGACATGTCTGTACCATCTTAATAACCGAGTTTTAATATAATCTAAAATAGTGCCTTCTCTTTATTTTCTCCCTTATAACTGAGTTCCTATTTTTTTTCTCTTCTTGTAATTATTGCTGCCCTTCGTATAAAATCCATTTTTATTCCAAAAGATTTGTTTTTGTTGTTAATGGTCAAAGCTCTGCTTCCATAAGTAATGATGCTTTTAACAATTGTATGATATATATTCATTTTATTTTTATTACTTATATTTTTACCCCACAATATTCCATTGAGGCAAGTAATTGTAAATTCTCCTTTATTATTTCTATTTCTTATTTCCTCTTCATAACTTCCATTTTTATTTATTTTAATTCCTAAATATGTGATCTCACTACAAGATTGTATTGTTTCTCCAGTCTCCAAAATTACATGTTGTTCTGGTTTACCAATTGATAAATATTTTGTTTTCTTCGTGTTCAAAATTAATCCCCATTTTTCATATTCTTCTATTAATGTTCTAGTCATATATTCTAAACCTTCATAATCTTGTGCAAATTAACAATTGATTATCTGCAAAATGTAAGTTGTATAAAGTTTTGTTGTTTCAAATAGCTATTACCATGCTTTAACATTTTCTCTTCCAATTCTTTAATATTTCATTTACATATATTTTAAACAGAGTCGGTGATAGACAACAACTTTGACGAAGACATTTATTTATCGTAAAACCATGTGACAATTTACTACCAATTTTAATTTTAGATATGCAATTGTCATATAAATTTTGTACAGCTTTAATTATCATAGTCTTAATTCCCATACGTCTTAAAGTAATCCATATTTTCTCCATCGGGACACTGTCATATGCTTTATCATGATATACAAATACTGTAGTATGTGCAAAGGTTGTCCATATTGCATTTTCTTTTCTATTATCTGAGTAATGCAAAATAAAGTGTTGGTTGTGGAAAGGCCTGATCTAAATCCTGACTGTTCCTCTAATTCCATATCACTGTAGTTTTTTTCAAATAATATTTTAATATACGTACATAGAGTCTACTCATAGTACTTGTTACTGGTATACCTCTATAATTTTCACATTATTATTTTTTCCTTTTTTATGAGTTGTCGAAATGTATAAGAGTTTCCATTTCACTTAACGTATACCTATAACGTATGTGGTGAACGTACAGGATGGGCTACTCACAATCGCACTGGTCAGCATGGTGAGATATTGACCGATATGGCATTTCTTCCACTTCCATACCATATCTATTTTTTTATCTTTTCTATCCAGTCTCTCTGGACTGAGCACTTGTTGTTTTCCGACCCCGATGGTATTAAAGTATTCGAGGCCTAGGGGATCATTTCATCTTATATTTTCTGTCAAATTCTTCCTTATTAAGGGCAGATCAGACACTTAGCTGTACTGAAAGCAACTTACCTATGCATGGACACCTGAGAAAATCTCTGGTCGTCCAGGTTGGGGGTTGATGCGGTAGGCCAGCTCCCTCCCATCAGAAAAAAAATGCAATGCAAAAAAAACCTAATAGAGATAATAATAATAATAATAATAATAATAATAATAATAATAATAATAATAATAATAATCTTGTTTCTTGTATCGTAAGCCCATGTTTCCCTTAACAGAGATTTAGGTGCTCTCCGTCTACAGGGAAGAATTTGAACCATACTAATTTAGTTCCACTTGTTTTCGTATAGATGTCACTTGAGTGGTCCGTGGTCAGCGTTCCGCCTCATACTGACATCTAGGAAACCAAGGTAGTACTAGGACGGGAAAATCCGGTAAATTTTGCTTAGAGGCCTTTTCATTCAGGCTTAAGGATTTTTTACGAGCATGAAAATCTTCAGACTCGGGACCCACGGCTTAACGTCCCTCCCGGAAGACTTTCTCCTTGGATTTTTCCATCCTAAAAAAATCCATCGGCCCCGACTGGGTTTGAACCCGAATCCCTCGTGACCCAAGGAGCATAACCACTAGTCCAGCGTGGCCGATAATAATAATAATAATAATAATAATAATAATACAAATAATAATACAAATAATAATAATAATAATTAATAATAATATTTATTTATTCTAGCAGAGTTAAGGCCATAAGGCATTCTCTTCCACTCAACCTACAAATAAATATTTGACAATATAGATATATACTATACTAATTATAAAGGGTTAAAATATATTAAGTGTTGCAATGTAATTTTATAGGGGATGATTAGATACTGTTAGCTCAGACTAGAGATACATGGAGAGCTTTGGTCCACGCGGTCATGAACCTACGGGTTCGATAATGCCAGTGAGTTAGATAGTTAACATTTTAAGTTTAAGAGCGATGTGGATTATTATTACTTCTTAGCGTATTCCCGTAAGCTGTATCCATAATTCAAAGTTTCTCCCAACTTTATGATTTGTGAGAGATTATATGCAGATGAAAGTGTATACAGTAAATGTTGTGGCTGTATCGTTTGAAACAAATAGAATATATTTAATAACTTCACATCAGTTTTACACAAACATGTTCACTTTTCTAAATTTACTTCACAATAAAGTTCCTCACAATCACAACGGTCATTTTTTGTAGAAAGCGATGCATATACGCATGTGGAAACCTCCCAGCGCACATGTTCGATTAATGCGTTTCTTATACCTCATAAGACGATACTCGTTGCAGTCCCCGAAATTCAAAATCCGATCCGATAATACAGCCCTATATAAAAAACGTACAACTTATTATTGTACCAGTTTGTGATTAATGACTTTAAGATATGTATACGTGTGTGCGGTTTTGTTTCCAAAGACAGTATGGTAAATATCTTAAAGTTCAATGCGAACTTGAGATAGGAATATTCTTAAAAAACGCCATGTTACCATTACGTAATGCTGGAAGTTTTCCATTAATACACCGTGCCCCATTCAAACCTCCCACATTTTAATCAATCATAACTCTCAAAGTATGCGAAATTATGAAATGAGGTTGGTATTAAAAGACAAATTCAAAGAATGTTGCAGTTAATTGATCAGTCGAATGTTGAGCAATAATGACATACCGTAAAACAAAATGGCGACTCCTCAGCAACGAACACAAACTGTTTTTTGGTACGTAAATTACCGTGTGTTTGC
Source organism: Diploptera punctata (assembly GCA_030220185.1). Lineage (NCBI taxonomy): Eukaryota > Metazoa > Arthropoda > Insecta > Blattodea > Blaberidae > Diploptera > Diploptera punctata. The sequence goes on along the minus strand of JASPKZ010010239.1, from coordinate 1,493,964 downwards.
GACTCCAGTACAAGATCTTCATGATTTACGAACCCGTATCCTTGACACAATTGCAACAGTACCAATATATATGTTGGACAGAACATGGCACGAAATCGAATACAGATTTTATATTGCTCGTACTGCTAATGGTGCACATATAGAGGCGTTTTAGTGTGTCGCAAAGAAAATTCTTTGAGTTACTGTTTCGTTTGTACCGGCCTCATTTCTTAAGTCCGCATACTTTGTTAGTTACGATTAATTAAAATGTAGGAGATTTAATGGGACACCCTGTATTATGAGAATACGCTAAAAACGAAAATTGCAAACGTTAAATTTAAACTTAAAAACCTAACGAACATGATTCACCATAATAGTGCCATGTTATTTTTAAGGGTCAATATGCATGCGAAAAATCACATTCCGTAAATATATGTCGAAAATATGAATATAAAATGTTGAATTATACGTCGATAGCACGAGATTCATCGATACAGTGAATTTTTTGCATTCCGATTCAATGGTTCATGACTCGCATTTTCACCAGAAGAGTATATGTTGATAATATGGCATTTTTAGGTATATTATACTTCAAATTCTCGTTCAATTGCCAGATGTATTTCCTACTTTCTTCGGACAGAAAAAAAATACAAAAATTTCTTAGATAAATATTTACATACTGTTACATTACTCTCCGAGTTTTTTAAAATATTTCTCCGCCAATTACTAGAAAATGTTATTTGCACTATAATCCCTTACTTTTACATTTCGAACGAATGTAGCTGTTCAATTGTTCTCACGAAAGGTTTTTTTTTAATTTCTTACAATACTTCATCGATCATACTGAGTTAATTTTAGGAACCAACCTCTGCACATAACAATAAATTTAAAAAAAGTGAAGTCGTGAGAGTAATTATCATAAGTAATGCCACGAGTGATTTCCAAATAATCCATAAATTCACGACTCACGAAGTGAGTCGTGAATTTATCTAGATAATTTGGAAATCAAGAGTGGCATTTGTTAAGACTATTTAACGAATACAAGTAATCTGTTTACTCACAAATCATTATTTAAAAATAGTTATTTTAAAATGTTTATATGTTTAATGTAAACGGCGATATTTGAAAACAAATGAGAAAGGATTGTTACGCTTCATTTGCTTCTTTTGTTCATCACTGCAACCAGATCATATTTATTGCCAAAGAATCGCAATATTGTAAGAATGAACCCTAGTGGAAAACTTTATAACAAACATTATAGGTACTAATTAATTTGATGTTCTATGATGTAAATATGTCAGTTACATTTTTCTGCAAGGTCATTTCCTAGAACATAATTCGTTTAAGAAAATGCAAACAGTGGCTTCTTTTTTTTTGTGGTATAATCAATTGTTACAAATGTTTTTATATTATCTATCGCATGCACTTTCTGCTGACATTCATGCACTATATATACAATCTGGTAGCCGTATTTCTTGGTGGCTCACTCACTGCAAAGTAATGCAATGACCTATTCAGAATGTTAATAAATGATGGTTTTAAAAACCTAAAACAACACGCTTAATTAGAAAACCGATCTAAAAAATGAAAAATAATTTTAATTTCCAACACGCTTTGGATAAAATTAAAGTGGTTAACAAAAAGTCATCTCCAACACATATAGAATAAAACTAGAGTTATCAACAAAAATAAAATAATTTTACCACCAAAAGCGTGGTGTGCTTTATATCAATTAATATATTTAAAAATAAGCAGATATTGGTAAAAGTAAAGTCTCTACGAAGAAAACGTAAAAACCATAAAAAGCACCCTACGCTTTTGATGGTAAAATTATTATTTTTTGTGTAGATACTCTAGTTTTATTCTATAGGTGTTGGAGATTACTTTTTTGTTGACCACTTTAATTTTATCCCAAGCGTGTTGTAAATTAAATTATTTTTCATATTTTAGTTCGGTTTTCTAATAAAGCGTGTTGTTTTAGTTTTCTAAAACTATTATTTTTCTTTTTAGTTTTAATATTTTACAAAATAAGATAAAAATGTAAATATCTCTAAATTCGACACTATTGTAGTATGAGCTAAAATTAATACTCTTCTAAAAAAATCCTCCCAGCCGGATTTGAACCAGCGACCTATGGATTACTGAAATTATACACCACTGGAGTCCACCGCTCTACCAATGAGCTCCAACAACCACTGACTAAAAAGTCGACAAGTCCGCAACCTATTATACCAGTTTTCATTTTTTTGATTTTCTGATTATTCTGGCCAGGATTTTAGAAATAAAATAAGAAATTAATGTATTGTCGCAGGTCCGTTACAAGTATACAACGTTTCAAGTCGTTCCAATGGTTCTAAGTGGGTGAAAATTGTGTACAAATATTCCGTTACATAGATAGACATTTTTTTTATTTTCTGATGATTCTGACCAGGATTTTAGAAACTAAATATAAAATTATTGTATTGTCACGGGTCCTTTACAAGTATACAATGTTACAAGTCGATCCAATGTTTCTAAATGGGTGAAAATCGTGTTCAAAAATTACGTTACATAGATACAAAGACTTTTTTTTTGTTTTTGTGACGATTCTGGCCACGATTTCAGAACCAAATATGAAAACATTGTATTGTCACGGGTCCTTTACAAGTATACAAAGTTTCACGTCACTCCAATGTTTGTAAGTGGGTGAAAATCGTGTTCAAAGATTCCGTTACATAGATAGACACTTTTTCTTATTTTGTGATGATTCTGGCCAGGATTTTAGAAAATAAATATTAAATTATTGTATTGTCACGGGTCCTTTACAAGTATACAAAGTTTCAAGTCGATCCAATGTTTCTAAGGGGGTGAAAATCGTGTTGAAAGATTCCGTTACATAGATACAAAGACACCTTTTTTTGTTTTTCTGACGATTCTCGCCACTATTTTAGAAAATAAATATGCAATTATTGTATTATCACGGGTTCGTTACAAGTATACAATGTTTCAAGTCGATCCAATGTTTCTAAGGGGGTGAAAATCGTGTTCAAAAATTCCGTTACATAGATACAAAGACACGTTTTTTATTTTCTGATGATTCTGGCCAGGATTTAGAAAAAATGAAATTATTGTATTCTCACGGGTCATTTAGAAGTATACAAAATTTCAAATCGAACTAATGATTAAAGTGGGTGAAAATCACGTTGAAAAATTCCGTTACATAGATAGATAGATATATACAGGACAAGCTAATATAAAGCGTGTAAAAAGTAGGTGATTTCTTTATTATGATAAACTTCAGTTGGTAAATTTTAGGCGAAACACGACTGTAATTGGTTGTAAATAAAAAATAATTGAAATGTGATTGGTTATTGACTCCCATTTGGGCATGGGTTAAATAGTCAGCTAAATCGCCTTCTTGATTGTGGGTTCACCTGAAGCGAAAATTTGAAACCTCTGTAGCGGCTGCGATTATGATTTTTCGCAACAAACTGTCATTACTATTAAATTATATTGATAATCTCAAAAATCACCCAAATTCGATCATTATGAATGGGGGATTCCTGAAAGTTGTAAAATGAAACGCGCTCTCGCTTTCATGCTTGTTTTTTCTCGTTACGTAAAACTGTACATCGTTGGATGATCTTGAAGAAGATATCCAGGGTCGTGGTCTCAAGGCTTGAAGTTCCCCGAAGTTTCGCCACAGACTGCGTCTGGAATCCTCAAGGGCTGTCTTGAGACTGGTAATTTTGACTGACTGACTGAATAAGGCGAAGTGTAGCTTCGCCCAGTGAGCTTCGTATGTTAGAACCGACTAGGGCTCTTTTGCAGTTAAGTTGATAATGGCTACCCTTATGGGGTTTAGTTCACTTAATCTTGACCCTATTTGGCGGCGCTAGTGTTTGCGTGCCGAAGGTGATGAATAATGGACAGAGATTGGGATGTGATGAGGTGGAGCAGGACATCAGAAACCACACTGCCTTCAAGCCGAGAGTCGGAAATCCAGCGGTGCGGAATGAGCCACGCTACTCCAGGTGAGAGCACATCCCCAAATCTCTGGCCGGATTTAATGAGGGTAACTCGGATGAATATGTTTCTATGGAGAGCACGCAGCTGAGGTAAGCGTCCCATAGTGCGTACCATAACATTTGTATGCAAAGATGTAAATTTATACATTTTCCTCACATATGCAGTTGGTATGGCATCAATATGGGGGAGCTGCGCTACGTTGTGTAGGTCTGTCATCCTCGTAAAACGTGGTGCTTGAAAAATAATTTTCAAGCACTTGTTCTGTATAATTTGCTCTCGTTGTTTATGCTGTCTTGCGAGGATGCTCCAGGCCTCACATCCGTACAGAAGCATGCTGCGGATCACGCTTTTATACAGTAAAAGTTTGATCCTATATGGCAATGGGTTAGGCCTGAAAAATGGGTATAAAATTGCAATTGCTGCGTTTGCTTTATGTTGTAGATGTCGAATGTGAATTTGAAACGCAAGCCTTTAATCCAGATGGACTACAAGATGGTACTAAGTTTCCTGTTCAAACTCGTGGCAATATGATCAACCAGTCTTGCTATCTGGAGCGGAGTGATATGTAAATTTCGAAAGCCAAATTTGTGGTTTGGTAAAAGAGTTTTGTCTGCAGCTTCATTTTTGAGTCTTGCCAAAATTATTTTCTCCACAATTTTGCCCAGCACAGGCAGCAGGCTGATTGGGTTTGATGGGTCCTTGCCGGGTTTAGGTAGGGTTATGACTTTGGAAGTTTCCATATGTTAGGAAAATACTGTAACTTAATACAGTATTTAAATATTTGGAGCAAAAGGAGTGAATATTGATGGGTAGACAGCAAGGTTCGAAATACCATCACTGCCAGGGGCGCGGTTAGGATTGAGGTTAGTTACAATTGTACGCACCTCTGTGAGATGGATGTCTGGAAGGACATGTGGGATAGGAGTAGCAAGAAATGTAGTAACAACGTCGTTTACCTCAGCCTCATGTGCTGAGGTAGTGAGTTCATGTGTTTGGGAACCGATTGGCCAGATGTGTAGCAAGGACCTGGGCCTTGTCACCGGGGTGATAGGCCCATGGCAATTTTGTCCACTGTCTGTCCTATTTATACTGTTCACCGCGATGTGTTCGTAAGTTATATCTGCCTTCAGATTGGTCAGTGGTAGGGACTTCCATTGATCCAATGAGGATTGCTGTTTGCTGGTCTAGTAGACTATTCTTGTAGAGGTTTGCATTCTGCGTTTTTTTAGAACCGGTATCCATATTTTGGTGACTTTTAATGATTTTTCTTTTCTATTGAAACTGTTTTTATATTTGAATATTTTGATGGCTTCTCGTTGTAGACGGGCAAAATAGTGTGTGCAGTTAGATAATATATCTGTATTCTGGCATTGTACTATGTGGCTATCAAGTAAAGAGAGTTCTGCTACTGCCGACTTATCCATTTGTTTAAGACGACTTTATCTTTCATGCTTCTTAAATCTGGTTGTGATGTTGCGTTTGGTGGTGTCTATATACACTTTTCCATAACTGCATGCCTGCTGTCTGATAGGGATCGAGTTGATCCTTTATAATGCAAAATGTTTAGGATTTTCCCGGGAAGGTTATAGGTTATAAGAGAGTTTTAATGCTCAAGCCCTTCACACTTAAAATCACCTTATGTAGTGAAAAAAAGTCGCTTTTTGTAAGCTTAAATGGCTTACGCTGCCTAAACCATACCAAATACACAAAATTATTGTACACAGAATTGAATATCTCAAAAAACTCTACAGAAAAGTCCGCGACAGCATGTTTATCTTTAAAGGATAACTCACAATAACTATTTTTTTCTTTCATTGATGGCAAGAAGATCGGGATAAACTGCTCAAACAATTAGAGGAACATTTGTAATAAATTGAATAAGTATTTTTTTTAAAGCTGTGATGCTGAAAGCTGGACAATATGTAAATTGAATTATTAATTTTATCATTGGATACAAATTTTAAAGATCCATGGCCTAAATACAGAGAAATTACCTCAAATAACAAATACACAGATTTTTTTATTTTGGAAGGCACTGGCCACTTCTAATTGGTAAGATTCCTGATGTTGCTATAGTGACGAATGTTGATTATTGCCTTGTTTATTGAAGTCTCTGACAAAATGAGGCATTTAAATGAGTTTGAAGTGTATCATGCTCTACATCTTTTACGACAAGGTCAACCTCTGCGACAAGTGGCTAGAGAGCTAAGGGTTTCTCCTTCCGTGGTGTCCAGGTTACGCAACAGGCACAGAGAGACAGGTCAGTATTGTAGAAGACGTGGTCAGGGCCGTAAATTTAAAACAAGCCCCCAGGATGACAGATACGCTGTTCTTTCTGCTCTTCGACCGCGTACAAAAACTGCAAAAGACCTGCAGAATGATCTTCATATGGCTTCCGGAATCCGGGTTTCAGACCAAACCATAAGGAACAGATTAAGGAAAGAGAATATTCGTCCAAAAAGGCCCGTTAAAAACCACGCTTAACAAATGGGCATAAGGCAGCAAGACATACGTATGCAGAAAACCATGGTGATTGGAACCTGAACCAGTGGGAGTCTGTGCTCTTCTCGGACGAATCCAGGTATCGTCTTACACGTTGTGATGGTCGATTGAGGGTGTGGGGACGGCCAGGAGAAAGAAAGATTTCTGCAGAGGCTGTACAGGAAATTGATAGATTCGGAGGAGGTTCCATTATGGTGTGGGCCGGAGTCATGTACAACAATCGTACGGACCTTGTACTTGTTCCCCAGCGACTGAATGCTGTCCGGTATATCGAGCACGTTCTGGAAGAGCATGTAGTACCTGCTGCCATTGGAGTAGGCCCTGGATTTCTGTTTATGCAGGATAATGCCAGGGCACATTCTGCAGCTGTCACCAGGGATTTCCTGAGGAGGAATGAAATTGAGGTAATGGAGTGGCCAGCGGTCAGCCCAGACCTCAACCCTATTGAACACTTGTGGGATCTTCTAGACAGGAAGGTCAGGAACCGACATCAAGTTGCACAAACTCTGCAGCAACTTGTAGATGCTCTGAAGGAGGAATGGGAGAATATCCCGCAAGAGGAAATCCAGAATCTTATTGGGAGCATGCAACGAAGGTGCCAAACTGTCATCGAATGTCGTGGAGGCCATATACGATACTAACTCTATATAGCGAGTGTTTAACTTTGAAAAATAAGCACAAGATTCAATTGCTTACATAGCGGAATTATTTGAAAAGATAATTGTCAGCGTTATTCGTTTGTTTTTACTGACATGAGCAATAAATAATTAAATAAATAACCACAAATAATGTACTTTATTAATTTCATGTTTGTACCTTTATCCAATGAAACAATATTTGCATATTTCATTGTGTTCCTCTAATTGTTTTGAGGAGTGTAGGTCTGAGTAGGTTCTGATTTTCTTTTTAGGCCTGTATATTTTCTTTACGTCTTTTTTACTTAGTAGTTTTCCAATGCGTTCGTTGCATTCTTAATGAACGGTAAAAATGCTGACTACTACTACTACTACTACTACTACTACTACTACAATTGGGTGACGGTGACATGACACCGTCCAAGGCTCTGCATACTGATGCAAAATGGTGCGTCTTTGCAGTTAATTCCTTCGTGGCTATCATTACAGGATTGTGGTTCATTTAATCCTAGCCATCATGATAAGATGGTTTCTTTTTGGTGTATGTATCTGGATGATAGATTATCCCTGGGGGTCCGTTTATCGGGCCCCAGCTGTGCTCACAACAGCAACAGGGCGCGTTCCCGGGTGGCGGATAGGGGAACGGTCGGTGGTTTGCTTGCACTCCTCCCGGCTAGGTCCAGACCGGACCCGCGGGCCATTTGTGAGGTCGTCAGGACTCGAGCGACCTGATGTACTACATAGCTCGTGCTGCGCCCACTTCAGCAGCAAATCACGTCCCCTCGGTGGCGTAGTGGAGAAAAGGTCGGTGGATCTGCTAGTCAGTCCTCCCTTCCAAGTCCGATGGACTCGCAGACCATAAGTGGGGTCAACTGGAGACGAGAGCCCTGTTGTACTAAAGCTCAAATATCCCGGCCCACAGCGGGATCAGCGGCCGTCGTGGCAAGGCGGTGGGAGATTGTGGAGATCAGAAGCTCCCTTCTCTTGGTTAAAATCCCGAGGTCCTTTGTGGGGGCACTATGGGCGATGAGCTCCCTGGATGCCTACATTGTTCAGTGGGCTGACTCACAGCAGCGGCACGACTAGGCTTAGTCTTGCGAACGGGCTGGTTGGGACAATACCGGGCGTAACGCTGGGAATTACCACCAGGTCGACAAGCTCGACAAAGGAGCAAGCGCGGTCTTTTGGCTTTTGGGACTTAGCGCCGACTCTGGAACCGAGTGACCCAAGGACAATCTGTGAGGTCGTCAGGAGTTGAGCGACCTGACGTACTAATGCTCAGGCTGGACCCACTTCAGCAACCAAACACGTCCCCAGCTGGTGCACTGTGGGGAAAGATCGGTGGATCTGCTAGACAGTCCTCCCGGTTAAGTCCAAGGGACTCGTGAACCATTAGTGGGGTAGGCAAGAGTTGAGCGCCTTGTCGTACTAGTTGCTCATCTGTTGGAGCTTGCGAGCTCCGTGCTGGCCCACAACAGCTGCAGAAGGCGTCCCTGGGGGCACACCAGGGCTCGGCTCGGACCAGTCCAGAGGAGAGCTACTGTACTGGCTCCTGGCTAGGCCTACGGGCTCGTCGACAAACTGTGGGGTCGCCAGGAGATGAGCACCTGGATGTACTAAAAGTCTCACACTGTTGGGCTTGTAGCCCTAGCCGGTCTCACAACGGCTGCAGGACACGTCCCTGGAGGCAGAACAGGGGAATGGTCGGTGGATCTGCGACAGCAGTCCTCCCGGCTAGGCTCATGGAGCCCGTGGACCAACTGTGGGGTCGTCACGATTGAGCGACCTGATGTACTATGTAGCTCAGCAATTCCCAGAACTGCAAACTCCAACACCCTCTCCTTGGGGTGTTGGTTTAAGGACTGTGAACTTGAACGTGGACGTGAACATAGGTTAGGGAGGACTAGAACTAGGACTTGGGAGTATGGTCATGACGACCGAGGTATCCCAAGGGGTGGACGGATGGGCCTAGATAGATGTGGATATATCCACATAATATATTGATATCAAGTCGCACTATTGAGTACAACTCGCTATTACACTCCAAGCGAACACCTCGCATAATCTATTTATTGGTTCTCATTATCTTTAACCTATATTACACATGTTAAAAATCCTGTGCAAGAAGAGGAATCTCTCCATAGGAGAGGGTAATTCAGCCAATAATGGCCGAAGACCCTGGAGATATTCATCAACTTGCTGCCATAGTTGTAATGTTGGCAATTGCTGGCCCTGACCTTGAACATTGCTGTTCACCGTTTTGTTTTGGGAAGAGATGCCTTTCTTTAAGGATTGAGAGAAGGATACATTGGGTTGGGCTTTCACCGAAGTGAAAGTCCTAGGTTGAGATATATTTGGTTTGGGTTGGGCTGCCCTATTATAATTCTCCAGCGCCGCCTGGAAAACAGGGCAGCCGCGATAGGAAGCTGGATGTCCATTCGCCCCGCAATTTGCACACTTTAGCAAATTTGCATTTCTCTGTGCAGAGGCTTTAATTGGACAGTCCTTATATCCATGGGCCTCGGCACAGATTACGCAACGTGGCGTCCGGCAGCATGCGGAATAGGTATGGTTAAAAGACTGGCATCTAAAACATTGTTTAAGGCCAGTCCTTGGTTTATAAGCTTCGACAGATACAACACAGAAAACGAGCCGCTTCAGGTTATAAATTTTGAGAGCCTCAGCTGTCCGCTCAAGTTCTAGAATGAATATTGGGAGAGGTTTCTCTACATTATCTTTCTTTGCAATAATTTGCCTGATACTTATTAAAGGAAATCCCAAGGACCTGATTTCCTGTTCGATTTCATAAATGGGAGTGTTTGAAGGCAGCCGTTTTAGTACTACCTTCAATGGAAGTTCCTTCTTAGTCAAGTGAGTATAGTATTCGTTATGAATGGAACTAAAATACTGTTTTAGGACTAAGAAGTCCTCCATTGATAAAACAAAATGCTGACCAATCATAAGGCAGATATAACCTACGAACACATCGCGGTGAGCGGTACAAATAGGACAGACATTGGACAAAATTGCCAGTCTCAAGACAACCCTTGTGGATGCCAGACGCCGGGGAACTTCAAGCCTCGAGACCACGGCCTACAGCCCAGAAATCTTCAAGATCATCATAGCAACTCCGGCCGTGAAAGCATAAGTCGATATATATATATATATATATATATATATATATATATATATATTTAACAAAAGAAAAATACATTCAGAAAATTGGACCATAAAGTAGACTTGTTTAGGATTGGGCTAAGGTTCCCATGTTACTAACGTTTTATTTATTAACAGCATGTCATGGAAAACAAGTTTCTAGGAAAGTTACCGTTAATTATTGTACTATTAAAATAAAAATAAATTTTATTTATTTCTGTATTCATTGGAAAGGTTTCTGTATGGTACATCTGAGTAAATACTTTTGTATCCACTCGCGAGAATTAGTTCGTCAGACTGGATGCATCCCACCTTTAAATGAAAGCAGTTTTTAATCGTATTTATATTCCAAAATATCAGTATTAATTTTCTAAAAAAAAGTTTTATTACAGCTATTTTTTTATATGTAATGAATTAATAAACACATACGTTTATAAACCAGTTTCATTTCATATGCTGTATACCTACTTTCATAACATAATTATAGAACAAACATGTTATAATTGTGAACTGAATGTTAGTTTCCTGTTGCTTAATTTATGACGTAATTAATAGAGTTTTTTAGACATGCCAAACTAAAAAAAAATTAAAACTGTAATTGTTACATTTACAATACGTGGATATGAGACATGATCCTTTACTCTACGAGAAGACAAAATATTACTAATATTTGATGAAAAGTGATAAGGGTATTTTTTAAACGAAGACAGATGAACAGTTATAATCAGCAACATAAATTTTGTTCGCATCGTAAATGTTAACGGCGAAAAAAATTCTGGAAAAGGTCAACAAGAGTAATTTTACTCTGATCCGCAGCCTCGCGAATGTTAAGTAACGAGTACTGTAACTAGTCCATAATCCTGATTGGTAAGAGTTAAGAAATTCGAGGTCATTGAGCTAGTTGGTAAGTTGTTTATTTATAATCCTTCCAGTAATTAAGATACGATAGCTACTATCTGACACACCGGAACATTAATGTACTTCATTTGTGGATGATTTCCGAACTATTGCTGTGTTATCTCGCGTACACTCGCTTCACACCAGTCTATGGCGTCGAGGAGACTGCAGCTATTGCCCTAAGTAAGCTGAATAAGTACTTCATTTTCTATTTGCTCTTGACTATACATGATTAGTATTTACGTCCGTACGACGCATCAACATTGCTGCTCTACTGGAGGTAAACGTTCCGCTGAAAACAAAGTCAATCCAACAAATCATAAAGATAAAATACTTATCATTAATCCATCGTATGATAATATACTGATACGTTTATAGTTTTGAGCGGAATTTATATGGCTACTTTGAAGACAGGACACACATGTGATTTCTTCCATATGACAGGGATGTCAGAAGAATAACATATAAGCATAAAAGTTGGTTAGGTGATGTCCAAAAATGTGTTAATTAGATTACTGCTGATATAATCTACACTATTTATTTTAGATTCTATATGCTGCAATGTTTGCTTTACGTATTCAGAATTTATGTTTTTTTTATTTATTTCAGGATTGTGTCTGTTTTATATATATAGGTATCCTCAATTCCAAAATATACAATTTCTTCTTCAACTCTTTCCTGTCTTGCATATCTGCTTCTGTCATATTTCTGTTCTTCATGTTGTCTTGAATTTCCTTTATCCACGTAGGCTTTGGTCTACCACGTTTCCCTTTTCCAGGAGGTATCCATTTCAATACTTCTTTGTTTGTTTCTGTATCCCTCCTTCTCATTACATACTCATACCATCTTAGTTGGATTTGTTCAATCTCATGTACAATATAATTTTCTACAATCATAATTTTTCTTATTATATTATTTTTTATTTTGATATTCTTGCCGATATTTTTAAAAATCTGTGACCAACAATATATTTCTATTTTTTGCTTAAACGCCCATATTTCCGCACCATATAATAAAATACACTTCACAGTTGTGTTATATATTAAATAATTTATTCCTCTTGATTATATCCCTTCTCCATAAAATATAATTTAATATGTCAATAACTTTCTTTGTCTCTATTATTCTTTTTTCGATCTCTAATTCAGACGATGCATCTCTTTGAATTATTGATCTCAAATACTCAAAATATTCTACTGTTTTAATCTTCGTTCCATTTATTTCTAATTCCTAGGAAAGATTTGTGCTCATATGTTCTGTTTTATTATAATTAATTGTTAAACCCATCTTTAGTATTCTTCCTCTAGTCTATTTATGTAAGAAAAGAAAAACTTGTCTCTTATGGGAACATGTTTAACCCAGCAGAAACCGACAGTGAAATCGATCCACTCTTTAATTCGCTTAGTTTTGCTGTATGACATACTTTTCATACGTGCAATTGGTTTCCTACCAAATTAACATCTTATAATTCAGAGAAATTATAATTTTGATTTGCAAATATTTTTCTACTAATTTGTCCAATGCGTTTGGAGGTGTAACAGACTGTAATATTATTTTTGGGAATTTAACATTTTTCCCCCTTTATAATAGCATGTAACCTATGAATGAAATTATGGGAGAACATTGCATATTTAAAACTGTAATAATTGCTTGTCAAACCCTAATTAATACATTTATAGATACATATTGTAGAGCTTCATACATGCTATAGGTTTATGACAATACCTAATTTTTTTGAAGTTGTGACCATCTCAATCCAAGCGCTAATTTTACATTTTCAGCTCTTCCATCTGAGTCCAATTAAATCTCATTTTCTCACGTAAACCAGTGAATATTAGCAAGACTTAAGATATTTATATGACTGGAGGTCAAATTTTTATGGTTAATGTGGAATATGTTTGGAAAATTGTAAATTTAATTGAAGCCTTTAAAAACATGTAGTATTGAAATATTGTACAGACATATGGTATATGCTGACAGTATCCTTAATCTTTGAACTGTTGGTAGCAGTGATATGTTTTCTCCGTACATCGATTGTGTATAATGTAAGTACATCCTGTATAAGTTGGTTTGGTTTCAAGAGGACAAGGAAGGGGGAGTGCTGGTTTTGACCGACCGCACGTGAGTGACAAAACTTTGTGAAAGATTGCGCCGGCCTCAAGCACGTCAAGATCGCCTTCTATGTAGACAGCATTCCTCACATGACATGCTCCCTTCTTCACATCAAAGCGTCACAAACACACACGGCAAATAAATCCCCCACATGTATCCTAGCCTTTTCCATTCAACATATTCTAAATCATCCCATTCATTTCTTCCTCAATCGCTCTCTTTCTATTTTCAAATCTTATACCAGTCTTATCACTAGTTAAATTATAAATTAAATATGTGTACTTAATGTCAAACATTCTAACCGGATATTATATAGTTTATAGAAAAACACCTAAAGAAAGTGCTGTTACGTCTCACTTTCTGTGAACTATATGAAAATCTGATCAATACTCTTCCGACCTATTCAAACTGTGATATTTCAGAAATGACTACTTCAAATGGCATTATCGCTTAAAATATTTATTTTGGCCGCCGTAGCATAGTGGTTAAGGCACTGAGCTACAAGCCGGAGGGTCGAGGGTTCAAGTCCCGTTGGGGTCAAGATTTTTAAACTGATCCAAAACCCTCTGGCGGCACTATGGCCCTGGGGTCGACCCAGCCTCTAACGTAAATGAGTACCAGACGCTTGTTCTGGGGGTAAAGGCGGCCGTCACGCAGGGCTGACAACCCGGCTGACATAAAGTGCCGATTGTCTAGAAAAAGTGGGAGCCTTAACCTCCTACTACCCCAAGGTCCTCCGGGCCTGTTGTGGGATCACTTTACTTTACCTATAAATATATTACATCTAGTACTTCTGCAACTGTCTTCCAGACAATTTAAAAGGATATGAAGTTTTTTTAAAGATGTTTAAATTTTTTACAGATTATATATTGTATTGACGTAGACTTTCAAGGGCGGAATTGCTATGATGATCTTGAAGATTTTCGGGCTGTAGGCCGTGGTCGTGAGGCTTGTAGTTCCCCGACGTTGCGCCAGAGACTGCGTCTGGCATCCTCAAGACAACCCTTGATAATGCCAGATGCAGTCTCTGCCGAAACGTCGGGGAACTACATGCCTCGCGACGACGGCCTACAGCCCGAAAGTCTTCAAGATCATCATAGATTATATTCTTTCACTAGAATGAACAAAACATTTTATGCTATAGGCCTATTACGATACAGGTGTTAAAAGGACTATTTAACTCATACCCAAATGGTAGTCAATGACCAATCATGTTTCAATGAATTTTGTTTTACAACCAATGGCAATCGTGTTACACCTCGCTCTTTATTGATTTCTCTTTATCAGCTCCTGCTTTTGTGATAAAGAAAGCTCCTTCTTTTTAATATTATGAACGGGTCAGAGTATTATTTTTCTCCAACAAATACATTGAATATAGCAAATGATCAACCTGCAGGAAGAAGAAAACCAGGACGTCCACTCAAAAGACTTCTGGATGGTGTTTCTCTTGAGGCCGAAACAGGTCAACAAATGGCCTAAATTCGTGAATGTACTATGATGATGATGATGATGAACAGAATCCGTTATTTTTATTTTCCTAAATTAAATTAATACGTATAATGTTGACTATAATATACAGTTTGATGTGTTTTGTTGTTTCTCCACTGGGGTGATTCTTACAATATTGCGTTCCTATATGGTAATAAATAATATGATCAAGTTGCAGTGAATACATAACCTCTCATTTCTGATTTGTTTTCAAACATCGCCGTGTACATTAAATATATACGTATTTTAAAATACCGGTAACTATATTTAAATAAGATTTTTGAGTAAACTGCTTACCTTCATTCGTTAAATAGTCCTAACAAATGCCACTCTTAATTTTGAGCAGGGAGTACTCGGAACGAGACGAGACCGTAAATCAGAACTAGCAACCCTTCGAACATAACAATATCAATGTTATTTTTAGATAATCTAAACATTATAGATACATTATAGAATTTAATGGCTAATTATATCTACTTCGCGGTTTTAAAGTTGTATTTATTCTATTGAATCAGTGCTGACAATATGACGACTTACACAACTATAATATTACATAAAGATGGCTGCGATAATAATACATAACTGTTATAACATTCTATTTAAACAATACTCGTAGTACTAATTTTTGAACTGAATTTATATTTTGAATAATCTGAAATGATGATTATACAATTGTTAAAATTTGAGATAGTAATTCATCCAGTAGAAGGGTAAAAGTAGAATTTTTGATTATGTAATCATAAAATCATTACATTGTTTTGAATCGATGTCGTAGGAAGAATTTGTCAAGCAATTCTCTTCTTGCTTTTATTTTCATATATTTCATATCATTTTGATATACTCGTAGCTCTCAGCAACTCAAGATGATTTCCAAGTTGCAAGAAGTTTATAAAGTTGTACATTATTAATTTTTTAAGTGTTGTTACATTTATTCCCTCGTTTTATTATTTTCACACTTTGTGTTTATATAAAACCAATATGGTAATGTAATGTAGATAGACTAGTGAAAGCAGGATTTTTAACAGATAGTGAACGTTTTAAATTTGGTACTGCCGATAGGTTTACGCAAGTTTAAAACTCTTGACTCGTTGGAAATCGAACCAGCGAACTTCAGGCTTATAGCGCATCGGCATACCAAAACCGTGCTACAAATTACACACAAGATAATTTACATTTATCTGAACGTAAATTGTATGAATGGATTTGCTAAATGTTATCCTTTATTTATAGGTTTATCAATAAATTAAAAATCGTATTAAAGTTCAGTTCATAATTATGGTTTCTGTGATAAGCCTAACTTTTTCTTCACTTTTCAGATAATCGTTTTTCGTAATTTTAAGTAAAATTTATATTTTGTAGATGAAATATGGTGCCTGAGTGTACCTACTTTAAACAACTCTCTAGTTAAAGAATGAGAAACTTCACGTAATCCAGTGTAACAAACGTCATTGATTTTTTTTGGAAACCTGATTGACGTTATGTGGTATCAATAGTCATTTATGGGAGGTAAGAATGATTTTTTAAATAATCGGAGATATATTTTGACCAAGCCAAGGCAAAAATAGACTATGAGACTATCCAAGTGTCCCAAATTTCATATATTTGTTTCCTCTCATTGATTCTAAATACAGTTATTTATGATAGAATATCTTAATTATATATCATTAAATGGGTCGACTTTCTCATTTACATAATTAGTGTTTATCATAAGCAATGTCACGTGTGAATTTATGTAGATAATTTGGAAATCAAGAGTGGCATTTGTTAGGACTATTTAACGAATAAAATTAAGCTGTTATACACAAATCAATATTTAAATATAGTTATTTTAAAGTATTTATATATTTAATGTAAACGGCGATGTTTGAAAACAAATGACAAAAGATTGGTACGCCTCATTTCCTTCTTTTGTTCGTCACTGCAACCAGATCATATTACATATTGCCAAAGGAACGCAGTATTGTAAGAATGCACTCTAGTGGAGAAAAAATGAAACACCACAAACTGTATATTAATTGATTTCTGATGTCCTATGATGTAAACATGACAATTATATTTTTCTGGGAAAAATACATTTAAGAAGGTGCAAACAGTGGTTTCTTTTTTGGTGGTATAATCAATTGCTACAAATGTTTTGATATTAACTCCCGCATGTGGTATGTGTTGACATTCATGCACTATATATACAATCTGGTAGCCGTATTTCTTGGTGAGTCAGTCACTGCAAAATAATGCTATGACATATTCAGAATGTTAAAAAGGATGCGCTTTCTTTATTATGATAAACTTTAGTTGGTAAATTCTAGGCGAAACACGACTGTGATTGGTTGTAAATAAAACAATCATTGTAACGTGATTGGTCATTGACTCCCATTTGGGGCATGAGTTAGATAGTCATAATAATGTTTGTTGCAATGGAAGAGAAGATGTTTTTATAATATAAAATAGGTCTGCAGGGATTGTGAATAATTTTAATGATGATAAAATGAAGTGTGAGAACGCAGAAGAGGCCGCGAGTGGACAATATCACTTTATACTTCCGGAGAAGTCAATGAAAATATATGATATTGCGTATGTGTTTCAAGTCCCTCATCCTAAAGAGTAAGATTAACTCACATCCCTCGGGTGGTAAATTCCATTTACTCGTAAATACAGAAAACGAAATACTACAATTACCATAGTACGATTTGGAAACTAACGTTATTTTTAAAGTTTATGAAGAAAGAATGGCGGTTGTAAGGATGGTATACGTCAATTTTCACCGCGTGTCTTGTTTGCCCACTATATGTATTGCAATATCTTGAAAGATATATCCCAGTGCGGATTTTAAAATCTCCTGCGAGCGTTGTAAACATTTTAAAATATATATGAAAAAGAATCAATGAGTAGGCTAATAAAAAGTGAAATTTATTGCATTTGAATACAGAATTGTGAGCAGATAGTGCACGAGGTTTAAGAGAAAGAGTTTCAAAATGCACATCTTAATCACAGCATTCGTCCAGTACGTTACAAAAAAAAATAGCAGTACTTACTTGTTGTGCAGAACAAACATATTTGTAATGAAATTTCAGAGAAAGATAAATATTTGCGGAATGGGAAGCCGTGATTAGTTGCCAGATAAAGTATTCATACTGCGCACACATTGCAAGAGTCAACATTGTTAGCCAGTGCAGGGTTATTGTTTTCACATTCACCGCTCCCATATTGTACCAGTTTTACTTCTATTGCAATATCAAGTCTGATAAAAATATTTTATAATACACTTACACAACGTTTCACTCTTTGTAATGTTGGTACTAGGTCCTGACATTAATTTAATTGCAATTAAATTTACGGTAATAACCTCATTTTAATATTTTTTCTGCATTACATTATCATACCAATTATACACCGTGTCCCATTCAAACCTCCCACATTTTACTTAATCATAACTCTCAAAGTATGCGGAATTATGAAATCAGGTTGGTATTAAAAGAACGGGAAACTCAAATAATTTTTGCTTTCATTGTTGTAGTTAATTCATCTGTCGCATGTTGGACAATAATGACATAACCCAAAATGGCGACTCCTCAGTAACGAGCACAAACTATTTTCTGGTATGCAGAGACGAAGTCAATAATTACTAGTGCAAATAAATTACCGAAGAGAATATGGAGGAAATGCACCTGATGGGTAGTCCATTAAGGCATGGCTTGAGAGGTTTCAGGCGACTGGAAGCGTTAAAAAAGAATCAGAAGGTGCTCGTACACGTGTTCCAGATGAAATGATTGAAGAAGTTAGAGCAGGATAGAGGTGTTTTAGTGTGTGGCAATTAACATTTTTCGAGTTTCTGTTTCGTTTAAAACCGGCCTCATTTCATAATTCCGCATACTTTGTTAGTTATGATTATTTAAAATGTGGGAGGTTTGAATGAGACACCCTGTATTAAAAATATTTAAGTGAAATATAAAACGTTAGATATCTAGTTAAACAATATAAATGCGAAATGTTCCCTTTCAGTTTAACAGACGAAAAATTATGATCATTTAAAAATAAGTGCTAAGAAAGTTTTTAGACTAAATAAAGACGAACAAGCAGATAAGTGGAGTAACTACACAACTTTTGAGGAACATTTCGTTCCGTTTAGGGTATTGTTAAACATTTAAAACAATAAAATTTGTACCAGCTGTGGCAGTCGTCCTCAAAAAATTATTTAAAATTATAATAATAATTTATAAATTATATTATATAAAATTATTTAAAAAGCTGAATATTTTATACAAATAAAATGTGTTGAGGACGACTTCCTCAACAGGTACAAATTTTATTGTTTTAAATATTTAGCTACATAACTGAACTATCTGATCTTCGTGAAAAACCGGATGTAAAAAGTCTCGTAGATAAAGATAGACCATATAAGTAGCACGAATGGGTAACGGAAGAGGGAATTCGAAATTCTTTGTAGGAAAACAGGAGGGAAATAAACTAAAAAATAATTCAAGAACGAGTTTGGGGAAAAATACTATGATTTTAGGAAGGTGATTTATAGAGGAAATGTTTGAAAACATATCATAGTATGGTTATATAAAGAGCGCAGATATGAAACTATGAGTTCGATAACGGCAATGAGTTAATTAAAATTTTAGCTATCTCAAAACTTGCAATTTTTTTAACTACAATTATATAGGTTGTATCATACCTTCTCTGTCGATTCAAATAAGAATATGCCATAGATGTGAGCAGAGGTGACACAAATATCAACAATATTCTCTCAGGTAGTATT
The DNA here is from genome assembly GCA_030220185.1 of Diploptera punctata. NCBI lineage: Eukaryota > Metazoa > Arthropoda > Insecta > Blattodea > Blaberidae > Diploptera > Diploptera punctata. Next base: position 1,474,425 of record JASPKZ010010239.1, on the reverse strand, counting down.
CACATTTATGTAAGCTCCAAATTAAAAAAAGCCTCCTTACTTAATTATCAACTTTATATAATGTTGCAATATGACCAAAACTTTATTTTTCTACATCTGTAAGCGTAAAAAAAATCTGTTTCATTATATATGTCTCCTTCTATGATAATTTTACTTTGTCGTGGTAAAGTGATTTGCGAGTTTACATGACCCCGATAGTTATGATGGCGGTATGACTGATATCAGAATGGTTATCCACGCCGGAGATGTCAAAATAGGGCAGACGACAAAAGTTCGTTGGTTGAAAGACTGACATTCTTTCATCGTGGAAATATAACCGTCAAGAAACGAGGTCGTGGGATCCACTGTAGTATTTTTTTCTGGAAGTGAAGCAGTCAATTCCGGAATCGTACGTTTCAGTGACACTTGCCATCCTAAATTTTGTACAAAAAAAGTTAAAATAAAATAAAACTATTATTTATAAAATACCTAAGGACAATAGTTACAAACACTAATGAGTTACACAAAGTAATTAAACATAGGCTCATTTCTGAAAATGTATGCTATTTTAATTAGAGGAACTCTTGTCGTCCGAACTTCACTCAATAATATTAAACCGATTATTTAACTCAAGCCCCAAATGGGAGTCAATGACCAATCACATTTCAATGATTTTTTATTTACAACCAATCACAGTCGTGTTTCGTCTCGAATTTATGAACCAAAGTTCATCATACTAAAGAAAGCTCCTCATTTTTAACATTCTGAATAGGTCATAGCATTATTTTGCAGCGACTGACTCCCTAAGAAATACGGCTACCAGATTGTATATATAGTGCATGAATGTCAGCAGATAGCGCATGCGGGAGATAATATAAACACATTTGTAGGAATTGATTATACCACAAAAAAATAAACCACTGTTTGCACTTTCTTAAACGAATTATTTTCCAGGAAATTACGTTGCAGAAGAATATAATTTTCATATTTACATCAGAAATTAATTAATACCTATAATATCGGTTATAAATTTCTCCATTAGAGTGCATTCTTACAATATTGCGATCCTTTGGCAATATATAATATGATTTGGTTGCAGTGATGAACAAAAGAAGCAAATGAAGCGTACCAATCGTTTCTCATTTGTTTTCAAACATCGCCGTTTACATTAAATATATAAATATTTTAAAATAACTATAGTTAAATAATGATTTGTGAGTAAACAGCTTAATTTTATTCGTTAAATAGTACTAAGAAATGCCACTCTTGATTTCCTAATTCTCCAGATAAATTGGAAATCACTCGTGGCATTACTTATGAAAAAAAAATATGTAGAACTGATAATTTCCCAGTTATACCGATGCGAAATATATACTCTTTAACGGAAGAGAAAAGATTACGAGTATTTGTTAATAAGGTTCTTAAGTTAATTTTTGATGGTGGAAGAACAAACAGATGAATGGAAACGACTGATACAACAGTGAGCTGCATGATCTTCATGGGAAATCTGTTATAATAAACAAAGTTGAGTCTCATAGATTGTGGTGGACAGGATATGTGACACAAATGGGTGTAAAAGAGGATCATCGAAATTTCTTGTAAGGAAAGAGCTCAGTTGGTCGTCCAAGAATGAGGTTGGAGTATAACATAGACCGTGATTTGTATATGCATATACCCCATATGTACCGCTCACTAGACAGGTGCTCACAAGAGGAAGTTTCTGAACCCTCTAACTTAGTTACATTTTTACCTAATTATGTCAACGTGTGACATGTGGTTTTAACATCAGTCCCAGTGAGACATCTAGTAGGCAGCTAAGGTAGCCAATTATTTGAACAGTTGCAGGTAAGTTAAATTTTGCCCAGATAGCTTTTTATTCAGGCTTGTGGTTCTTTTACGAGCCTGAAAATTTTCAGACTTGACACACATGACTTGAAGTCCTTCGCGGAGGACTTGTCCCATCGATTTTTCCATTCTAAAAATTAATCGTCCCCGGCCGGGTTTGAATCCGTGACCCCCGAGACTAGAGGCAAAAACATAACCACTAGACCACCGCGGTCGACTAACCATGTTTTCATGAAAACTGAATTATACAGAGGAATGATTGGGAAACATTAGTTCAAAGTGTTAACGTAAGGCCCACAGGAGCACATGTCTGCAAATTAGATAAATGCAATGACTTAGTTAACATTGAGGATGCCAAACAGTAATAATATTTTCTATAAACCAACAAGAAACTTAAGGCATTACTAGGTATTTGGGATACAGTACGTTTCAATAAACTCTCTTCCAACTAAATTTAGAAAACAAAAACTATTATTAATTATTCAAGTCTTCCGACTTCAAAGAACATCCGCGAATATGAACGGCTCTAAGCGAAACACAATTGGATAAAACTGAGTCTATTTAGAGCTCTCGCCAAAAAAAAACATTATATAAACGAAGGTAACGTTAATAATCAATTTATATTCACCGATATTGAAAGAAGCATTTTATCGATTGAAACTCGTCAAGTCGTCCATGAACCATATCTAGTTCTATGGCAGTCATACGAATATTTCGAAATTAAGTAAAAAGGGTATATTTTTTGCCCCAAAAATATTCTGCCTAACGCTATAAATCACGGAGAAGGTCAGAATTTAACTTCGCAACTGAAAGATTTCATAAACAGAGAATGCAATTGGATTGAAATTTTATCTGGATAAAATTCCTTGTTATTGATATTGGACTATATTCTATAAAAACATTAACAATACTCACGGTTTTGTTTATTTATTATTTACGCTTTAGTCTGATAATATCATATATACATTTTAAATAAAATCTTGTACTCATTTTCGAATAAATATTTTTCCCTGTTAAACAATTACATTTATTTTGTGTCTTTTGTAGTTTCAATTTTATCTACTCTATCTTTTATTTCTTAAGTTTAGAATAAATCAATACATATTTAATACAGTAATTATACTGATTGTTTATTATGTAATATCCCGCACCGTAGCCGAGTTAATTTAAGCATCATGCCGCAGTGCGGAGCAACGAAACCTGCGCTGGTTCATGTTCCTATGGGGAAAGAAATTATCTCATGGAATTTTGGCCAGTATGAGACGATGCCCACCTAGCATCGTGAGGAATTTGGGTACCTACAATTATTAGCGACTTCAGTTAGAGATAAACAGTTGTAAGGGCTGCGGGGACCCAACATGTTGATCAGATGCCACTTTTATATATTTTTAGATGGCTAATCGCTTTGATTGATTTGGTCTTTTAGCATTTTGTTTTTTTTTCTAATGTGTGGGGAGCTGGCCCACAGCATAAACCCCCAACCTGGAGGACCAGGAAAATTTCTGTCTGGGTTTTCCTCCCATAGCCTTTGAAGATCTCTCTTCACCGCAAGGCAGCGTTTCTCTATTTCCCTTAGAGATAGGGTTGCCTCTTCCGCCAGATCCGCCGTGATGAAGGACTCCTTCTGCGCCGACTCTGCCGTTGAGGTCTTCACCGTAACCCTGGCTAGGGGCCCTTACAGAGCCAACTGAACCCTGGTTTTTTTAACGAGGTTGTTACTCCTCCCCCTCCTCCTTACGAAGAAGTGCCAGAAAGTCTAAATTAGAACGTGTCACAAATAAGGAAATTAGAAACATAATGGAAGCAGAAGAAAGCATAATTGAAAGAATTGAGGAAAAGGAATTAAAGTGGTTAGGACATGTTTTAAGAATGGAAGATGAGCGATGGCCGAAGCAGCTATATGAATGGCATCCGAACAAAAAGAAGAAAAGAGGAAGACCAAGGTTAACATGGAAGGAAAACATGAAGACAGTAATGCAAGCTAGAGGGCTAAGCATCGAAGATGCCCAAGACCGTAGGCTTTGGAGGTTTGGCACGGGAAGACGGCAGCAGCTGTAAAAACCCGAAGATAGATGGATAGATGGCTAATCGCTCAACTCTGTGAGTAATATATTTATGCGGATGTGACTCAGCAGCGGCTCGTATGTGAAGAGCCTTCTGGCTCTATTCAGCCACTGCGTTCTTCTTTTTATTAAAAAACATATTATTGCACATAATTGTGAAGTGACTCACATGGAGAGCGTTCAGATTTTAATACTGCTTAAGTATTGCTAATTACAGGAAATTATTCACAAAATAAGTTGATCACAAAACAACCTTAGATCTCGTGTTCAAATTTGTCATAATATATTTAACATTTGCTAATACCCGGCGTGCCTACGCCTAAATAATTTAAATGTGTTTTTACGAGGTTGACTTAAGCCGATATTCAAGAACCAAGCTTTCCGCGAAGAGCGACTCCCAGCCCTTCTCTCCGTGGTTTCCGTATGTTTAGTTGAATAAGTAAAAATAAAAATAATTATAAATTTACATCGTAATTATTTTTAGATACCCCGTGCTGATTACCTGGCTGAGGCTCTCATCTTTCATTGTGTTCCCGGAAACATTTTTTAATAAATATCTTGCCAGCACATGATGTTGAATAGAGTGAGCCAGTTGAGTAGGTTGTGCATGACCCACATAATTAACCACGGAGAGAAGGGCTGGGAGTCGCTCTTCGCGGAAAGCTTGGTTCTTGAATATCGGCTTAAGTCAACCTCGAGTCTTCAGAACTATCATGTCAAGGATGTATTTAGGACCGTCAGCTCAGAGATATGAATTTTTTAAATGCCGAAAACGAGTTAAAACGCTGCGGCCTGAAGTGTATTATTAATACTTTAATTAATATGTTAATTATTTTTTAAATTAATGATTATACAAATCTGTGAAGAGAAAACATATAATGAACTTATAAAATGTTAATAACGGCTCCCGAATTTAAGCGTGAAGCTAAATCTGTTTTCAAAACACATAGCGTAACTAAAAGAACGAATTCTATTTTCTTCAATTATGAAAATTCATTTTCTCTTTATCAACGAATTTTAATAAGCCCAAGTTCGAGAATATTTCTCTCAATACAAACACTCAGAATAAAACTGAAAATTATAATCATACATAGGCCTACAAAAATTTACCTGAGGTAATTAGTCATCGATTTCTACCCATAAGTAGTTTATTCACTGCTAATTCAGCATTCTCTCCTGCTTATATTTTCTATTCGGGTCTGCATAAGATCCATTTATCTATTAGTTAAGTATCATTTTATATATTCTTTCTAAAGACATTTATTACATCAACCATTCTTTCGAGTGAACCTTTCAAGAAGCAGTTCTTTTAGAGCCAATCACCCAACCATTTTCTTTCACACACTGTGTTTTTTAAAACTTAAGTATCTCATTTTGTGAGTCTCCAATAAAAAAAATAATAATAATAATTATTCTTCTTCTTCTTCCTCTATGCATGAAAGCTGGTAGCTTGTTGCGTGTTCATTCGCAACAGGTCCGGGTATGGTGAAGTCCTTCCATCGTAATTGTGGTCGTCCTAAAGGCCTTTTCTGCTGAGGTGTCCAGTCACGTATTTTCTTCACTAATCTATTGTTCTCCATTCTATCTATGTGATCGTTCCAATTAAGTCATCTATCATTTATCCAGAAGTTTATTATATATAATAATAATAATAATAATAATAATAATAATAATAATAATAATAATAATAATAATAATAATAATATTAATAATATTAATAATAATAATAATCATCCGTGCCTGGTTAGCTTACATGGGGGGTTGATAAAGTAATACATGAATGGCGTAAACAGAAAACAATTTTTAAATGTAATCAACCAATCATATTAGGAAGAGGAAAATTGAAGATTGATTGTCTAGCATATGCTGATGATCTAGCAATCTTAACCCGTGACGTTGTAACAGCACAAAAACAGATTGAATTATTAAATGACATTGCAGAGAAAGTTGGTCTGCAGATTTCTTTTGAAAAAACAGAATATATTTCATGCAATAAACAAGCACCAAAATACCTGGAAACCAAATATAGAAAAATTAAACGACTTTCAAAATTTAAATATCTTGGTGAAATAATTCTGGAAAATGGAATTGAAACTAAAGCCAATAAAAGTATATGCCAAAAAATGGAAACAGCATTTCGGCTTACTCACAACACTTATAATAAAACATGCATATCTCTACATACAAAATTACGACACTATAACACTGTAATTAAACCAGAATGCCTGTATGGGGAAGAAACAATTTTGAACAGAAAAAAATATATCGAATATATAGTGAAAAGAGAATGGAAAATTATAAGAAATGTTTTAGGTCCACAAGTCATAGGTGAAGCATTTAGACTCAGAAGTAAAAAGGAAATAAAAATATATACAGACATTCACAGTGATATTAGAAAAAGAAGATTAAAATTTTATCGCCATATTAAAAGAATGAACTCAAATAGACTTACAAAACAGATAATGGAATTCTACGAAAACAGAAGTAAAGCTCCAGTGGATACTATGAAGTGGATTTGATGAAGTCAAAAAGGACTTAAAATTAGCAGGAATTACTAAAGAAGATATCCCAAACAGAGATATATTTATAATTAAGGTGAATAAGTAGCAAGTTGACCAAGAGGACAAACCGTAGAAATAAACTGGAACAACTTGGACAGATGATAGAAAACAAGCTCATACTCGTAGCAAATGAATGAAAGAAATTTGGGCTCAAAGGAAACGCCTCTAAGTACTTTGCGCAGTCCTACATGGGCTCGTCCGCAATAAAAAATATAATAATAATAATAACAATAATAATAATAATAATAATAATAAACCAACGATAATATCGAAGCTGTAGTTTCATGGCCGCGCGGATATACTTGCTCCCCACACATCTCTACCCTGAGCTAATGTTTTCAAATAATCTCTCCTGTAAATTTACTTCCTTCAAAACATGCTTAATGTTATTTTCCCACCACATTCTTGGAGGCTTTCCACCTGTTTCTCCCACAAGTATTTTCCACGCTCCACTTTCATTCCCAATTGTGCCACATGTCCTGTACATCGCTGTTTACGAGACTTGACTATTCGTGTTGTAAATTATTTCCCATAAAGATCATGTAGCTCACTGTTATGAAGTCATCTCCATTTGCCTGCCTGCTCACCACTCTTTAGTCCAACTTGTTTCTCAAATAATCGTAATCTTCCCCACCTTAAAATAAGAGTCCATGTTTCACGTCCATATAATGTAACTGGGAGAATAAAATGTCATGTACTAACAGTTCCATTTTTTGGAGAAAATTTGGTACCATAACAGTCTCTATAATATAGTATAAATTTATATAATTGAGCCAGTGTTTAATATCTTTATGTACTTCACTCTAATTGTAATTACTGCTCCTAGTTATTCAAAATTTCTCTCACTCATTTTACATTAACTATACATTTTTATATGTATGACATATGTGCTCAGTTGTTAGAGGACGATAGTATTTTATACCTTTACCGCAAGAAGCTGGACGAAAAGTCATTGAAAATACATTTGATATTCCTGAAAACCAATATCAGTATATTGTCGAAAAGATACACATGGCTGCTAGGGAAGCTTTGGGATAAAAGGAAATGGAGAATAAGAAAAATAATTTTTGGAATAAGGAAATTAAGAATGATGTACACAATAAAAAAGAAATATCTTAAATCGTTAAGAACAAAAAAATTCACGGACAAAGTTGAGTATAAAAACGTACAAGCAAAGGTAAAGGAAGAAGGTGACAGAACAAAATAATAAATATTGAAAAAAAAAACGTGTCAGAGAATTGAGAGCTATTTTGAGGGAAAAAGGTGTTCAGAAGCGTGGAGGACTTCGAAACATTTATTAAGCCAGGACATAATAAAATCAATATTCAGAGAATTTCTTTAAATTAATGAAAATTATATTTTAGCAAGCTATTGACTGAAGATCATTCGGAATTTTTGAATGGAATTGTAGAGAACACTCATGATCAAAACAGAACGAGTATATATTTAGATATTGAGACAGTAGAGACAGCAATTTGAAGTTTAGAAAATGGAACGGCTTGTGAAGAAGAATGAGTACAAGCCAGAATTAATAAAATATGGTACAAGGAAATTATTTGAATTGTTATGGAGCCTCTTTTTAAAGATGCATAAACGGAGAAGATGTACCAGTAAAATGGAAAATTGGGTTGATATCAAAGTTAAAACATTTTAAGTAAAATTTTAACATACTTAAATTAATAACAATTTTTAAATGCAATAAATGTAGAGGAATCGCTGTAATGAACGTTTGTAGCCGTATATGTGGAAAAATAATCAAATACTATTTGGAAGAAAATTATAAACATAAGGATAATTAAGTACAAGCAGGATTTAGGTCTCAGAGATCTATAAATGATCGCACATTTATGGTAAAACAATTGATTGAAAATACTAATAATAACAACTAACAAGTTCATTTCACATTTGTGGATTTAGAAAAGTCATATGACACCGAACCTTTACAAAAGTTGTGGGAAGCATTAGAAGATATGGCCATAAACGATAGAATTTATTAATGCAATACAAATTTGTATAAAAATGCAATATCTAAAATTAAAATTGAAAAATGTATATCAGAAGACATTAAAGTAACAAAAGGTCTTCGTCAATGTTGTAGCATATCGCCCACATTATTTAAGATATTTAAACATAAAGCAATGACAAACTATAACAAACAATGTTCAGGAATGTGAGTAGCAATAACATACAGTGGAGGAAATTGGTATAAAGCCACTTGTTAAAAGGGTTAACACAAGTTTATTTACTCTTTCTTTGGCATTTTTCTATATTAACTTAGGAGGTGATTGAGTATAAAACACACACACAAATAATGTCAAAATTAATTATCCATTTCCGTCCAAAAAAGTACATGAAAACTGAAACCATTCTCACATATGGGTGGAAATTAGTATAAAGGCACTTTGTGTATTTCACAGATTAAACCAAAAAGACTGAGCGCAAAGTTTACAACAAAGTTCTAAAATTTAGTTAAACCTCCATTGTTGTTAATTACTTGGAAGATTCTCTTTGGCATTGACTTGATGAGGGTGTTTATTTCTTCCACTGAGATTGAAGCCCACTCTTCCTGAATAATATTTTTCTGCTCAGTCACTGTCCCAAACTGCCGTCCATTGCGATACACACGCCTTGCCAGGATCCCCCATAAGTTCTCAATCGGGTTTAAATCAGGACTTCTGACTGGCCACGTCAAAAGTGGTATTTCTTTCTTCCTGAACCACTCCTTTGATTTGGCAGACACGTGAATGGAAGCATTATCTGGCTGAAAAATTAGATCTTCGCCAAATTCCTCATACATTCGTATCAATTAGGACTCCAGAAGCTCCTCAGTGTAGGACTCAGAATTCATCTTGGTGCGTATCCATGCTATTTTTGATCTTCCTTTAAAGCAGAATGCTGCCCAAATCATAACGCCTCCACCACCGAAGTTTCTACTCATTCTAACTTGCTCTTCAGTACGGAGGTCGTTCCAGTAATACTGAAGGCCATCAGGCCCGTCCAGATTAAACTTCTTCTCATCACTGAACATTACTTTATTCCATTCTGAGGTCCAGGACATGTGTTCTTCAGCAAAAGTCATTCTAGCTTTCTTATGTGCATTGTTCAGAGGTAGTTTACTAAGACTTTTTTTTTAATTTTAGGTTCTTGTCTTCTGACAGAATTTGTCTTACTCGTCTGGCTGTTACTGGCAACTTCAAATCAGCCTGGATTTGAGAAGAAAACATACTCTTACCTTTTGCTTTACGTAAAATGAGACGTTTAGTGCGCTCAGACAATTTTCTTGTCCGTCCATATTTCCCGTTTTTTTCATATTGTGAGCCCAGTTTGACAAAATTATCAATGACACATCTTGAAGCCCCAATTTCGTAGGTATTTGTCTATTGGAAAGGCCCATCTCCTTGAAGGCACTAACTCTTGATTTCTCTTCATTTGATAGAGGCTTTCCACGTGGCATTGTACGTACTGCTGACTTGTAACTGATGAACGATGCTCACAGACACGTCGTCTCCATGTAATTGCAGTGTTTTGTTTACATTTATGTCTCTGTAAGAGCCAGAAGTTGACCTGGCTTTATACCGATTTCCACCCCTAGGACAGCGTTTTCTTAGATTTTACGTATTATTTACATATATAATAAATACAAAATGAGGAGACCTGTATGAAATTATATCCAAGTTAATTATATGTAATCTATAACACACATACGGTATTTGCATAAATATTTCAGCTTTTACTACTAAACGTTAGTGGCTTTATACCAATTTCCTCCACTGTATACACTGTTATTTGCGGATGACCAGATAATAATTGCTCAAGAATATGAAGACATGGAGTTTATGTTTAGAAAATTATTGGACGAGTACGATAACTGGGATTTGAAAATAAATTTAGAAAAAAAAGCATTTTATATGGGATGTGGAGCCGAAACCGAAGATTTGACACTAGAAGATCAAGAGGGGTATATTAGAGGATGTGAAGAATTTGAGTATCTGGGAGTAAAAGTAGAAAAAGAGGATAAGCAAGAAAGTGATATTAAGAACAGAATAAAATAAAGGTAGGCAATAACAGCAATGATGAATGGAGTCTTACGGAACAGACATATAACGAGAAAAAAGTTACAAATATATAATTCAATAGTGAGAATTACTGTCATATGTAGAGCTGAAGTTTGGAAATTCAACAAAAACTTAGAAAAAAACTTATGTAGATGGACATCGATTCTTGAGGAGAGAAGTAAGATGTTCAAAATAAGAACGTGATTTATCTTACAAGTGAAAATAATTGGATTTACACATACATGTATTTTATATTATAACAAAAATATTTATTAGAAAAAAGAAACATTTCAATAATTAACCACGAATTAAAATTAATTATTACTACTAATTGGTTTCACTAATGTTTTGTTGAAAATATTAAATAAATTGCATAAACGTATCATAGAGCTTCCATGCAAACGACAACTATTTGTTTTATGGCAATTGCTTATAAAGTTTGTAACTATCCTATAAAGCAGCTTAAAATTATCTTAGTTACATAATTTTATGTTTTAGATTAGTTTTTATGTTAGTCTTAGATTAGTTTAGATTAATTAGATTAATTTACAAATAATGTATAATTTACAGAAATGATAATTAATTATCTAATGACTAATTAGTGATAATTCTATTCTATTCTATAATAATTCTGCCCGAGAGCAGGTCTTTCACTGCAATCACAGCATGTTCATGCTCTGCTTTGCAGCTTTACTAAGGAAATATAGGTGTGGTAGCTTCCCGTTGCTTTTCAGACCGGTGAGCGAGGAAGATGAAAATGATGATGATCGGATGATTTTTCGGGGACCGTTGGGCCCTAAGCTTCCTGAAATTTGTCTTACAGGCGAGGAAAAACCCCGATAAAACCTCACCCAGAAGCCTGTCCCGACCGGGAATCGAACCCGGGCCCGCTGCGTGACAAGGCAGCACGCTACCTCAATACCACAGCGGTGGACATTAGTGATAAAATGTTATGTAATTTATTTAAATTATTCCGATTTTTAATCTCATTATCTTTCATATAACATTTTAATGTTAATTTAATGTTTACTTAAATATAAGATTTTTACTAATAGCCCAACAGAACACCTATTTAATGGACATATAACGAAGTTATCCAACAAGGGAAATATTTATTAGTCGCCGAACCCTAAGATGGCAGAATCAGGCCACGGCAAATTAAAATAGTTCTAATATTTGTCCAAATCCATGAATATGGTATTTAACTTTGAATATTTAGGCTTAGATTTAAAAATACTGTCATCAACAACATCATCTTCTCTTCGTTCAACTACAGGTTTCCTTTATTGATTGACCTGGCATCCTGTAATTTACATTTTACAAGTTTGGTTCTCCCCTCAATTGTATTCTCAAATTTTGCCTTAAAATTGTTTTAAGGAAATATTCAGTTTCGGTGCAATACTCGCTCTGTGTTTAATTGCAACAGAACACTAAAATGACTAACGAACTATTTAGTAGCTTAAACAACACATTGTTTTCATATCCAGGCATGTCGCCTACTTTATGTATTGTAGGTCTGATTTAAATATTGTTAACAGATTTAGCACTTCGCTTTTTTTTAAGTATTACTCTCAGCGTACTGCATTTTATAGCGTTGCCGTGCGCTTTTGAAATTTGATACAGTTTGATGCAAATTTGAATTGCAGAAGTTGCAGGGGTTAGAATTTGAGAAGCACTTTATAAGAGCGATATGCATGTTTGTAATAAGAGTGAGGTGCATGCCATGGAGATCAAGTGTGGAGTTTGGCAAACTGTCACAGCAGTTCTAATTACACGCAGTGAATGTGACACTACCTCCTCTCATTAGCTGATGTAAAAACTTCTTTGTGATCAATTCAGCCTTTATACAAACATACACCTCCTTAGGGTAACTGCACACTACTAATTCCATGTCTACTAAAAATGTCCTATTACAATTCAACATTCTACACCAGGTACGTTCAACACGACACAATCAAAATGTTAGAATTCTGAGAAAAAATATATTACCTTGTGAAGAAAGGTTATATTCGAATTGGGGAAGTACGTTTAAGAACATAATAATAGTTAACAAATGTTAAGATAACCTGTAGGAAGAAGAAGACCAGGACGTCCACTCAAAAGACTTCTGGATTGTGTTTCTCTTTAGGCGGAAACAGGTCAACAAATGACCTAAATTCGTGAATGTACTATGGTGATGTAATAATAATAGATACTTATACTACTAGTTACAAAAGGAGAGATTCCGTACTAAGATGTTAAAATTAAATAAAAAATATTTTAAAAAAACTAAAAGAACACGCTTTATTAGAAAACTAAAAAATGAAAAATAATTTTAATTTCCAATACGCTTGGGATAAAATTAAGTGGTCAACAAAAAAATCATCTCCAACACATATAGAATAAAATTAGAGTTATCAACAAAAAGAAAATAATTTTACCATCAAAAGCGTGGGGTCCTCTATATAAATTAATATATTTGATAATAAACAGATATTGGGAAAAGTAAGCTCTCTAAGAAGAAAATGTAAAAATCATAAAAATCACCCCACGCTTTTGATGGTAAAATTATTTTCTTTTTGTTGATAACTCTAATTTTATTCTATATGTGTTGGAGATGATTTTTTTGTTGACCACTTAATTTTATCCCAAGCGTATTGGAAATTAAATTATTTTTCATTTTTCAGTTTTCTAATAAAGCGTGTCCTTTTAGTTTTTTAAAAAATATTTTTTATTTTTTATTTTTTAGTTTTAATATTTTACAGAATAAGATAAAAATTTAAATATCTTTAAATTCGATACTATTGTAGTATGAGCTAAAAGTAGTACTCTTCTATAAAAAAAACCTCCCAGCCGGATTTGAACCAGCGACGTATGGATTACTGAAATTATATACCACTAAGAGTTCACTGCTCTACCAACTGAGCTCTTACAACGATTGAGTAAAAACTCGACAAGTCCGCAACCTATGATACCAGTTTTCATTTTTTTGATTTTCGGATGATTCTGGCCAGGATTTTAGAAACAAAATATGAAATTATTGTATTGTCACGGGTCCTCTACACGTATACAAAGTCTCAAGTCGATCCAATGTTTCTAAGTGGGTGAAAATCGCGTTGAAAGATTCCGTTACATTGATACAAAAACACTTTTTTTTTAATTTTCTGATGATTATGGCCAGGATTTTAGAAAAAAAATGAAATTATTGTATTGTCACGGGTCCTCTAGAAGTATACAAAGTTTCAAGTCGATCCGATGATTTAAAGTGAGTGAAAATCGCGTTGAAAGCTTCCGTAACATAGATAGATAGATAGATAGATAGATAGATAGATAGATAGATAGATAGATAGATAGATAGATAGATAGATAGATAGATAGATAGATAGATAGATAGATATACAGGTCAAGCTAATATAAAGCCTGTAAAAATCATAAAAAGCACCCCACGCTTTTGATGGTAAAATTATTTTCTTTTTGTTGATAACTCTAATTTTATTCTATATGTATTGGAGATGAGTTTTTTGTTGACCACTTTATTTTATCCCAAGCGTATTGGAAATTAAAATTATTTTTGATTTTTTATAGTTTTCTAATAAAGCGGTGTTCTTTTTAGTTTCTTAAAACTATTATTTATTTTTTATTTTTAGTTTTAAAATTTTACAGAATAAGATAAAAATGTAAATATCTTTAAATTTGATACTATTGTAGTATGAGCTAAAAGTAATACTCTTATATAAAAAAAAACCCTCCCAGCCGGATTTGAACCAGTGACGTATGGATTACTCAAATTATATACCACTAAGAGTTCACTGCTCTACCAACTGAGCTCTTACAACGATTGACTGAAAACTCGACAAGTCCGCAACCTATTATACCAGTTTTCATTTTTTTTTTATTTCGGATGATTCTGGCCAGGATTTTAGAAACAAAATATGAAATTATTGTATTGTCACGGGTCCTCTACACGAATACAAAGTTTCAAATCGACCCAATGTTTCTAAGTGGGTGAAAATCGTGTTGAAAGATTCCGTTGCATTGATACAGAAACACTGTTTTTGATTTTCTGATGATTGTTGCCAGGATTTTGGAAAATAAATATGAAATTATTGTATTGTCACGGGTCCTCGACAAGTATACAAAGTTTCAAGTCGATACAATATTTCTAAGTGGGTGAATATCGCGTTGAAAAATTCCGTTACATTGATACAAAAACACTTTTTATGATTTTTTGATGATTATGACCAGGATTTTAGAAAATAAATATGAAATTGTTGTATTGTCACGAGTCCTCTACAAATATACAGAGTTTCAAGTCGATCCAATGTTTCTAAGTGGGTGAAAATCACGTTGAAAGATTCCGTTGCATTGATAAAAAACACTTTTTTAAATTTTCAGATGATTATAGCAAGGATTTTAGAAAAATAAATAAGAAATTATTGTATTGTCACGGGTCCTCTACAAGTATAGGCCCTACATAGTTTCAAGTTGATCCGATGATTTTAAGTGGGTGAAAATCGCGTTGAAAGATTTCGATACATAGATAGATCGATAGATAGATAGATAGATAGATAGAGGTCAAGGTAATATAAAGCGTGTAATTAGAGTTATCAACAAAAAGGAAATAATTTTACCATAAAAAGCGTGGGGTGCTCTATATCAATTAATATATTTGATGGTAAACAGATATTCGTAAAAGTAAGCTCTCTAAGAAGAAAATGTAAAAATCATAAAAAGCACCCCACGCTTTTGACGGTAAAATTTTGTTGATAACTCTAATTTTATTCTATATGTGTTGGAGATGAGATTTTTGTTGACCACTTTATTTTATCCCAAGCGTATTGGAAATTAAAATTATTTTTAATTTCTTAGTTTTCTAATAAAGCTTGTTCTTTTAGTTTTTTTAAAACTATTATTTATTTTTTATTTTTTAGTTTTAATATTTTACAGAATAAGATAAAAATGTAAATATCTTTAAATTCGATACTATTGTAGTATGAGCTAAAAGTAATACTCTTCTATAAAAAAAAAACCCTCCCAGCCGGATTTGAACTAGCGACGTATGGATTACCGAAATTATATACCACTAAGAGTTCACTGCTCTACCAAACTGAGCTCTTACAACGATTGAACGAAAACTCGACAAGTCCACAACCTATTATACCAGTTTTCACTTTTTTGATTTTCGGATGATTCTGGCCAGGATTTTAGAAATAAAATATGAAATTATTGTGTTGTCACGGGTCCTCTACACGTATACAAAGTTTCAAGTCGATCCAATGTTTCTATGTAGGTGAAAATCGTGTTGAAAGATTCCGTTACATTGATACAGAACCACTGTTTTTGATTTTCTGATGATTGTGGCCAGGATTTTGGAAAATAAATATGAAATTATTGTATTGTCACGGGTCCTCGACAAGTATACAAAGTTTCAAGTCATACAATGTTTCTAAGTGGGTGAATATCGCGTTGAAAAATTCCGTTACATTGATACAAAAACACTTTTTTGATTTTCTGATGGTTATGGCCAGGAATTTAGAAAATATATATGACATTTTTGTATTGTCACGGGTCCTCTACAAGTATACTAAGTTTCAAGTCGATCCAATCTTTCTAAGTGGGTGAAAATCGAGTTGAAAGATTCCGTTACATTGATACAAAAACACTTTTTTTTTATTTTCTGATGATTGTGGCCAGGATTTTAGAAAATAAATATGAAATTATTGTATTGTCACGGGTCCTCACAAATATACAAAGTTTCAAGTCGATCCAATGATTTTAAGTGGGTGAAAATCGCGTTGAAAGATTCCGTTACATAGATAGATACAGGTTAAGCTAATATAAAGCGCGTAAAAACGACCGAAGGGAGTGTTCTAAGAGCAGCGATTTATTAAACCTATTTTTATAACGTGTTGTCTACAGTATTTTTCTACGTTCAGAGTATTTTAGTATATGTAATGTATTTAGCATATTTAATGTAATTTATTTATTGTGGAAACGATATGTGTAATGAAATAGGAAGTGGACTTTGGAAGCAAAAAGACACGATAAATCAACAAACATTGTTGTTATATTCTCAAATTTTGGGTGCTAGTTTCATATGTAATAATGAGGGGAGAAGGCAATTTTCACGGTTCACCAAGAAAAAAAAATTAAAAGCAGTGCAAGATGCAACTATTAATATACTTCAGAGAAGTCGAGGGATGTTTATATAAGTAATTATACGTAATTCAAGGATTGGTGAGTTTTACGTTTTGTTGAACCTGTATTTTATGTTTTCTCAGCGTGTTTTGTTAGAATATAAAATATACGTTTTGTTACCTAGTAACTATGAAATAAAGCGTCACTGTTTGTTATAATAGTAGATAAATCAAATTTAATTCAGCTGTCGTACATCATGTTTCTAACTGATTTATTTTTTAATTTTTAATAAAAATAATATATTTGTTTTGCTTAAAAACGGGGTTTCCATCATTTTTTGCACCTTAATGCGTTCTGTCGTACTTACAACAGTGGCGACCATGATTGAAAGATCCATTTCCTAAATTTCGGAGTTGCCAACTTATAAGTAACTAAATAACTATACTGTAATATTACAAATTACCTACCTAGTGCAGGAAGTAAACCCACCGCCCTTTATGTATACTAAATAAATTGTATATAGAAAAATATGTCCAAAACGTGGTGCTAATGTACATTATATGAAAAAAAAATCACTGTATTTTAAATTAACTGAACTTTACTTGAAAAAATATAAAACAATAAAATCGTATTTGCCGCTATTTTATTCCTGATTGTGGTCACGGCCTTCTGTAGTCTCAACTAAATTATTTTCGACATTGGCCAGAATGTTAACGTTAGTCAATTGTTTATAATAAACGCAAATATTTTAAACAAATATATTATTTTACTGTTATTTATTATTTTGAAAGCATTATCGTGCAGAAAAAATAATGTACAACGCACGTATGGGAAATGTTTTACAGAATCTCGGAAATTAAAAACCACTTCCGAACCTCGCATTTTAATATACTATTTTCTAGTTATTGTTGTAATCATTCTGTGTGCAGTGATTGGTACGATAATTGATTCTTTCCATTCATCTGGAAGAGCTTCTTTTCCCAAATCGTACTAAGCAACGAGCGTATTTTGCCCATCAATTTTTCTCCCCCTGATTCTATCAGTCCTGCTGGGATCTCATCTGAACCTGATGCTTTATACATCTTCAATTTTTCAATCGCTATTTCAACCTCTAATGCACTTGGTTCTGCGACTAGCATTTCTCCACTCTGTAAATTATCCTCCTCAATGTCTTGTTCTGTATGTACATTTAATAGCTGATTAAAGTAAATTTTCCATCTATGTAATATACTCCTGGAATCTGCAAACATACCCCCATTTTCATTCCGCATTATGTTTGTTCTAGCCTGAAATCCTTTCTTTTCTATACTAATTCTTCTTCTTCTTCTCCTTCTACTACAAGGTTTAGGCTATGCAGCCTGTTCCGGCGAAGTTAAAAGTGGAATCCATCTTCTACATGGTCGGCCAACATCTCTTGCTCCTCTGGGATTATACAAGAAGGTTCATTTTGGTATTCTTTCGTTGTTCATTCTCATTAAGTGTTCTGTCCATTTCTTATTATTTTCGCTGATTTTATCTTCAATTTTATATATATTTAATTCTTCTCGTATAGTTTCATTCCTATACTAATTCCCTGATATAATTCTCTAATGTTCCTATTTTTGCATTAATTTCAAGATCATTCATCTTCTCTTACAAATATTCCCTCTTTTTACTCTTTAGTAACTTGGTGGTTTCCCGTCTAATACTACCCAATTGCTCTAAATTTACCTCATTTGGCTCGTGTAACTATTTCATTTTTGCTAGCTTTTTTTTCTTTAGAATGTCGGCACATTCTTCATCAAACCATTTTTTGTTTCGCCTCTTTTTCAGACAACCAATGATTTTTTATGCTGACAATTTAATATCTCTTATAGCCTTCCATTCTTTATTTATATCAGATAGTTCTTCGTTTGCCACATTGTCATCTGAAGATTCCAGTACTTCAAATCTATTAGCAATTTTGATTTGGTATTCTTGCCGCATTTCAACATGCTTCAAGTTTTTTTTTAAATCAAATTTTACAGAATCATCTTTAGCGTTTGTTCCTTTCATAAGCGATAACCGTTGTCTGATTTTCACTCTGACCAGATGATGATCCGAATTGCAGTATATCCCTCTAACTGATCTAACACGTGCCAGCGTTTGTCCACTAATACATTATATATTTGGTTCCGATTTTCGCCATCTGGAGAAGTCCAGGTGTATTTATGAATATCCTTATGCTGCAATGTTTTGCTCTTAACAATGAGATTCTTTGATGTGGCGAAGGTGACTAATCTAACCCCATTGTCGTTACTATCTTCATGAAGACTGAATTTGCCTATTGTTGGTTTGAATATATCTTCCCGCCCCACTTTTGCATTAAAATCTCCTAAGACAATTTTCATATGATATCGTGAAAGGCTATCACATAAGCATTCTAATTCTTCATAGAACTCATTTCTGATCTTCTCATCTTTACCTTCTGTGGTGGCATGTACATTTACAATTATAAAATCATGTTGTTTATCCTTTAGAATTATGTATGATATCCTATCACTAAGAAACTTAATATCTCGGATAGCGGATAGGATCCTCCTTCTAACTAAAAAACCGGTTCCAAATGCAGGTATTTCTGCACCCCCATAATATAATGCAAAGCTTCCTGATTCCTGACTACCTTCTCTTGGCCACCTAACTTCCTGTAAAGCGACTATCTCCAAGGGTGATTTATCTAATTCCCGCGTTAATATCTCCAGTGCCCCGCTATTGTATAAAGTCCTAACATTCCATGTTCCTAGGAACATGTCCTATGTTTGAGCCTTTGGCATGGGTTCCCTGAAGTAGTCCCCGCCCGGAGAATGGGGGACTATTTATTTTTATTTATTTATTTTATTTATTTATTTAGCCTGGTGGAGTTAAGGCCATGTGGCGTTCTCTTCCACTCACCAGAACAAGCATATGTTACATATGAATACAAAAAAAATACAATAATAGTCATATAAAACAGGACAAACATATGTTACACATGAATACAAAAAAATTACAATAGTAGTCATATTAGACAGGACAAACATGTTACATATGAATACAAAAAAAAGTTACAATAATAGTTATTGAACAATTCATTATCTGTCATATTGAATAATAATGAAATTAATGTCTAATAATAGAATGAAACTAAATACAATTAAAATTAAATGAATGATACAATGAATAAAAAAGGAATAACAGCTCGAATCTACTATGCATAAAAAGAAGAGAAAAAAAAACACTACAATGAATTAATCTACGCTTTTTATACAAGGCATTAGGCAAATATATTAACAAATCCTAAGTCTATTTTTATTAAATAATGCAAAAACGCATTATTAATTCTTAAAAAGTAGTATTAGTGAGTTGTTTCTGTTAGTGATTTTATTTTCAATTTATTTCTGAAAGATGGTAAAGTTTGGCAGTCTCTGACATAGGGTGGAAGTGAATTCCATGTTCTAGCAAGAGAAACTGTAAAAGATTTCGAATAATAGGTAGTATGATGAGGAGGGATATAAAGGACACTGTGCTCAAGGGATCGGGTATCTAAGTTATGTGTATCAGAGAGTTTAGTGAAGCGGTGTGATAAATAATAAGGTAAAGATGTGTGTAATATGTTATAGAGTAGGCATAGGGAATGGATGGTTCTACGATCTTGAAGACGAAGCCATGACAATTGTTCCAGGGATGGTGAGTAACGTGATCAAATCTACGTATACCACAAATAAAACGTATGCAAGAATTGTGAACACGTTGAAGTCTTTGGGTAAGAACAGTATTTAGGTCAGTAAAAAGAGTATCACAATAATCAAAATGGGGCATTGCGAGTGTTTCTACTAGCATTTTTCTTAGAGAAAACGGTAAACAATTTCTTATACGATTTAATGAGTGTATTATTGAGAAGATAGTTTTGCAAATGTTATTTATTTGTTTATTCCAAATTAGATGTTTATCCAATAAACACTCCTAGATTTTTTACTGTCTCACTATAAGGGATCTGAACCCCATTAAGTGACACATGGAATACTGCATTTGTGTTAATTGAGGATAATAGTCTCTGATGGCCCATAATGATTGCTTGTGTCTTTCTAGGATTTAATTCAAGTCCATATTTATCTGTCCACGCCGTTAGCGAGTCAAGGTCCTCATTAATTTTGGTTACCGCGTCATTTAAAGAATATTTGTCTGAGTGAAGGTAGATCTGCATGTCGTCCGCAAATAAATGATGTTTGCAATGTTTTAGGGAGTCAGATATGTCGTTTATATAGATTGAAAAAAGCAATGGGCCGAGCACCGAGCCCTGTGGAACTCCAGTTTTACGGTAGGTCCAAGAAGAGCGTAATGTAGAATTTCCTACAACATATTGCTGGCGCTCACGAAGGTAGGAGTTGAACCATTGCGTGACACTGTCAGAAAGTGAGAGGTTTTTTTAGTTTAAGCAACAATAAGTCCAAGTCTACCGTGTCAAATGCTTTACTAAAGTCAAGTAGTGTAAGAATAGTAAGTTTTCGATTATCAGATGCTTCGCGTATGTCTTCACATATATTTAGTAGAGCAGTACTATTTGACCTCCGGAAAATTTTACCCTAGTTGAACCCATGTCCGCATTTCTTGACGGTTGTATTTTTACGGTGAAAGATCGTCACTCTTTCGACCAAGGTACTTTTTTCGTCTGGCTTATCACCTTCGACCAGTCCGGCATTGTTAACCCTATCGGCAGCAATGCTAACACCGGCATAGCTCTCAGGAGCATTTAAACACGCAGTAATAATAATAATAATAATAATAATAATAATAATAATAGTAATAGTGATAATAATAATAATAATAATAATAATAATAATAATAATAATAATAGTAATAGTGATAATAATAATAATAATAATAGTAATAGTGATAATAATAATAATAATAATAATAATAATAATAATAATAATATAATAATAATAGCATTGCGAATACTGTATATAATGAAATAAAAATGAAAACATGACACTGTTTACGTTTTAACTTCTCAATATCAGGTTTAATATTCGATATTGCAATGCGCCTGCTCGCTTCCAAATGCCCATCTGTAAGTGGGGAGAGTCCTTTGGATTCAAGTTGTTTCGTCACCGAAAATGACTTCACATACATACGTGTTACCAAATAAAGTTATCATTTTCATTTCGTTATCACGGATATAACTTATTTCATTCGGTAAATACAATTTGTAAAATCAAGAAGTAACACATCACTTAATTTCACCTTCAATTCACTCTTGCTTTAGATATCAATAAACTTCATTTGCAAAATTGCAGGCAATCTTTCAATATTGACATGAAAGGGTAGTGAAAATAATTTATATGATTTTTCAAATTTTCTAGCATCCTAGAATCGGTTATTGAATGATTATTTTACATTTTCCAATATGTCAACATATTTGCCAAAATTATATATGTACAAAACTTTAGTGATTTTGCTCATTGTTGGAAAATTGACAAGTGCTCCAGTTGGTAACTGCGCCTGTCTTACTGCAAGTTTCCTTTCATAACCTTTTATTAAGTAGAACAGATTGTGGATCAGGTGCATTTTGATATTCAGTTCGATTAATATGCTGAACTATATCAACTAGAAATGTCAAATCACTTATCCATTCACTGCTGTCCAAAGTTGTGATTTTTCAAAAAACTGCAAGTTCTTCACGAAGCTTATACACTCGCTTCATCATGTTGCTTCCACTCAGCCATCGACCTTGTATAAAATAGATGACGTCATCATAATCTGCATCCGAATTAGGTAAAAACTCTGAATTGAGAGGTGTCAGCCCTACTGACCGAATATAATTCAACAATTTAATCACTGATTTCATTATATGTTACATTTAAATTGCTTTTGAACAAATATCTTACACATACAAAATACAGTCAAACGCAATGATAACGTGATGGAATTAGGTACAGTCGTTTTTTCCGATCATAGATGGTGCTCTGCCAGTTGACACGCCAATCAAATTATTTAACTCCAATTCTAATTTAATTAGTGCTTCTATAACATTTTCATAAATATCCAATCCTTTAGCTGTGTCCCTCGTTTGCGTTAGATACAAGATTCCTTCCGTAACAATAAAACTGCTCTTAATGCCTCAAATAAATATGCTGAGCTGTCAGGTTTTCGAAACACCCGTGCTCTCGTCGTTAGCAAATGAGAGTTCATTAAATTCAAACTATCTCCAAATTTTCTTCAATATCGATTGCGACGTTTTTCACCCATCTGTTTTCCGTCATACGATTGAGGCTGACTTTAACTACTAAGGATATTTTATCGGGGAAATAATGTGTATCTAACATAGTCTAAACATTCTTTCACCAATTCACTACCTCTGAAGGACTCACTTTGTTAGCATTTTGGAAAATACGTTACTTGTCTTCATAGCTCGTTCTGAATCTTTATTTAACCTCTTAAACAAAACTTGTTGAGTATTAGGATTCCTTTCAAATAGCGCACTTTATCTTTTCTCATTTGTTCCAATCCATTCATTGTATTTGTTTACATGTTCTGCATCATAATGTGCCTATGTTTTGAGATTATACTATTTTAAAACATAAACAGTCTCGATACAAATAAAACATATTATTTTTTCCTCCGTATTCACAAGAAAAGTATAATTTTGTTCACCTCTCCTGAAAGCACCGATATACTTCAGTAATATTGCACTTTATATTTGAAAACATGGTTATCAATATATCACTCACATAAAAAATATTATTACAAACTTTATTAAATTATTTAAAACCAACTCACACTAACAACATTATAAGCTGGAAGTACTAGCTGAGATTACTGATTTAAAGCTGGAAAAATATGCAACTGCAATCTCCATTAATCACGCCAACACATTCAACTCACAGAGCAGATCTAGTGGGCAGTGAACACAATGACGCGCGTAGTACAGAGTAAACCTGTTAAGACTTCATAGTAATATTCGACTTTTCGTGTCTAAGATAATAATTATTATTTAACAAATAACCATTACACATATAATCATAAAATCAAAGCACATTCTAATGGTAATTAATTTTTCGGTTAACACCAACTGGACGCAGTAAATATTCCGCAGCGGCGCCCACAGGTTGTGCACAGTTGTTTTGAAGCGGGAATAATAATTTTAGGGGACTTTAACTGTAGGATTGGGGACGAAAATATCACTATAAAATCAGATGATAATGAAACACGAGGTGAGGGTAGGAGAAGCAAAGATAAGATTATAAATTCAGAAGGAAACCAATTGTTAGCTTTTTGCGATGCATTTGAACTTGAAATTCTGAATGGGAAATATGGGGAATATAAAAATGGAGAACTGACATTTATTAATAAAAATGGAGGTAGCGTAATCGATTATTCAATATGCACACAAGATATGATTCCAGTCCTAAGTAATTTCTGTATAGTTTCCAGAATCGAATCACACCACTTCCCAAACAAACTTATTTTAAATATGAAAGTTATTAGTGAGACAGTTAATGATGAGGGTGGCAACAATATTGTGGCCAATTACACGTTTCAAATGGATCGAGGACCGGAGAGAAAAATTTATCAGGAGTTTGAAAACGCTAATACAGGATCTGCAATTGAATGATCTTAGCGGGGTGGAAATTATTAAGACTTTGACAGAATCTTTTCAAAAAGCAGGGGGAAATTCAAGGTTAAATGCGCAATGAACCAGAAGGACAAAGGGTGGTACAATAATGCATGTAGAAAGAAGAAGACGTTGGTCGAAAGTAGTCTTTTAAAGTTTAGAAAAGAAAGCAAGCACAGATGAAAACAGAAAAAATTATGCGCAAGAGAGAAAGGAATATAAAGAATTATTAGGAGAAACAAAAGTATCATGGCAAAATAAGAAATCCGAAGAAATGAGAGTCGCGACTGAAAGTGGGAACATTGCGGTCATATGGAAAGCGTTAAGGGAACTCAAAGTAAAGTTCATAAATCGGACAAGAATAACGCCCGGGGAATGGAAAAGTTACTTTGACAGGGTGCTGGAAAATGAGAGGTTAAGTTATAGTCAAGAAAATATAGTTGAGATTCCTGACCCAATACATATTCAATTACTGGATCAGGATATTTCGAAAAATGAAGTGGTCTCTCTTCCATTAAATGTTTAAAGAATGGTAAAGCACCTGGAATTGATGGAATACCAGGGGAATTCTTGAAAAATATGATATCATCCAATAAATTATTAGACGTTTTGAAAACTGCGTTCAACAAACTTTTTAATGGAGGAGATTATCCGGAAGCCTGGGCGACAGGTGTCATCCAACCACTATACAAAGGAAAAGGTGGGACACAGGTACCAGAAAGTTACAGGGGAATTTGTCTCTTGTCAGTGTTCGGAAAAATATATTGTAAAGTACTTTACGAACGCATGAGACAATGGGCTAAAGAGAACTATAGGCTCTCAAAATATCAGGAAGGTTTTAGAGAAGGGCACTCCACGGTGGACAACGTATTTGTTCTGAGAACATTAATTGATGACAATCTGAAAATGAAGGGGGGTAAATTATTTTGTGCATTCATTGATTTTAAGATGGCATTTGATACTGTGGACCGAAGCGCACTTTGGGAAAAATTAAATCGGAAAGGATTGTCTCATAAAATGATACATGCCTTAATGTCAATTTATAAATATGTTAAATTTTGTATAAAAGTAGACCAAGGGCACATTACAGAGAGCAGTGAAGCCAATCGGGTAGTGAGACAAGGTTGCATTTTATCACCAATGCTATTTAATCTATTCGTTGATGATATTGTAGACGTAATGCTAGAAGGAGAAATTGAGGCTCCGGAGATAGGAAATGTTAAAATCCCAGTCCTGTTGTATGCAGATGATTTAATTATCTGTTCCAAGACAATCAAGGGATTGCAAAGAGGTCTTGACCTACTGGAAATATACTGTAGGAATTGGGGATTGACTGTAAATGTTAGTAAGACAAAAACAATGACCTTTAAAAATGGGACCGTTTATGGTAGAGCAGAGGAATGGAAATACAAAGATCAAGTACTTCAAAACGTGAAACATTTTGAATATCTAGGTACGACGTTGAAAATGAACGGGAAGTGGAAAAAACATATTGATATAGCATTATTTAAAGGGAGGGGACAACTTAACAGTGTACTCGGTATTCTGGGTCGAGTGCCTGATATTCCAGTCAGCACATTAGAAAAAATGTATGGAGCGATGATCAGGCCAGTAATGCACTATAGTAGTGAGATTTGGGGTTTCCAAAGAACGGAAATACTAAATAAGGTATATACGCATTTTCTAAAATATATTACAGGACTTAGTAAGGCCGTTTCTAACTGTGGAATTCTATATGAATTTGGGTCATTCCAGGACGACATAAACTGTAAAATTCGTGTACTCAAATACTGGTTGCGAGTAATCCAAGGTGAAAAACAATGCTTAGAGCAATTTGTTACGACCACCAAATTAAAAACATAGATGTTAAATTTTGGGCAGACGAGGTTAGGAGAGAACTCCAAAAGATTGGGATGGGCTGGATATGGGAAAAAGGGACTGAAAATCGCAAGAACGTGTGGAGAAAAATAAGGAGGAGGTACTTAGATATAAACCAACAAGATACTTTTGCCGAATGTACAGGAAAACGCTCACTGTGTTTACAAAGAGACCTAAAACACGTCTGGGGAAAAGAATCGTATATACTCAACCTAGGATTTAAAGAGAGATCAGGGCTTGCTTGGTTTAGGCTAGGGGCATGGAAATTGCAAAAAATTAGCGACGAGCACGATATGCGAATATGTCCAATGTGCGGGAAATTTGAAGATGAGATACATATATTACGACAATGTAATGATTTAGAATATTGGAGACGTCACGAAAAGAATCGTATATACTCAACCTAGGATTTAAAGAGAGATCAGGGCTTGCTTGGTTTAGGCTAGGGGCATGGAAATTGCAAAAAAATTAGCGACGAGCACGATATGCGAATATGTCCAATGTGCGGGAAATTTGAAGATGAGATACATATATTACGACAATGTAATGATTTAGAATATTGGAGACGTCAGTTATTACCGGAAAGATTTCTAAATTCAAATCGGGAAAGATTGGCATGCTACGAATTATTGGTAAATCCAGAAAATTGGATAAACTTGGGTAAATTTCTGGACAAAACGCGGAAAATAAGAACAACACTCATTCATGAATAAATATATGTTATCGAAATGCAATAACATTAATTCTTAATAATTATATATAAATTAATTAATGTATAATGCTATTGTGTTATTATTTAATTGTAATATTACTGTGTTTTCTTTATGTAATTGTAATATTATTGCTTTTTTTAGTGTATAATGCTATTGTGTTATTATTTAATTGTAATATTATTGCGTTTTCTTTATTAATTGTAATGTTATTGCTTTTTTTTGTTTTGTTGTTTATTTTTCTTCACACTAGCAGCAATTATTTCTTTATTGTAACGGACTGTCAAAAGCACGTACGGCTTACTGCCCGTGCGAGCCATATTTGTAAATAATATTGTAAATATCTTACTTTTGTCTAATAAAGTCCTACTACTACTACTAGTTTTTGACATAGGACGAGAGATGACCCAATGTTCTGGCAAGTAAAACTGTAAGAGATAGTGATACACAGTGTGATGAGTAGGAACAGAAACTATAAAGTCTTGATGGGATAGGGTGTCTAAAATAGTGTGTTTCGAGTATAACGAAACGACATTATATGTAATTAGGTGATGATGTGTGTATTTATACTGGTTCGAATGTTGTCCACCTCTGTAAATAGCACATGTGGATGTGAGCTCTCAGACAACTGCTAATTCAAGCAACTTCTGCAACGTCTACATATTATATTAAATCATACATAGGGTATTTTAATGAACCGTGCTGTTTTTATGTGTATTGATGTGTAGGTGTACGCTATGTCTTTTGGGTTTACATTCATGAGTTTGTGTAAATTCTGATTTTCCCCCAAATTGGGTATCACATTGATGAAAGTAGAATTATAGTTAGTGAGATATGAATTATGCGTGAACAGCAGCCTGTACCAGATGGGATCACAAAAGGGAATATTACATTCTTGATGATTAAATATGATGTCCATAATATATTAGATCTCCATCAGTATAAGAACTGGCGCCAACCTGTGAACCGCCTGTTCAGAGCCAGAATGCATATGGCAATACTAAAAGTACTAATCAAATAGTAAAATATAGTTGGGACGGCTTAGGAAGACAAGACATGTTGTTGAAAGAACAGTGCCCCCGTCTATATATCCAAACTCATTTTCCCCTTGGCCTGTCGAGTTTGCACTCAGTTTACCAGGTGGAATCAACGTGTTGGGCCCGAAAGCCTGTCTCTTCCGGCTGCTTTAGGGTCCTCTTTAGCCCTTTGATATTATTTTCAGAGTTTAAATAAGATTGAAAATGCAGCCGCCGCTCATAACCAGCACCAGATCGGAATGCATGGTCTGAACTTTGAGTATTGAGATGTGAGCTTTTCTGTTTGCTGTTAGAAATTCCATATTACTGTTGGATGCCAGAGGAAGACAGTTGAAGAGAGAGGACGCACCCTTCGAGGCTCTAAAGATTAAGTGATTTTGGTTTGTATCAGTGCATATCTTAGTCTATTTAAATTTGAAAAAAATATTTTGACAGTGATTGCCAAAATTTATACTTTCAATATGCAGATGGTTGGAATTATAATGTTTTGTACGGGTGGCCACCTTCTTTAAGTCGTGTTTGCATCAGTCTTTGCTACAGTATAGCTTAAGAATCGATGGTCGGAATTTTTTATAGTCTTACTTTTAGAACATACAAATGCTAAGGTATCAACCTACAGGAAGAAGGAGACCAGGACGTCCACTCAAACGACTTTTGGATGGTGTTTCTCTTGAAGCCGAAACAGGTCAACAAATTGCCTAAATTGAGTGAATGTACTATGATGATGACGACTTTTGGAACAACGACATGGAAGTAAAAAGATGATGCGGAGGATGAATTGTCAAATGAGAATGGATCGTGATTCTGATACTCTAAGCTAGCATTTGCCTTGGCATATGAGAGAACCCTACAACAAACCTCGGGCACGTTGATTGCCTCAGCATTTGAACTCAATTGAGATGTTAAAGTAAATATATAACCTTTAAATTCATCGATTCATTGCTACACTACCCAGAGACCAAATTTTAAAATAACAAACAGAATGAGAGTGTCAATCATTTGTAACTTTATTGACATGTGTTATGCGAGTCAATTTGTCCAGATTTATAATTTTCACCCCTTCTCTATTCATCTTCCAGTTGGCCGGACAACTGTTTTTCAATCAATCATTCTAAGTTGTTATTAACTCCACTGAACACAGCATACTGCTGCTAATCAAATGCTTTTTATCAATGTACTATATCCTGATGTATGTCGTTTCCATATTTATTTTTATTCCATGCAAATTCTCTTCTCTTCAATCCACTCTTCTATTATAACATTTTTTTAATCTTCATTTTAGAAATCTAATCATTATATTTTTTCAGCTCTTTGAATATTTATTTAGATACCGAGGTCATTTATTTGTATTTATTAATTAATTTTATAACTTTTAATGTTTATAATTGCAATTGATTATTGGAATTGTGATTTCATTTAAACGAAAAATACGTCATAATTGGTCATTAATGTATACACGTATGATCCCCTCTTACTTAACTGTACAATAAAAATTATATTAACATTCATTAAACGAGTTAGCGCATTTAGTTCATAAGATAATGAATGTGTAATTCCATTATTATGGCTTTAACTTCTAAGGTCATGTCGCATCTCTCATCTTTAGTTGAATCTTTAGGATGTATCTATTAAATGGTGATGATGCTGAAATTGGCCATGGATTTAAATCTCAACCCAAAAATTTTCTTGTTGATAGAAAAACTAGGTATGAATCTGAACCAGGTATATACCATGTCCCATTCAAACCTCACACATTTTATTTAATTATAACTCTCAAAGTATGTGGAATTATGAAATGAGGTTGATATTAAAAGAACGAGAAACCCAAAGAATTTTTCTTTTCATTGTTGCAGTCATTTCATCTGTCGCATGTTGGACAATAATGACATAAAACAAAATGGCGACTCCTCAGCAACGAGCACAAACTGTTTTCTAGTATGCAGAGACGAAGTAAATAATTACAGTGCAAAGAAATTACTGGAGAGAATATGGAAGACCTTTAAGGCATTGCTTGAGAGGTTTCTGGCGACTGGAAGCGTTTAAAAAAGTTCGAGGAGGTACTCGCACATGTGTTTCAGATGAAAAGATTGAAGAACATAGAGCAGGATTTCATAGATATCCACAAAAATTAATTCGCCAAGCTTCCGGCAGTTGAATGTGCCGAGATTAACTGCGCATCAAGTGATTCATATGCGGCTTCGTTTGTACCCCTATAAGGTGTAAATTGTTCAACAAATAAAGCCAGGTGACAGGCCACGACGACAGGCATTCGCTACTGAAATGCTGGATCGTACTGACAAGGGCCCTCAATATCTTGGAAACGTCTTGTTTACTGACGAAGCAACATTCCATATATCAGGATCTGTTAATCGGCACAATGTAAGGATCTGGGGTACGCAAAATCTACACGTATACCGGGGATAGCCCAAAAGTAAACGTTTGGTGCCGCCTGATGAAGAACGGGATTATAGATAATTTTTTTCTTCCATGAGAAGTCAATAACTGGCCGGTATACTAAGACATGTTGGAACAGTTTTTGTACCCCCACGTAGCTGATCCACAATCCCAAGTAATTTTTCAGCAAGATGGAGCCCCTCCACACTGGAACCTGGATGTTCGGAATTCACTCAAAGCACTCAAAGATTCCTTCCCAATTAGGTGGACTGAACGGGGCGGAACAATTTTCTGGCCACCACGTTCGCCAGACATCACTCCACTGGACTATATCCTCTGGGGGTATATAAAAGACCGTGTTTGCGACTCCAGTACAAGATCTTCATGATTTACGTACCAGTATCCTTGACACAATTGCAGCAGTACCAATGGACATATCGGACAGAGCGTGGAACGAAGTTGAATATAGTCTTGATATTGTTCTTCCTACTAATGGTACACATATAGAGGTGTTTTAGTGTGTGGCAAAGAAAATACTTTGAGTTTCTATTTCCTTTAATACCGGCCTCATTTCATAATTTCGGATACTTTGTAAGTTATGATTAATTAAAATGTGGGTGGTTTGAATGGGACACCCTGTAGTTATTAAAAAAATAAAGGTGAATTCAACGTAAAATTTGACATAATATATGACAAAGTTTCTTCTTTGCTTTATAAAGTGGTAGAGGATTATTACAAATATTTTTCAAGTGCATGCATTCCAAAATATTGTACAATATGACCAAACGCATACCTAATAAAGCATTTTTATTTAAAAGTATCCACGTGATCCAAAACCCGACAGGTAAGGTGAGATGGAGGAGAAGAAGAAGAAGAAAAGGAACCACGAAGACAGAAGACATTGATCTAAATAATAACTGGAATATCCTACATTAAGTCGACGTTTGATTTGTTCATTTATACATCTCTGTTCTGTTGAAAGAAAGCATGTAAAATATCCTTGATTCACAATAAGAAAACACTTAAATTTCTGATTATTTTTACAGCAATTGTATAAGAGATAGGGTGAAAGGATCAGAATTGTTCCAAGTTTCTCTCTTTCTTTTTATTGCCGGAAATAGCTCACTGAATAAGTCAGTCACGAATAAATAAGAGAATATAAGAACACTTCATATAATCCTTATTAAATCGATCAACATTTCATTCAATTACTGCTGTTTAAATCTCACCTTGCAGGCATTTTTACGTGCCACACGCCTTACAGTGGCAAGATCTCTCGGGAGAAGTATTTTAACTATGGACCACACACATAATTGCTTGATCACACAACGTCATAAAGGCCTTCACCGAATGAGTTATCAACTGCATGTGAGGGCCTCCTCGGAGAAAAAACAGCACTAAGATGAAACACACACATATTCTTACTAAACATGGAGAATATGCTAATGATGATTATGATTGCCATATCACCTTCGGGGACTCTTTGGTCCTTCAAAGTTTCGTAACGTTTGTCGTTTAGACAAAAAAAAGAAGAAAAATAATCACCCTGGAAACTTGTCGAGGCTGGTGTTCGAACCGGGGCCCGCTGTGTGCAAGGAAGCGATGCTACTCCGAAACCACACCGTTGGAATATATCGATTGACATATAAGAATAAATTACACATCATTTTTTAAATATAGTTTTACTTTATTTAGGCTTATGGTGTTGAGGTATTATATTTGCAAATAACGTCAAATAAATAAAACAATTTTAAACCTTATATATCACGGCCATACTTTCAGTTATATTAATAGATGCAAAACAAGTTTCTTACTTTAAGGCTGGAGAAAATATTATGAGTATTTAACAATAAAGTTCTTAATAATATCGTACGTGACAGAGACAAGTGAAAGGATAATACGCTTCGGCGCAGTGAAGTGCATAATCTTTATAAAAAATCAGATATAATAAGAAGAGTTAAGTATGATAGATTGGGATGACGGGAGATGTGGCACACATTGGGAATGAAACAGGGAAATGGGAAATTATTGTAGGAATATAAGAGGGAATATTTCCAGCACGTTAGGCCAAAAATGAGATGAGAGAATAATATTAATAATGATTTGAAGGAGGTGAATTATAGTGGAAATAGGTCAGGAAAGGGTTGTTGGGAGAAATCTTGTATACGCGGTAATCCTTCGTGTTTGATAGTGCCAGAGATTTAGTAAAATGTGAACTAGCAGAACACGTATGATGAACAATAGCAAATAAAAATAAAATTAACACAAAAGGCTATACTGAAATTCACTATACTATTAGAAAAATGTCATTATTGAGTTACAAGAAGGTAGTTCTAAGTAGTAGAATTTAGACTGTGTTATGATAACTGCTCTCCAAATTTGAGTGCAAAATTTGCTTGGTCCACCTCATGTATTATTTATGTCTTCTTATAAAAAATTATATTTCTGAACATCTCAAAATCTGTTAGTTTATGCTGATGTTGTAATACTATTGGGAGATAGCGAAGAGATACTGGCCAACAAGCACACACTATTGAGTAACACTAAGAAATTGGGACTGGAAGTAAATATCAATAAAACTAGATATATGGTCACACATCGAAATACATTATATTATGGAAATGGACAGCAGTGACATATGAGGGATATTTTGAGGAACTGGTTGAATTCAAATACCTAGGAACAATAATCACAAATAGGAATGAGATGCAAAAAGAAACATGGGCTTAATTCTGGACATGCACGCTATTATACATTACAGAGACTTTTGACGTCCCAACTTCTTTGAAAAAACGTTAAACTGAAAGTATATAAAACTACTATTCTACCGATTATATTATATGGGTGCGAAACATGGACTCTTAATTTAAGGGAGGAAAGTAGATTGCAAGTATTTGAGGAATAAAGTTTTTAGAAACATTTTTTGGACCAAAAAGAGACGAATAGACAGGTGAATGGAGAAGACAATGTAACAGAGAACTACATGATCTTTATAGGAAGCCAGATATAATAAGAACAGTTAATTCTCGTAGAATGCGATAGGCAGGACATGTGACACGGACGGAGAATAAAATACTTGCATGGAAGCTTCTTGTAGGAAAACCAGAGGGAAAACGCCCAGTTGGTAGACCAAGAATGAGGTGGGAGAATAATAAGTATGCTTTGAGGGAGGTTGATATACAGGGAATGATTCGAAAACGTTAGCTCAGGAAAGGGATGTATGGAGAGCTTATGTCCGCGCGCCATGAACCTATGGATTCGATAATGCAAGTGAGTAAGTAAGTAAACTTCTCAAAATAATTGTTTTCCAAAACATTAGCGATGCTGCATTTTTGATTAATGAATGTTCTACTGACCGACATTAGTGATAGAATGTCAGAACAAATATGTGTAACACATTCATAATCATCGTTCGAAAATATGATTACATTTCTCCCTTTTCCACGAATATTTATGCATCTATTTCCAAAACTGGAGAAAATTACACTGTCTAGATCTCCTATTCACGATTCTTCATACTTCAACTCTAAATCATTTAAAATTTCCTTTCCAGTACTTATTCAACTGTAATTTAAACACACTCTCACATCAAAACGTTTTGCTTAATATACTGCAACATAGAACCCGCAATTCCACATAATACAAGCTTACATCTCACTTCCCACAACTTGAATTTTCTATCTCTGCCAAACTTTAAAATAATAAAAAAAATGCACTTGCTTAACTTTTGTGTAATTGTTTTTATGACTCTCACTCATAATAATATTCATATATTAGGCTAACTACTGGTTCTTGTGAATGTTATTATTATTATTATTATTATTATTATTATTATTATTGTTATTATTATTATAGAAACGTCAGAAATTAGGTTTCTGAGGAGTGTGGCTGGCTATACAATAATGGACCAAAAGCGAAGTGAGGATACACGATGAGAACTGAATATATTCAAACTATTAGATAGAATTACACAATACAGAGATGAATGGGTGGACCACATCAATACAATGGATAACAATAGAATACCGAAACAGATTCTTCATTACAAAACACTAAGGCGAAGAAATGTTGGAATAACCAGTAAAATATGGATAGACCAATTCTAACATGAGATCCGAACAGAACAGCAGGTCTAATCATTCATGCTGATTATTATTATTATTATTGTTATTATTATTGTTATGATTATTATTGTGATAGTTATTATTGTTGTTATTGTTATTATATTATTATTATTATCATTATTATTATTATTATTATTATTATTATTATCATTATCATTATCATTATCATTATCATTATTATTATCATTATTATTATTATTAATGGATGGCTAAACATGCTGATCAATTAATTGAATCCGCAGCATCTTCTGAGCTTCATTATTCATTTTCAAAGCGTCCAATATACTACGTTAAAAAGTAACTATTGGACAATATCATCACTGATTGGATTAAACATTGGATAAGGAGAGCAAATGGTGCTTTGACTAAATAGCTCTTCTTTCCTACACTACACCATAGGCTAAATATAAAATATTTTATTCCAAGTTTGATTTAACACAATTTATGACTGGCCACGGAAAATTTGGAGTTAATTTAGGAGATTTAATATTAACCCAGACAATGATCATAATTGTAAATGTCAAGAATCAATACAGTCCGTAAAACATGTTTTATTTGATTGTCCTATATTCGAAAAACAATGATTGTGGTTAAACTTACTTTTAAATGATGATGAGGCTTCTGCCTCTATGTGTGAAGTGATTTTAAAGAACCAAAATTAATTTAAACATTTTATGAAATTCATATCACACATTCTTAACAATATGTAGTATTTATCTAAGACACTCATTCAAAACCATAAGTTAATATTTCTGTTTTACAATGTTAATATTGTTATAGTAAGCTACAACCCTAACATGCCTTTGTGGCGAAATAGGGTTCCAAATATTTGGAGATTCAATAATATTGGATGACTATTATGAATCAGATGATATCAAAGACATTAAACAACCATTCTAATATTATTATAAACTAACACGCAGGCTCTATCGAACCACAAGGTTCATGGCCGCGCGGACATAAACTCTCCATACATCCATATCCTGAGCTAATGTTTTCCAATCATCCCCTGTATAATCTACTTCCCTCAAATCGCTGATAATGTTATTCTCCCACCTCATTTTTAGTCTAGCAACTGGGCATTTTCTCTCTGGTTTTCTTACAAGAAGCTCCCATGTACTTATTTCACCCCCCATACGTACCACAAGTCCGGTCCATCGCAGTCTATGAGACTTAACTCTTTTTATTATATCTGGCTTCCTACACATATCAGGTAGCTCACTATTAAATATTTTTCTCCATTCACCTGCCTGCTCATCTCTTTTTGGCCTAAAAATTTTTCCTAAGTACTTTATTCTCAAATACTCGTAATCTTCTTTCCTCCCTTAAAGTAAGAGTCCATGTTTCACATCCATATAATATTACTAGAAGAATAATATTTCACATATTTTCAGTTAAACGTTTATTGCGAAATAGTACGCATTTCCAGAATTGAACCTAATGTTTAATTTCTTTGTGCATCTTATTCCTAATTGTAATTATTGTTTCTAGATACTTGAAATCAGCAACTTCTTCAAAATGTCCTTCATTTATCATTAGTTGTTCATTTCCATTATATATTTTTTGTATTTGTATGTGTGATTTATTATTATTATTATTATTATTATTATTATTATTCATATTATTAATACAGTTGATTTGTACAAAAGTAAGGCTATATGTGTATTAATTATTCAGATCATTTGTTCATATTTTGTAGAATATATATCTATATTGTAGGACGTGGTGGGTCTACCTATAGTCCCTAGAGTTTGAAGGGGCTTTTCAGGCTCGTAAAAGAACCCCCAGTCCTAAATAAAAACCTCTGAAAAAATTAACCGATATTTCTCCATCCTCCAAGTAATATTCATATTTCCTATTAGATGTTTCCTCGAGGCCGACGTACTAACCACATGCCACTCGCTGACATCTATAGGGAGAAAGAATCTTAACTAAATTAGTCTAGGTTAATACATTTTCCATTACGGGAGAACTCATGTTCTGGAATGGATGATCGTGGATCAATCCATGGAATACTAATTTTAATTTTAGCTTAATGAAAGCTGTGTTTTGGTTTTGCTAGCAGAGTGGGGAAGAGAAGCCGGTATGGCCGTAACATGCCACAATATATAAAAAAGTTGCGACCAGTCTTCGTTCTCTTGGTCCGTGCTATACGTATCTCTTGAATTACAGCAACGTGAGAACATATTCCATCCTTTTATTTTGGGTTGTTCTATTAATTTCTATAATATTGGGTTCTCTTAAATATTAATGTATTCTCATATCCGCACTTCTATGTTGTACCGTAATCAATTTTTCGGTACGTGAAAACTACGTAACAACTACGTCATCGTGTCTTCCCACTACAGTGATGTTATAGAACAGTGACAAATTCCTGTCTTCGTTATCCTCTCTCCTACGTACTTCCCCTTTCTTTCTTTATGCGCTGCGTGTGACTGCGCATCTTCCCCTCGTTATCGATAGCCTCAAATAAGCAGTGCAAGCTAGTATCAGGGTCATCATCAACTTTAGGATCGTCTTGGTCAGGTCGATTGTAGCTCGAGGGAGCTGTTAGGGTAACCAGGACTGTGAACCCTAGCCCTCGACTGGACTAGAATGTGTGTGTGTGTGTATGTATGTATGTATGATTATTATTATTATTATTATTATTATTATTATTATTATTATTATTGACTTTTTGAATTATGGATGAACGAGTTTGTTAATTTATATTATTTCATTCATATATTTTCTTTTAATGGTCAAGAAGATAATTTTTTTTATATTATTACTATTTCAATTATCTGACTCATGATTCTCATTTAAGTTAACGTATGTTTATTAATTGTGTAGCTAGTCATGTTTCGTATTGATATACACTCTAAAGCTTTCTCAAGGCAAATTAATCCCCTTTTTTCCTCTAGCTTCCACGATTATAATACTGTTTAGCATTCAGTACTATATGTTAAGTAATTTACCTTGTATGGGCCCGGGCAAAGGATCATTGAGATAGTCACTCAAAACTTTCAAACTCAATGTTATAAAAAGGTAGGATCGCGGCGCAATGTCACCCCATATAAGGATATAAGAACAACATAATTTGCTGTTTCGATTCACTGCTTGTCACGTGCTCAAGATGTTTGCGTTTCGCTGGCATATTTATTTGCTACTTTAAATGGACGGACTATTCTACTAACATGTGTAGTCAGGCACAGCATTAAATTATTACAGTATTAAGTTTATTTGTATAATGGGTGGATTATTATATTTATTTTCAACAATTTTACATATTTTTTATTTATCTTTCTAAAAACTAGGAGCTTCATTGTCAGAATTCACGGAGACAAAACGAGATTTCAAACAGACTGGAATATATTGTTTTATCAAGTGAAAAATTTTAATTTTCTTTCATATTATGTTTTCATACAATTCTGAGACAAAGCGGCTTAACGTAATAGTCAGTATGCACAGTTGAATCTACATCTCAATTTATCTTTATGTACAAAACTCGTGCTGTTATCCTTTTACAATACGGCCTATTTATGAAACTTTCAGTTACTAACATGAAATCCGAAATTTAATATCAGAGCAGTATCATAGGCCTGAGGAATTTTCTTACTGACTTACATTGCATAGTCTCTCCTTTGTTGGAGTTCATAAACATAGCTAATTTATTTACTTTTATTTCTCTACAGATGTCAGTAGTGGTGTGTGGCCAGCATATCTACCTAATGAGGCGTCTAATAGCAACTAAAGTATTATATGAATGACAATGGTCAGTAAATTTTAATTCCAGCTTAAGAAGAGTTCACTGCTTTAATAACAACAATATGAATCGTTCTCTCAGTCTGATTGAGGTAACAATTAATTATTGTTGTTATTATTATTAACTACTCTCAGGGAATAATATTTATAAAACATTAGCCAATACCCGGCGTCCACTGCTATGCCAAAATAAATGAAAATTAATGTGTTTTTATGTTTAGTTGAATAAGTAAAAGGGAAATAATTATAAATTTACATTTTTTTTAAATACCCTGTGCTGATAATCCCGCCGTTGTCCAGGAATCTACTTATCCGGATCTTCTTGACATAAATGAGTTGAAATACAAAAATTAAGTGTTTTATGTTTAGTTAAATAAGTAGAGGGAAACATTTATATCATCATTATTTTTAGATACCCCGTACTGTTTAACCCGGCGGTGTCCTGGAATCTACTCATCCCGATCTTCTTGGCATAAATGAACTGAAAGACATAAATTAATGTACTTCTTATGATTAATCGAATAAGTAAAATGAAAAATAATTATAAATGTAATATCGTAATTATTTTAAGATTCCCCGTGCTGATTACCCGGTGTTTCCCGGGAATCTACTTATCTGGACCTTCTAGCTATAAATGAGCTAGAAGACGAAATTCGTTATTGTGAGTTATCCGTAAAAGAATACCACTATGTGCTGCCATGCTTGCACAGGAATCTACGTCCTTCTCGATCATCTTGGCATCAATGAAAGACAAAAATGATTATTGTGAGTTATCCGTAAGAGATAAACATATGCTGTCGTGGACGTTGTTGTAGGGCTTTTCGGGATATTCAATTCCGTGTACATTAATTTTGTGTACTTGTTATGGGTTAGGTAGCTTAAGTCATTTAATCATCCAAAGAGCTACGTTTTCACGTTTTCCACTACAAAGGGCCATTTTTAAGGGTGTAGGAGTTGAGTATCACAACTCGCTTATAGCCTATGCTAATCCCGGGAATCTCCTGAACATTTTGCAAAAAGGCCCATCACAATCGGATCAACGGTATGGTCGCGCATAAAGTACGGACAACAAACAAACATCATTTATGTTTATATATTAGATATTTAACTGCTTTACATAATCGTAAAACAAAAGTAAATCTAGTTTTGATGTATTGGTGTATTCAAGGATTTTTCAGCTGAAGCCGTATTCCCCATTCCCCACATCCATCCTTATCCAGAGTAACGTCTTCTTTAGAGAA
The DNA here is from genome assembly GCA_030220185.1 of Diploptera punctata. Lineage (NCBI taxonomy): Eukaryota > Metazoa > Arthropoda > Insecta > Blattodea > Blaberidae > Diploptera > Diploptera punctata. Next base: position 1,435,065 of record JASPKZ010010239.1, on the reverse strand, counting down.
GTAACTAATTTAACATAAGCCTATTTGTATCTTGATCTTCTCGGTATTATCCGAATGACACTTCCGACTGTTGTCCATTTATGGATATTTTATGCCTTGTTGTTATTGCATCTTTATTAGGAAACTAATCCATTTTAACTTCTTCTTTTCAATGTCATATCACATTTTTCTCAGCTTTCGTCAGTCTCCTAACTTCTTCACATCTGATACCTTCTAATCATGATACCTCTTGGCTTCTCCTCAAATATATTTTTAATTTGCCAAAAACTTCCTTTTATATTTTTATTCACAGCCCATAGTTCACTGATCTTTCCCATATGTAATTTTGTGTACTTGAACATTTTCGTATCGCACCATATTGGTAAAATTTTAAAATCTAAATGCTATTTTTAAACAAATGCCACTGAGAACTATATTTATTTAACTCTAACTGAAGTATTCCAAAAAAAGAGTTATAAGGTTAAATAAAGTATCGAATTAACTCACTAGCGTTTTCGAAACAGTAAGTTTATTGTGGCGCAAATATAAACTCTGAATAAATCTCTACCCTTAGCTAATGTTTTCCAATAATAATTTTGTACATGGTAGTGTGCGGATATGTTTCTAGCTCTCGAGAACAGTACGGTGTTGTCAGATTGTAAAAAATGCAGGACTTGAAGAAAATGCTGGAAGAGATGAGGAGAGAGATGGCCCAGGGATTCCGAAAGACGGAGGACATGGTGTCTATGGTAAACTCTGTCGTGGAGAGGGTTCAAGAAATGGAGGTAGCCTGGAGTAGTATGGAAGACTGAGTTAGGTGGCTATAAGAAAAATTGACTATCTATAAAATCAATCTAGAAGGAACAATGTTGTGTTGTATGGTGTGGGGGAAGAGGAGAACGAGTCTTGGGACACTACAGCGATTATAACAAGGCATGTCCTAAGACAAATTGGACTAGTTCTACTAGAGCGAGACACCGAGCGCGCTCATAGAGTGGGTCGCGGGCGGTACCCCAGGCCTATAGTGTGCACGTTAGCACATTATAGGGATAAAGGAGAAATTATTAGGGCGGCAAGATATCTACGGGGCACTGGAGTGGCAGTGAGTGAAGATCACAGCCGGAGAGCGAGAGAGGAGCGAGCATTCCTGAAACGACATTTAGTGGACGCAAGGAAGCAGGGAGCTCAGGAATTCATCCGTTTCGATAAACTTGTAATAAACGGATGGGTGAGAAAACGACGGGAGCTGGAGGAGATGTCATTGTCCATGAGGGAAACGGCAGAGACAACACAACGGGAAACGACCTCTGAAAGGCAGAGTTAGACCCTTAATAAAACATCAAGGGAACGAGGCGAGTCACGGGAAACGACATCAGAGAGGCAGAGTTAGAGTTCCTGTAGAATTTATCTCCCTCACATTAAGGTTATGTTATACTCTCACCTATCTCTTGGTCTACCTACTAGGCAATTTCCTTTCGATTTACCTGCAAGAAGTTTCCATGTCCATCTTTCCCTCCCCATTTGTCCCATTGCAGTGTAGGATACTGAACTTTATTTTTATATCTAGTTTCCCATAAACAACATTTAGCTCATTGTTATTTAGTCTTCTCCATTCACCTGTGTGTTTGTTCCTCTTTGGTCCAAAATTTTACGACTAAGACTGAGAAAGAATGTAGTCCAAAACGATGAAAGGAAAAATAAGAAGAACTTTATTCACAAATACTAGTAAACTTTTCTCTTCCCTTGAAATGAGAGTCTATATTTTGCAACAATTTAATATTATTGAAAGGATAACTTTATATATATATATAGATATATATATTTCCAGGAGGTTATAGGTCTTCCTCTGCCTCGTCTTCCCTTAGGTTTTCATTTCAAAATACATTTTGGTAGCCAATCCTCTTCCATTCGCTGGACATGCCCGTATCATCTTAACTGTTCAGTTTTAATATAATCTACGTAAAATAGTGTCTTCAATCTTCATTTTCTTCCTTATAACTGAGTTCCTATTTTTTTTCTCTTCTTGAAATCCTTGCTTCGTATAAAATCCATTTCCGTTGCCAAATATACTTATTTTTGTTCTTAATGGCCAAAGTTCTGCTTCATACGTATTTATCCTTTTAACAATTGTATGAGTGTGTATTCCCCTCCATGGTATCTTTACCTTGTCGTGGTGGAGTGGCTTGCGTGCTTAAATGATCCTGAGAGCTATGCCGGCGGTAGCATTGCTGCCGATAGGGCCGGACTGGTCGAAGGTGAGTCCCCCATTCGGTTCTCCGGGCGGGGATTACTTCAGGGAACCCATGCCAAAAGCTCAAACACAGGGACATGTTCCTAGGAACATGGAATGTTAGGACTTTATACAACAGCGGGGCACTAGAGATATTAACGCGGGAATTAGATAAATCGCCCTTGGATATAGTCGCTTTACAGGAAGTTAGGTGGCCAGGAGAAGGTAATCAGGAATCAGGAAGTTTTGCATTATACTATGGGGGTGCAGAAAGACCTGCATTTGGAACGGGTTTTTTAGTCAGAAGGAGGATCCTATCCGCTATCCGAGATATTAAGTTTGTTAGTGATAGGATATCATACATAATTCTAAAGGGTAAACGACATGATTTTATAATTGTAAATGTACATGCCCCCACAGGCGATAAACATGTCAAGATCAAGGATGAGTTATATGAAGAATTAAAATGCTTATTTGATAGCCTTTCACGATAGCATATCAAAATTGTCTTAGGAGACTTTAATGCAAAAGTGGGGCGGGAAGATATATTCAAACCAACAATAGGCAAATTCAGTTTTCATTAAGATAGTAACGACAACGGGGTCAGATTAGTCACATTTGCCACATCAAAGAATCTCATTATTAAGAGCACAACTTTTCAGCATAAGGATATTCATAAATACACCTGGACGTCTCCAGATGGAGAAACTCGAAACCAGATAGATCATGTATTAGTGGATAAACGCTGGCACAGTAGCATCATTGATGTTAGATCAGTTAGAGGGACAGACTGCAATTCGGATCATCATCTGGTCAGAGTGAAAATCAGACAACGCCTATCGCGTATGAGAGAAATAAACGTTAAAGATGATTCTGTAAAATTTGAATTGAAAAACTTGAAAAATGATGAAATGCGGCAAGAATACCAAATCAAAATTGCTAATAGATTTGAAGTACTGGAATCTTCAGACGACAATGTGGCAACGGAAGAACAAACTGATATAAATAAAGAATGGGAGGCTATAAGAAATACTATTAAATTGTCAGCATCAGAAAGCATGGGTTGTTTCAAAAAGAGGCAAAACAAGACATGGTTTGATGAGGAATGTGCCGACATTGTAAAGAAAAGAAAGAAACTAGCAAAAATGAAATGGTTACACGAGCCAAATGAGGTAAATTTAGAGCAATTGGGTAGTACTAGACGGGAAACCACCAAGGTTACTAAAGAGTAAAAAGAGGGAATATTTGAGAGAGAAGGTTAATGATCTTGAATTGAACGCAAAAAACAGGAAACATTAGAGAATTATATCAGGGCATTAGTATAGAGAAGAAAGGGTTTCAGGCTAGAACAAACATAATTCGGAATGACAATGGGGATATGATTGCAGATTCCAGGAGTATATTAAATAGATGGAAAAGTTACTTTAATCAGCTATTAAATATACATACAGAAACAGGACGTTGAGGAGGATAATTTACAGACAGCAGAAATGCTAGTCGCAGAACCAAATGCATTAGAGGTTGAAATGGTCATTGAAAAATTGAAGATGTATAAAGCATCAGGTTCAGATGAGATCCCAGCAGAACTGATAAAATCAGGGGGAGAAAAACTGATGGAAAAGATAGGCTGGTTGCTTAGTATGATTTGGGAAAAAGAAGCTCTTCCAGATGAATGGAAGGAATCAATTACCGTACCAATTTATAAGAAAGGAGATAAAACTCATTGCAACACCTACAGGGGCATCTCATTACTTTCAACTTCGTACAAAATTCTTACAAATATATTAGTAAGCAGACTTACTCCCTATATTGATGACATTCTAGGAGATCATCAATGTGCATTTAGAAGAAACAGGTCTACAACAGATCAGATTTTTAGTATAAGACAGATTTTAGAAAAGAAAATGGGAATATAATGGTACTGTACATCAACTATATGTAGACTTCAAAAAAGCATATGATTCAATTAAGAGGGAGAAGTTATATAGTATCCTGCTGGAGTTCGGAATTCCTAAAAAGTTAGTTAGACTTATACGAATGGGTCTAAATGGCACGAAGGGTAGGATGCGTGTAGGCCAACAGTTTTCGGACACTTTTGAAATCCAGAATGGGTTGAAGCAAGGAGATGCACTATCTCCTCTATTATTTAATTTTGTACTAGAGCATGTCATCAAATCTTTAGAGGATGAGGAAGGCCTACAACTCAATGGTATTAATAAGCTGTTAGTGTATGCTGATGATGTAGTACTATTGGCCGATAGCGAGGAGATACTAAAGGACAACACGCACACACTATTGAGTAACACTAAGAAATTAGGACTGGAAGTAAATATCAATAAAACTAAATATGTGGTCACACGTAGAAATTCATTATATAATGGAAATGGACAGCTAATGACAAATGAGGGAAATTTTGAGGAAGTGGCTGAATTCAAATACCTAGGAACAATAATCACAAATAGGAATGAGATGCACAAAGAAATTAAACATAGGCTCAATTCTGGAAATGCTTGCTATTATGCATTGCAGAGACTCTTGATGTCCCAACTCCTTTCGAAAAAACGTTAAACTGAAAATATATAAAACTATTATTCTACCAGTTATATTATATGGGTGCGAAACATGGACTCTTACTTTAAGGGAGGAAAGGAGATTACGAGTATTTGAGAATAAAGTTCTTAGGAAAATTTTTGGACCAAAGAGAGATGAACAGACAGGTGAATGGAGAAGACTACATAACAATGAACTACATTGTCTTTATAGGAAGCCAGATATAATAAGAAAAGTTAAGTCTCGTAGACTGCGATGGGCAGGACATGTTGCACGTATGGGGAATGAAAGACGTGCATGGAAGCTTCTTGTAGGAAAGCCAGAGGGAAAACGCCCAGTTGGTAGACCAAGAATGAGGTGGGAGAATAACATTAACTATGATTTGAGGGAAGTAGATTATACAGGGAATGATTGGAAAGCATTAGCTCAGGATAGGGATGTATGGAGAGCTTATGTCCGCGCGGCCATGAACCCACGGGTTCGATAGTGCCAGTGAGTAAGTAAGTATGAGTGTGTATTCATTTTATTTTTATTACTTATATTTTTATCCAACGCGTTTTTAATTAATAATAATTTATTTTGAATCCAGATTTTTTAATTCGCAAGGAGGTAAAGAAGGAGAGAAGTAAAAGGTTTACTGAATAAGGGACGTTAATCACCAAGTGAAATAATAAATGACGAATGTTAGAAATAACATTGATTTTATAGACAGGCTTATCTTGTATTTACCTTTCTTCAATCAGTCATTGATAAATTCGATACTACTAATATATTTGTCTCATTTATGGCTAAGATTAGAATAAAGTTTAGGCAATTGGGAAGACATAATGCACTAAATGTAAATCGCTTTCAGGCTTCAGTATCCTCTGGATTAAGTGATTTCCACCTATTATAGTAGTAATCCAATAGTGGATTGGGGAAGAGTAAAGTAATAACATAAAAAACTAACAATTGACAAATACCTGCTACCAAACACAATTATGTGCAGTTTAAAATGTGCTAATAATTTACTCATCCTGAAATCAGAAACGTACATATATACCAGACTCGAGGATAGAAAAGGAACTCCATACTATAACCCAAAAATATTACACTGAAGAGATGGCCAATGCAAATGCTATGAGAAGATGGTCTAGTACGTGATGTCGACGATGATGATGATAATTCATTAAATATAAATATTAGTCCGCAGCGCGATCTCGGGGTAACGTCGTTGCCTCTTCCTTAGCGGGCTGAGTTCGATCCCCGTTCACTCTCTTTTTTCCGTTTTTTTCCCCCCTCATCTGTAAGAAAATGTCAGGAAATTTTAAGGACAAAATGGTTCCAGGTTCTGGTCATAACCATCATCCATATCATATTGTCTTGTTTAGTATGAATGAATGAGTGTGTATTGCCATAAATGTTCGTGCTGTCTCGAAGGTGGCCCTAACACTAAACTGATCACTCATCTAGAGAAGTCCTCCATGTCCTAGTGTGATTCTGTGGTCAAAACCTCAGGTGTGTAATCAGGAGTTAAAAATTCTCTCCCAACAGATCGTGTCCCTAGTAGGTCAGTGTGATGTGAACACGTAGGAGAACCTAAGATGAGATGTTAAACTAAGGTAAAGAAAGAATATAGAAATACATTAATTCACAAATCTATTAAATTAACCAATTATCTCCACTATTATTGTTGTAAAACTTTCAGGATTCATGACCTCATGGGAAACATAACAATATGATGTATTTTGTGTTGGAAAGATTAAAAATAGTATTACGAGTAACAACTATTCTTTTAAGATTAAATTTGAAATAGTTCTTCAGCCCCCAGTCTGTATATTTACTCAATAATTAACACATGGTAGATTCATTAACATGAAGTAGCTAATTTATAATTTGTTTAAAGTAATGAATCTAATAAGATGTACTAAAACCTATAATTAAGTTTGTACCTGTACAGGATAGTTTGCTGAGTGCATTATACCTAGAATTTATTAAGTCTCAATTTGTTACAATAGTTATTTTACATTACAAAACCATAGCAGTAGAATTGACTGTTTGAATAATTCATTCTACAAAAACATATAAATTTAAATATACCATTTGAATTAATAATTTTGTATATTTAAATAATTACATCTAAATGTGTTTAAATATGCAACAAACAAGCTGTTCCTGGAAAATGACAAATATAATCCCTTATTAAAATAGGCGTAATTAAAATTAACACATAACTTTAATAAGTAAACACAATTATTCAGAATTCTGTTTCGCTTTCAAAACCTAATAATCACATTTGTTACCAAAATAACCGTAGGCCTACTACAAACAATAGCAAATGACACAATGGAGTATATGCAGAATATACTTTCCAAAACCTTCATGAATAAATAAAAAAGCTAATGTTTAAATGTGTGCCAACCTCCTACATTTCCACAACAAAGCGTAATGATCAAGAGGACTACGTTTAATACGTATTGCGGGAGGGATGAAATAATTAAATCTGGAACCCATGTCCGAAAAAGACTGGTATGGGAACAACAAACTGTAACAAAAGGTCGGGGATTGGTATGTAGGTGTGCATTCCATGTTTTGATAAGAAAGCTACAGAAGGAGTCGTGTATTGCCGGAAAAGATCTCAATTTTTATTTTTCTTAAATTTTGTTTCTTTATAATTAATTTTTATCCTCGTTCGGTAAGAACTTACATCTCCGTGTGTGGTAAAAAACGTATTTACGTTTTTTCGTAGTTGAAATCTCTTTTCCGTAAGTTGTGATACTGTAAGACCCGGTTGGCCTGTGTGGCACGTAAAAATGACTTTAAAGGCGAGAAGATGAACTGCCCAAATGGAATGAAATGAAATTATCAATTTTTAAACGAATATTTACATGCAAAAGGATATTATTTGTAATTTTATATAAGTAATTTATGTTAGAACGTGGTCATAAAAAGGATTTAACCTTCCGTCGGGCGCAATATTTTGACCTTCGATTTCGGGCGCAATGTGCCTGATCAGCACATGCTTAAAAACGTATTTAACACACTGTTTGTCAATCTAAACAAAGGGAAGTCGAAGAAAGGTTATTGTTAGTGAAGTCCAACGCATAAAATATTCACTATTTGCTGCTCGGATACCTTTTTTGGACATAATATTCATTAAACAAATTTTAAGAAAATTTGTGACAAGTCTCCAAACAACATGATATAAAAATAAGAACAAGTTAGGTTGAGTTCAAATGTACTTTAAATTAGTTCACATCCTCAATATTTAGCCTATGTTGATAGCAAAATTATTCAAGAATATAACATTGTTTAGTCTAAATAAGTTAAATAAATAATTTTCTTTTTGCAAATATTTTTAAAATACACATCTTCAATAATGTAACGACTTCGGGCGCAAAACAAAATGTTTATTATTAACGATCGAGAGCAAACTGAGTGGGATGGTTGTTTAGAACAAGCAAAAAGAAAGAGCTACTCGGATGCCCAGTCTTCAACGCCGTCTGATGGCAATGGAATGGGACAAAATTGACCTGTGCCTCTCAGATCAGATGCGCCCGAAGAAAGATCCATTTCGACCTCCAACTTGATTAGGGCTACAGCGTGTAGCCTAATATCGGAGCTACCAACAATAGTGACAAAATCAGAATCTGAATCATGGAGTGTGGATTAGTATGTGTCTTTAACGTTTCGAGGAGAGATTATAATATCTGTCTTATGCTCCTTCATGGTAGTTTACATGTCAATCATAACGCCTAAAACAATTGGAATGACCGGATGGATGCATTTCAGCTTACTATACCTGACAATGTACTAACAGATAAGTGTTTACATCACTCTGTACACGCAAGATTCGTATTCTGCAAGTGGATTATGTAATCTACACTGTTCAGTTTTGAATGCTGCACGCACAACTTAAAGTTTTATTTGTAACTTGTCTCTCTTCTTCAGAATAACGTTAATCGGCTCCTAGAAAGAAATAAGGATTTCTGAGATTAATTTCATAATTTAATTTACGAACGTAACGAGTAAGAGCCTGCCCTATAATACCTCCTCGATTATTTGTGGAAGTGATAAATATTATAATTAAAAAATAAATACGCAACCAGAAATATCAAATTTCTGTGTAAATACATCTAAGTTGGTATCTTCTTTGTATGATTAATTTTGGTAATACTAGGCGACTACTATATTTTATTATAATTTTACTGGTAAGCTTAAAGAGCTGAAAAAATATTATTATAATTGTCGAACATTCATTTTCAAAAAACAAAATTTATTCGTGGGAATGAACCGGCAAGTAACAGGGAAATTCAAAATCTCAAGTCTACGGCGCGGCGCCCAGAATTTTCGATACCAACTGGTACAAACTGAAAGTGACTGGTAAAAGAGGACAAACATGTTTGCGAGAGAGCTGATGTATAATGCACATGAGCTATGATCAATGGCTTATTTTCTCTACTCTATACCCCTCTATTTCACCCTACTGTCCCTCCAACAGGAGGAATAATTCCCCTGCCGTGACTCTCCCGCAGGGTCTAAAAGTACGTGGAGAAACTATGTTCTGTAAATCGTGTCGGTATAAATATAGCTGTCCCGACTGGGATCTCGGTTCGAATCCTGGCGGCTCCAGATGGTGGTGTCATACCGGAATTTTTTGATTCTTCTCGGGGTTATCCTGTCTTCAATATCCTCCATTTCCTCTCCCCTTTACGTCAATTCATTTCTCTTTCATTAATTTTATATCACTCTTCTCCTCACCTCATGTTAGGAAAAATAGTTTGGCTGGCAATCCACAGGTGCTGAAAATGTATGGTAAGGGATCTAATGGGAAGCCCATCATGTGTGCAGCCTCATGACTCAAAGCTTCAGCAAAAAAAAAGTAGAAGGGTCTAATGAGAGGGTTATAGTCTCTCCTTGTGCAGCCACGGCCCAACCTAAGAATGGCGATGGGTCTTGGGAAAAGACTCAGCTTTATATATGATTACATTTGGGTTATGATTATCTTTTATTTATATTCAATCAGGTCCACCGATGTGGTCTCGAGGTAACGTTCTGCCGGATTCGATTCCCGGTCGGAACAGGCTACTGGGTGAGGTTTTTTCGAGGTTTTTCCTCACCTGTACGACAAATATTAGGACGCTTAGGGCTCAACGGTCCCCGAAAATCATCCGGCCATCATCATCATCATCCTTATCATTATCATCATCCATCACCGGTGTGGAAAGTAACGGGAAGTACCACACTTATAATTCCTTAGTAAAGCTGCAAAGCGTAGTATGAAGATGCTATGATTGCTGTGAAAGACCTGTCCTCGGGTAGAATCACTATCGAATCGAATATTCAATCGGTTCATGATTATATTATTTACTCCGTATTATAATTATTTTGACTTGCATACTAATTTGGCTTCCTACATTTATGAAATGTTCATTAGCAGACCCAGAATTAAAGTAATATGTTCCACTGAATTTTTCTTCCTTAATGTCAAAAGTAGAAATCAAACCCCCCCGTGAATAAGAAAGCATAATTCAGAGGCAGTAGGATCATGCCTAATATATTAGCTAACATTGAAGAACAAATCAAATAATTGACTACCTTTATCTTTACGCTTTTCATAATTAATTAGGTGTTATAAAACCTATTGATTGCACCTTAAGATCCATAGTTCAACAGCTGGTTTGAAGCCTCACATCCAGTGTAGGAATTAAAGAGCTGGACGATCATCCAGCCAGTATAAGAGTGACATATGATCAGCATGCTAAGTATGGCTGATTTTTAAACATGGGACCATTAGACAATTTAATATAGCTACTGAAATTCCTCACGATGCTAGACGGACTAGGCATCGGTCCTATACTGTCCAAAAATTCATAAGAACATGTCTTCTTCCATGGGTTCTCAAACCAGGCAAGCGCCTAAGTTTTGCAGCCCCCCCCCCCAAGACATGAGTGGCTTCACCCGTACGGCTTATTCAGGTTTATATAATGATATTAAAGTGAATTATTACACTCATTTTAATTTATCAGATCGAGGCGGATATTGGCGTGAAAATTCCTTTCCCATCATGTCTTAAAAATCAGTGCAGATTTAAATGGCACAATTCGAGACAAAATTAATCCACGCAACGTTATCATACCAGTCAACTTATCATTGGATTCAATATGGCTCTCCTTTATGCAGTGACGTTGATCTGACTAATTTAAACTATTAGTAACTAACTGGCAGTATCGAACCCGTAGGACGGGAAAAAACTATCCACACATCCCTATCCTGAGCTAATATATTCAAATAATCCCTGTAAAGTCAATCTGCTTCCCTCAAATTATGATTAATGTTATTCTTCCAACTTATTCTAGGTCTACCAACTGGACGTTTTCCTTCTGGTTTTCTTACAATAAATTTCCATGCACCTCCTTCATTCCTCATTCGTGCCATATCGGTCCTATGAAGTGTACGTATACTTTAGTAAAAGGAAGAAGGCACCCGTGATCGATGGGACCTAGTACCCATGTAGGATATGGAATGACAACTAAATGTCAAATTTATGCGCATGAAATGACATATGTATCGCAGACCATATCACTTCCCAAATATGCATAATGCTCTATAGAGTGTAGTGGTCTCTCCCATACGTCTTGCGTGGACATGGGTACTACCTAGCGGTAGATTCGTAACACAGCTATTTCAGTTACCCTTACTTCCCACAGATGTCAGCGAGTTACATGTGTTGAACTCATGTCCCCAAAGGGACACCTAGTAGGCAACTAAGAAATTACTTGAATGGCGAAAAAGGTCGATTAAATTGTGCTCAGGAGTATGTATTAATTTTGGCTTGAGGGTCTTTAATGTGCCCAAAAATCTTTAGATATGGAACTCATTGGTTTTGTCTTTGGAGTTTTCCGTCCTACAAAGTACATCATGGTAAAATTGATCACTTAACGTACTCTGAAAGACCAAGTCAATGGAATAGTCAATAGAGGAGGGGCGATGAAAATGAAAGTTATTATATGGAAGTGAGGTATGGATAATCAATAAGTAGTACAAGAATAGACGAATAGCTCTAGAAATTGATTATTTACGCAGAAGTGCCAGAAAGTCAAAACTAGAACAAGTCACAAATAAGGAAATTAGTAACATAACGGAAACAAAAGAAAGCATAATTGAAAGGATTGAGGAGAAGGAATTAAAATTGTTAGGGCATATTTTAAGAATGGAAGATGAGCGATGGCCGAAGCAACTATATCAATGGTACCGACCAGAAAGAAGAAAAGCGGGAGACCAAAGTTAACATGGAAGGAAACCATAAAGACAGTAATGCAAACAAGAGGGCTAAGTATCGAAGATGCCTAAGATCGTAGGCATTGGTGGTTTGGCACGGAAAGACGGCAGCATCTGTAAAAACCCGAAGATAGATGGACAGATAGATAGATAGATAGATAGATAGATAGATAGATAGATAGATAGATAGATAGATAGATAGATAGATAGATAGATAGATAGATAGATAGATAGATAGATAGATAGATAGATTAAAGAAAGGACAATGTTTGTACAGAGTCAAATTATTTTCCGGGTTAATTTCATTGTGTCCCAGTTGGAATAGATATGTTGTCTTAAAAATAAAATATGACATATGATTGATATAATATATCAATGAGCGTATCACACTTCCTTTCTGTCAGGTTACTCTCTTGTGCGACTCAGAATCGTTATTATTTCTAGTTTAGTTCAAAACTGTGAATGATGTTCAATTGGCAGTTGCTGTATGTTCACTCGATATACAATTCTGTATTTTTTATCACAGGATCTGTAGTTTAGTAATAGGTTCCTGGAATCCAAGTATGGTTAAATAATAGATCGATTATGATTACGCCAGTGATCTAGCTACAACCTAGTTACCACTCTCGTAATGATTCCGGGTACTATTACCCACTGGTTGTGTTTTATTCAACTGTAAGACAAATTCCAGGAGATTCTGGCCTCGCCATCACTGATAAATCACCGACCCCATAATTAGAATCAATAACATTCTTGAGATATTAAGGATTAACACAGAGCCAACTATTTTACAAAATAGACATAGAAACACATATCAAAATTCGCGGTATGCCATAGTAGTTAAACATACTACACAAATAAATATAGAGATTAATGTATCTACGTATAGGCCTATGTAATCTATGTGTGAATGTTGCAGCATAACTCTCGAATGCCTGGACCATTATCAACCAAAGTTCGTATTGACATAGATTAACATCTGGAAAAGAGGTTGTAAGGAGTAAAAAGTCTTGCATCGCTAGGCCTATATTCTGAGAGGGATGACATGTGTAATTAATTTCCGAATAACTCTAGAAGGCCTGGAGTAATTTTAAAAAATCGGTACACACACAAATATATATAGGCCTACTACAAACTGTAAAATATACTGTTGCGGTAAGAGACCACAATCATTTCTAGTACGCAGTAAGAGGGGGTCACACAAAAATAATCCAAAACGACCGATATAATTGTGGAATTCAGTTTGTGGGATCGGTAAGCTTATTGGTGACAGTTTCGAAGATATGTAAGATCAAGTTTGACCCCTAAAACACTAAGCGAGATGAAGGAGTGAAAAATAAATTGACAAGATTGACAGAGAATATTGTAAATTCAAGGTTTTCGTTATGGCCAAGCTGATTGGTGTCACTCCAGGTATCATTTAAGCCCAAATGTGACCTCTGGCACCAATAGGAGTGAGACGGGGTGAAACAATATGTAAACAATTATCGATATTATGGTCTAATTCATAGTAGCTAAAACTCACTAGTGACAATCCCGATACCATACAAGCCCCCGTCTTACCCCTAGCAAATCTAACGAGATTACATGAAGAGAGATGTGAGAATAAACAAAGTGTGAAAATGTTTGTGACGGATCCATTGTTCTCGGGAACGCTGCGATGAAACATTACATCCCTATGACGTTTACGTACAAGTATAATCCATCGGCATGCGAATGAGAAGGATAAAAAGTAATTTTTCGAAAATCATGGGATTGATTTCAAAATCATGGTTTTTGGCGTCACTAGGCTGATCGGTGATAAGGCGATGGAAAACATAATAAAATCCCTAGGAACACCGGGAAATTAGTAATAAATAAAAGGCGTTTACTTTTTCTCTTCCATTAATCCTTGCAATATAAGTATTGAGTTTTTCAACCTGCACCCTGTAGCCCAGCTCTAGGATTAGTATACTGTAGCATCATGCGCAAAGAAAATATCGGCATCATTTCCTATAATTTTTATCCTTGTATTAATGTAGCAAGAATGATTGTATCAATTCGCCAAACATTTTTTTCTTTTTACAGTTATTATTATTGTTATTAGGTGTCGCACTAATAAGTTTAATTAATTAAATAATTATTTAATATGCAATACATAGAATATATATATATATATATATGTCCACCGCAGTGGTCTCGAGGTAGCGTGCTGCCTTGTCACGCAGCGGGCCCGGGTTCGATCCCTGGTCGGGGCAGTTTTTCTGGGTGAGGTTTTTATCGGGGTTTTTCCTCACCTGTAAGACAAATGCGAGGAAAACTTTAGGGCCCAAACGGTCCCCGAAATCATATGGCCATCACCCTTATCATTATCATCCTTACCATTATCATTATCATCATCATCCTTCACCGGTGTGGAAAGCAACGGGAAGCTACCACACCTACACAATTCCCTAGTAAAGCTGCAAGCATAGCATGAAAATGCTATGATTGCAGTGAAGGACCTGCCTTCGGGCAGAATTACTATGGATGGATATATATATATATATGTATATAACTATTATTCTATCAGTTATATTATATGGATGCGAAACATGGACTCTTACTTTAAGGGAGAAAAGGAAATTACGTGAATTTGAGAATGAAGTTCTTATGACTTTTTTTGGACCAAAGAGAGATGAACAGACAGGTGAATGGAGAAGACTGCATAACAGTGAATTGCATGGTCTTTATAGGAAGCCAGATATAATAAGAACAGTTGTGATGTAGTTAGTTAGTTAGCAATATATATATATATATATATATATATATATATATATATATATATATATATAATAATTCGTCCACATATTATTTAATATTTTCAGTGGAATTCGGAGAAATAAAAAGTCCGTCACGCATGTGTAAACTAAGGATATTCCTCAGCAATTCGAATTTATTTTCCTATTTTGCTTATTTACGGAAAATATATTATTTTTGTTACAGCCTACTGAAGAAAATAAATTGCCGAAGCCAGCCTAATTAAAAGTGTTGGACCGCAATATAAACAAACACAACTATAAGTTATTAACTACTAACTCACTGGCACTATCGAACCCGTTGATTCACGGCTTCGCGGACATAAGGTCTCCACACATCTCTATCCTGAGCTAATGTTATGCAAGTATTCCCTGTATAATATATTTCCACAAATGTTGGTTAATATTGTTCTATCATCTACCAACTTCGTATAAGAAGTTTCCATTTCTCTCTTTCATTCTTCATTCGTGCCACATGTCCTGCCCTTCGCAGTCTACTAGAGTTATTATCTACTAGTATAACTTATTGCTTTATAATTTGACACCAATTTAAATAATAGTATATTTACCGAGGCATATTTCCTTTACTTTATTGTAAATATTAAAAATAAATTGAACAAAACATACCTTATAGGATACAATGGCAATTTAAGGGTTCAGCAATCTTTGTGGTATACATTGCGACTAACAGATAAACCTCTACTCGTAATAGTCGAATTTCGCTGATGTTTGGTGAACACCTCTCTCGTCTACTTCATAGCCCTATACGATATCCGTTGCGAGAAATCGAAAAATGTGGCCTCAAGAGCGATTTTTAAAACTTCCTTTCTAGTTAACCTGTCACTCCTAATGAGTGGATTTTTCTGATTAACGAACTCGACTTTACTTTTCTCAATGCTTACTCTATACTGAGTTTGGTTCCAATAAAAACAAAAAAAATTGAGGATGTTAGAGCATTAAAAGACACAAACACACACACACACACACACACACACACATATATATATATATATATATATATATCCATTCATAGTAATTCTGCCGGAGGGCAGGTCCTTCACTGCAATCATAGCAATTTCATGCAATGCTTTGCAGCTTTACTGGGGAATTATAGGTGTGGTGCTTCCCGTTGCTTTCCACACCTGTGAAGGATGATGATAATGATAAGGATGATGATGATGGCCGGATGATATTCGGGGATCGTAGGGATCTAAGCTTCCTGACATTTGTCTTACAGGTGAGGAAAAACCCCGAAACAACCACACCCAGGAGCCTGTCCCGACCGGGAATCGAACTCGGGCCCGCTGAGTAACAAGGCAGCACGCTACCTCGAGACCACAGCGGTGAAATATACACCATGTCCCATTCAAACCTCCCACATTTTAATTAATCATAACTCTCAAAGTATACGGGATTATGAAATGAGGTTGGTATTAAAAGAAAGAGAAACTCAAATAATTTTTGTTTTCATTATTGCAGGTAATTCATCTGTCTCATGTTGGACAATAATGACATAAAACCACGTCCGCCAGATATCACTCTACTGGACTTCTTCCTCTGGGGGTATGTAAAAAACCGTGTGTTAGCGACTCCAGTACAAGATTTTCATAATTTACGAACCCGTATCCTTGGCACAATTACAACAGTACCAATGGACATGTTGGACAGAACGTGGCACGAAATCGAATACAGACTTGACATTGTTCGTGTTACTAATGTTGCACACATATAGAGGTGTTTTAGTGTATGACAATGTGTGGCAATGAAAATTCTTTGAGTTTCTGTTTCGTTTAATACCGGCCTCATTTCATAATTCCGTATAATTTGTTAGTTACGATTAATTAAAATGTGGGAGGTTCGAATGGGATACCCTGTATATATATATATATATATATATATATACATACATTGTCATGTTCATTTTCTGTATCTAGCAAGTAGGAGCAATGGATATCTGTATTCCTTTAAATATTTTCATTGGATCAATCCCATTAGCTACATTCCTTTGGAATTCGTTGGAATGAAGGTAAATGAAAAGCGAAGTTTTCTCGCTACAGGCTTAGGAAGCTTATCTGGTAATAAGCGATTATTTGCCACGTTTCTTAACAATCGGCGGGAGATGTCAGCCCTGCATGATGGTTGCCAGAACAGACAGCTGGTATGCATTTCCTTTGGAGACTTTGACGATCGCAGGGTCATTGGACCATTAGAAGCCTTAGATTATTTTTAAATCTAGACCCCACAGGAATACAACCAGCTACCTTCTGGTTTTAACGTATTGCGTTAACCAACTACGCTACGGTGTTCCCCTCTAAAATGGAGGAAGTGCTATTCATTTCGAAGCGAAATATTTATACTGATACGACAGTCAGGTCGGTGTGCATAAATGAAATGAATTGCGATACGGCGCCTCGTTACGGGTAATCTGGTAACATCAAGTTACACCGGTATAATTAACACGAATTTAATATGGAACCTACTCCTGCTATCATGAAGGTGTATGCAATTAACGGGAATTATGATGTGCAACCATGATACTGCCATTTTTCTCTGGGTGTGTGTGTGCGCGATCTCTGACTGGCGATTGGACCCGAACTCCGTACCCCTCTTCACCCTGACCCACTGGTGTGGGGCGTGGCGCGTGCCGGTGCCCTCCTCCCGCGTCTTGTAAAAAAATTCTGACGCATTTCACCTCGTGATGAATTTGTAAACAGCAACAAGTTAGGTACCTAAATATTCGATCTGATTCTGTTAACATACCGCCACACATTACCTAGCAAATCTAAAAATTCTTTTTGTCTCTACACAAATGCAAGAAAATTTGTTACAAAATTATAAAATATCTTACTGTTTAAACTTAATTCCAATATTTTATTTGATAGCCTCTGAAATTCTATATTAGAATCAGTGGCGGCTCATTTATATGAACAAATTTGATGGAAATTTTTTTTGTAGTAAAAGAAGGTAAACTACAATGCTTAATATTTTCTCTATATTCACAACTCAATACGTTATATAAATGTATATTACATTCTATATCTAAGAAAAATTTTTATTGATGCAGAACATAAATTATCGGGGGTAAACCGACAAAATGCCTTCAAAGAATTAAAGTCAAAATTGAATCCTGGTGAAGGTAAATATATTGCGGAATCGGTAGTAACCGATAAATAATTGCAAAAACGATATAAAGACGGAGACATGGAGCAAAATGGAAAGTGTAAGACAATATATTGTAATAACTTCATTGAATGTAGCACGATGGTTATTGAGTTATATTGGGTTGATAAATTGCCCAGCCAAGAGATGGATAGACAGTGAATGCACATCCAATACGTCTTCCTCCGAGGAGTGATTTTGGAAATAATCAGGATGAAAATACTACAAATTATGATTAAGAAGAAAAATAAGAAATTGCCCTGGCATTGCGACCTGAAAGATCTATCGTACCTTTCCCAATTATGGAATGAATGTTATGAAATATATTCTACGGTGTTTTGTAGTCTATCATGGTGTTTTGGTTTCGACATACATCAGGCATTGTCACATGACTCATACTACCATTTTATTTGTGCTGAACCCAGGACCTCGAGGAGGGACTACAGTTCTCTGTTTTAGCCACATTCTGCTCTAGTTTGGCTAAGCCCCACTCACAGTCTCGAAGTCAAGAGGAAGTACATAAGTGTGTAACCCATTAGATCACCAAAACTGCATATTTTAAACCTGAGGGCAGCTAAACGAGAGTCTTTTTGTCTTACATGCAGCGAGATAAAGGGTAATATGAAATTATTCAATGAAGATGAAATGAAATGATAGGGGAGGATTGAAGAGTGGAGAGTGTTGGTGAAAAGAAACTCGGGAAACAAGAGATCATCTAGAAAACCACCAAAAATTCCGATGTAGCCCGCCACCGATACCCTTTCGGAACCCCCAGGATTCCAATCTGTGATCCTGAACAAGGCAGCTGCGCGCGCTAGCCGCGCCTCAGTTTGTATCCTACTTCATAAATGATGATACATCGACAATTTTAATAATATTAATATTATGTAAATATAAGCACCGATCTATTATTATTATTATTATTATTATTATTATTATTATTATTATTATTAACGGGAATAGAAAAATGTAAACAGTTATACGAGCTGTTGAGGAAAATGTAATTACGAAAGCAACGTGAAGATGGAGGAAAATCATTATTCCGATGGATCTTAAGAATCGAATGTCGGAGATATGAACTGGTTTCAGCTCACTTAGGACAGTAATAAATGCAGAACATAGTAAACGCGGAATTGAACCTATCGCTTTAAAGCTGTTGACACCACTGGCGGAACGGACACTTTTAGAGTTATAGAGAATAAACCAACGAACTTATTTGAGAGAATTTGAAGATTCTACTTAATGCAGTTGACGTAACATACATCTATAAATAAATGGCATGGACATGTACAGAGAATGTCACGAACCGAATTACAAGAATAGTGTACATCTACTTGTCCATAGGACGACGATAAATGAAGACGGCCAATGGAATGGCCAATATTAGGTATCAATTAACCATAGGGACGGAACAGATGAGATGGCCAAACGTATAACATTTATGACGATGATGATGATCAACTGCACTGCGTATCTCGATTAAGGTGAGCCATGATGCAATAACCAAACTACTAAGCGCCTATTCCAAAAGGTTTCCAAATAAGTGTTGCAACATCTATTGTCTTCTCTCCAACGTCTTCATGAACTATTTCGTATAACAGAAATTCTGCAAGCACCGCTACAAATATTGTCACACACGCACTGTGATATCTGAAGTATCACAGTTTTGACACAATTCACATACCAGTACATACGTTATAACAAAACGTTTCAATACTTCAAACGCCACTGTGCTGCGTGTTTTACATCAAGAGAAGTTACCATTGATGTTATCAGGAACTGCTATCCGATGAGTTTTCTCTCGCCTACAATGAACTCGATAATTTTGTAAGCAGACTTTAGTCCATCATTTCTTCTCAACAGTGTTTTGTTTCCCAATATAGCGATATTTATAATATAAGGTATTTTGAATAACCACATAAGCTATTGTTATGGATCAGATAATCCGAGGGAAATTATTTATGCCCAATCATCAGCCGCTTCCAGTCAATTTGTGGGATAACATTGCTATCTGGTAGACCTTACATGTCGAGAAACCAAATACGTTTTGTCAATTATTGCATAAGCTTGAGTATGACGTCCTGTCAGCGTTCCACTGGCAGTCAAGATGCAACTATGGTTTCCACAGAACGGTAGCTTTACACATTGTATCATCAATATACGGAAAAGTGTTTACGAGACGTTCCACAATAATTGGATTGGTAGGGGTGGTCCTGTATTATAGTCGCCTCAATCTTCCGAACTGACTCCAATATATTTCTGTCGTAGGGAGATGAAACTTCTTGCTTATGAAACCTCTGCAAGTACCGAAGATCATCTCGCTAACTTCAGGAACTTCTAAACATACCAAACTAAATGTATGCACATTTCAATACATTTCATTAATAATAATATTTTAAATTTTTAATGAATCTATTGAATCTATGTAATATGGAAATTAATATACACACTTGTCATCCGTATGTAATAGTTAATGCAGCTAAAGATAATAATGTGTTCCAAAACCGGGATTTGAATCCAAGATCTCCTGCTGATATTTATCTCTTTAATTGACTAACTGTTGGAAATTTGGAAACGTTAAAAATTCAAATATTTGGGAACAATTGTTAATAAAAAACGCCCCGAAAAATAAATTTTACACCACTTATCCTGTCCAATAAAAGTTCCGTAATCTGAATAAAATGCTCAAAGGGAAACTGCTACAAAACTATAATTTTACCAACAATGTCATATGCAACAGTAACTTGGATTCTCATATAAATCAGAACGATATCATATTACTTTTGGAAATAAAATTTTACGAAAACTTTTAGTGTTTTATAGAAAATAAGGGATAGAGAATAAGAAATATATTGTGGAATGTTGTATGAAAATCGGTATGTGGTACCAACATTGAAGAATAGATGGCTTGGTGATATGTTATGTAAAAAAAAAAAAGAAACGACCACATTGGGAGACAAAAGCTACGTTGGAAATATCAGGTGAATCAAAATCTTACAGGGTAAGAAACCACTTCGTAGAAGTGGATGCAGGGAGTTGTGCAGGTATTTTGTGAATGAGGCAAAGAACTGATTTCGGTTCAAAGTTTCCCAAAAAAAAATATTAGTTTGAGATACTGTTACACATACAGCATATATAAATGAAGACTGGTGAGCAATTGCTACAACATTAAGTGAAAAACGATAATTCTACGTGAAAAAGGCACCTACCACGTACTATGGTACGACCAAGCGAATTAAAGATCGCTCTCCACATATTTTGGTACATAAAATTTCATCTTGGCTACCTCCTGCATCCCTCAAACACTGTAAAATATTTTTTGCATCACACTGTACAAAATCGAGACTGAATTTAGAATTCTGAAGGAACTTATAACCAAGAGTTCCGACGCCAGATTCCCAAATTATCTTAATTCTGAAGCGTTGGAGACACCAGAGTAATTATGGGAAATTTATATAATGAGTGTTTATAGGTGAGACAGAAGACAATTTGTTTTACGTTAAACATGGTTCACCGTCACTGATAACAATTGTTCGTATCATGCACAACTGTAGTGCTATGGACTGGAGTAAGTTGAACTAAATCAAAATATTGTAGGGAGGAAAATCTAAGATCATTTATATAGCCCATATTACTTTTACACGCAATAATGGTCGAATATCTCTCTTTGAGTTATGGTCGTTAACAATAATGACTCTGTTATTACGCTTCAGACCAGAGCTGTGAATGTTCGTAACAACAGCTCAGTCATTTATTCTTAGTTAAAAATATACATACCAATATAGTTACAATTCTTAATACAATGCCTTATTAACAAAATAACAGTAAGTTATTTTGGAGCAGAGGAAGAGAGATTATTTTAAATACCAAGATGAAGAAAAAAGTTGAAAATAAGTTGGATAAATACAGTATAAATGGTGCTATCAATAAATATAAATTATTATGCGGAGTGTCTAGAAAAGCCAAATGAGGTAAATTTAGAGCAATTGGGTACTATTAGACGGGAAACCACCAGACTACTAAAGAGTAAAACGAGGGAATATCCCAGAGAAAATATTAATGATCTTGAAATGAATGCAAAAAATAGGAACATTAGAGAATTATATCAGAGAATTAGGGTAGAGAAAATGGGTTTCAGGCTAGAACAAACATAATTAGAAATGAAAATGGGGACATTATTGCAGATTCCAGGAGTATATATTAAATAGATGCAAAATATACTTTAATCAGCTATTAAATGTACATACAGAACAGGACATTGAGGAGGATAATTTACAGACAGCAGAAATGCTAGTCGCAGAACCAAGTCCGTTAGAGGTTGAAATGGCGATTGAAAAATTGAAGATGCAGAAAGCATCAGGTTCGGAAGAAATCCCAGCAGAACTGATAAAATCAGGGGGAGAAAAAGTGATGGGCAAGATACGCCGGTTGCTTAGTATGATTTGGGGAAAAGAAGCTCTTCCAGATGAATGGAAAGATTCGATTATCGTACCAATTTATAAGATAGGAGATAAAACTGATTGTAACAACTACAGGGGCATCTAATCACTTTCAACTTCGTACAAAATTCTTACAAATATATTAGTAAGCAGACTTACTCCCTATATTGATGACATTCTAGGAGATCATCAATATGCATGTAGAAGAAACAGGTCTATAACACATCAGATTTAAATGGGAATATAATAGTACTGTACATCAACTATATGTAGACTTCAAAAAAGCATATGATTCAATTAAGAGGGAGAAGTTATATAAGTTAGTATCCTGCTGGAGTTCGGAATTCCTAAAAAGTTAGTTAGACTTATACGAATGTGTCTAAATGGCACGAAGGGTAGGATGCGTGTAGGCCAACAGTTTTCGGACACTTTTGAAATCCAGAATGGGTTGAAGCAAGGAGATGTACTATCTCCTCTACTATTTAATTTTGTACTAGAGCATGCCATTAAATCTTTAGAGGATGAGGAAGGCCTACAACTCAATGGTATTAATAAGCTGTTAGTGTATGCTGATGATGTAGTACTACTGGCCGATAGCGAGGAGATACTAAAGGACAACACGCACACACTATTGAGTAACACTAAGAAATTAGGATAGAAGTAAATATCAATAAAACTAAATATATGGTCACACGTAGAAATGCATTGTATAATGTAAATGGACAGTTAATGACAAATGAGGGAAATTTTGAGGAAGTGGCTGAATTCAAATACCTAGGAACAATAATCACAAATAGGAATGAGATGCACAAAGAAATTAAACATAGGCTCAATTCTGGAAATGCGTGCTATTATGCATTGCAGAGACTCTTGATGTCCCAACTCCTTTCAAAAACGTTAAACTGAAAATATATAAAACTATTATTCTACCAGTTATATTATATGGGTGCGAAACATGGACTCTTACTTTAAGGGAGGAAAGGAGATTACGAGTTTTTGAGAATAAAGTTCTTAGGAAAATTTTTGGACCAAAGAGAGATGAACAGACAGGTGAATGGAGAAGACTACTTAACAATGAACTACATGGTCTTTATAGGAAGCCAGATATAATAAGAACAGTTAAGTCTCGTAGACTGCGATGGGCAGGACATGTTGCACGTATGGGGAATGAAAGACTTGCATGGAAGCTTCTTGTAGGAAAGCCAGAGGGAAAACGCCCAGTTGGTAGACCAAGAATGAGGTGGGAGAATAACATTAACTATGATTTGAGGGAAGTAGATTATACAGGGAATGATTGGAAAGCATTAGCTCAGGATAGGGATGTATGGAGAGCTTATGTCCGCGCTGCCATGAACCTATGGATTCGATAGTGCGAGTGAGTAAGCAAGTAAGTAAGTAAGTCTAAAAAATATAGCACAGCCATTATCAGAAATGTATATGAGGGCAATCAAATCTGTTATAAACATATACAATTTTTAAAAAAGGAGATAAAAGTAAAACAAGTAATTATAGAGAATCAGTATTTTTAACTCTGTATATAAAATACATGCACGGATATTACTTAATAGATTGAAACCAATAGCAGATGTATTGCTTTTATAAGAACAGAACGGTTTTAGACAAGGAAGGTCCTGCTCTAACAGATTCTAGAAAAGAGACGAGAATTCAATGAAGGCAAGAGAGTACTCGTCTCAAGGGCACATTACAGAGAGCAGTGAAGCCAAACGGGGAGTGAGACAAGGTTGCATTTTATCACCAACGCTATTTAATCTATTCGTTGATGATATTGTTGACGTAATGCTAGAAGGAGAAATTGAGGCTCCGGAGATAGGAAATGTTAGAATCCCAGTCCTGTTGTATGCAGATGATTTAATTATCTGTTCCAAGACAATCAAGGGATTGCAAAGAGGTCTTGACCTACTGGAAATATACTGTAGGAATTGGGGATTGACTGTAAATGCTAGTAAGACAAAAACAATGACATTTAAAAATGGGACGGTTTATGGTAGAACAGAGGAATGGAAATACAGAGATCAAGTTCTTCAAAACGTGAAACATTTCGAATATCTTGGTACGACGTTGAAAATGAACGGAAAGTGGAAAAAACACATTGATATAGCATTATTTAAAGGGAGGGGACAACTTAACAGTGTACTCGGTATTCTGGGTCGAGTGCCTGATATTCCAGTCAGCACATTAGAAAAAATGTATGGAGCTATGGTCAGGCCAGTCATGCACTATAGTAGTGAGATTTGGGGTTTCCAAAGAACGGAAATACTAAATAAGGTATATACGCATTTTCTAAAGTATATTACAGGACTTAGTAAGGCCGTTTCTAACTGTGGAATTTTATATGAATTCGGGTCATTCCAGGACGACATTAACTGTAAAATTCGTGTACTCAAATACTGGTTGCGAGTAATCCAAGGTGAACAAACAATGCTTAGAGCAATTTGCTACGACCACCAAATTAAAAACATAGATGTTAAATTTTGGGCAGACGAGGTTAGGAGAGAACTCCAAAAGATTGGGATGGCTGGATATGGGAAAAAGGGACTGAAAATCGCAAGAACGTGTGGAGAAAAATAAGGAGGAGGTACTTAGATGTAAATCAACAAGATACCTTCGCCGAATGTACAGGAAAACGCTCACTGTGTTTACAAAGAGACCTAAAACACGTCTGGGGAAAAGAATCGTATATACTCAACCTAGGATTTAAGGAGAGATCAGGGCTTGCTTGGTTTAGGCTAGGGGCATGGAAATTTCTAAAAATTAGCGACGATCACGATATGCGAATATGTCCAATGTGCGGGAAATTTGAAGATGAGATACATATATTAGGAAAATGTAATGATTTAGAATATTGGAGACGTCAGTTATTACCGGAAATATTTCTAAATTCAAATCGGGAAAGATTGGCATGCTACGAGTTATTGGTAAATCCAGAAAATTGGATAAACCTCGGTAAATTTCTGGACAAAACGCGAAAAATAAGGACAACACTCATTCATGAATAAATATATGTTATCAAAATGCAATACCATTAATTATTAACAATTATATAATAATTAATTAGTGTATAATGCTGTTGTGTTATTATTTAATTGTAATATTAATGTGTTTTCTTTATGTAATTGTAATGTTAATGTTTTTTTAGTGTATAATGCTATTGTGTTATTATCTAATTGTAATATTATTGTGTTTTCTTTATGTAATTGTAAGGTTAATGTTTTTTATTGTATAATTCTATTGTGTTATTATTTAATTGTAATATTATTATTGTGTTTTCTTTATGTAATTGTAATGTTATTGCTATTGTGTTATTACTTAATTGTAATATTATTGTGTTTTCTTTATGTAATTGTAATGTTATTGCTGTTTTTGTTTATTTTTCTTTACACTAGTACCAATTATTACTTTATTGTAACGGACTGTCAACAGCACGTACGGCTTACTGCCCGTGCGACCCATATTTGTAAATAATATTGTAAATATCTTACTTTTTGTCTAATAAAGTCCTACTACTACTACTACTCGTCTCAACTTATAGAAGGAATAAAAGGTCTTTATAATGACACGAAAGTTATCCTTAATTTAGTTAATTATTGCAGTGAAGAAATTTTAATAAATGAATGAGTTCGACAAGGGTGTACATTATCACCTACATTGTTTAGAATATATTTTGACGAGGTTATATGAAAATGGAAAAAATTAAGTCCCATAGGAATATAAATTAACAAGGAAATGTATATGAATATTTTAATATATGCAGACGATCTGGTAATTATACAGAAGTCAGAGGATGATTTATAAAGAGCCATTTATATGTTGAATTAATTAGGACTCTATTATAATCTCAAAGTCTCAACTTCAAAAACTAAAATTGTGGCTTTTCAGGACAAAGTGCCAGTCAGAGCAAAAATAGTAATCAATAATGAAATAATAGAACAGATAGCACACTTTCGCTATTTTGATTCAGGTATAACATACAGCTACGATTGGGATATACACAATAAATTAAACCGATATCTAATTATATGTGGCATCACAAGAAGAACCCTCCGAAAGACTCGAAGAGAAACTCAGCTCAGGTTTTATACAATTATGGCTGTTCCTGTTCTTTTACATAGATCTGAATCTTGTGTACTTACAATAAAAAGATATCTCACACATTCAAACCACTGAAATTAATGTTTTAAAATCCATAAAAGGATGTACACGTTATGTACATGTAGGTTATACCATGAATCAATAAGAAATGAGCTGGAGATATTTTCAATACTCGATAAACTAGACGAGCACAAATACCAATGGAAAGAACATTTAGTCAGAATGGACAATACAAGAGTACCCAAAAAGATCAACGCCTACAAACCACATGGAAAAAGATCTTTGGGACGGCCAAGAAACGATGGACTTGAGACCGGAACAGGTCGCATTGACCTAATCCTTGAAAGGAAGAAGAAGAAGAAGAAAAATCAATGCAGATGGAAGTCATGATGCTGAAATTAATGAGAAGATAAAAAGCGGTGAATTTCCAATACCAAATTAAATTAAGTTTTATGGGATCAGAATGTAAGTTCTAAAACGAAAATAAAAAATAATAATAAATAGTACAATGACATACTGTGCAGAAAAATGGGAATTAAAATTTAGAACAGTGATTAAATAAAATTCTGCAGAAATTGATTTTTAGTGGCGTTCAGCTGTAATTTCTGGAAGAGATAAAACAAGAAACAGTATAATTTAACAAAATATGAATGTTCAAACCTAAATAAAATTGTGGATTTCATAAAAAAAATTAAAATGGTGAAATCATGTAAATAGAATGACAAAACATAGATTCCCATGAAGAATACTACTTGCCACTTTGTAGGATAAAACGAAGAATAAAATTAAAAATAGCATGGTTTGATAGTGTTTTGAGCAGCATGAGGAAAAACAGATTGGACGATGGAGAATGGAATGATAGAGAGAGTGAACGAGAGTGAAAGAAGATTAATTAAGTACAGGAAGATGTGAAATATTGTTAATTCTGCTAATTATATATATATATATATATATATATATATATATGTATTTTTGGAATACCTGAATTGTGTCGCACGAAATCTATTGTGGGAGACAAATCCATATTCTTCTTATCACAAACGAAAAGCAAAGGTCGGGGCAAAATTCCAAACCTATGTATATATCTGAAGACTACGTATATATATATATATATATACGTAGTCTTCAGATATATACATAGGTTTGGAATTTTGCCCCGACCTTTGCTTTTCGTTTGTGATAAGAAGAATATGGATTTGTCTCCCACAATAGATTTCGTGCGACACAATTCAGGTATTCCAAAAATACATGGATTTTTTTTCAGGTTAGTATCTTCATATACAGAAGAGACAATAAAGTTAAAAATGTCGAATCCATAAATGCCCATTTAGACCCTCAAGTAATATATTATACGCAGGAATGTTATTGCACATAACGTATGTTGATACACTTGAAATTATGTACTCCATTCTTTACCTTTATAGAAGTGTTCGAAATATCCACCAGTGTCGCACTACAGGCTTATACTTACACAGGTTTATGAATAAAAATATTTTTCGAACTACAACTTATTCATTGATTTTAAACACTTATTTTGTGTCAGACATGACGTGTTGATTTACAATTAGTAGTATGAGATTTTAAAATACTACACATAAATTAAAAGAAAGTTGATATTCATTTCGTGCACAGTTTGCCGAAAGTCGTATCATGAATATTTCCCATATCAGGCATGTTAAAACAGAAAACATGAGAATTTACAGGTCGCACCTAATGTAAGGTGTATAGATGCAGAAGAAAAGGACATTTTACTGTTAAAATGTATAATAATATAATTATTAAAATAATCAATCTGAAAGAACTAAGCTATCCTTATCTATGAATCTCAGAAACAAAACATATTACGTCAAATTTTCACCCTATATTCATAATTACGAAAAAAATAATTTTAAAATTTTAAATATTTTATGGGGAAAATATCATTAGGATTTTAAAATAGATTACCGCATACAATGTAATTAAAAAACGTGATGTGTTACTATATAAAAACGTACAATTTATGTTGCATGAAGAAGTTTAAACGAGGTTAAATATTTTGAAGAGAATAAAATAGTAAGTTTGGTCATTAAGGTGGTTTCAGTATAAAAATGTAACTCTCTTTTTAATTTATGGTTTGTAAAATGATAGTTAATTAAATATAATTTATCATTAAAAACCCTATCTCTAATTCACGCTGATACAAAGAGTAGAATAGAAGTATCTGAAACGTTCGTTACATTTGTCAGATGTATGTCATGCAAAAAGTCTGTTGTTAGATAGATTGGTGCAACATCTCAACAATTGAGTTTAACTTTAGTACATTCCTAACCACTCTGAGATATTGCTTCTGCTGCAACACTTGCCCTTAATACCATTCATTGCGAAACATTCTGAAGTGTTACAATAAAAAATAAATTGTTTTTGCACATCTCTAAAATTACAATAACAAATATGTTAGTAGAAACAAGGTTATAAAGGAGGTAATATAATTCCATTTTTAATTAACATAAAGGAACTATACATTAAAAAGATCGTTGCAATCATTATTTAGTTTTATCGACCAACTTTACAAATATTCATTACTTTCCATATCACATATTTAACATATTTTGTTTAAACAATTAATTTGTTTACATGAAATATGTTATATCAGGAACATTGCATGTATTAACGTACAAAGGCCGGTATAGTTACTATGTGTTTCTAAACTACGCCCTATCTATGTCACAGGTACTTCAATTTCTTTCTACAACATACAAAGTTCAGTGCCTATGTGGTGGCATTTGTTTGAACTATTGTGCCTCGAGTGATGAGGTATGTACTTCAATGTCACGTTAGGGGAATTATATTCAATATGATTAAGTTTTATGAAGACTAAATACCAAAAATATAAAATAGGCGAGAAAAATGTAGATGGCATTTCACTGAGCACTCTGAAAAAATGGTAACAGAACCTTTCTCTACTAGAACGGTGAGTGATTGGCAGAACGAAAAGTAACTGAACAATTCTGGAAAAAGAAATGGTTTGGTAGACGAAGAGAGAGAAAGTATAATAGCTGATTACGGAGGAACAGATGATGGTAGTTATGATGATGGTGAAGGTGATGACGATAATGTACTCAGTGATTAAAGAACACATACAGCTGTCAATTCAGATTTAGAGCAGTCTGGAAGCACAACAGAAACAGCAGATGAAACACAATAGTCTTTTCGACTGCAGATTGTTTTTGGACACGGCCTTAGTACATCACAACGCTTAGCTAAGAGAAATTTCAAGGTACATTTCGGCATGCAATGGTAGACACTTCCCTTGTTCGATTTTAAGACTGGAACATTGTCCTCACAGAAGAAAAGTAGTCGCTACTGTTAAAATAATAATATTAATAATACCAATACTACTACTAATAAGAGTAATAATAATAATAAATTAATATTATAACTATGATAATAATAATAATAAATTAATATTATAACTATGATAATAATAATAATAAATTAATATTATAACTATGATAATAATAATAATAATAATAGTAATAATGAATTATTATTGTATACAGATTTTCAATATTTACACATCTTTCTGTGCCTAAAGCTTAATTTTTCTTTTCCACACGTCCGTATCTATCCATTCCATGACCTCCAGACCTCTTGTTCTTATTCCAGTTCTTATTTCTAGCATCCGTGAGTTTCGAGGCCTTCCGTTCTTTATTTTTCCAGGCGGACACCATTCCAATGTTTTCTGGGTAACTTTTCTTCTTGCATTCGTCGTACATACCAATTCTAATATTTAAATGCTTATATATTTAATAATAATAATAATTATTGTTATTATTATAGCTTTATTTTAGCTTAAGGCCTTACGGCCGTGTATACCAATCAATCAAATAAGAAAAAAATTACTACCACTTGTCTTTTATCTAAGTTAAAATAAACATATATAATTACATGGCCTATCTACTATACAATTATAATTGTAATAATAATTATCTTCAATTTATGTAGATGTTTTATATTTATTTCTTTATTTCAATTTTATCCCTCATCTTATAGATACATTTTACTTGCCACACGCCACCCGGCCTTAAAGTGGACCACCTGTTGGGAGGGGAATTACTCTAGGTTTAACTATTTAAGAAAATATAAAATGTCCAATATATAAAAATAAATATAAGACTATTAATGACACGTCTAACTGTAACTCACTGGCACTATCGAACCCGTATGTTTATGGTCGCGCGGACATAAGTTCTCCATACATTCCTAACCTGAGCTAACATTTTCCAATCATCCCCTGTATAATCTACTTCCCTCAAGTCATGGTCAATGATATTCTCCCACCTCATTCTTGGTCAACAAACTGGGCGTTTTTTTTCTGCTTTTCCTACACGAAGCTTCCATGCACGTCTTTCATTCTCCATTTGTGCCATATGTCCTGCCCATCGCAGTCTGCGAAGAACAGATGATTAATTAGCAACAAACTGTATAATCGTGACTTAAAATTGTCAAGTTTAGAGTAACCCCTAAATCTTTGAGGGAGGGAATTCCAGGGGCGAAAAGAAGTAGAATGAAAAGAGGTCCTGTTCAGAGGGATTGTTAGCAAGCTCTTATTTGTGTGTTATAGGAAGTAATAAAATCTAGATAAGAAAACTGAGGGAATGTGTGTTAAATATATCATGTGATTCTCTACTTATTTGCAACCATTTCCGATCACAGCTCCTGTCAGCGTCGGAAACTGTTTATTTATTTACTTATTCTACTGTACTACACAAACAAGAGATAATGTTTTAAATAAAGAAAAGTTTTAAAACAGCAAACTTTCTGTAGAAAAAGAAGGGAAAGTACTACAAATACAATTTAATAAGAGGATAAAAACAGACAAAATATGAGTTCGCAACATATATCATAATACTTTAACACCCTGTACATATGAAAAGCGGCTAATGGAAGTAAATGAGAAGTACTAATGCTGGTATAGCAATGTCAGTAAATTTGTGTTTAAGTTTGCAGAGCCATAATGATAGAGCAAAACCGTGTAGTCCGATCTCCCCAACACAAAATAAAATTACCCCTCACTCTGAATATTTCCCTTAAAGAAGACGTGACTTTAGAACTTTCCCGCGCGAGTAATTTAATAAGCAAAATATATCAAGAGTCAAGATTAAAGACTCTTTACTCTTAAGTAGTAAAAAAACAAGTTAAAAGGGAACAACCCCCCCCCTTTATAGACAAGGAGATGATGATTCAAGTCTTACCCACTTTTTAATACTAATAAATTTCTACCCTTAAGATATTTCATGCTGTGTATTCCTGTATGGGCCTGTAATAATGCAAGCTACATTGACGACATAATGATTTCTAACTTAGGTAATGGTTTCACATCATATAACACCTCGATGCATAAAGTAATCACGGAGATATATACACACAGAACGTTCTGGAAAATAATTGAATATTATAGCATCCTGCTCCTTTGAGTAGGTCTGCATTATTTCATTTATGGGTATTTATTAAATAAATAATTAAGGGAATAATTAAGGAATTCATTGAAATAACTCCATTTATTCTAATTCAAGCTTCTGCATGTGAAAGCAGCATGCATTTTCACAATATCCATTATTCTTTTCAGATCTTCTTAGAGGCATTGGAGACGGTTCCCGCAGTGCGTGCGCAGTATATACGACACATTGTTGCATTCAATACTTATTTGCTTGTTATTAAGTGACTATTTATCTCATAAACCGATAATTTTGTATCTTCCTGTTGATACCAATGCCTCTTCCTGTTGATAAATTGCCTTTTCCTGTTCGTAAGGAGAGATATCTCCGCAAATTAATTTCTTTGACAAGGATATCGACTCAACAATGTACGATCGATATGGTGCAGGAAGAAGTGCCAAACGAAAAAAACTTAAAAATTAATCCAAAAAGTCAATTCTATTGCTCTAAAAAAATTTATTAAATGTTGTATAATGATTGTGCATTATTGTTAATAGTTATTTATCATACAATCATGTGTTATTGATTTTTCCCGAGCCCAAAGTAATTTAACAGTAAAGATATTTTATTTATAACTATACAGCAGACTTATAAATTGCCCGGAAGTAAGATCGGAATACATAACCTCACGTTTGGTAAATATTATAATTATTTTCAGCTTCTGATGTTGTATTATTCGCTAAATAGTCACTCCAAATCCAATGCGGAGTCGAGGTTTTCATTAGACAAAATTACTCACCACTTTGACGCTCGTGATTTGTTTTCAGAAACAAAACAACCTCTTGTTAGATTACTGATGAAAATAAGTTGTTCTATGTGTGAAAATTTGTAAGGATTTGTTTTATCTATCTAAGAAAATATAAACAATTTGTATTTGTTCTGTTGCCTATTTATCTTCTATCTAGATAAGGAGCATTTTCGTCAGAGAATATATGTAAAATAAATTAAAATGGGGTATAATTACTAATGTTGTTTGTTTTGAATGGAAAATTATTCAATTACAATATAAATTTCCTCTCATTTGTAATTATTATTTTCATATTACTTACGCCCCCACAACAGTTAGAAACCATTGCCCTGGGTGGATCGGCTGTAAGTTGGTAACAGTACCTCTGAACCACTTATTAGACGGAATATATGAGTATGTTGCTCAAAGAATGTCGTGCCTACTGAAGGATATAGGACAGTGCATACAAGAATCATACGCTCAGGCCCACGATCAAGGTTCAGAGTCTCCTATCCAGTCCAATCCGCTGGATGGAACCTACTACAATATGAGCTAAAAGGACGAATATTGATCTATTCGATTTATCTTATGTAGTTAATTATATTATTCTGAGATAATACTTAAACACATTGAATTAATGAATAATATAAACATAATTATAAATGCCCAAAAATGATTGAATAGATTCTACAAGAAATGTGCTTCACAGTTATTTTTGTATCAGTTCTGTATATAAGGTAAACTTGATTTCGATGAGTAATGTATTGTGCAATAATGTGAAAATGCTTGTTAAATGCAAAATCTATAACAAGAAATACAAGAGGGTAGAGAACTTGTTGCCATGCGTGTTGCATACTCATTGCGATATGTTCCCCTACTAGGCCTGGAGGATTAACGCGACCATCACACGCAACTCCCGCAGAATAATAATAATAATAATAATAATAATAATAATAATAAACTGTAAGGTTTAGGCCATTTAACATATTTCATATTCAGAAATAAGTTGTTCCAATTTTGTGTCGTCTCAGATCTCTCTTCTCAACCGGCAGTTGAGAGAGTAGTTTGTTTTGCGGTTTATTTAAGACATGTTATTCTGATATATTAAAATGGTACCTTCATTATGATTATGCCTAACTCAAGGGGAATCTTCTAGTTTATTTTCAGACTACACGGTTCCGGCATATAGACTCTTAACTTACTATGGTCAGAAAAATGGAAAAAAACAGAAATGTCATTATAAGCATGTATAAGTAACTTTTTTTTTGTAGAATTTGTTGAGATATTCAATTCCGTGTACATTAATTTTGTGTATTAGTTATGGTGTGGGCAGCGCCATTTAAGGATCAAAAAGGGAATTATTCATGTTTTCAAGGGTGTAGGAGTTGACTATCACAAGTCTCTTATAGCCTATGTTCATCCCGGGAATTTGCTGAACATTTTTCAAAAACCCCATCACAGTCGGATGAACGGTATGGCAGCACATAAAATACGAACAACAAACAAGAACTTTTATATTTTAGATTCAAATAAGTAATGTAAATAAAATATACTTTGAAAGAACTAAATATGTGTTTATAATTTACACAAATTTATTTCTATGGCAAATTCTTTAAAAAATTACAAATTGTGAGGTTTCATTTCATCTACCAATAAATACAAATATCAGACAGTAGTAAGTCAATATGGAATAACTCATTACTTATTTGTATAAAATGGTTAAAATGGCCAACTATACATTATATTAATTTACGCTAATTAGAATAAGTGTACTATTTTTCAAATGGCAGCATGTGGCTACCCTTTCAAGTTCAGGCGTAGTTACAATTTAAGAAAATTATTTCAAGCAAAAAAGATTATTTTAAAAATACGATAATTCGACAGATTTACTCATCTTTAATTACAGTATAACCAACTGTGACCACAAATTCAGTTTAGATATTTAGTGCACCGTAATCGTTTCACTATTAAAACAAACTGTAAACTTTTGTGCATGCGAGTTCAGTTTTTATAGGCCTATATACTTTACCGATTTCATATGGAATGACCTTTAAGTGTTTTGTAGATTCATATTTCAGTAATAATAATAATATTAATAATAATAATATTAATAATAATAATAATAATAATAATAATAATAATAATAATAATAGCAGCAGCAATAACATGCTATTTCTATAAAAGGGAATTCCTTTGGCTATTGAGAAACGTAATAATAGGCCTAAATATGTATTCGTAAAAGAAGGAATTTGTTTGGCTATTGAGAATTGTACGGCTTTATATATGCAGTATATATTTCTTATGTGGCACAAAAACTGCATGACTTAATCCTTCGAACTCTCTGCGAGAATCCCGAGAATTCTCAAATATTTTTTTTCAATACTCTCGTGGCTACACTCCATTGTAATCGCTCTCGCTTACAAGAGCAAGCGGATAAGAGTTTGACCGCCTCCAACTGACATGACATCTTAATTATTTGAATGAAAAGGCTTGTTCAACAATGTTGTTGTAGACAGAGATTTTGCTAGGAATATGTTCGCGTCCTTTAAAATCCACAAATTATGTTTTAAACCGTAGACATTTTTACGTCATATTATTGTGGAGAGACAAATTTGAGATGTAGATTGTTGAAAACCAAGTTTCATGTTCCATTTTATTAGGACACCTGAGAA
Organism: Diploptera punctata; assembly: GCA_030220185.1. Classification (NCBI taxonomy): domain Eukaryota; kingdom Metazoa; phylum Arthropoda; class Insecta; order Blattodea; family Blaberidae; genus Diploptera; species Diploptera punctata. Next base: position 1,399,685 of record JASPKZ010010239.1, on the reverse strand, counting down.
ATTACAATTAAAAATAATAATAATAATAATAATAATAATAATAATAATAATAATAATAATAATTTTATTTATTATTCCGTCTTTTACAATGAATATACATTTTTCCGGTACCCACGTTCACAGTTAACTACACATTTGTTTCAACACATTTTTCCATTCCTGTCTGTTCATCCATATATAATAATAATAATAATAATAATAATAATAATAATAATAATATTAATAATAGCTATTTAGACCATGTTCAAAGCTCTGTACTGAATGGATCCGGTTCCAATGATAGTGAGTATCTCCTCGTATCTAGTTTCGAGTTTCACGGGTACAAACGATTGAAATGTAAGGCGAATAATGGTTATTTGGCAAGGGATTTAATACCATATTTTCCTTATTGAGGAATTATGGCACGTAAAAGAAATTTCTATCTGAAATAAGAGGCCTAAAAAAAACGGATATTTTACCCCCAGATTTGAAATACCAGGCAAATCATCTTAGTTGTTAAATGGAGTCATTAAGTAAAATAGATAGTAAATAGAATTAGGAATAAGTTCAAGGTAACTATAATGGATTGATTTTTGAGGAAAATTCAGTAAATCAGGAGTAGGAAGAGAAGAATAATGATATATACATCATCATCATCATGAACAAATTCGTTTTAGGCCATGTGGCCTGTACGGTAAACCTAGCGAAGATGGTCTTGATCTTTCCACCGATGTTTTGGTCTTCCTTGGTCCCTATGTCCAGTTGGGGTATATTGGAATGCCAATTTTGGAAGTCTATTTCTTGCCATTCTTCTCAGATGATTTTTCCATTCTTGTTGGTATCTTTGTATATCTTCATTTAAACTTGTTACTCCAAGTTTTCCTCTGATAGTAGTGTTCCTTTGGTGATCCAGTCTATTAACTCCTAACAATGATCATAAGAAACGCATTTGGCTTACTTGAAGAACTAATTATATATATATATATATATATATATATATATATATAACGCTTTAATTGACAACCAATTCTTAATAGAATACTATGGTGGTTTTTATAAGTAAATTTAAAGGTGGAAAACCGATGACGTGAAACGTTATTTTAATTCTGTGTTTTAAGTAAACCCAGCTGCTAATAGACGCATGTTTCTTATTTTTGGATAGTATTGTCCTCGTTTTATAGCAATTGTATATACTGACAAGATAATTGGACCATTCCATACCGAAACCTACCTTCAAATTTCTCACAGAGATGCGTTGTGATGTACGAAGGCCGTGTTAAAAAAACATATATGTCAGTTTTAACTGCAAGGCAGAGAAATCGAAACCGGAATGAAGCAATAGCAACCCACTGTACGTATGAAGGAGTTCGATGTTCCTGAGTGAGTAGTGAGGTGTTGTTTGTGGCGGGACACGGCGCGGGGGCAGGTTGTCAGGATTATTCAATTCACCAGTCTGAAGTTGTAGTATTTACCTGCATTTTAAATGAGAGATTAGGCGCTGAAATTTAATGCTTTGCAGTTAAACGCAGCATATAGGCCTATATATATATATATATATATATATAGGCCTATATATATATATATATATTATATATATATATGTGTGTGTGTGTGTGTGTATGTGTGTGGATGTGTGTGTGTTATTAATACTTGCTTTGCTTCGAATAAGTGTTACTATGGATTTACCTTTGACTTTGAGTGTAAACTGTTTTCTTGGACTGTACAAATATAATCATACTTTCTCTTGTAGTTTATATGTGTAATTCTCGAAAGGCATGAGGTTTTGTGCTTCACAGTTGGCACAACTACTTGTAATCCTCGTATGCTAAGTAGAATTAGTATTACAAGGGTTCCTTTGTTCTTCTCCAGAGTAGCCAACCTCGCTTCCTCTGTACAATTCGAGGAATTAACACTTAGCCATTTCGCTTTGTGACTTGTTAACAAAAATCTGCGGAGTTGTAACCAATGTAATTTTAACAACGACACATCCCATGTTTTAACCAAAAGTCTGGTTATTTTGTAGAATATAGTGTGTTCTAATTAAAACCCAAATCCGGTGATTCATTCGATCAAATTCACTTAGACGTTTTACTTCAAATTCACTTAACCTCTTCAGACCAAACCTGGTTTATCATCAGAATTTACAACTACTGCTCTTGACGACCAGGTTTAATTCCCGGTCAGACCACAGACATTGTTCCTGCGATCGCCCCTGATCTGTAATTTAGATTAAGTTCGGATTTACGAACTCTCCTGATAATTTATTACTCATCGTATTTTCGGAGCAACGTAACTCCATCATCCTTGCGCCAATGCCAGGAGAAAATGCCAGAAATGTCTTAAAACAACCTGATGGTATTGGATAAAAAACTTAAAATGCTGATCTTGAAATTGGATTTTGACATTAATACAAATTACCTTAAATGGTAAAATAGCACCACATGATTGATTGCTTGTTTTTGTGACGGCAAAATTCCGTCGATTCTGAGAATTGTTTATCTCTTAACGGCTTATTATTTGTATGCTTGCTGTATAGGTTTTATTATATTTTTCCTACCTAAATGGCGTTATTGTAAATTTGGTGTTTTTTGTGATTTATTGGGCGGTACCCCACAATGTTTGTGAATTTAACCCTGCCAAAATATGTTTCGGCGTGCAGCACATCGTTGTATTTCGTGGCCTATATTGCGCAATATATGGTTGAAATGGGTAGCAATGTTGTTAGACATTGTAGCTACCGTATAACTAATGAGAGCATCAATATATATATATATATATGGGAGCTATGTCGCTTTGAAATCCAGAATGGGTTGAAGCAAGGAGATTCACTGTCTCCTCTACTATTTAATTTTGTACTAGAGCATGCCATTATATCTTTAGAGAATGAGGAAGGCTTACAACTGAATGGTATTAATAAGCTGTTAGTTTATGCTGATGATGTAGTACTACAGGCCGATACCAAGGAGATACTAAAGGTCAACACGCACACACTATTGAATAACACTAAGAAATTGGGACTGAAAGTAAATATCAGTAAAATTAAATATATGGTCACACGTATAAATTCAGTATATAATGCAAATGGACAGCTAGTGACAAATGAGGGAAATTTTGAGGAAGTGGCTGAATTCTAATACCTAGGAACAATAATCACAAATAGGATGAGATGCCAAAGAAATTAAACATAGGCTCAATTCTGGAAATGCATGCTATTATGCATTGCAGAGACTTTTGATGTCCCAACTCCTGTCAAAAAAACGTTAAGCTGAAAATATGTAAAACTATTATTCTACCAGTTATATTATATGGGGCGAAACATGGACTCTTACTTTAAGGGAGGAAAGGACATTACGAGTATTTGAGAATAAAGTTCTTAGGAAAATTTTTGGACCAAAGAGAGATGAACAGACAGGTGAATGGAGAAGACTTCATAACAATGAACTACATTGTCTTTACAGGAAGCCAGATATAATAAGAACAGTTAAGTCTCGTAGACTGCGATGGGCAGGACATGTTGCACGTATGGGGAATGAAAGGCGTGCATGGAAGCTTCTTGTAGGAAAGCCAGAGGGAAAACGCCCAGTTGGTAGACCAAGAATGAGGTGGGAGAACAACATTAACCATGATTTGAGGGAAGTAGATTATACATGGAATGATTGGAAAGCATTAGCTCAGGATAGGGGTGTATGGAGAGCTTATGTCCGCGCGGCCATGAACCTACGGGTTCGATAGTGCCAGTGAGTAAGTAAGTAAGTAAGTGTCGCTCAGGGATCTTGTAGACCATGAATGCCCTATGAGTGTGAAGACAAGACTATGTTCTACGTGAAACTGTCAGCGAGTAGGAAGAATTAACTAATAGAATAAATTGTGAAGGAAGAGACTTCATTAGCATCAAATTATTTGTGAAAAATCAGTGTAATATTGTGAAATAAGTAGAGTAAATTTGGAAATGTTGTGTAATCATCTGGGAAGTTAATTTTTAAGAAATGTTGTCCTTTATCCTCGTGGTTTTGTCGTTAGAATTTCTGACTACTGCTCGTGACGTATGGGGTCTAATTTCCGTTCAGACAACAGGGATTCTTTCTGTGATCGTCCCTGATCTTAAATTTAGACGACGTTCAGATAAAAGTACTTTCCTGGTAATTTATCACCCATCGTATCTTCGGAGTAATGTAACTCCATCTTCCAGGAGAGAATGCCAGTAAACATCGTTAAAATAACCTGGTGTTATTCATAAATCTAAATCTCTCTGGTCTTAAAATTGCATTTTGACATTAATGCAATTATATTTAAACGTTTAATGAATTGTTTATTGGAAAATTGTATTACGTTTTCAAGGCAAACTTTTTTTCTTGGACTCCAAATTGGATCATTATGTGAACTGAAAACTGAATTAAAGAGTTACAATTTGATCTTGTTATATGAGTTATCACGTAGATATATTATTTACATTATTACAAAAAGTAGGGATACATTAGATGGGCCAATACTAATGACGTTCATGGTGAAATTACGTCGAGTTTTAATCACAATATAAAAATTATTATAATAATTAATAAAAACACACTACACCTTTCAAGGTCAGATATATCCTCATCAGAAAGCTGTTTTGCTAATCAATTGATGAGTGCTGAGTGTTTTATCATTTATGCTACAATTTCCTATCAAGTTTTTAAGTTATATATACTGCTGCCAGTTCACTACTGTAACAATAAAATAGAAATACGAGCATGAATCATAATTATTTAAACATTTCTCGAAAATCAAAATCAGTAATCTTGTGTGCTTGTCGAGCGAGAAAAGTAATACTCTAATTTGTCATATAGGATACAAAGATAATATAAAGGATAAACATTCCACAGGATCCTTGGTGAACTTATGTTGAAATAGCCTGGAGTAGTTGCAAGAAGTTCGAATCATTCATCCCTGTACATTCCGCACTGAATATCCACCAATTAATATTTGTAGAACTTCGTAGATGGGTCACAAAGAGAAAGATTTCCAGGATCGTATTCCATTGAGAAATCCTTCAGGTTTTGAGATATTTAAGTTAAATTATTTTTCTTTTATTTTACTTTTTTTACGGACGCTATATCATAAGGTAATACTACGTACATTAAGTTTGTTAAATTTGTAACCATCGCGGCTGCATGGTGAATGAAGTTAGATATTGTCTCTACCTCTGGGTCCCGAGTTCTAGTTTTGGTCATTGGTCACTCCATATGGAGTTCTTGGTGGATGAAACGTAGCCAGGGCAGACTTTCTTGGGACCTGTCACTTTTTCTGCTAGAATATTTATTCCACCACTTCTTGATACTCAAGTCGTTCATTTAGTTCCTTTTTAACCTCCGTATAAAGGTGTGAAAAGCTTAATCATTCGTGCTTCCTTGGATGTTACACATCTTCAATTAATAGGAGAATCATCTCATCAGCTGATTTACCATTCGGCCGAACACGAGTAGAGTGTTCACTTATAGTCAATTTTTTATGATGCTGTGAAATGGCGAATGAGGTTACATAGGTTCTGGTAGTGAAACTCCAATCCAGCATTTCCCTTGGCTACTGACCAAAACAGTAAAGAACTTCAGTGAGACTGAAGTACCGTGCTTTGAACTCGGAACCACGAGAATATGAGACTGTGCGAACTCTCTTGGTGGAGGATTCGTATCGCATATATTGTTTCCGATGTACAAATTAAAACATCCGAAACAATTTATTAATTGGCATAGTGATCTGATGGTTATGTTCCTTGCCTCTACTTCCTAGGGTCTTGAGATCAAGCCATGCCGGGGTCCATGGATTTATATATAAAGACGTCCAAGGGGTAAGCCTCCGGTAGGGAGACCGTGGGTCAAGTCTGAAGATGTTCGGGCTCGTAGAAAAGCTAAATTCTGAAAAAAATGTTTTCTGAGCAAAATTTAAACCGGCTTTCCCGCATCCTGTAATAAGCCTACCTTATTTGCCTACTAGACTATCATTGAGGAGACATTCTGACCACATGACACTCACTGACACCTGTAGGGAAATAATCGTAACTAAATCAGATTTGTCAAAAAATAGTAAAGGAGCAACCTAAGACTAGATTCAAAGAGTCATGAACCCAAAGAGGAAGATGAAGGATTTCAATTATCTAATTTTTTTCCGCTTGTTAAAGTAATGTTTTTTTTAATGAGCAGTAGTTTTATAAATTATTCTTCAACTATTTAAAATTATTAACATGGAATCAGAAACAAATAATTAGAGTTAACAAGCGTGGAAAATGTTTTTATTCGGTACTAAACTCATTGGCAACATTGATTCAGACAATTATCATTACAGAGCTAATGTATGGGAATGTGAGCGGAAAGTTTTTATGCTCTGACAACTATACCTCAACCCGTATTTTGGAGTCGAATTCCCGTGGGAGTCGACTGGTACCCAGAAGTCCAGAGGGAAATTTTGCTTTCATTGATTTTTTTTCGTAATAATTAATATTCCTGAGGGATTGTTTGGCTGTCACAATAGTTCAGAAATCAATTAATATTCGTATAAACGGAATGTTATTATTCACATTCTGGTAGCTACATATGAATAACAGTACTGATTCGTGAAATAAATAAGATGAAAAGTTCTCCTAAAAGGACACAATAATTATTTCTCTTCATATTCTTAGCAATTTCTTCTGTAAAAAGATTTTACTCATTTCTATAAAAATTAGTAGGCCCAATTGATTTTGTTCTCATGAAAATATGTTGTAATAGGCCTAAACATTAAGTTACATACCTTCATCGATCTACATAGTATACCACCATAAATAAATGCTGTATACAGAGTGTAACAGGACCACACCGACAAAATGATGGAGATGATAGACCATGCAGAGGATCATATTTTTTAAGGAACATACAGTCGCAAACACGTCATTTATGAGTTATGCGCAGGTTGCGGTGTTCACCCGTAAGGGTCGGAATTAAATACAACAATTGTACACACATAATTTTATTGAAAAAGACATGTTTTTACAATAAGTGTTCCAACAGTCCACCCTGTGCCTCATTGAATGTTTGATATCGTCGTAGCAACGAACGGCCAGCACGGCCGAATATGGCAGGATTCTTTTTGACGTCGTCAAATGCAGCATTTAGTCTGTCAATTAGTTGAGCTCTGGTGGCAGCTGGAATTACGTAGACCATACGTGTTAAATTCCGTGCTGGCCGATCGTTGCTGCGACGATATCAAACATACAATGAGGCACAGGGTGCGCTGTTTGAATACTTATTGTATAAAAACATGTATTTTTCAATAAAATTCTATGTGTACAATTGTTTGTATTAAATTCCGACCCTTACGGGTGAACACCTTCAACTGCGCATAACTCATAAATGATGTGTTTGCGACTATATGTACCTTCACAAAAATGGCCCTCTCTATATGTCCTATCATCTCTATCATTTTGTCGGTGAGGTTCAGTTACACTCTGTATATTATATAACGCATGGAATTAGGAGGTTCTGGGGTTCAATTGCCGGTTAAGGCATTCATTTTTTTTTCATGACATATCTGGCTTTCATTGCTTAATGTCACAATTTAATTGTAACATCGAAATTAAAGAATGTTACTGATATTAAGTTAAAATATTCTCATTAAAATTCTGTCTTGTTATAGAAGCCATTAGATGGCACTGCGGACGCTTCCCGCTGCTCCTTATGTATTGAGAATTGTATGTAAGGAAAGGAAAATTAATGTTTGCACTTGGATGCCTGGATAGCGTAGTCGGCAACGCATATAGAGTTAGAGGTTCCGGGTACAAATTTCGGTTAATTTTTCTTTTCATGACATATGTGCGTAAGTGCGTGTGCGCTTCTGTGTGCGTGTACGTGTGTGTGTGTGTAGTCTCACGCCGTAGCCGAGTGGTTAGGGCAAGATGACGTAGCACAGAGCTACGGGACTTGCGCTGGTTCGAGTCCTCCATGGGGAATAACATTTTTATGGAATTTCGGCCAGTATGGGAACGGTGCCCACTCAGCATCGAAAGGCATTTGGGTAACTACAATACGTAGCGATTCCAGGTTGAGAAGACCAGCTATAACGGTTGGGAACCCGACATGCTGACCACGTCACCCCTGCACTAAGCTTATGATCGTCTACCTATGTGACTAACACATGTGGACGTGAGGCCAGCATCTGGCTGTTAGGCCAAGGGCCTTCTATACATGTCGCGCTCGGAGTTTTTTTTGTTTTGAATGTGTGCATGGTATATATTATTGTTCTAGCGGACACATTTTTTTTCTTTTTACGGAACCAATCTGATATAACAGTCAATTAATAATGGTAAGACATAGTTCGTTAACCAGCAAAATCGGATCATCGGACCGTTAAGAGTGGGGGTTAAACGGAAGCGAATAATTAAAAAACCGCTCTATGTGGCTCAATTTTCTATTTTTCACATTGAAAGTTGGCATATGCTATTGGAATTCAACGAGAAAGGTTTTGTCCAAAAATGAGCAAAGTATGACTGTTGTAAGTACGTAATTTTTGACCTGAGAGACTATATTTAAAATTGGCTTTAGCAACCGCCTTGTTTTTCTTCTTGGAATACATACCATTTAATTGACAAAATAAATAATAAATTCGGTTACCATCAATATTTACAATAAATTCAACTTGTTGAGGAATTCACTTTACTTACGCAGTTCTTACACGGCAGACGTCTTCGTTTAACATCATCGTGCAGTAAGAAATTTTCAAACGTATGCACAAGAGAAAATAATGAGAACTCTATAGATCGCTCAAATTTGCAATTTATATAACAGTTTACAATTGTTGTCAACCTTGATTGGCTCTTCAGAATATAGGTTCAAGATTTTCAGTTCGACACGGATCAAGAATAACGTAATGAAAAAAAAAATAATATAAGTACTGGATATATCAGTATTCGTCAATTAAAATGGATTTTTATTTTAAGAAATCTGTTAATTAGGTAAAACATATAGGCTTTTAGAACATATTCCATCTTCAGCATGTCATTTGGTAGGTCTACTGATGTTCGCGTATAAATTGTATATCGGGTACAAATCTGTAGGCGTGTTCTCTGAAACCGTTATACAATTTATATGCCAACTTCAGTACACATTAACTTACTGAAGTTGGAATATGTTCTGCAACACCTACAACGATATAAGTAATTAACGACTTATTTTAAACAAAAATCCATTTTTAATTGAGGAAGACCGTTATAACAGGTACTTATATTATTGTTAAAAAAATTACTACATAACCTCAATTGCGATTACTAAGGAACGGATTTTCATGTAAATAAAATATAAGATTGCAGTGCAGATAGTATATATGATTCAACTGTTTCTGTGTGAAACAAAATAAAAGACAGTCATAAGTCTTACTTCCCATTACACTATTCAACTGTTTGTGTGTGGGACCAAAACAAAAGACAGTCATAAGCCTAACTCCTCATTATACTACGTTGCAATCTTAACTATTAATACTTAAAAAGCCGCCCCGATTATAATGAATTTTAGAAGTATTGAGAGAATAGCGTATTTTGTTCGAGGGATATCAATTGTAGAACGAGACATTAATTGAAAATCTGTTATTTCTATTTCAGGGAGATGTGTGGCAAAGTACGTAACTCTGATTCAGTCAGGATTAATAACTAGTACATTGGCTTAGATGGAAGCATTTGAGATTAGTATCCGGGAAGTGCTTAATACAAACTCTGGTGATAATAACCTGAGGTTTCTGTACATTATCGTGGCGCGGTGAGTGGTGTACCTACCTTACACTCTGGCGACCCGAGTTCAATTACGTCGGGTATGATATTTTAATTTTAATGTTGGTGTTTGTTCATGTTAACTGTTAACAAATGAAAATACATAATACGTAAATAAAATATTAAAGAAAGGAAATAATATGAAAATAAATTTACAATAAAAATCCGATGAAGAAGAAATGTGCTATATTAAACATACCATTCAAACAAATAAAAAAGTAACACATATCTCCCTTAAAACGTCAATGAATCTCCGACATTGTATACTGAAACATACTAATTATAACACTTGTCCACGTAAAGAAATTTACAATCGTCCTATTATAAATACCCATTAATATGGTATCTACACATTTATATCTAACGAATTGACACTATCGAATCCGGAGGTCAATAGTCACGCGAACATACGTTCTCCAGAGATCCCTATCTTGAGATGTATTCCCTGTATAACTAATATTCCTTAAATCAAGTTTAACGTTATTCTCCCACCTCCTTATAGGTATACTTATTTGGTACTTCCCCTCTTGATTTCCCTTCATGAAGTATACATTGTCCCTCTATTACTTCCCATTCGTTTTACATGTCTTGTCCATCACAGTCTACGACATTTATCTTTCCTTATTATTTATTACATTAGATTCATCATAAAGACCATGCCCGTTGTTTTGTAGCCTTCTCCATTCACCTGCCTCTCTCAATTTAGTCCAAAACTTATTTTCAAATACTCGTATTTCTTTCTCGTCCCTTAACATAATATTTCATGTTCCGCATCTATATTAAAACAAATATATGTACAGATTCTTATGCTGCATTTCGATTATTGCGACATATTACTGTCTGATATGACAGGCTACAGCGTGTTCAAAATACGTGCATTCGATCTATATTCAATTTATATTCAAACTCCGTCGTTATGACACATCTCCTACATTTTAGGCCTTATGATGGCTTGGTTTAAATGACGGAAGAACGTTACATTCATACGTTTTGCTATTACAAATTCTGTAAACGCATTTACTAAGTTATCAACGCGTTTTCAAAATGTATTGATTATCATCACAAGGCAAGATAATTATTTCTTTTGATACCACAGCACAATATATGTTTTTATTTTGAATATTTCATTATATATATATATATATATATATATATATATCACGGAACTCACCTCTCAGTCATGTCAGGGACTGTCAATCACAATCATATAAATCTAAATTAACTTAATATATATTAAGTTCCATATTATTAAAATGCTACCTGCAATACAACTATGTTCAGCATTTTGTATGTATCTACAAATATTCATCTAGGAAACTTATTCTACTTTATGTTCTGTTGTTAATATTATACTACATTCGCTTTATGCTAAGTTTAGGCTATACTTTAATAATATTATAAAATTATATTAAGTAGGCTCTATTTTGGGGAAATGCGTGCTAAAATGCATTATAGGGACTCTTGACGTCCCAACGTCTTTCAAAAAACGTTAAACTGAAAATATATAAAACTATTATTCTACCAGTTATATTATAGTAAGGATGCAAAACATGGAATCATACTTTAAGGGAGGAAAGGAGATTACGAGTATTTGAGAATAAAGTTCTTAGGAAAATGTTTGGACCAAAGAGAGATGACAGACAGATGAATGGAGAAGACTGCATAACAGTGAACTACATGGTCTTTATAGGAAACCAGATATAATAAGAAGAGTTAAGTCTCGTAGATTGCGATGGGAGGATATGTCGTACGAATTGGGAATGAAAGACTTGCATGGAAGCTTCTTATAGGAAGACCAGAGGAACAACGCCCAGTTGGTAGACCAAGAATAGGGTGGGAGAATAAAATTAACTGTGATATGAGGGAAGTAGATTATTCAGGGAATTATTGGAAAATATTACCTCAGGATAGGGATGTATGGAGAGTTTCTGTGCCAGTGAATTAGTTATATACATTTTTTAATTTTTGTTATTCACTGGTTGAGTGAAACAAAAGTCCTTTCAACCTCAACTCTACCAACTCAAATAAATTATTATCTTCTTCTTTTCTTCCTTCCAAGTATTAGGCCAAGGCCTGTTACGATCCTATAGAAAATTTTCCCTCCAGCGTAAATAGTTTGATCCTTCCGGAAAATTCTCATATAAGATTTGAAAGCATAATAATAGTCCCTTCGATTGGTTGCTGGCCAAAGGAAGGCAAGACCAGTGATGGGGCTGCCATCTTATAGCCTCTGGTCAGGCTTTTCTGGAGAAGAAAAGAAAATAAAGGAAAGAAGAAATGGAAGAAAGGAAAGACTCCCTAGCCCTCGGATGCCCTAATAGCGTCGGGGTCGAAAAAACAAGAGTTAACCAAGGGAGGTTAGATAGTAAAGTTAAAAGAGTGCAAAACACAAGTAAGTGGAAGAAATGTTTTGCTCAGCTTGGGCACCTTGTGGTCGCCATCCACATATCCTCTAGATGAGGACCCCTGAGGGTATTTTATTATTATTATTATATTATTATTATTATTATTATATTATTATTATTATTATTATTATTATTATTAACTGAAAATAGTAACTGTTCGAAATTTGAGTCTAGGTTTAATTTCTTTTTGCACCTTATTCCAATTTGTACAGGATATTTTATTTATACACAAATCGCTGGTGCGACGGTGAAAGGAACTAAGGCCAACTGAATAGGTTACTGTTATTTGACAGATGACGTTGGATGATCGTCCACCTCGGTAAACGGCACATGTGGATGTGAGGGTAGCGTCCCGCTGATAAGCCAAACTCTTTGTCACGTCAATGAGACTTCTTTCTCAGTTTAATAGATGGAATAAAAAAATACCAATGAATCACGCGATGTATCCCTTAACCTTATCTTTAGTTTTCATAATTATAGTTTCTCCCGATATGAAGTAGCTACACACGTTCTGACGAGACTGACAGGTCCACGATCTAACCGTATACATAGAGAAATTAACCATCTAAGCCCTAGAGTTATTTTGTGTCACTTGTCTGTACTGTCATGTAAATACATAACATTTTCATTGAAATTATTTGAATAGAATTTGCTTCTACTTCCTATAAGTTTTAATACTTGATATGACAAGTGTAGAAATTAAAAATCGATAACTACTCAAAATAGTGCAAAATTCTCTATTAAAGCAATGAAACAACAAAAAACACATTCTTATAACCACATATCTACATAGGGGTTCCATCCATAGTAATTCTGCCCGAAGGCAGGTCCTTGACTGCAATCATAGCATTTTCCTGCATTTTTCTGCTATGCTTGCAGCTTTACCAGGGAATTGTAGATGTGGTAGCTTCCTGTTGCTTTCCACACCGGTGAAGGATGATAATGATGCTAATGATGATGATGGCCATATGATTTCGGGGACCGTTTGGGCCTTAAAGTTTTCTGACATTTGTCTTACAGGTGAGGAAAAACCCCGATAAAAACCTCACCCAAAAAAATTTCCCCGACCGGGGATCGAACCCGGGCCCGCTGCGTGACAAGATAGCACTTACCGCGAGACCACAGCGGTGGGCAAATAGGGATTATTATATTATTACAGCCTCTTAATATCTTAGGATTCGAAGCTATGAATAAAAGAGCCGAGAAAAGAGTCTATTTATTCTAATTCTACGTTTGAAGTTCTTTTACGCGTTAAAACTATTGTATTGAATTTACAACTCTACTCCCATTACGAGTTTCAAAAAATAGTCCATCTTGAAGGATTTCAACCGCAAATATCTTATTCAGATGCAAACATAACAGATAACAACTATAAAAAACCCTATCATTTGGATCTAATTTGTTCAAATTAAAAAAGTTGTCTTTCTCTTCTCACAGTATAACCTCTTATTTTGCAGTTACATTAACAGGCCCTACTTTCTTGCCTGAAAATATTTAACTGTGGATCACTTTTGGAACAGATAAGAACAAGGAGGACATTACCGGAAGCGATAATCTCATTGATGGGACAGTCCACCGAGAAATTACGAAACTTAAGTCAAGTCAATGTTCATTCATATTTTAATACTATTCATGGCAAATATCATAGGGTAATTGTGATGGGTTTGATGACGTTCGGGGACTATTCGGGCTTTAACATTTCCGAAGATTTTTTACAGGTGAGAAAAATGCCGAAGAATTCACCCAGGATATTTGTCCTTATTGGGGATTGAACCGAAGTCCGAGATAACGACGTTCCCCCAAGACTAAAGTGGCAGACATAGAAATCATTATTTAAAATGAAATCAATTTGAAACAATCTAAAAGAGTAGAATTTGATGCTAAACTTTCAGACGGGACGTGCTTATTGCAGGCTGTTTTGAGACCATTCCCAGCCACTTAACTGATTAAAACGGTTAACATGCAAAACAATGCTAAGAAACTCAAACACCAGACGTGCTGAGTCAAACACTCCGTACTCTTTCATATGAAATAAAATATATAGAATATTTATTATTTGCAGTACATCTCCTTTGCATACGGTGTAACGATTTCAGGGACTAATTGACAACAGAATAGGTAAATATGAAAACTGAATATACAGTCCCGCATAGAAATATTTTGTATAATGTGAAGGGACAGTTAATAGCAAATGAGGGAAAGTTAGAAGAAATGGTTGAATTAAAAACCTAGGAACAATAATTACAAACAGGAATAAGATCCACAAAATTAAACATAGGCTCATTCTGGAAATGCATGCTGTTATGCATTAAAGTGACGCTTGTCGTTCCAGCTTTTTAAAAAATAATTAAATTGAAAATTTATAAAACTGTGATTCTACCTGTTATATTATATGAATGTGAAACATTGACTCTTTCTTTAAGGGAGGAGAAATAATTATAAGCATTTCAGAACACAGTTCCTAGGACTTTTTTAATAAAGAGAGAGACGTACAGACAGTTGAATGGGGAAGGTTACACAACAGTGAGCTACGTGATACTTATGGGAAACCAGATGTAATAACAACAAACAGTTACGTCTCGTAGACTGCGATGAACAGGATGTGTGGTACGAATGGGGAATAAAATAGGGACATGGAAACTTATTGTAGGAAAACCAGAAGGAGAGAACCTGTAAGTAAGCCAAGATTGAGATGGGAGAATAACATTAACCATGATTTCAGGAAGGTAAATTAAATGTTTGCAAAACTTTAACTCAGGGAACGGGTATATGGGTAGCTTATGTCCACGTGGGAAAGAACCTCCGTGTTCGATAGTGTCAGTGAGTCAGTTAAATTGACATCCAAGTGTCCCAGTTCAATTCCAAACTATATCATTAAAATATGTTTTTACCTTTAGAGTCTGGAACAGGATTCACTCAGAGCCAATTTAATAGTCATTTGTATGAGAAAAATAGTCAGTTTAGTTATTTAGTTAGTTAGCTCAGGTAATAGGTGTTACTATTCAAATCTGGACATGAAACTATTACCAAATGGTGCTCATAATCCTCTCACTTTAGGCTTTAGATTATTTTACATGGCATACATTTATGAAAAGCACTCCAGGCATTATTTCTTTGACGATGCAACCATGTTTCAGATTTTTTTAAATCCTAAAGAATTAATCGACTTTATTCGAGTTTGGCGCTGCAAACCTCGGAATTAGTGGCGAACAAGGTAAGCACCAGTCCGCAAATACCGATGATACAAGAATAATGAAAACCTATTTACAAACGTCAACCTAATATTGAGGTACTGCATCTTGCTAACCAATCGACTCGTATAGGCCTACTGTCATCAACTAGTCAGTGACAAAAACCACTTCAGCCTGCCTTATCTTTTCGGAGCTGAAAAGTCATTCATTAATTTGTTTTTATTCATAAACTCCACCATTGCCGGTCCCAAGTCCGGATGTGAAAGGGGGAGAGGGAAGAGTAACACCTCGTTAAAAAAACCTAGGTTCAGCTGATCTGGCTAATAATACGTAGTAAGAGTCCCTAGCCAGGGTTACAGTGAAGACCCCGACGGCGGATGCAGAAGAGTAGGAGACCTACGGTATGGTGCAGACGGCGGATGAGGCTATAAAGGGTGGATCAGACTCTTAGCTGCAGTGGAAGCAATTGATCTATGGTGGGCTCCAGAAAAGTCTCTGGTCCTCCAGGTTGGGATTGATGCTATGGGCTAGCCCCTCATACATTGTAAAAAAAACCTTAATGCTAAAAAACCAAAATATATAGCCTCGGATAGAAAAGTCGATAAATGGAGTTCAAGACAACATGAAGAAGAGAAATATGACATAAGCTGACACGCAAGGCCGGGAAGTGTGGAAGAAAGATATTGTATATATTGATTGAGGATACCTGTGTAAATAACAGACACAATCCTGAATACATAATATTCGTAAGATTATAACTGAAATTTAAAATTATGATGCATATATTAAATGGCTATGAATATCATTGATTAATAATTTATATATTCCCTTTCTGTTAAAAAAAGGCCAAAAGCATTAGTCTATAAAATTCTACTCCTTAAGACTAACGTCTTTCACTTGAAAACACAATTGTTAGGATCAAGAGTGGGATTGTAACATGGCGTTGTAAGAATATATAGTGTTCTTCGCGCCCCGCGTCATTGCCGAGTGGTTTAAGGCATCGTGCTTTGGTGCAGGGTAGCGGGACATGCGCTGGTTCGAGTCCCGTGTGTGAAGACATTTTCTGTAGAATCTCGACTAGTATGACGAAGGTGCCCCCACTCAGCATCGTGAATAGTAGCGACTCCAGGTTGAGAAAAAACAGCTAAACAGGCCGGTGCCCCGACACCCTGATCACATTTCACTCTATACTGGCTATATATTCGTTCACCTCTGTGATTAACAGATGTGGATATTGAGTCCAGCGGTAGGCGTAAGGCCATCCAGGTTTTTCGCGCCATGGAAGTGTTTCTGTTTTAATGCACATTTCAAACATTTTGAATCGGAATCTTAAAACGTATAACTAATTTTCCAGAAACTAACAGACGTTAAATAACAGACTATAGAGGTACATCAATTTATTTATTTTAACATTTTTTTAATTAACTTGGTTGTAGGATCTACCGTTATCCCATTTCATGTAAAGAAATAAATTTACAAGATAATATGAGCAGAGAAAAATAGTTTCATTATTCAGGTTATAGGGAATTATTACATACATTAACAGATATAGTGCAAACCTAATCATGTACTTCCCCATGACCTTGGGTCTGCGAGTCAAATAGTGCCAAGGGAGCGTTGTATCTCCTTCTCGAGGCTTTGGGCCCAACACAAATAAAAGCCTATATAAGTCACGTTGTGTGATTGATTGATGTGTGCCGAAGCAAGAACATCATAACATATTACATATCAGCGTAGAATTGATTCCATCTAATTAATTCCATAAAGTAAAGATGGATAATAAAAGAACGAAAAATAACGTTGCCGTGTCAGGGTCTTACTATCCATACCCGTCTCTAAGAATCTAATCTATTTTAACTATTTTAACAGAAAACCGAGCATATTTATGGAATACTTCATACTCTCGTTTAGAACTTTTTTAAAACTGCACCCATGAAATACAAATGACGGGTTGATTTTGTTTGGAGGGTAAAGAAAGAGTTAAATAATTTCAGAAAAGCAGAAGCAATAAAATTGTAAGTAAAAGTAAATCTGTATTATATATATATATATATATATATATATATATATATATAATTGCTTTCTTGGACCCAGGAAGATGTTTAGATCTCGGTTCATATCTAGAAAGACAAACGATACTCATGTGTAAGTTTCTCCTTAGACTAGTGTTAACATATGCATTGGAAATTTGGACCATGTTGAAATCCGATGAACAATTTCTAGGCATTTTTGAATGGAAGATACTCAGATCATATTCGGTGCCGTGGAGGAAAATAATGTATGGAGGGAAATATATAGTAATGAACTGTATAATCAACCAGGAATTCTGACGTTTGTTAAAATTAACTGGTTGAAATGGGCTGGACACATTATTCGCATGGACAACAAAAGGACTACAAAAATAATTTATAATGAGCAACCTCTATTGATTAAAAAAGTTTCTTTCTTCCTGGCGCGACAGGCCTAGAATGCCCTTAGCCTACCAGCCGGCTGCTGGCCATACATCCACATGTGTCAATCACAGAGGTTGATGATCATCAGCCCGTGTAGGAGTGACGTGTGTTCAGCATGTCGAGTCCCCCAGCCGTTATAGTTGGTCTTCTCAACCTGGAGGCCCTACTTATTGCCTCACGATGCTGTGTGGGCACCGGTCCTATACTGGCCGAAATACCATGAGAAAAATCCTTCCCGCATGGAGACTCGAACCAGCGCAAATCCCGTAGCTCTGCGCCAAAAGCTTCCTGCCTTAACCATTCACTTACGGCGCGGGACGACTGAAAAAGTTAGAAGACCCTGAGATAGGAGGACAATATAATTCAAGACATTGAAATCTTTAAAAAAAACCGGAAGAATGAAGCTCAGGATAGGGGAGTCAATATAAGCTTCTGAAGACGGCTAAGGCCTACATCGGGTTGTCGAGCCATTGATATTGCTACTGCTGATGAGGATGAAATATATAATATTTTATCTTATTCAATACGATGCTAGCTAATCTCAGTATAATTTCTCACTTCATCATTTACAAGTTATAGAATAATTATATCGAAGAAAATTATTGTTTATAGAGAAGACGTAGATAGAGCTAGTTGAGGTAGAAAAAACCGAAGGTTACAGGAAAAATAAAATATTTATTTTATTTAAAGACACTCTTAAATATTTAAACTCATTAAAATCCGAGCGTGAAAATACCGAAAACGTGGCACATAGGCCTCTTTATTCAGTTATGAGGTTCATTTACGTGTCGTCAATATAAGATACTGGACCCTGTAAACCTGTACCCGACCGGGATCATAACAGAGGCTGATGCGAATGAGGCAACAACACTAGACCGAGAGCACAGTGATGAAGTTTACACTGTATTTTTTCCCTCTTGCCCAGGTTGTCGTTTCGACATTTCCGGTATTCTCTCCTGGAATCGGCTTTAATTTTAACCCACTTCCTGCGCCTAGAAGACGGAATAATGTTACCCCGATGATATGATGGGTGATAAATGATACTCGAGCGCCAGGAGAGTTCTTAACCTAAACTTAACTTAAATTCCTGACCATGGGAAACCACAGGAATAATTCCCTTTGAGGAAAATTTCCTATGGTTTGATCGGGAATCGAACCCGGGACCTCATAGACTGTAGTCAGAAACGCTGACCACTAGCCCATGTAAAAACACGGCTTAAAGAAGTGATCAACTATGGGTTCCTTATCTGTAATTTTTTTGTATCCAATTAACTTTCTTGAGTTCGGTTCGTTTATATCTATTTACTGCATTATATTTTATTGTACCGTTGTATCAGTAAACGCATGGGTAGCGGGCACGGGTCAGCTGACTGGGATCCCAAATTCAAATCCTGGAGGTTCTAGAGGCGTATTAACCGTGGATATTATCTACATATTTTAGGTTTTTTGTCGGTGTTCTCCCGTTTCTTGAATTTCATCCCACCAACACTCTGCATCCCCCCTTCCCTCCTCTTAATGTCGTTTTATATCTCATTGATTTATTTCATATAACCCTTTACCCCGTCTCATATTAGGAAAAATAGCTTTGTTGGCGATCCAAGGTATTGAAAATATGTGAATGCTGAATCTAGTGGGGAACGCCAGAGAGCTGACACATGACTCGAAGGCCAGAAAAGTAAGTAAGAACAACAGGAGCCAAAGGGTCGCTTGTGTTCCCCGTTCGCAGCCATCGTCCCAACCCAGAAATTGGGGTATGGATCATGGGAATATAGCCTGGCGTGTCGGACCTCGAAGAAGATGTAAAAAGTACATGAAACCGTAGAGTAGACTTTCATTATACTCATCTCCATAATACTGGGACAGCGCAATAGATCTTCATCATCTAAATCTTTTAATTTGGAATATTTGTTTATGGCATCAAAATATCAACATAGTCACCAGTACAAATGAATATTCTAGATGTAATTTAAAATTTTAAAATGTTTCAAACTGTTATAAAACAAATAGACCTGTATTAGAAAATTATACCAGGCATAAATTGTAAGCAAATTAATTTAGACAATACTTTTTTCTTTATTTCTTTGTTAGGCAGAAGCAAGTTTGTGATCTGCTTATACTGGTCAGTTATAAGATAGACCTAACATAACAATGTAGAGAAAGAGGGAATGGTCAGTTTGTCTTTACATTCCCCACAACAGCATTATTTAATACAAACACTTTGTGCACGTGTGTAATGTGCCGCAACCCCATTACGTGCTCTGCCATTCCAAAATAATACTTTCACCTGAATGGTGTAGTTGAAGTCAAATTGCAATGCAAAGGACAGACCCTTTAAACAGTATAATGTCTTTCTGTTATTGCCACATATAACAGTTACTCAGATTTAAAGTAATTAACGCTAGAGTTGTAAAGTAAATTGAATGCAAATAGTTCATTTTTGTTCTTCTTCAT
Organism: Diploptera punctata; assembly: GCA_030220185.1. NCBI lineage: Eukaryota > Metazoa > Arthropoda > Insecta > Blattodea > Blaberidae > Diploptera > Diploptera punctata. The sequence goes on along the minus strand of JASPKZ010010239.1, from coordinate 1,379,440 downwards.
CTTCTTCTCCATCGTATTTTGATCTCTCACGTTACAGGAGCTTTTATGTACCACACGCCACCCGGGCCTTACAGTTCAACGATCTGTCGGGAGAGGGATTTTAAACTTGGGTTCACACAAATACTTTTCCGACCACAGAAGGACAGGGAGGGCCTCCACGAATGAGTGATCAACTCAATCCACAATCTCCAACAAGAACAAATACACTTCATTCGTCCTAAAGATGGTGAGTACAATAATAATAATTATGGTGATCAGACGATGTTCGGGGACCATTTGCCCTAAATGTTTCCTGATGTATATCATAAAGGTCAGGAAAACCCCAAAAAATATCATCACCCATACATTTTTCGACTCGTGATCGAACACAGATCCGCTGTATACGAGACAGCGACGTTACCTCACGTCCACATGTGAGGACTAATGAAAATCCCAATTCTCTAAAAATAAATATTTATCGAGTTAAGGTTTAAATTTGAATTATACCAGCAATTTTACTTCATTATCTAATAAACTCTCCATTTTTGAAAATATTTAAATTATATTCCTCAAAAGTCTTCTTCTTCTTCTTCTTCTTCACTTCCTGGTTTAGGCATTAGTTGCCGGTTCCGTCCTCACTAAAACTCCGTAGATCTCAAAAAGTGTTATACAATATCTTTTAAAGAATAAACAAATCTGCTAGCTTTGGGAAATATGATGTTAAGTTTGGAATTACAAATTCTGTACATTCCGAAATTAGGGTTTTAAATTATTTTATATTTAATTATCATCATCATCATTAGCTTAATGGATTTAGCATCATAAGTCTCGTTTCTGTCTGAATTTTTAACGCTGTTCAGCCCACCTTGTAGGCCTATTCGGTTTTCCAAGATTGCGGATATCTTCAGATTGTAGATGTATTTATTTTTCAAAACAGTACAATATTTTATCTAAATTCGGAATGTTTATTAAAGCACTTGCCACGAAAGCTTTACGTTATGTAGGAATACAGGCCTATTGTAAATAAGAGGAAGTGAAAGCGAACAAAAAAGTAACATTTTAAAAAAAGTAGACGTAAATGAGGGCGTGTTGTATTGTGGGGTCACGTAATTACGAGCGCTAAATTAAATCATTAATTATGTAAATTCATTGGAACGGAGCTTTGTTCTTCATCTTGTGTCGGCCCAGTACAATGTAATTGAACGTACAGTGCGTACGTCTGACCTCTCCTCCACTTCGTAATATCCAACATTTTACTAGCCCAGATGAAAGATAACCGATTTTTTTCTAATAGAATTTCAACGTGTTTCTTTCTTCACTGCTGGTAGCTTTATTTATAGAACATGTGCATATAAGGTATACTGACCAAATATCGCCCCCTTAAGGTAAATTATAGCTTGAAAGTTCACTATAGCCATATAATATGTTAGAAGTCCCTCACGCAGGAACTGCGTGGTCTAAAGCGAATTTTTCAGCAAGTCGAATTAATGTTCCAATGTTGCTGGTGTACGGAATACGGCATATATTTGAATTTTTAAATTGGATAAACTCATTTTCTGATGTCACCTTATTTACAATTGTCGGACCGCTATGAAAACAAAGCGCTACTCTTAATTTCGGTCTTCAAGTTAATCTCTATTTCTAGTGGTTGGATTTATCTAATTTTTTGATATAACCTCCCTCGTTTGTTTTAAAATTTGGAGTTTGTTGTGAAATAATAAAACAATTGCGATCGCTAAACCGATTTTTAACTTTTCGTTTCAGGTGAATTCTTATATTTAATGATCCGATTTTGCTGATAACCGAACTCAGCCTTGTTTTCTTTTAAATTGAATGTTATATGCCAAATATATCTATCTTCGGGTTTTTACAGCTACTGCCGTCTTCCCGTGCCAAACCTCCAAAGCCTATGATCTTGGGCATATTCAATGCTTAGCCCTCTTTCTTGCATTACTATCTTCATGTTTTCCTTCCATGTTAACTTCGGTCTCCCTCTTTTCTTCTCTCTGGTCGGTTGCCATTGATATAGTTGCTTCGGCCATCGCTCCTCTTCCATTCTTAAAACCTGTCCTAACCACTTTAATTCCTTCTCCTCAATTCTTTCAATTATGCTTTCTTCTGCTTCCATTATGTTTCTAAATTCCTTATTTGTGACATGTTCTAATTTTGACTTTCTTGCACTTCTGCGTAAATAATCCATTTCTAGAGCTATTCTTGTATTACTTATTGATTGTCCATACCTCACTTCCATACATTGCAACAGATTCCACCAATGTTTTACCAATATATTGTTTTCTGTCTTTCCAAATATTCTTATCCCACCATATGGAATATATGCGAAATTTAGTTCTAATAAAACAAAAAATTGTGGCCTCTAGATCGTTATTACGTACAAAACACACACACATACCCAAATCTTTTTCATTTTCATTTATGGATATCTGCATTCATTTTCACAAATATTTTCATGAGAACATCCACAATTCATTAATTCCTGCGCAATTCGCTAAAACGGACTTAATATGGAATGTTAAATTATATTTAAATTGTATGTCGTACGTAAAAGTTTACTATTATCATCATAATAGAATAATGCATTTACACTTAAAATGGGTCAGATGTTCCTCTTTTAGACAAAATATTCAAAATATCGGTCACCATACGCCAATACTGGTCCAAAAATCATCTCCAAAGGTAAGAGGAAAACGTACGTATATCACATAACACTTTGAAGTGTATATATATGCTATATATTATATTAACAAATTAAATTACGTCTAATTATAACATGCAGGAAACGTTTTTAAATACATAATTATTAAAATATTAGAAATATTCACTTTTCGTGACATATGACCTATTTCGGTAGAAATTCTGTTTTGTCGCATTTATCGTGCTCCACTTACATTTTTTATTTTTTGTTCAATGCCACCTGTTTGTCATTCGACATTTCAGGTATTCCCTTCTGGAATTGGCGTATTGTAACCCAATTCTGAGATTGCGGCGCCTGGAAGGCGGGGTTACGCTGCCCCAATGATATGATGGGTGATGACGATGGGTAATGATGCGCCAGGAGAGACCTTAAACCTAAATTTAGTCTAATGAGGTGAATATGACATTGATGATAATGATGGCCAGATGATGTTCGGGGACCGTTTGGGCCTTAAAGTATCCTGATTTTCTCTTACAGGTGAGGAAAACCCCGAAAAATCCTCACCCATGAAACTTGTCCCGAGCGGGGATCGAATCCGGGCCCGCTGCGTTACAAGACAACACGCTACCTCGAGACCACAGCAGTGGACTTCATCATCCTTATTAAGTAGAAATTAAATTAACGAAGTAAGTTTTATACTCGAGTATTATCCGACATTAGTACCACTCGAAGCATATTATTTCAAATTCAAATCTTTATCAACACTTGTAATAAAATAACGTAAATGTAACCTACTTGATAACCCGCAGAACGTCATATTCTTCTGGCATGTTGAAAACTCGTTCACGTATCTCAAACCACTAACAATTGAACACACATCAGTTACATGTATTGTTACCAAATTTCTGAAAAGTTTAGCAGATAATGAAATTCATTAGCATGGCGATATTGGGAACATGGTCGAATATGTGGGCAGTATACCATATATTTGCCTGTGTTTCTATGTATTGTATAAATCAAAGTTCAATTAATTAATTTCAGTTGATTTTTAATTTTAAAATACGATAATTATAGCGATAAGCTCGAATGGTAACATGTTTGCTTCATGACTAGAGGATCGGATTCCAAAGCCGGCGTAATTAAAAATGTTGTACAATTCGTAAATCTAGATGAACCAAATTCCTCAACAATACACAATAAGACAAAAAAAGGAAATTTCCATAGGTCAAGTGTCGTTCGGCAAAGCATTGGGCAGTATTCGTATACACCTGCGAACACACTAAAACATTCTATACTTCGCGTTTATATGCATGTTGAGGATGCTATCGACCATTGCGTATCAAACAAATGGTCCCCTTAATGTTTTCCGATAGGACTAGTCTATGTGCAGGCATCGAGTTTCACCTTCTATCTTCTTCATCATACTCACACAATCACATGCGGTTAAACATATACTCCTCGAATTGGAGCGTAAATTGAAAATATATCACATTAATGTCATTTATACTAGCTGCTTAGTGCGGTATTTTAATTACTAAACACACACACACACACACATATCTTAATTCAGATTCATAGTTCGGTCTAATAGTTAACATACTCGCCCTTCCGAAATTCCTGGATTAAATCGTAGCTAAGGTAGATGGAATTTTAAGGGTTTAAAAACCTTGAGCATAGTTTAATTAGGAAAGGAAGTAAAGGCTGGGATATCGCTTCGCCAATTAATAAGCCTAAAATAGATGGCCTGTTACAAAAAACTTTTGTTTGTTCGGGTCCAGATTTTATTGTCGAATTATATGTCCCAGCATTATAAAGAAAGTCGTTAAATAAAGTACAAATAAATAAATAGTATTTATAATAATAATAATAATAATAATAATAATAATAATAATGCTTTATTTTAGCTGGCAGAGTTAAGGCCATAAGGCTTTCTCTTCCACTCAACCAGCGAATAGTAAAATTATACAAAAAATACATACATATTACAATTTTAAGATATTATTAAAATACAGACTAAACAAAATACAATAATGATGTGATCTAATACTAGCTAATACTAACAAAAACATAGAATATAATAAAATTAAAATGATATAAAATAAAGTAAGTAGCTTCCTAGATGATTATTAATAGAATGCTCTATATAGTTGTTATGCAGTTAATGTTTTCATTGTGTCGAACTTAAGATATCAGTTAATTTGGATTTAAATAATGATAGGGATTGACAGTCCCTGACAACATGACTGGGAAGTGAGTTCCATGCTCTAGCCATAGATATTGTGTAAGATTCAGAGTACCGACATGTCCTGTGCTGAGGTATCAAAAGTAAAGAAGAGTCTTGTGATCTTGTTCTTAAATTGTGATGAGTCGATAAATTTTGAAAACGTGTTGTTAAATAAGTTGGTAAATATGTGTGCAGAATTTGGAATGGTAAGGTATGTGAATGTAAAGTTCTTGTGTCATTTAGGCGTAGCCATGATAAGGCCTGAAATGAAGGAGACACGTGGTCATAACGACGGAGATTGAATATAAAATCGAATGCACGCATTATGAGCACGCTGTAGTCTGTCAGATAGATCAGTTGTCAGATTAGTCAGTAATATGTCGCAGTAGTCCAAGTGTGGCATTATAAGAGTCTGTACAAGTATTTGTTTTAATTTTGTACGAAGGAAGTTTTTAAAACTATTTAGGGAGTGAAGAATTGAGAACACTTTCTTGGAGGTGTTATTCACCTGGATTTTCCAGTCTAGGTGTTGGTCCATGTAAAAACCCAGATTTTTTACTACTGAGCTGTATGACCTATATGAAATAATAATATGAATTTTAAGTAAGTGTGGCGATTAGTCTAAAGTAATATAGATGAATGTCAAGCCCTGTCATTAATTTGTAGTTGATATTTGAGATATGTGAAACAAAAAAAATAAATAATATTCGGAAATTAATATTTTACGTCACGAGATCTACAACTTACGAGAGATTGGTTATTTGAGCCACTAAGAGCCGGTCAAAGTATTAAACGAATAGGATTTCATATTGTTTTCTTTGAGGAGACTATGTGCGTATGTTAACTTCTTCATTAAATTAAAGCTGAGACGGATCCTGTATGAGGATTACTAAGAGAGCTGTTACTACACATCAATGAACTATCACGAATGCATTCAGTTTAACCAGTTAGTTATGTTATGAATTATGTATTTTGTGTTAATTGATCAAATAAGTCACATCATCATCGTCTTCATCCGGTATCATGGCAGCTGCCGCCGTCTTCCGGAAACCAAACGCCATTCCTCTCTGTCCATCCAATGATATTCCTCCAATCCTCTGAAAATCATAGCCGCTTGTACCCCTTCTATCCAAGTTTTCTTCGGTCTTCCTCTCTTCTGAATTTCCATTGGGATCCATTCCATTACAATTTTAGGCAATCTTTGCTTCATAGATAAAAAATAATAGTTTTCAGTTATATTTATTTATCCAAACATTTTGTGTGCTTAATAATGATGGGGGAAAAACATATACAGGAAGTATCGAGTCGCATAGAAACAACAGAATACTGTAACAAGCATAAACAAATACTACTTACATAAATAAATTATCACTCTCCCAAGTGATTCATTCAACACTCTCCTTTGATAATGAATTTATATTAAAAATCCCATTGATTTGAAAAACACATTCAGAATTAATTACATTTACAAATTTGGTAAGCGGATCTGCAACATTTTCAGAAATTGGAACATAGGCTATTCAAAATAAAGAATACCTTTAGACACACAGTTCTTTACATAGACGTACCTGACTTGTACATGCTTTGAACTCTTAGCCATTACCTCATCTTTGAGCATGAAAATTGCTCCCATATGTCACAATAAGTCTCGCATGGATGAAAACAAACAAATACTTTTGGCCTAGTTAATTTAACATTAATGGCATTCATACTGACTCCCTAGCTGCCATTTGCATTCCAACAAACTCAGCCTCACATTTATATTGAGCTATGATAGTTCCTCCTTCTTCTATAACCAAGACATTGCTGCACCTGTCAATATGAAAACATACACACTCCTAGATTTTCTATCCACTCAATACCATGCAAAGTCTGAGCCGCAATACAATTTCACTGGATTCCCTGTCTTTTGGTATAATAACTTTAACTCTTCGTTTTTAACAAATAATTATCTTAACGCTCGTTTTATTCCCGTCCAATCAGAAGCTGTAACTCTAAGCTTACCTATAGCATAGACACATCTGAAAGGCTCACAATCCCAACGTACATGATATGATCTATACTTGCTCGTAAAAATAATCTTATAAAAAACCAATATTAGATATTAGGAAGGGATTAAATATTTTTAAATTATAAAAAATCCCATAAAAACCAATATCATATATTAGGAAAGGCTTAAATATCTTTAATTTAACAAATAGAGTTGACAATGTGAGAAACAACTAGTATGTACATGTTAAAAGAATGCCTACAGATAGAATCCCTCAGCTGTTACTAAAGTACAAACCAATAGGGCATAGAAGTGATGGACGCCCATTTACTAGATGGGAAGATTCACAAATCCCACTTGATGTGAAAATAGGTCAAAAGGCCTAATTTCATGAAGTAGAAGAAGAAGAAGAAGAAGAAAAACCAATATTAAAACCAGGTTCAAACCCCTGTGCTAATGGCGTTGACACATTTTCACAAGTAATATTAAATAACTACCAACTCCTGACGTACTTCCTCAGACTGATCAAATACAACAATATTACTATCTGGCCTTCTCAAATGGACATATACAAACTTTGCATCAGCACCCAAATATATCTAACCTTTTTGCAGTTTCTCTCTTAAATGCCTACTGTGGATTATATCCTAAAATCTAGCAAATCTAAGTAAATAACAATAATTATATATATTTTATAATTCTAACATACAAAACACAAGGTTACATTTCTATCATATTCTATGATTATGCCTATGCCACATTCTCTCACCTTGCTTTAATCCATAAAGATTTTGTAGAGTTTACATACATATCGCTTTCTATTATTTTCTTCAACCTCAAAATAGTAAGACTGCTCCATGTATATATCTTCACTCAAACTACTGTGAAGGTAAGCACACTCTACGTTAGCATGTTCATGAATCCATTTATTGTAAGGACTTAGAGCTAGTAGAATTCTGTGTTTCACAATGAGCATTTTTTCTGAAAAATCCATTCCTTGTCTCTGCCTGAAACAACTAGCAACATGTCTCGCCTTATACCTATTTAGATCCATCTTCATACAAAATACCCACTTATTATCGATCTAATTTGCATTTAAAGATCGCTCTATAATGTGGCATACTTCCTTTTTATAAAGTTATCAAATTCCTCCTCCATTGCCGCCTTAAATGTGATCTCCTAAGAAAATTTTCTGCTTAAACATTCCCATGCCTTCCTCCTCTCTCATGGTTGCCTATAAAATTGATTACGAAAAACGTTTCTCTCCTTCATCATCTTCACCATCACTTCTGTCCTCAAGATAAAACCGTTTTCCCATCTTCAAGCGCCCATATCAAATCAATAAGTCACTTTTTTTACTGCTCACTTTACTTACACATAAGATAATCATCTTTGAAAATTACACTTTAAACATCTTTTTCCTTTCACAAATACATCATACAGTTGTTCCTTTAAATCCTCTTTCGTTCGGTCAAGTTCTGGAAATTTCTTGATGGCGCTGTCAAAAAATTACAGAGTCTTTCAAGCAACATGACACATCATGACTTTAGACTCGACCACTTGCACTTTATCACTCTCATACTCAGTATCATCTACAGCTGCATGAACAGCAAGTTTATTTTCAGGTTAAGGTTTCGAATAATGTACGTAGCTTTCCACAAATGTCCTGAATACTATATCACAATCTGAATAGGCCCATAGCTGGTTAGAATTCCACAAAGCACCGAAAGTCTGGTTTTTGTGTGATGTGAGGCACACGAATCAAAATAATTAATATTTAACCTCTGAACACTGCAGACATGAGAGTCTTAGATTTTGACTTTTATTCTTTATTCTGAGAAGAAGAAACCGAGTCTTCTTGGCTTTTTTACCCAATATTTTCTCTCTTCGTCTTGTAAAATGTTTTGTCTCCCTTTGGTCCAGGGCGTTGAGTGGAGATATGTTTCCACGTACAACATCCGTAGCACTTCTGATCATTCGTATTTTTGTTCTTGGAGCTCCTCTACTTGTTGGTAAAGTTTTGAAGTTTTCCTTCGTTTTTCTTGTTGTCAGATCAGTGTCTGTTGAGGATTTCAGTCGCGTCGATACTTTTCTGTTCAAATACGAGATCCAACTTCACTTGCCGAGAGGTAAGATTGAAACAAGCATGGTGATTCCGCCGTAGGTAAAATATTTAGATCTGTCTCTAAACCAGCCAACGTGAATGAATATACGTGTGGTTATCAAACTTGATTTAAACAATCGTCTACTTGGTTACAATCTCTAGATTTTTTTCTGTGTTGGCCGATATGTCCATGTCGTCTGTCTTCTGAATGCTACCCAGTTCACGAAGACACATGGCGATGTCCATGGAAATGGCTCTGTCGTGTATTTGAGATAGAGCTCCCAACATTCTTCGGCATTCTGGAAATGTCTAATATAAATTAAATATTCAGGTCTCACGTGTCCAAAAATGTAAGCACATAATTATTCTTGTTAGGTCTGAACTGCGTCCAGTTCCCCAGCGAAACCGGAGTCATTTGCTTGACAGAAAATTAAGGAAACCAATGGAAACCTGGCACATAATTTTCCAATACTTATAATAATCCTTATTGAGGATCGGATTAAAATACTACTCCTGATCGGCCACTTTGTGTAATTACTTCTCGAAATATTTTCAGGATAAAATCACAATATTCACTTCCAACACAAACTGTCGACTTCAATTATGTATTTTGTATTTATAGTTTAAAGAATTCACACATAAAAATAATAGTTTGCAGTTCGATACTTATTTCTGTTTGTATTGTTTGATTAATAAAGACAAAAAATAATATGGCTACAGGAATCATCAAGCCACTTAGAAAAAAACAGAATTATATAATAAACGTAAACAAATGCTACTTATATACCGGTACATAAATTATCAATCTTCCAAATTATTCTTTCATCACAAATAATTTCAAATTAAAAATTCAGTTCTGTTATTTTTTATTGAACCTAGGCTGCAATATCCGGCTTCTTACAGCACAGCTCACTAGGTATGAAAATATGCCAACCCCTCCTCCTACGGCATCAGGCGCACTGAACACAACTAACTAGTGAGTAACAATGTTTTACCTTGTCAACCTATCCGACGTAAGGTTTGATAGGAGGGGAGGGGCTCTTTTCACACCAATTGAGTACTTATTAACGGCACTGTATATAGCCAATTTTGTTTATACTAATAAAATTCCGTTGATATGAATATTGATGATAATAAAACTTAAAATATATACCCTTTTGGCAGGCGCCGTCGTCCTCAACTATGTTAAAATATTATCTGAATGCCTTTCGGAAGTTAACTTCCATCATCAGCAGGGTGCGTATTTGCTACTAGTTGTTGTTGGTTAAGACGTTGCAGACTCGATGTGTCTTTAGTAATAACTGACTTGTTTTTGACGATGAGAACGCATCTCAGTCATACAATCCGTTATATGAGATCGTCAGAAACAAGTCAGTTGCTACTAAAGACACATCGAGTCTACTACGTCTTAATCAACAACAACTAGTAGCAGATACGCACCCTGCTGATGATGGCAGTTAACTTCCGAAAGGACTCCAGATAAAATTTAATATAATATTTTAACACAGTTGAGGACCTGCCAAAATGGTATATATTTTAAGTTTGTATCTCATCACTATTTTTTTAATGTATGAGACCTCTCTTTGTAAATTAAAAATATTTTAGTTTCTGATATATGCAATTTCAATCATTGGTATCTTACTCAAAATTTTCAGTTTGAAGTCCGCTTTCATTAGTATATCCCGATATAATGTATGATGGGATTATCAAGATCTTATGCAATCCATGATCCTGTAATTTAGAACCTAAATTTTATATTACATACTTATAAAATATAAGTTCATGATTATTTTTGCTTTCAGTTCTCGTAGTTGTTGACTTATACTATTCTTGCTTGAAAACTATGTATAAAATTACCTTGTTGAAATATAAGGCACATGAATTCCGTCATTCTGTATGGCGGGCAGGCGATATGCAGGGCAAAAGGCAGAGCTCTTATGGAAGAGGTCAACTCGGCAGCACAGTAATACTATGTTATTGGTCCCGGATGAATCATTTGGACCAATGGAAAAGCTCGCTCGCAAGTTGTTGCGATTGCTGGCAATTGGAACGGATGGAAGAGAGGGTTTGATGGTGTGCTTATTGTCGCTTGCTAAGCACCCGCCTTATTTCCTAATCATCCCTTTTCGCTACAAGAACACTCCAAACATGCGTTCTAACCCTCTAGTTTAAAATATTCTGGAGTCGACATTTACATTTAACAAAATAATTAAATGTCTAAAAAATGTAGAACATTTCGTAAACCCTGTAATTACAAAATGTTACCTGATGATTTATAATATATAATCGTTCATATAATATAGACCCAAAGTAACTTCTGAAATTGTTGAGTATTTCAGTACTCGAATCAACACAATGTTTAGGGGAGTTAAATTTAATATTTTGAGATGGATAATTAATTGATAATATCGAACCGAGATTCATCAACCTGCGGACATATCTTCAGTAATATTTTCAAATACTTCCTTGTATAATTCATCTCCATAAAATAATAGTTAATGTTAGGCATATTCTTCCAGCTCAATCTTCACCTACTTGCTGAGCGCTTTTCCTCTGGGCTTCACACATTAAGTTACCAAGCCTTTATTTTAATCCTAATATGTGTCATATAGGCCTGTTCTACCCTTCACAGTTTACGATACTTAACTGACATTTTATACAGGTTTCCCATAAATATCATGGAGTTCACTTTTATGTATTTTCCTCCATCCGCCTTCTTTTCGACTCTATTTTATCAAAAAATGATCCTTAGCTCTTTAATTTCGAATAATAGCAATAGTTATTGCTCTCTTAAAGTAAGAGACCATGTTTCGCTACGAATGTAATAGGCCTACATAGGTTTTAGTATATAGTTTAACATTTCTGGGAGAAGTTAGAATGACCAGTGTCTCCGTAAAGCATAACAACATGCGAGTTCAGAGTGGAACCGATGTTAAATTTCCTCCTGCAACTCATTCCTGTGTGTAATTGTTGTTCATAAGTATTTAGTTTCCGCTACTTCTTCGAAACATCCCTCATTTGTTGTTAAGTGTATTCCCATTCATAATGATTTAAATGTTATAAGGCCTATTTAATTTATTGACTATTAAACCCATGCCCCCGAATGGGAGTCAATGATCAAGCACGTTTTAAGGAATTTCGTTTTACAACCAATCACAGTGGTATTTGCTGGTTCTTTATCGAATTCTATTTACCTTCTTCTGGGAGAAGTTAGAATGACTTCTCCTTCTTTTTTTTTAATATTCTGAACAGGACAGATCATTATTGTGCAGTGACTGGCTATCCAACGAGTATACATTGAATGTAGCAAATAATAATCAGGTTCTTTCGACCTGCACATTTGATAATTCTGTGTTCAATAACTGTGTTTTTAAATACTGATTTTACTAAGTTGTTTCCAAAAAAATGAATTAATCCCTATAATGTAGGCTATAATATACAGTTTGATGTGTTTAATTTTTTCTCCACTAGTGTTGATTCTTACGATATTAAGAATCTATTTGGCAATAAATAAAATGACCAAGTTGCAGTGGAAAAACAAATGGAACAACTATACATTTCTGATTTGTTTTTAAACATCGCCGCTAAATTAAATATATAAATATTTTAAAAATACTCGCAACTATATTTAAATAAAGATTTTTGAGTAAACGGCTTCTTTTTATTCGTTAAATAGTCCTAACAAATACCACTCTTAGTTTCCAAATACTACTGACAAATTCACTCCTTACTTCGTGACTCATGAATTAATTGAAGATTTGGAAATCACTTATAACATTACTTACGACTATTTATCTCATAGACCCATAATTTTGCCTCTTGTTGTAGATAAAATTGCCTCTTCCTGTTTCTAATGAGTGATATCTCCACAAATTAACTTCTTTGACAAGGATATCGTTTCAACAATGTACGATCGATATGGTACAGGAGGAAACGCCAAAAGAAAACAACTTCAAAAATCACAAAAAGAGTTAGTTCTGTTGTTCTAAAAAAGTATTAAATGTTGTACAATGAATTTGCATTATTGCTAATAGTTATTTCTCATACAATCATCTGCTATTGATTTTTCCCAAGCCCAAAGAGATTTAAAATGCTATTTATAACTACCCAGCTGGCTTACAAATCGCTGGAAGTAAGATCGGAATATATAATCTCACATTTGGTAAATATTAAACATTATAATTATTTTTTAGCTAATAAATCATCAAAATGTAAAATCTTATAACGCTGGGATGTTAACTGCTTTATCCAATCGTATTGGTGATGTAGCGTTATTGATGGCTATTGCTTGGATATTAAATTTTGGTAGATGAAATTTTGTTTATTATTTGGATTGTATAAGGAATAGAATGGAAATAGAATTAATTAGTTTATTAGTTGATTCGTTTGATAGGGAATTTATCTTCTCAAATGCCTTTAACTTCATCTTGTTTAATAATTTCTAATTTTGCATTATGTGGTATACCTTTTTTGGCAGGATTTTATTCTAAAGATTTAATTTTGGAAACAGTTTCATTAAGATACTTAAATATTTTTGGTTTTTTCTTTTTTATTTGGGAAAAAAGAAGCATTCGTTAATTTAGGTATAATTTTTGCTATACTAGCTATTGGTCTTCTAGGATTTATTATTCGCTAAATAATCACTCCAAATCCAAGGCGATGTTGAGTTTTTCATTAGGCAAAATCTTTCGCGACTTTGTTTTCGTGATTTTTTCAGAAAAAACGCAACCTTTTGTTAGATTACTGTTGATAATTACTTCCAGTCCTAGAATTTTAACGTTATAAGTAGAGAGAGTATGTTGACTTTTAGTATTTCCTCCCTATCGCCTAATAATAATACGTCATCAACATATACAAACAGCTGATTAATATGATTGAATTGTACACTCTTTTTATGCTCTAAAGATATGACAGCATACTCTATTACCCTTTATTGCTCTTTGTTATAACTCACCTTGAATTTAATAATTAGGGCCTATCTACAAACTATACGGCTACCGTAGAAACCGGGAATTACCGACTGAAAATTATTATATCTAGATTCATTTCATCTGGAAAGACTGAATATTTAATTAATTTGTATATTACAGTTCCTTGATTATCTATCTGCTGAATGTATTTCACATAAATATTTAATTACTGATAATGACATTTTTAAGTCTAATTATTTCGTTCAAATCGAGAATATTTAGTAGCAACAAGTTTTAAAATTGGATTCAATTCAAATTGAAGGAAATAAACCTGTGATTGATATTTCAGACAGAAAAAAAATCATCTTCCCTGGGATTTTTACCATATATCTCCTGTTTTACACGCACACTTGACTGCCTTAACTTCATTACCTTAAATTCTTGAGACTTCGTAAATAGTGACATTGATTTCGCATTTTTTTTTTAAATGTTCCAACTATCTGAAGTTATTTTAAATAGAACTTCTCTTGATATGCCAATTGTTCCAATGGTAATTTGGAATTTTTGTTTCCACAATAGACCTGTGTTTGCTTTGGTGACGTGTTAAAATTTTAAATAAAGGATTGACAACTTATTATAATTGAATGAGTCATTTCGAAAACGGATCATCTGCTATTTGTTTCTGAAATTTACTTATTTCATTATTCCATGTTTACATATCTACTTCCATCGTTTCCGCGTGAGAACGAATCAACTATACTATTCCTTTACCACTTTCTAACTTTATTCTGTAGCAATTTCATATTCAACGCTTTATCCTGAACAAGTTGAATCAGTTTTTCCCCTCTTTTGTAAAATTTGATGAGCTGTAGATGACCCCTTTTCGAAATGACTCATTCAATTAAAATACTCGTAACATACAAACGAAGTGAATATTATTGTAATGTGTAACCTGTGACCTGATTATATATATATATATTTGGAATGAAGTACAAGAAATAACGAAAAAACAATAGAGATAGAAATAACCGAAAATACGTGATGTATGAATTACGGATCCTGCAAACATATCTGAAAATTAAGGTTAAAACAAAACTTATAACATGTGGGAATGTTGATTTTCATCTCACATGTACGCTGGCTCAGTCTCTATTGTTTCGTCTTTAATTCCAACGAGATAAAGGATTCTGTCGTGAAAATGAACACATTAAATTAACATAACTAACCTAATGACCTAATTTAACTTCAAGTAACTTTCATAACATAATATAATAGTCTGAATCTAATATGATGAAAGCGTGTTCTAAAACTGACCTAACTGCATGTAGGATGAAGTAGTACTGAATGAGTTTACCAGATGTCGGAACAGAAGAAAAAAAACATGTTGGCAAGGTGTAGCTAGTTTCATCAAGTTATTCTAGAAGTTAGGATTTTCATTTACATTAAAGACCTTATTGTGCGATTCAAGTTATTGTTTTAATAAGAGATAATGGCATTAATATTTATAATTGATAGATGTATTAAATGATATCTGGACATCAAGAAGAATGTTTTCATATTTGAATTCTTTTAATACTTTTCTTTTTTTATGAGACAAGGATGTATCTTGTTTTAAATCTTCTTATTGTCTTGAAGATGTACCTAACCTTGGCTTATTATTCATACGGAAAGCTCTATCAGTAGCCACTAAAATATGTGAACTATGTATGGTATGTGATCAAAATCTAAAAAATTCTTTCTCGACAGCTGTGGCCTGGTGATGACCGCGGGGCTTGGAACATACGATAATGTTTTCAAACAAACATGTTGAACTAAGAAAGAGATATTGCAAGAAAGGGCGAGGGGGGACAGAAAGAAAACCGTTCAAATATTTAGCACAAAAGTTATTATGGAAAATAGCTTCAAGAAAATGTGTTCTAAATAAAATTCTGTTGCATATAAAGAGGAAAATATCTTCTAACGTGAGCAAACACAAATGAAGAAATAGATGCACTACTTCTTCGCAACTATGGGAGCACTGGCCTATTTTAATTCTAGAGGCACGAATCTATTTTGAACGATGGTTTCATCAAGGACGGTCAATACTTGGGGCTGTTTATTCTGCTGATCCTAGCCCTTCAAAATGCTACCTTCAATCAACCATAATTGTTTATCTGGTTTCCATAAATCATACTGGCCTACACACACAAGTACGTATGTTCAAAGCCTCTCAGGCAATTCGGCACCAACAAACACATAATACTCTAAGACTATAGAGAAAACGTCAATTTCAATTAAGTCACATAGGGCAGTAGGCGACGAAAAACACATGGAGATACCTGATGGTAAACTAGAAATATATCTGCTGGTAAATAAAATATTATTACTCAAATTTATTAATTTTAGACCCCATGATCATAGCAATGACTTTTCTTCTGTTACACACTACTATCTCATCTAAATATATAAGTTTCTTTTTTCTTCTTCTTCTTCTTCTTCTTCGTCTTCTTCTTCTTCTACCAGCGATTAAGTCTGTTGGCTCGTTCCGGTTTCATGAAAGCTAAAATTATTAAAATTGTTCATATCATCTTCTGTGTGGGCGTCAAACATTTCTCCTTCCGTGTGGTTTATAATTTAGCAATAATAATTGTTTTAATATTTCATCTGGCATTCTATCAATATGTTCTTTCCAGGCGTTCGTATATTTAATTATTCGATTTGTAAACTTGAAAATATTTTGTTCCTTTCTTATAACTTCATTTCATTTCTTATCCTGTAGAGTATATCCTGCTATATTTCTTAAAAATCTCATCTCAATTGCTTCCAGTCTTTGTTCTTGTATTTTAGTGGTCGTCCGTTTGTTGCTTATTTTAGTTAAATTAAGCGTCCATCTGCACCAGGATTCATTTTCGATCTACGGCGGCCGGATTTGAACCCGCGAACCTCAGAAACACAACCGTCTACTAATATACTGGAACCGACAAGATTCCATAGTGATATAAAGAAGGTAAAGTTTTTAAATAAGTGATGGCGCACAGATTATTTTTAAGTCCCAGAACAAAGCCATTTCGCATGATCACAAGTCAGCTACTTGGTTCACAAGTATACAACTATTTGAGAAACTAAAATTCGTTCTATTTCGTTGTGTGTCGTGCAGAGAAAATAATTTCGTGTAAATAAGTAGTACGGTGAATGCTATAATTTAAAACAAAACAAATAATTAGATTAAATGATTAAAATGAATAAACTGTTTACTTGTTATAGGAGTTAGTAGGTGGCAGTGGAAACCGAGTACTCCGCTACTTTTCGTAATAGAGATTAAAATATGTATCCATCCATCCATCCATAGTAATTCTGCCCGAGAGCAGGTCCTTCACTTCAATCATAGCATTTTCATGCTATGCTTGCAGCTTTACTAGGGAATTGTAGGTGTGGTAGCTTCCCGTTGCTTTCCACACCGCTGAAGGATGATGATGATGATAGCCATATGATTTCGGGGACCGTTTGGGCCTTTTGTGTTTCCTGACATTTGTCTTACAGGTGAGGAAAAACCCCGATAAAAACCTCACCTAGAAAAACTGCCCCGACTGGGAATTGAACCCAGGCCCGTTGCGTGACAAGGCAGCACGCTGCCTCGAGACCACAGCGGTGGACATAATATATATAAAGGGAAAAAAATGCTTGTACTAGATTTGATTGGTAGCGTAATTGGTAGCACACTGGAGTCTCAATCCAGAGATCCGGGTTCAAATCCCGTTCAAGCATTTATTTTTCTTATCATATATATTATACACATATATATAGTCCACCGCTGTGATCTCGAGGTAGCATGCTGCCTGGTCACGCAGCGGGCCCGGGTTCGATTCCCGGTAGAGGCAGTTTTTCTGGGTGAGGTTTTTTATCGGTTTTTTTTGTCACCTGTAAGACAAATTTCAGGAAAACTTAAAGGCCCAAACGGTCTCCGAAATCATATGGCCATCATCATCATCCGTCACCGGTGTGGAAAGCAACGGGAAGCTACCACACCTACAATTCCCTAGTAAAGCTGCAAGCATAGCATGGAAATGTTATGATTGCAGTGAAAGACCTGCCCTCCTTCAGAATTACTATGGATGGATGGATATATATATATATATATATATATATATATATATATATATATATTTAACAAAGCCTAAAAACGTGTAGAAATTATGAAAATTAACGTCGTTATTAATAAAAAATCTTCCTGAGCAGGATCGAACCTGGGAATGTACGGTGCTAAGAGAACATCTTACCTAATGCTCCATTGAAGCGAAAGATACAATTACTGCATGAAGAGAAGCTTACGCCTTCCGATTTGAACTAAACACGTAGCAACTTACTGTTGTGAATCGCTCTTGAAAATTTTAACTTTCCTTCATCAGGAGTTGGGCCATCATTTTTTTAAGACAGTACACATTCCAATCATGATAAATCTCCATCGATGTTTTACAAACATCTTCCTATTATTGGTCTTCATTGTTAAAGCAACCAAAATTAATATTTAGCTAAATGCACGTAAGCACATTTTATCCTAAGTTGTCTGTAGAAAGTATGTGACACTAAAATAACATTCATACTAGACAGGGTATACGCAATAAATCAATTTGGTTCGTGTTTATTTATAAAGCATAGGTTTTGTAAACAAGAGCAATTTGCCAGGTAAAGTAATGTTTCAAATTAGCCACTGTGTTGAAATTCAATTAAAATTCAAATGTTAATTACCTGTAATTTCGACAAACCAAATTCCAGGAAATGAAGTGACCGTGTCCCATGTCAATAAATTGATAAGACTCAACTACTAGCATCTGAGTAACATCTATTCCCAAGCACTTCACTAAATACAAGTTTCTTTTATATATATATATATATATATATATATATAATATATATATATATAAATAAATAACATGATAAAAAATAAATGCTCGGACGGGACTTGAACCTGCACCTCTGGATTGATACCACAGTGCGCTACCGATTACGCAACCGAGGAAGTCTAGTACAAACTTTTATATACCGGTACATACATTCTTATTATTACAAGATGTAGTGAGAACTTGGTCTCCACTGCCATCTAGTAGCTCCTATCACAAGTAAGCAAATTAAAGAGAATATTTTTACTCTATACCAGTGACGCTTTATCGATGTTATAATTAATGTTTTTGACATTGAGGAATGCAAGCTTAATATGACATAATACAAATAAATGCTCGGACGGGACTTGCACCCGATCTCTGGAGTGATACCCCAGTGCGCTATCAATTACACTACAGAGCAAGTTATTTATTTTTCTTATATATATATATATATATATACTCTTATTATTACGAGATGTAGCGAAAAAAATTATAACATCAATAAAGCGTCATTGATATAAAGTAAAAATATTCTCTTAAATTTGATTACTTGTGATAGGAGCTACTAGATGGCATTGGAGACCGAGTTCCCGCTACATCTCGTAATAATAAGAAAGTATATATATAAAAGTTCGTACTAGACTTCCTCGGTAGCGTAATCGGTAGCACACTGTGGTATCAATCCAGAGGTCCAGTTCAAGTCCCGTCCGAGCATTTATTTTTCTTATCGTGTCATATTAAGTTTGCAATATTAAATGTAATATATATATATAAATATATATACATATATTATATAGTCCACCGTTGTGATCTCGAGGTAGTGTGCTGCCTTGTCAGGCAGCGGGCCCGGATTTCTATCCCCGGTTGGGGCAGATTTTCTGGGTGAGGTTCTTTTCGGGATTTTTCCTCACCTGTAAGACAAATGTCAGGAACACTTTAAGGCCCAAACGGTCCCCGAAATTATATGGACATCATTATCCTTATCATTATGATCATCACCATCCTTCACCGGTGTAGAAAGGAACGGAAAGCTACCACAGCTACAATTATCTAGTAAAGCGACAAGCATAGCATGGAAATGCTATAATTGCAGTGAAGGACCTGCCTTCGGGCAGAATTACTATGGATATATTTTATTTATATACAGAATTTTAATGTTTACACATTTTTCTGTGCCTGAAGTTTTATTTTCCTTCTCCACTCGTCTCTCTCCATCCAATCCATGTCCTCCAGTCCCCTTGCTCTCATTCCAGTTCTTATTTCCTGCATCTACGAGTTTCGAGGTCTTCCTCTCCTCCTTCTTCCAGGTGGTCACCATTCCAATGTTTTCCTGGGTAATCTTTCTTCTTGCATTCGTCGTACGTGCCCATACCAATTTAATTGCTTATACTGTATATATATATATATATATATATATATATATATATATATACTTTAGAGACTCGAGTTCAAATCCCGACTCAAGCATTCTTTTTTCTTTTCATATCATATCATATATATATATATACACACACACACACTTCATTTTAAAATATTTCCTCTTCAAGAACTCTCAAGTTAAATCTCCTTCACTCTAAAAAAGGGACATAAATGTATTATGGAGGCGACATATGGTAACAAAATCGCAGCCAATAAGAACATTTGGAATATATCGGAACATAATTTGTATATGTTCTACCTCCTCTTTGTTTACGTTTCCTTAGTGAGGTTTAGCGCAGATAAATACTTATTGCAATTAAAAAAATAAAAGCTTGGTAGCGTAATCGGTAGCGCACTGTGGTATCAATACAGAGGTCCGGGTTCAAGTCCAGTCCGAGTATTTTTTTTACTTATGTCATATTAAGCTTGCATTGTTCAACTTAAAAAAAAATATTATAAAGATAAATCTCCTTCACTCTAAAAAAAGGGACATACATGTATTATAGAGGAGACATATGGTAACAAAATCGCAGCCAATAAGAATATTTGGAATATATCAGAACATAATTCGTATTTGTTCTACCTCCTCTTTGTTTATGTTTCGTTAGTGAGGTTTAGCGCAGATAAATGCTTATTGCAATTAAAAAAACTTCAAAAGCATAAAAATGACGAATTTGAGTTTGTTGTATGTGTTTTTATATATATATATATATATATATATATATATATATATATATATATACATACCCCACTAAAGCATTCGATAAGTAATGGCAACAGATTAGTAAATCAGCGATCCTAGCGGTGACCTTTTTAATCTTATAGTATGTTGTTGAGCAGTCTTTGTTGTATAAATATGAAACATTGAAAGTCTCGAAATTGCAATATTTTGTGAACACATTTATTGTTTCTCACATTTCGTAAGCCCTAAAAATATGTTAAATAGAATTTGTTTAGAAGATACAATAGCGAAGTACTCAAACATTCACCAAATTCACAAGGCAAGAGCCGTTGTGCATAAAACTTATTCACAAAGATCAAAGAATCTCTACAATGCATTCGATTTCAATCAACAGTTGATCTCCAGAAAGCTCTAGATCGATGAGATGAAATAGATATAAGGAAATGGTGCTGCAGATGGAGTTCGACATCTTCCAAGGACTTAATAACGTACGATTTACCTTGGCAGGAGACTATAAATGAAGTCCCTAATGTCAAAAGTAACTTAAATATATTTTTATGAAGGTATAGCTGTGTTGCCATTACTTATTGAATGCCCTAATATATATATATATATATATATATATATATATATGTGTGTGTGTGTGTGTGAATATGAACGTTTTCTTGGGTTTTTCGCGTCTTGGATTCAAGTTCGGCCTCTGTCCACTGATTCCGACGTTTCGGCATGATCCCACATGCCATTATCAAGGAATGATAAGTTCGATTCACAGGTTTAGGTCTTATATAATAAAATACATAGAGTTTTCGCTGTGGTCCGTTTCCGAAGACGTACACCCATCCAAGGTTTAGTTCGTATGTTGTTAAATACCTTAGTTTTCAGTGTGGTCCGTTTCCGAAGCCGTTCACCTATCCAAGGTTTAGTTCTTATGTAGTTAAACATCTTCAGTTTTCAGTGTGGTCCGTTTTCGGAAGCCGTACACCCATCCAAGCGTCGACCACACTCCGCTGTTTTGGGGATGACATGGTGGGCAGCGAGAGCAGTTTTCCATGTAGAAGGTAATCTTTGGGCATCATCTCGGGTGTTCATGGAATGTGACCTTTTCTCAATCTCTATTGTTTCTCTGTAGATTCTTGATTTTTCATTATCTATTTTAGCCTACGTTCCAGATCCTGTGAGGTCGATCTTGTGACGCCTTTGTTTCATATGTTGCACCAGAGTTGATGTAGGTTCTTGACGATTTATTGCATCCTTATGTTCTTGTATTCGGCAGCTAATTCGTCTGTTAGTACGTCCTACATATGTTTGTTCGCATGAAGTGCAAGGGATCTCGTATATGCCTTGTGATTCTAGGGGTATTGTATCTTTAGCACACCTGAGTAAGTTGGAGATGGTGTTTTTCGAGTGAAATATAGTTTTAATCTGATGTTTTTGTATACTCGGCTTATTTTATCCGTATTTCCTTGCACATACGGTAAGAAGGCAGCGCCTAAGGTCTGCTCTTTCTTCTCCGATGTGTTTGGTGCGTTTCTTGCTCGTTTAAATGCTATTTACACTGCATGTTCGGGATAGCCATTTGCTGGAAGTGTCCGTTTCAGTTGTTTTTCATCTTCATGAAGCTTATCTGTAAGTCGCAGTGATCGGATGACGAGAGTGTTGATTACTGAAGTTATTTTTGCCGGGTGATGGTGTGATGCGACGTTCAGATATCTATCAGTATGAGTAGATATCTGGTAAACTGTGTGTGCAAGTCTTCTTTCAGGTCTTCTTATCACAAGTACATCTAGAAATGGTAGTCGCTGTTCTTGTTCAACTTCCATAGTGAATTTAATCTGATCATGTTGGCTGTTTAAATGTGTCAGAAATTCGTTGAGAGCAGATCTACCTTGAATGTATTTAACAACATAAGAACTAAACCTTGGATGGGTGTACGTCTTCGGAAACGGACCACAGCGAAAACTCTATGTATTTTATTATATAAGACCTAAGGACAAGGACAATTTCAATAGAAAAGATGAAGGAATAAAACTAGCCAAAGCCTGGTATCGCACATTAGACAATAGAAAGTCAAAACCTACCAATAACAAGGAGAGAGTTCCGAACCAATCAGAGCCAGTATGATGACGTCGATCCAAACAGCTGCGACTCACGTGACATCAGCACTAGTATAAATAAGAGTGTCCAGATTTCTGCTGTTCATTCACAGTCGAGTCAACGACAGGGAAACAACAGCTTGAAGCGCTCGCCCATGAAGATGCCCTCCGCAGTTGAGGGTGAAACGTCTGGAAGAAACGCCAGTTATAGACCACGGCCACATAGCCCGGAATCTTTTACTACCATGATTACCGGCCGTGAAAGCCTGCATTCCACATATAAGACCTAAACCTGTGACTCACAACTTAACATTCCTTGATAATGACATGTGGGATCATGCCGAAACGTCGGAATCAGTGGCCAGAGGCCGAATTTGAATCCAAGGCGCGGAAAACTCAGGAAAACTTTCATATGCATACTTATATCCGCGAAAATCTGCAATATAACATATATATATATATATGTTATTTCAAGATAAGTATTACAGACTTCTAGAGCTTGTAGAGGGGTCTTAGTAAAAGTTTTCATAAGGAACCCATGTCCTGAAGTATACCATTTTTATGTAAAAGAGGTTTTACGTTTGAAACACAATGAACTGATATCGTGTGTCTTGTGTTTCAGATTTCTAGGAGTTGTATTTACAAGTGTGATTGCACATGGCGACCCTTTTGTAACGTTGGCAACAAAGTATCCGCTGCGACGCATATTGTCATGCACGCCCCAAAGAACCTGGTCGGTGCTCAATACTTTCTGCTGCCGCCAGAATTCGTACCTGAAGAATAACTTCCGCCAAACTCCGACAGGGTGTACTACAACCACTAGAAGTCTTTAAATACTGATTCATAAAACAACACAAGAACACACGATATCCACACTATTTGTGTTTACGATCTTCAAACTTATTTTACATTAAAATTTGTATGGGTATCCTTAACCTGCATCAAAACGTATTACTTCTACTAAGGGCCATGCATCGTTACTCACCCCATAAGAAAGTCCGTAATACTTTATTCTGACGGCACCCTGTAGGTGTGATAATACTATATGTGTGAATGTATATATACATATAGTAATATATGTATATATAGTAAGGTTGTACAAAACAAAAATAAAAGCGCAAAATATTATCGGAAGAAAATTATAATTACCTTAAGTACCTGATACCATGTAATAGAAAATGATAAAGATTAAAAACATAGAATCACTGGCGAATAAGGTTTTCTATCACAAGAACTCCGATTAGTTGGGATCTAGTGCATGGTTTATACTGAATTCAGACATGTAGTCAGAATGTTACCATCAGGCACAGTATTTTTGTGACAGCTACTTTTTTAAACTTTATTTTAGCATTCTCTTCTCCCGGACTTCTTTCCGGACAAATCTTGGGGCTGTCTCTGTGAGCACGGTGAGCGTTGTCATCAGCAAATTTCCACAATTGAAATGAGGTACCAAGGCAAGTGGGAGTTCTAATATGCTGGCTGACTACTGTTGGACCAAGAAGAGAGATGTTCCAGATGCAAAATTTACCCGAGAAATCACATCTAGCCACTTTCTAGGTAAGTCAGAATGAGTTAGAGTTAGATGGATTTCATAAAAAGGATATCAAAAATGTAAATGACTATCAAACAGATAACTCTTGGCTGAAAGGAAAAAAACTGAAAAATTATATTTAAATGCAGGAGGAAAAATGACTTCTACAAGACTCATATTTTTATATCTTTGTTGTAAAAACACTCATATTATGTAACGACCAGTGGAATTGAGAACTAAGGGACATTAACCGTAGTTATCTGGTGACCATATTCCTCCATTGGCACTTCGTGAAGTAGGTAACTATTGCTAGTGGTTCTGACCTAACCAAATCTAACGGAATTACATAAATGTAAGGGAGGGAAATTAATGCTACTTCATGGAGGTGTTCCTAAGTACCTCATTATACAGCGCATTGCGTAAAACTTCAGACCTTTGTTCAAATCCCACTGCTCAAGTTCTAACTTGTTTTTCTCTAATAATGACAATCGGTGTAACTGTAGCTTGTTATTCTACAGATTGTAACATATGGTCCGCCGTAACATGTAATCACACTTATTTTCCCTACAATAGCTTTCTCTTCTTTTTTTGTTGTGTTTAACACTTCTCTCAGTTCTCCAAGAAATTTGTCTGTAGGTAGGGAACACCCATGCAAACAATTCAGACGCACAATGAACGTCCGTTTAGAATCTGATATTAGTAGGATATCAGTATACAAAAGACGAAATCAGTACAACACGTCATAAGACAAGGGACACCTAAACTAAAGTGGAGCGTGTTGTAGAAGTAAAAGTTAAGAATTCTAACCACAATGCCAAGGACGAAAGGAAGAACTACCCAGATTAATTTTCCTTCTTTTACTCAAATAAACTTCTTAATTTGTAGTACAAGCTCCACGACTCAAGAGTTTTAGGCACACGAATTATCAAGGAGAGGATTTCAACTCTGGATCAAATTAATATAATTACATCAGAGTCCACATGTGTATATGTGCCTTTAATTGTAGAGCCATGAGCGGCCACCGTCCTGTGCACACTATTATTGTCAATACCTGTAAGCCATATTTTTCCAAAGCAAAACGTCAATAAAATCCCCATTCATATTTACTTTATTCAAACTAATGATTTTATTTAAAACATTAATATAAGCTAATTAATTAAACGATTGTGTAAGCAAATCAGTTTTTACACTACTCATGGTAAAAGGAACATCGAGTGTACCAGCTCTGTGCCACGGACATTCAGTCCGAAGACTATTCAAGGAATCAAGATTCAAGCCGCGAAAGCCAACAAAGTTAAAACATATATCTAATAATATATTATATTATAATTAATATTATAATCATATCATCGAGTTTTATTTATTAATTAATTCTGTAAGATTGAAGACCGTAAGGCCTTCTCTTTAAATTAAACAACACAAATACACAACATAAATATTGTTATGATACGGTAAAGGTCTATTGTAACGCAAATCGTTAGAAGACTACAAAAGACTAAGTGTAATTTCGCAGACTGTTTAGCAAACCTGGATGCAGCTGCATTCACATTAAAATGTTTTTAACTTCACGCTAATATATGTTGGAGAACATCGTACACCAATGACATGCCTAACATACAAATGAAGA
The DNA here is from genome assembly GCA_030220185.1 of Diploptera punctata. Lineage (NCBI taxonomy): Eukaryota > Metazoa > Arthropoda > Insecta > Blattodea > Blaberidae > Diploptera > Diploptera punctata. The sequence goes on along the minus strand of JASPKZ010010239.1, from coordinate 1,353,369 downwards.
AACGTTTTACCTACTCATCAAACTCTCATTTCAAAATGTTTCCCATTTTTTTACTTAAGTTGTACAATATCCAAATATTAACAAATTAAGTCTATGCAAAATGCATATATCGCCCAACTTTTTATACATTAACAAAATTCATGTACACATTTTATACAAGATTTATTCCCATCTCAGTTCAAAATCTCATAATAAACACTGTATAAGCTAAACAGTGTACAACAGGGTAAAACGTATCGTGGGAACAGTTACTCCCTCTTCAATCCCGAAGAAGGGTTTAACAAGATATTAACTCATGTTTATGCTTAATAGGTTTATTTGGGAACCAAATAACAAAATAATAATAATAATAATAATAATAATAATAATAATAATAATAATAATAATAATAATAATAATAATTGGGGATACACACATTTTTTTCGGGTGCTTTCATGGCGTTCCTCAATTGAGATTTTGTCAATTGTAATTTTACTATCATGTTTAGTGGGTTCATAGGTGCCAAAATAACATATATTTTCAAAAAAGAGAAAAATTAGGGGAGGGCATTTAAGGGATTTTTTTTTTCAAAGTGTCATATATATAATACAACTTTGGTCTCAGATATGTATTACCCTTTAATTGATACTCCCATCAAAAGTTTTCAAATGGAAACGAAATAAAAGAAAAGTGAGCTTGAAGCTCTGGAGGTATCTAATATGCCACCAGTCAGAGTGAGTTGGAGTTATTCCCAATGTGAGAAAAAATGCCTAAGGTGATACTTAGGGACTGACGAAGATACGTGTTTATCCCCTTGTATAAGACCTACACAATAAGACAAAATAAAGGACTCTATAAACAAATTATTAGTATTTCGTGACAATGAATGATTTAAACTTCACGCAAAATGAAAAACTTAACGATTAATTGATGTTACACAAGAAGCAGCAAGCGCGTGGAAAATAAAGAACCGAGAATTCTCAGTAGTTCATAAGCTTTTTCGTATGTGTAAAATAGCATGGAATGAACTGTATGGGCCAAAATTGATAATTAATATATGCTATATTGCATGGAAGAAGATTATTGTAATCCTTTCCTTACAAAGCGTTTATTAATAAGGGATTTATTAATGATATTTACTGTACAGAGCGTATTAGGTTTATAAATTTACAACAAATAGAAGCTTAAACAAGAGGTTTTTATTAGCAAGACTATTAAAATATACAACTATTAATAATTGTAATAATAATAATAATAATAATAATAATAATAATTGTAATAATAATAATAACAATAATAATAATAGACTAATAATTTAAGAAAAGACGAGACACTCTATCTCCTCAACTATTTAATTTTGTACTAGAGCATGCCATCAAATCTTTAGAGAATGAAGAAGGCCTACAACTCAATGGTATTAATAAGCTGTTAGTTTATGCTGATGATGTAGTACTATTGGCCGATAGCGACGAGATACTAAAGGCCAACACGCACATATTACAGAGTAGCACTACAAAATCGGGACTGGAAGTAAATATCAATAAAACTAAATATATGGTCACACATAAAAATACATTATATAATGGAAATGGACAGCTAATGACAAATGAGGAAAATTTTGAGGAAGTGGCTGTATTCAAATACCTAGGAACAATAATCACAAACAGGAATGAGATGCACAAGGAAATTAAGCATAAGCTCAATTCTGGAAATGCATGTTATTATGCATTGCAGAGACTCTTGACTTCACAACTCCTTTCAAAAACTTTAAACTGAAAATATAAAACTATTCTACCTGTTATATTATATGGATGCGAAACATGGACTCTTACTTTAAGGGAGGAAAGGAGATTACGAGAATTAGAGAATAAAGTTCTTAGGAAAATGTTTGGGCCTAAGAGAGATGAACAGACAGCTGAATGGAGAAGGCTGCATAACAGTGAATTACATGGTCTTCATAGGAAGCTAGATATAATGAGAACAGTTAGGTCTCGTAGACTGCGATGGGCAGGACATGTGGCACGAACGGGGAATGAAAAACGTGCATGGAAGCTTCTTGTAGGAAAACCAGAGGGAAAACGCCCAGTTGCTAGACCAAGAATGAGGTGGGAGAATAACTAACTGTGATTTGAGGGAAATAGATTATACAGGGAATGATTGGAAAACATTAGCTGAGGATATATAGAAAGCTTATGTCCGCGCGGCCATGAATCTACGGGTGTGATAGTGCCACTGAGTTAGTTAGTACAAGAAATTAATAGATGTGCATTATATAGGAAAGCTTCAAGAAACTATTTAAACAAAGTAAAATAAAACACAAATTTAGGTTTATTTTACATACTCTTAACGTCCGGCAACTCTCAACTTCTTTGATGGGAGATTCCACCTACAGTAAGTGGAGCTATGTTGCAATATTCAGTGATAATGTCCTTATTAAGGTATATCATGTAAGAAATTATGTAAATATGTGTTTATATTACGATTAGAATTTATCACTGATACCGTTATGTTAAGTAAATTTCTCCAATCGTGGAGACGAAGCCATAAGATAAACTGTAATATGGTACTTAATTGTTACGAACTAGTTTTGAAATAAAGGAATTGAAAAGTTTGTATCTAATTTAAGAAAGTCAAATCGGCGCAGTATTGTCATCACATTGGCAACTGAAATGTGATTCCCTGATGGATAAGAAATTTTAAATTTGCAACTTGGGTCTGGGAGGGTCTGCGTTGTTTTATGAAGCCCTATAATATAATCGAAGGTGCATGAATATCCTCAGAGTTACAGATCCGTCTAGGTCCGTCACTAGGCGTCCATATAGTGTGGGCGTTTATGTTTCATATTTCATTCGTTCCCACCTACAAGCGACGTGCCTAGTGCGTCCCGTGGGGGATGGAAGTAGTATACTACAAAGGAGGATGTGTAACACGAAAAAGAATAGAAATATAGAAGGAACGTACAGGCCTACAAGACGCACGAATGCATCAACATTAAAAATTCACAAACTACAGGTAGACACTTAAGATATCAGACGCGACATGACGAAAGATATTCATAAGGCGATGAAATAAGACTGAAATAGAAAATATAGCTGTATTTTATATTTTAAAATGAAACAAACTATTACAGAAAAAACAGTTTAAATGTAATTAATTATATAATTTAAATCTGATAATAGTTTCATCCCATGAGGATATCATAAATTTCGAAAAATCAAACTATACAACAAAATAATAACATTAAATAATAATATGAGCTGAGATGAAGCCCCTTATACAGAGGTCTGTGAATGACAAGGGTGCCAGCCGACCATGCGTGACAGGGGCAAATGAACGAAAAGTAACCAAATGAATGAGATGAGTGTGGAGAAATGGTGGAATAATATTGTGGCAACGGAAAACGGGAGGAAATCCCGAGAAAAACCTGCGCAAACTCGTCCACTACGATTAATAATAATAATAATAATAATAATAATAATAATAATAATAATAATAATAATCATAATAATAATGATAATAATAATAAAGATACTTATCAATTATTTATTTATTTAATGTGGCACAGTTATAGCATAAGTTTTTCTCAAATTTGTGATTGGAGGATAGGATATAGAAACGAGAGAATAAGTAACTTGCTGTAGAGAAATGTATGACCTATAATTTTGAATAGCAGAATAAGAGAATGCATTTTTCTACGATAACGGGGAAACGGAGCAAACATAGTTCACGGACGCATGAAGAAAGATAGTCATATTTTGGAATATTGAAAGCATAGGCCTACCTGATACACATGTTATGAATACGTTGCAATTTGTGTACTAGTCCACCATTAATATCTGTCAATAAGATGTTGCAATAACCAAGTGCGACATCACGAGCATTTGCACTGTAATTCTCTCGAGATCAGCCGGAAGAAAATTTCTGAATCTATTTAAAGAGAACATTATTGAAATTATACTTGTTTTTGTTGTTTGCTTTATCTTGATGATCAAATTTTGATTATATCAAAATAGAAAACTAAATGTTTAACAGATGACAAATATGGCATTTCTTTATTATATAGCTGGATGACAGGCAGATTAATATCTAAATGGTGTGCTGTATTCTTTTATATCCGAAGGTTATCTATTGGGTCTTCTCTACATTGAATCCAAGACCTTTGCTACACTGAACTGTGATATTTGTATAAGATCAGTGTTGAGTCTGTTATGTTTTCGTTTATTTCGCCAGGTTTTAAGTTAATCTAAATGTGGAAATAGTCAGCATAAATTCGATAGTGGGAATGTCGTAATTTTGTTGATGTGTCAATGACGCGAATATAGTAATGGAGGTAGAACACTGCCCTGGGGTACATCGAGAAGCGATTTTTAATGAATAGTGATTGCCTATATATACAGGGTGTCCCAAAATTAGACCAACAAACTTTGGGATCTGCTAGATAACATTATTTTAAACACTTTTGTTAAGGACTTTTATGTTGCGGTGTCATTACTGTCTTCCACCCACAAATACATCAGCCATTTCTCTGATTTCGCCAGCTGCGCAGATTATTTGTGCCCCAAGTTCCTCTTCAGATTCAACAGGTGTTTCATACACGATAGTCTTCATGTGCCGCCACAAAAAGAAGTCAAGTGGAGTAAGGTCAGGGGAGCGTGCCGGCCAGGCAATGAGTCCACCTCTGGGTATCCAGTGATTGCCGTATATAGCCGTAAGATGACGACGTACTTCAGCACCAAAGTGAGCTGGTGCCCCATCATGTTGAAAAAAAAAAAAAAAAAAAAACTCATGTTCTGTCTGATATGAAGGGGAACTGTTTGCATTAGATCAGGCAAAACGTGTTGCAGAAATATTAAGTAATTGTAAGCATTGAGTCGGGCGGGCAAAATGTATGGTCCTAATAAGACGTTATCCACATTACCGGCCCATACTTCTCAGTTGATGTGACCTCTGAAATGTAGAATGGAAATTTTCGAAGGCCCAAACATGTGAATTCCGATTGTGAAATAACTCATCACGTGTGAAAAATGATTCATCTGTGAACATGTCATGGGATGCAAACAGTACATCGTTTTCAATTTTGTCCAGATACCACTGACAAAATTGCTGTCGCAGAGGACCTTTTCAAGATGAAAAGGGTGCAACAAAATTTCCTGCGGGATTCTTCCCACAGTGCTATGACTTACGTGCAATTGTCGAGCGATGGCGCGAGTACAGGTTGCAAGATTGTTCTCAATGCACCGCAACACATATTCCTTATTCTCAGGAATCTGTACAGAACGAGGCCGTCCTTGACCTTCTGCTCGTCTACCCAAGGAGCCTGTTTCACGTAGTCTATGTTCAATGCTGGCAAATGTAGTGTGATGTCCTCATCTTCGGTTTCGGAACTGTTCTTGGCAAAGCCTTACAGCCGCACGACCCGAACCAGCTTTTCATACACCAACAGCATGTCTGTCATCTCATTCCACGTGTACCTTTCCATATTGTAAATAAACTAGTATGCAGCAGCCATTCCAGCAAACTAACGCACAATGTTAAGGAAAAACAACGATGAGCTCAGGAATTGAACATGCCAACCGAATTAAAGCGTCTTTTCTTTGTTCCTTTCGTGTGTTTCCTTTAAAAGATATATACCTTACACAAACGTAATTTACGTATCTAAACCAACTGGGCGGGAGGCAGTAATGTCATTAACTTGTCCAGCGCTTAAACGAAGCACCGCAGCAAAAAACCTTCCTTAACAAAATGTGTTTAAAATAATGCTATCTATCAGCTCCCAAAGTTTGTCGGTCAGATACATTGACTAAACTTAATGGAGTGAAAGATCCAGAGGGCCCGTGGCCGTCCAGACGGCTGCTGGAAACATCAACATGGAAGTTCGTCCAGACAGTCGTAGAAATGATGTTTAATCAGCATGTCGAACTTCCCAGTCGTTATAGCTGTTTTTTTTCATCCTGGAGTCACTCCTTACTATACCTACTTAAATTCTGCACGATTCTGAGCAGCATCAGTCTCATTGTGACCAAAATTCCATGAGGAAATATATTCCTCCATGAGGACTCTAAACAGAGTGTGTCCCTTAGCTCTGCACTATGGTACGACGCCTTTATATATAAAACTCAATTTGAGTGTATATTTTAATATGTATTCAACAATTCCCATTGATTTATATATATATATATATATATATATATATATATATATATAATACTACATGCTAAATAAATTACAATTATTGCTATTTACAATAAGCTTTTACAATTATATATTAATTTATATTTTCCTATTTTGACGGTTAAGTTAATATTATTTATTTAAAATATTTTGATGGATAATTCTCTAGAAATCAGCAGGATTAAGTTAACAATATTCTATTTCTCTATTCTGATATGACAGCAGAGAAAAAATATGATTTTTTTCAAAATCTAGGAATTCAATTGTATATGAAGGTCAAAGAGATGGTATATGATATCAATGGTACATGATTTCTGTGTCTCTACCAATACTACCTAAAAAATATAATTTATTCCTATTCAGCCCCATCAAAAATTTCTGGTGGTTAATATATAGAATGCAAAATGCGAATTCCTGATGCAATCATTGGGAAATCCGAGCCAAGGGATGTGTGTGTGTGTGTGTGTGTGTACGTAATATGCTAGAAGTGGGAAGTGGGGGTTCAACTCCCGAACGGGTCATACTTTTTAAACTGTTTAAACTTTCCGCTCGCATCAATGGTCCTGTGGTCGGAATAGACTCCAACGGAAATGATTACCTGACATTGCTGTGGGGTAGAGGCGGCAGTAAAGAAGGGCTGACAACCAGGATAAAATCTAGTGATGATTACTTAGAGAGGTGGGAGACAAACTACTACTACCCCAAGAACTTCCTAAGGTCTGTAATTGGATTAAATTGCCTTATATACATAAACAAACTTGAAGCAGAAAATAATACCAACCGGGAATTGAACCAGAATTACGAGACAAGAATACTAGAAGGTTTATAAGAGTCTTGACGATAGGTCACAGTTGGGTAGACCAAGTAAGGAAATGTTAAGATGTATAATGAAAATTGAATTTTGTTAGTTGTATCCTGAGGGACAAAGGGTAATTTTCCGCAGAGTTGCTCCTGCAGTAAGCAGATTAAAACACAGCCAACCCCCACATTTTCATTTACGTAAAAAAAAAGAACAAGAACCGGCAAGGTATGAACAAGAAGAAGAAGAAGCTAATATAGCAATAAACAAAGTGAAGCGGGAAATAAGGTGCTACACTCTCATCCAAAACAAACTTCAACCACAAACACGGCTATAGAGAGAGAATGTTTCCAAGAAACTTCTTTCAGTAGAGTTGGAATATTCTACATAGATTAAAATGAAATACCATGAATTGATTTCACTTGTTTCTAATTATTAAAACGTAATAAATGTTCTCTATGTTGGGTGTTTAGAGGACGAAACTGCCATGACCTAGGAGGATTTCTCGGGTTGCTTTTCATTTGTCCCGTGCAAAAAAAAAGGCCACTATTTCTCTATATATTCACGTCATTCATACATTTTAAACATCTTGATATTTCGATCCATTTCAGTTCGTCTACCCTGTGATGAATGTAGGGACGGGCCTGGTAAGTCGACAAGCTTTCATATCATAGGCTTTCAACAAAAAGGGCTTCTCATTTTCTTTCAACCTGGATTTATTTTTGTCATAAGTAGATAATTTAAAAGATATAAAAGTAGGGGCGATATTATTCTGCAAATTTCTATGAATACATAAACATTGTAAAGTGATGCGATAGAGGCCATAGGAGACACTTGGGAAGTATGAGGGTTAAAGCCACCACCTCCCTAATCAATCGGCACGAGATGTCAGATGGCTTGTCAGACCTATGTGACAGGCTCCTTTATCTACAGTACATACGCCTTGTACTCATTTCAGCTAGAGGCAGAGTCTAGTCCAGAGACATGAGAATTTTTCACTTGTAGATTTTTGCCTTAAACAACTATGCTACGTCGCGTCGTGTTTCCTTTATAAATGTTTAAGCTGTATGGTCTTCTTCTTCTTCTTCCTTCTAAGTATTAGGCCAAGGCCTGTTACGATCCTATAGAAAATGTTCCCTCCAGCGTTTCATGGGACGGCCCAGTGATCTTCGCCCTCTTGGTATATAATTATAAAAAGCTTTGGGGATCCGATTTGAACTCATTCTTTCTAGAAGATATTTCCAATTTAGTTGGTATTGTTTAATATATTCCAAAATTGGCGTAGTCTTCAATTCTTTTAAGATATCGGTGTTCCTTTTCCGATCCCATCTGGTGTAACCCGCTGTTCTGCGCATGAATCTCATTTCACAAGCCGTTATTCTGCTTTCATGTTGTCTTTTTAGTGTCCATGCTTCACTACCATAGGTCAACACTGGTCTAGCCAAAGTGTTATATAAACGTAATCTGTTTTTTTTTTGTACAAGGGATGATTTCATAACTTGATTAATAACTCCCAAACTTTTATTATAACTAGTAATTTTTTCAGGGATATCCTTTTCATCCCAGATAGAGAGGTAGTAGTTACTGCAATATCAATGTTTCTATTTTTAAATATACTGTCTAGTTCCTCTTCTTTTTCATGGATGCTTCGGACATTCCAAAGATGGATACAACATGTTCATCGAATGGAAGATCTCAGAATACCCAAACTAATGTTAAGATATCAACCTGCAGGAAGAAGAAGACCAGGACGTCCACTCAAAAGACTTCTGGATGGTGTTTCTCTTGAGGCCGAAACAGGTCAACAAATGGCCTAAATTCGTGAATGTACTATGATGATGATGATGATAGAGAGGTAGTATCCAAGATATTTAAATTGATTAGATCTCTCTAAAATTTTATTTTGGAGACAGATTTTACTTTGTATGGGATCTTTCCCATGAAATGCCATAATTTTAGTTTTGTTAATTGATATTTCCATATTAAATTTGGTACCTATGTTTTGTAAATTATAAATTGATCGTTGCAAATCATTTTCGGAAAGTGCCAGAAGAGCTAAATCGTCTGCAAAAAGAATAGCATCGAGTTTGAGGTTCCTATTGATGGGTATATATCCCCGTTGTGTTCATTATTCTATTCATATGTATAATAAAAAGCACCGGTCAAATTCACATCCCTGCCTTACTCCAGTGCTGATCTTTTCCCAAGAAGATAATTTGCCATCTTGTTTAACAGAGATTTCATTATCTTTATAGATGTTGAAGATATTGGTAATATATTGTTGTGGAACGTTATCATCAGCTAAGATTTGTAGTAATATATTTTTGTCTACTTTGTCAAAAGCCATTATGAAGTCAACGAAGGCGATATGAGTTTCTATATTGAATTCCTTGTGCTTTTCGAATAGTAATTTTAGAGTGAAGAATCCATCTGTACAAGATCTACCTTTTCTGAATCCTTTCTGCTCTTCTGCAATTATATTTTCATTTTTTTAAATTTATTCTTAATTATATTAGCATACATTTTATATCCAGAGTTCAACAAGCTAATTCCACGATAGTTATGTTTGATTTGGCGACTTCCTTTTTTGAAGATTGGTGTTACAATGGATTTGTTCCAGCTTTGTGGTGGTTCTTGTCCTTCCCATATCATATTAACCCGTCAGCGTGGAGCGACGTGACGTGTACGCAAGTTGAATTCTTCACCCAATGCGGAACGACGCGACATGTACGCTAGCTACACGCACTGCTTTAAACTGTAATTATGACCTTTGTGTTTGCATTAACTATTTACCGTTTATACAAATTTTATGTAGAGACTTCAAAGTTTCTATTAGTGCATATATTAACTGATTACGGCCCTGAGTAACAATTTAAAATAATTTTATATTTGCATTTATTCTTGCGGCCTCTGACATTTTTCTTAAATTTATAACTTGATAAAGGATTTCTTATAAAACTAAATTCGCCTTTTTTTGTAGATTAGCTTGTCTATCAAATTGAATCTATTTTCAAATCTCTTCATTTTTAATAATAATGTCGCAAAATTCAGTATAAATAAAGGCCCAACAAAGTTATTTCCGATTTACGCTACAGTACAGGACCACAACAGTAAATTTCAGATATATATATATATATATATTTCAAATGACGATATCCTTACATTATGGAAAGGTAGTTAGTCTACAATTCAGTCAGTATCTAAAAGGAAAGTGGTCCACTACAGACCTTAGAAGGTTCTTGGGATATTAGGAGGTTAAGGCTCCCACTTTTCTAAAGTATCGGTACTTGATGTAAGCCGAGTACTTATTTCTGTCTGACGGCCCATAACAAGCATCTGGTACTCATTTCAGTTAGAGGCTGAGTCAACCCCGGGTTCACAGTGCCGCCTGAAGGTTTGATGCAGTTTAAAAATCCTGATCCACCGGGACTACAAACCCTCGATCTTCCGGCTTTGTAGCATGTTAATCTTTTACGTCCACACCTCCGGTGAAACTATTATAGTCATATTTCATCAACTGGTTTCAGTTTGGAAACCAGAAGAAAGGCATTGAAATTTAGGGTTGATGAAGGTCTTTTAGTACAACAGGTCTGATGTGTAGAAAGACCATGTTTTGAAGGCACACGACCTAAAATAATGTTTCAAAAGTGTTAGAAAGATACATTTGGAGAAGGCTGCCCCCCCCCCTACAAGAAAGAAGGTCAGCGCATAGAAGCAATGTGTTTGTAATAAACATGAACAAAGTAAACACAAGGGAAAAAAATACACTTATTGTTGCCCGAGTGTCAAACAGCTGGTTTACATTTTGAAGATTTATCACACCAATTTTTGAAGTTCATTTTTTTTAAGACCCTTCTCTTTGTGTAAATATTTCGTTTTGTTGTTAGGTAAAGCCGGTTCTCTAAATTCTTCAAAGAATCCCTAGTGCAATACACTGTGTCACTTATGTGCGAAATTTACAAAAAGGACCTATTTCAACTGTGGCACAACAACCATAAATAAGTCTGCAAAAAATGCAGAGATGTTATGTGAGAACCGTAACAAATTTAATTAATTAAATATTATATTAAGGGTTCACCTTAAAGGAATTGCAAAAACATTTAAATTACTGAAGATATATCAATTTAAATGCGTTATTGGAATACTGGCACTGAACGGCTGAGTTTAAATACCGGTGAACTTCCTCCCACATCAGAGTATTCCCGGCCATTTAAATCCATCCGCTCTGAAGGGTTAAGGAGAATAAGAAATCTGTCTAAAAAAATTTTATTTGAAAATTAAATAATTCTTGATTAATGTGGTCTTCTCCGGGAGCTTTGTTACTTTTTAATGATTTAACAACATCAGTTAATTCATCTATAGAAATTTGTTCCAAAGCAGTGTTATTAGAGATTTGTATTTGTAATAAATCATACTTTTGTGTCCATAAATGATGGAAGTAGTTAAGCCAAGATTCTTTAGATATACAATTTAAATGTGCATTTTCTTTTGAATCATTATTTAAATTTTTTAAAACTTTATATAATATTTTCGGTTGAGGCCTAGTGATATCATTTTCCAAAAATGATACAAATTGTTCCCAGCTTTGACTACGTGTTTTGCGAACTTCAATTTTAGGTATGGCTCTCTTCCTATGATACTCTACTTTATCTTCATCTTTTTTTTTTTTGTAGACAAGAATTTTTTGTATGCTTCACGTTTATCATCAATTACATTTTTCACGTCTTCATCCCATATGCGTAGTCCATTTTTCGATTCCATTTACTTTTGATACCCAGTTGTGTGGTATTACACATATATCCACTGCAGTGGTCTCGAGGTAGAGTGGTGCCTTGTCACGCAGCGGGCCCGGGTTCGAGCCCCGGTCGGGGCAGTTTTTTGGGTCAGGTTTTTATCGGGGTTTTCCTCACCTGTAAGACAAATGTCAGGAAAACGTTAAGGCCCAAACGGTCCCCGAAATCATATGGCCATCATCATCATCATCATCCTTATTGTCATCATCATCAACATTCTTCACCGGTGTGGAAAGGAACAGGAAGCTCCCACACCTACAATTCCCTAGTAAAGCTGCAAGCATAACATGAAAATGCTATGATTGCAGTGAAGGACCTGCCCTCGGGCAGAATTACTATGGATGGATGGATATATAGGCCTATATATATATATATATATATGGCACTATCAAACCGTAAATTCATGACCGCGCTGACGTAAGCTCTCCATGCAACCCCATTCTCATCTAACATTTTCCAATTTTCCCCTGTATAATTTAATTCGTCGAATCATTGTTGTTATTCTCCCACCTCATTTTTAGCCTACCTATGGGGACTTTTCGTCTGGTTTTCCTACGAGGAATATCCACTCCCTTCTTACATTGTCCATTCATGCCACATGTCCTGCTCATCGCAGTCTACGAGACTTGACTTTTTTTACGTGGTTTCCCATAACTATCAAGTATCTCACTGTTACGTAGTTTTATCCAATCACCTCTCTGTTCATCGGTCTTTGATACACACATTTTCCTAAGAACTGTATTCTCAAATTTTCGTAATCTTATCTCGTTTCTTAAAGTAATAGTACATGTTTCGCACCCATGTAATATAACTGGGAGAATAACAGTTGTATATATTTTCAATTTAAGGTTTCTTTTATAGAAGTTGGGACAAGCGTTTCTGAAATGCACAATATCATGCATTTTCTGAATTGAGCATATAATTCATTTCTTTGTTGCATCTCATCCTGTTTGTAATTATTTTGGTTAATTAGTTTAATTATTTTTGTAACATATTTGAATTCAACCACTTCCTCAAAATTTCCCTCAATTTTCATTAACTGCCCACTTCCATTATATAAAATATTTCTATGTGTGACCATACATTTAGTTATATTGATGTTTATTTCCTCTGCAATTTCTTAGTATTTCTCAAAAGAACAAGAATGGAAACAAACAGTAAACAGTGGAATTTCAATAACTAGGAATAAAATAATTCAAACAATATTATATGCTGATGATCAAATAATATTATCAGATTCCGAAGATAGCTTACAAATAGCAGCATATCAATTATTCAAAATTGCCAGCAAATATAATATGAAAATTTCCACATCAAAATCCAAAACAATGGCAATGTGTGGAAAAAACATACAACGGGTGAGAATTGAGATTGATGGAAAAATTATAGAACAAGTGTCAGATTTCTCTTACTTAGGAAGTGTATTTGCAGAGTATAAGAGTGACATTGATTCAAAATTACAAAAATATAATAAAATGAATGGGGTAATACGAAGACATTTTGGTAAACAGATGAGGACAGAGACAAAACTAAGATTACATAACATCACATCAAAAGCTGCCCTAAAATATGGAAGTGAAATTTGGATTTTAAATAAAAGAAACTCTCATAAACTTCAAGTAAGCCAAATGCGCTTTTTACGATCATTGTTAGGAGTTAATAGACTGGATCACCAAAGGAACACTACTATCAGAGGAAAACTTGGAGTAACAAGTTTAAATGAAGATATACAAAGATACCAACAAGAATGGAAAAATCATCTGAGAAGAATGGCAAGAGATAGACTTCCAAAATTGGCATTCCAATATACCCCAACTGGACATAGGGACCAAGGAAGACCAAAACATCGGTGGAAAGATCAAGACCATCTTCGCTAGGTTTACCGTACAGGCCACATGGCCTAAAACGAATTTGTTCATGATGATGATGATTCTCAAAAGAATGTGCGTGTTCTCATATATCATCGCTATCACCTAATATTACTACATCAGCATGACCTAACTGCTTATTAATACCATTGGGTCGTAGGCCTCCTTCATATTCTAAATATTTGATGGTATGCTCTAGTACACAATTGAGTAATAGAAGGGGATAATGCATTACCTTGCTTCAATCCATTGTGAATTTCAAAAGTAGGCCTATCTGAAAACTGTTTGCCTACCAGCATGTTACTCTATGTGCCATTTTAACACATTTGAATAAGTCTAATATTTTTAGGAATTCCTAAATCCAGCAGGATAATTATAACATCTCCCTCTTAATTGAATATATGTCTTTATGAAGTCTTCAGACTTGATATAGTACAGTGTCATTACATACCCATTTATTTTCTAAAATCTGTTGTACTAAAAATAGGATCTACTGTAGATCTGTGTGTTCTAAATGCACATTGATGATCACCTATTTCATTATCAATATAGAAAGTAAGACTGGAAACTAATACATTTGTTGCAATTTTGTATTAAGTTCAAACTAATGAGATATTCCTGAGGTTGTTGCATTCAGTTTTATCTCCTTTCTTACAACTTGCTACAATAATAATGGATTATTTTCATTCATTTGGAAGAATATCTTCCACCCCCCACACACACATGTATATATATCCACTACGTAATAATCTTTCTCCATTGTTTGGTATCCAATGCATCTGTATCTTGTAGTTCTTTAAGATTTATAGATATTTTTGCTCCATCTATCCAACCAGTTTCTGTTTAATCTTTGCTTCCTTTTCTCCCATCTGGTGTACATAATAATACTTTCTTCAGTAGTTTTTCATATTCCATTCTAATTACCCATACAACTGCAAATGTTTCTGATATATCAATTCTACTACAGCTCTTGCAGACTGATCTTTCTTTTTTTTTTTGTTAAGGAACATTCACTGGAATTAGCGTTGTGATTCAAAGCTGAGAGTGAAAAGATCAAGGAACTACCTTAATAAGTTTCCTACTTCTGTATAAATATTCTTTTACGCACTGTAAATCTTTGACAACGTATCCACAACTTTACTTCCTTTCCACAGGAAGTTATAATAAGGACAGTCAAGTTCTTAAAATGCATCGATTACGTTAAAGTTTTGAAATGGTACACCTCGGCTCCACAGATAAGCATGGCAACCACTATACTTTAAAATCGGTACACAATTAATGGGAGAAGAAAGTATATGATCTAAAAAAATGGTTATGAAACTAAAATACAATTTACCTCTTCTTATATCATAACTTTCAGTTATTTCAATGGAAGTTCCGAGTTATAAATTAACAAGTTAGTTAACTAATTGTTCAATGAGGATTACTTACTTAAAAATATAGTTTTATTGTAAGGAACACGTAGCTAACGGAAACAGCAAGATAAACGAAATTATATGTGAAAAACGATTGGGAATTTTATATAAAAGTTCATACTAGAGAGAAAAAAGTGAGCATTTGAACTAAGCATATGTAACGCACTGCAGTACAGTGTAATAATGTTTAGTTTTGTTTAATTAGAGTGCGGTAGGAGCTTGGAATGTATTATAATCAGTTTTAAAATTACAAATTGCTATTTCAAACAATATTGCACGTAATAAAATTAAAATATCGTGAGCTCACTCATGCAACATGACATTAACTAAGTATGCAAATTACCAAAAAAAGGAACAGCATATTAAATTACAAGTTCGTAAAATACTATGCTACTTGTTACATCAGTGGTATTAATCAGGTGTGGGTATACTGTATGTTGATGATGTATTATTAGGTTATAGTCAATAAATACTAAAGAGTAACAAACTTATTCTGTCAGATGACACCACGAAAATGTGGCTAAGAGTCAATGTCAATAAAACTAAATGTACTGTCGCACATAGAAGCACATTATTAGATAGGAATAGTCTTAGCAACAATTCACATACATATAAATATTAATTACTAACAAGCTTAATATGCAGGGGAAAAGCATTACACATCAGCTCCACTCTGTAAACGCACGCTACTGTATGGAAACAGTCTACGGTTCGGCCTGTACCTAAAATAAGTACACCTACTAACTGTAATGACATCCGACCGATTAGCATCCTTCCGACATTATCTAATGCCCTGTAACATATTGTAAAAAAAGCAAATGACTGAATATCTATAAGCAAATTAAATCTTTGATCAGGTTATAGCATAACCACAGCTTTCTTAAAAATTACTGAAGATATTCGTGAAGCCAAGGACAGACATGAACTGGCTCCTCTAACCTTACTTGACTTCAGCACAGCTTTTGACAGAGTTGACCACGAATTACTTATGATACGCTCAAGTACCTACACTTGTCTGACAGCACTGTATCCTGGTTCGACTCATACCTGCAGGGGCGTCAACAATATGTTTCATTATACTCTAGATTTTCGTCACGGCGCAACGTGCATGCGGGAGTCCCCCAGGGCAGTGTTCTCGTACCTCTTCTTTTCTCAATCTACATAAATGACTTACCAACCACACAAAAGTACTGCCGTTATCACGTCTATGCTGATGATCTCCAAATTTACCTACATTCACCTTCTTATTCTCTCTATAACAGCTTGACGAAAATGAATGACGATCTCACATCCATCTGTAACTGGTCTTCAAGTATTGGTCTAAATCTGAATCCTAACAAGTCACTAGTAATTCTAATGGGACAACAAAGACCTCTTACAACCTTTGACATATCTACACTTCCAAACATTATTATAAATAATATAATTATTGTGACGTTTTATATTATAATGATCTATCTTCTTCAAAAATAGTTCTTGGACTACAACTAGACGCAAATGTAACCTGGTAAACACAAGTGAAACACATATGTAAAAAGACTTTCTCCATCTTACATTATCTTAGACGTTTAAAGAATTTTCTCCCAGTTACATTAAAACAAATCCTTGTGCAGAATCTTGTGTTGCCACACATTCGATTATTGTGACTTTTTATATTATAATGATCTAACTATGACTTGTCGCAGAGACTGCAGCGTGTTCATAATGCTTGGCTTTGATTCATTTTCAATATCCGCCGTTATGATCATATTTTCCGAACACTTCAATAGTCTCTCTTGGCTCCGTCTTACTGACAGACGTAAATTGCACTCTTTTCCACTACTTTTGAAGGTTCTGAATTCCTACACTCCTAGTTACCTGGCGTCCAGATTTGAGAAGTTATCTTCTTACCACAATATTGACACTAGGTCACAAGATAACAGTCTGCTAATAATCTTTCATCATAGCACTTCCTCTTATTCTACTTCCTTCACAGTAGCCTCTGCCCACTCCTGGAATTTCCTTTCCCAAGATATCAGGGGTTGCCGCACACTTGGCACTTTTACGTCACGCTTATACAGTTACCTGTTGTCTAATAATTAACTTTTCTCTATTATTTAAGTCTATGCTATGTCATTAATAATGTTTTCTCTTTTTTTTATATCTTGCACATATTATATTTAATTCGTTAAAATATAACATGTGATCGTTTATGTTTATTGTAATTTAGACGTAAGACTATTTTTTGTATCTTTTAAAACCTTGTTGATCGGCAGACAAGGCCTTAAGGCCTTAAATCTACCAGGTAATATAAAGTTCTTCTTTTTCTTCTTCTTCTTCCTTTCATGTGATAGACCTAGTGGTCTGTTAGGGGTCTCAATCCAACGTTTGAAGGGTCTGCCCAAAGATCTCTTGCCTGGTGGCTGGTAAATTTAAGATTTGACGTACGTGAGATTTCCAGTTGTTTCTGTATATTTGTACATATATAACCTCTCCTATCTAAATCCCAACCCCACCTGCTCGTGGTGTAACCTACCTAAAACAAACGGAGCTCTGGAAAGCGAGACATGGCGGTATAATAGTTCCATCAAGATACAGTACAAAGTAAATGCTGTATCATAATAGCGCCTTTCCAGAGGCCTAAGGTGGCAACCCCACCACTGTATTATTATTATTATTATTATTATTATTATTATTATTATTATTATTATTATTATTATTATGCCTTCTTCCAGATATAGGAATGCAAAAATGATATCTTACTTTAAGGGAGGAAAATTATTATCAGCATTTTAGAATAAAGATTTATCGACCAAACAGAGACGAACAGACACATAAATGGTAAAAATAACGCAACAGTTAGCTACATGATATTTATGAGAAATTGTATGTAATTATAAAAGTTAATGTTTCATGTACTGTGATGGTATGTGGGGAATGAAAAAGCAGCAAAGAAAGTTCTTGTAGAAATACCAGATGGAAAGCGTCCAGTAAGTGAGCCAAGAATGAGGTGAGAGAATAGCATTAACAGTCATTTGAAGAAGGTAAATTTAACACGGAATGATTGGAAAATGTTAGTTCAGTATGAATATATGCTTATATTTGCACACCATTGAATTCCGGATTCGATTGTGCCAGTAAGTAAATTATTTAATTAGTTGATTATTGGCATATTTGTACGAGCTTCGTAATATCAAATTGTTCAGCTAGAAATGGTATTCGTAACTTTTTAATTATTTGTATTCTCTTTTTTTTGTAGGGCTTAAGAGTCTCGCAAAGAACTTAAAAAAAAATTCTGGGCCTATATGACCAATATATGGATCGCAGATTATACACGGACTCGGTAACAGACCTCCATAGAACTGTAATTAGCAAAATGCAGGACTTTCACCGAAAACAATGCAAGTCAGCTTAAGGCATGGAGCACACATCCATTTCTAATGTGGATGTTTTAAAATTGTCCTGTCAGTTGTGAATCGAAACTGGACTCCCGGATTTGAATGTTAGGATTCAGCGACTACATACTGCGACAGGAAAGACAATGTAGAATTAATTTACGTAAAAGTGATATTTATGATTCTTAATGTACCTCCACACGTATTGTTAGATTAACTTTGAAATGTTGATCCTCAGGTGGTATATATTAATAAGATTCAATTTAAGATTGGTCTTTTATTATTGAAGTTCTTAAAAAGACGGCTGTTCTTGAAAAATCTGATGGATGATGTTAGAGCCTCTTATTTGAGGCATGAAGTTCTTACAGGTGATATAAATTTACGATACATGACACGATACTTTGACCACACCCTCTCAAAGGAATCCACGTTTTGAAGTTTTACGCACTAAAAAAAAGACAGTTCGGTCAAGTTTTATTCCACGAACTTAGGAATAAAAACGACCACTAGGCACAAGACTATCTCCACTAACCACTTAAAAGTAAATTAAAAATCTATGAACATACTAGAAGGGAATTTTTAATAAATTATTATTGTTCAGAATGTGTATTTATGTCATGGATGAATAAACGTTGTTCTAATATTATTTCAGAATCAGAGTCCTCGTCTCTAAAATAAGATTACTTTCGTTGCCGTTTTATTTAATTATTGTTTCTAGTAGAACGAATTTTTAGGAAACATTTATCCGGAGGGACGTTAATCCGTGAGACTCGAATCTGAAGACTCTCATATTCGTAAATGAACCTCAAGCCAAATTATAACACCTGAACACAATTTAATCAGACTTTCATATCAAGTACCTTAGATGATTATCAGGCATCTCTTTACGGCGATGAGCTGAACATTGGTCACTCGCTGGCATCTGAAGGGAAGTAACTAAATTAGATTTTAAGTAACTCTCGCAAGGAGAGAACTGCATGGAAATGTACGAGTAAAGACAGACAGAGAGAACAATGGATAAACAAGTAGGCATATTAGAAAAATGGATAACCTTATAATTGTATATTTATAGGTAATATAATTAACTCATCATCGAATGGAAGATCACAGAATACCCAAACAAATGTTAAGATATCAACCTGTAGGAAGAAAAAGACCAGGACGTCCACTCAAAAAACTTTTGGATGGTGTTTCTCTTGAGGCCGAAACAGATCAAAAAATGGCCTAAATTCGTGAATGTACTATGATGATGATGACGATAATTAACTCACTGCCACTATCGAACCTGGAAATTCATGACCTTGCGGACTCTCCATAAATCCCTACCCTAAGCAAATATTTTTCAATCGCTTCATGTAAAATTTACCTCCCTCAATTCATTGTTAATATTATTCTCCTACCTCATTCTTGTTATATATTTTGGGCGATTTTCTTCTAGCTTTCTAACAAGAATATTCCACGTTCCACTTTCACTTCTCATTCGTGCCAATTGCAGTGTACGAGAGTTAACTTATCTTACTATGTTTGATTTCCCATTAAGATCAGATAGCTCAGATTTATTTTATTTTTCTCAATTCACCTATATGTTCGTTCAAAAATTATTTATCTAACACTTTATTCTTAAATACTTCCGCTCTTAAAAGTAACATAGGGCCTAACATGTTTCGGATATATTTAGTATAACAGAAAGAACAATAGCTTTACATATTTTAGTTTAACATTTTTTAGGGATTTGTTTGACTAATGCAATATACGTAACATAATTATTAATCGCAGTTAGTAGTTAAGACGTTAAAAGAATGGACAACACTGAGTCTCGTAGTTATGGATATATTCATTAAAGTTCTAAAGAGCATAAAGAGTACTGACCTGTATTTAGTTTTAATGCACCTGACGTGAGGTCAGTACTGAATTTAAATCCTCTTTGAAGTGCCCACGAATATTGTACCAATGAGTGTTATAAATAGTAAAGAAATTAATAAATTAGTAACTGGTTTTTTCAATTAATTGTCTGTAAAATATCTCTAGCAATTGATATGAATTTATCTATTCAACTCATTATTAAACTTATAGATTCATCCATCCATATAACTATCTAAATACTGTATATTATCCAGCCATACATCCACCCATTAACCCATCTACTTATCAATCTATCAATTTACCGGTAGGTCTATATAATCTAAACTCCAAGGCCATTCGGAACCTGGCCTCATATATGAATCAGAGGTGGACATCATCCAGGTAGTATGGTGGTGACATGTGGTCAGCCACTATAGCTGGTATTCAAAATCGAGCCTATAGATCTACTTATTGCAGCTATCCACATTCCGAGTAGGTAACGGTCTCGTTCTGGCCAAAATTCCATTTAAAATATCTTCTCTCATGGGAACGTGAACCGGAGCACGTCACGTAGATATTCACCTACGCATCACCACTATATATATATATATATATATATATATATATATATGCAAGCTTAATATGGTATGATAAGAAAAATAAATGTCTGGACGGGATTCGAACCCGGAACTCTGAGTCTGTACCTCAGCGTGTTATCCATTACACCACCAGGCGAATCCAATTCAAACACTTATTTTTCTTATCATACCATAATAAGCTTGCATTGCTCAATGTTAAACATTTAATTATAACATCGATAAAGCGTCACTGCTATAAAGTAAAATATTCTCTTTAATTTGCTTCTTGTTACAGTCAGCTACTAGATGGCCTTGAAGACCGAATTCTCGCGACATCTAGTAATAATGGAGAATATAATACATATATAAGAAAAATAAGTGTTTGAATTGGATTCGCCTGGTGGTGTAATGGATAACATGCTGAGGTACAGACTCAGAGTTCCGGGTTCGAATCCCGTCCAGGCATTTATTTGTCTTATCATACCATATATATATATATATATATATCATTGATTTCGTTTTCTTTTAAACAATTCTCTGTCACAGGGGTAGCGGAACATGACTCGCAGAGCACCTTACGGCTTCTTTAACAGGAATGTATTTGTAATGAGATTGTTTTACTTTATAACAGGATATTTAACAATTGTTTATAATTGCATATACATAAATAATATCAATATTTACACTGGGAGCCTTAGCGGAGAAGATGGCATCTCACTAATGTATAAAGTCAGAGGTCTGGTATTTAAATCCCGTTTCAGGGGCGTTAATTTTTCTTTGCGTGTTAATATATATATATATATATATATATATATATATATATATATAATAGTCTATATATATATATATATATATATATATATATATATATTGTGTGTGTGTGTGTGTGTATGTGTGTATGCACATTTAGCTAAATTTTAAAATGTACACATTATCTAATGTATAAAGTCAGAGGTCTGGTATTTAAATCCCGTTTCAGGGGCGTTATTTTTCTTTGCATGTAATATATATATATATATATATATATATATATATATATATATATATATGTGTGTGTGTGTATGCACATTTAGCTAAATTTTAAAGTGTACACATTATCTAGATGTCTACCAATCTACAAATAATTAAACAAACACATATGTGCGTGTGTGTGTTAGTGTGTGTAAAGAGTTTCAAAGAAGGCGCTTTCAAACATTCAGCGAACTCGAAATTGTCACGCACTGTGACAACATACGGTACATATAGCGGAAGGGAGACGGATACAAAGCGCCAACGCAATCCAAAGTCAGTTGCGCTTAATCCTTTAACGAGTCTTGGCGAACGTTCACGCCCTGCCCGGTGACGATCGAATACCGAGTATGCTGAATGTTTGATAGGACCTTCTGTGCAGCTATCTGTATATTGCCCCAAACACATTTATTTTAAAGTGTATTGCTGTTGTAGATATGCCATTAGAATAACAGATGGTTATGATTCCCACCTTTCTGGATAATCGACACGAGATTTCAACGCAATGTGACAGCCGACTGTACTTCAGAAGATACGTCTGGTGCTTATCTCAGATGCTAAATTTACCGCTAGGTCATGGTGCTACAGAAAGGCTTAAACCAGTTCGAAAACCCTAATTAGTCTATATATATCCTCTCTTCTTCTCCATTTTAGTTTTACCTATCACCTTATAGGTACGTTTACATTTCCCACGTCACCCGGACTTTACAGTGGCACGGCCGGTCTAAAAAGGAATCTTAAAAGTTGGGACACTATCACTAATAAATTGTGACTGGAAGTAAATATCAATCAACTAAATACATGGTCACACACAGAAATGCATTATATAATCGAAATGGACAGCTCATGACAAATGAGAGGAATTTTAAGGAAGTGGTTTAAATAAAATATCTAGGAACAATAATTACAAATAGGAATGAGATACACAAAGAAATTATTCATAGGCTTAATTCTGGAAATGTGTGCTATTATTTATTACAGAGATTCTTGACATCCCAACTCCTTTCAAAAAACGTTAAAAATGAAATTATATAAAACTATTATTCTACCAGTTGTATTATATGGATGCGAATCATGGACTCTTTACTTTAAGGGAGGAAAGGAGATTAAGAGTAGCCTATTTGAGAATAAAGTTCTTAGGAAAAAGTTTGGACCAAAGAGAGATGAACAGATAGATGAACGGAGAAGACTTACATAACAGTGAACTACATGGTCTTTATAGGAAGCCAGATATAATAAGAACAGTTGAGTCTTGTAGACTGCATTGGGCAGGACATGTGGCACGAATGAGAAATGAAAGACATGCATGGAAGCTTCTTGTAAGAAAACCAGAGGAAAAAGTTCAGTTGGTAAAGAATGAGGTGGGGGAATAATATGAAATATGATTTGAGGGAAGTAGAGTATACAGGGGATGATAGGAAAATATTAGCTCAGGATATGTATATATGGAGAGCTCATGTTAGCGCTTCCATGAACCTACTGGTTCGATAGTGCCAGTGAGTTAGTTAGTTTATTCATATTATGATTTTTTTTTATTCAAGGAAAAATAATGCACGTTCAGCCAAGCAGGCCCGTGCGCAATGTAAATGGATATGCGTTTCCTTTCTTTTGAAAAAAAAAAGGCAATAAATTCCATTACTTACTAAACATGGCGAATATGATAATGATAACTATGATGACCAGGTGATATTCTGGGAACATTTTGACCTTAAAGTTCCCTGACAGTAGTCTTATAGGTGAAGGAAAAACCGAAAAAAGTCATCCAGAAACCTTGTCCTGATTGGGGATCGAACATGAGCTCTTTGCATACGAGACAATGGGTGGGCTATCTGTCAATTCTTTTAATATAAGAATATAACTTTATAACTATAAATATTGCTGAATAAATTTTATAAATAAGTTAATAATAATAAAGTTTCCCATCCTCTTCTACACATCACAGTAAAATTAATATTATGAGAAACGATTGTTTGCTTTCTTTGTTTTAAACTGAAAATACATGTGATAGGGTTGTATAATTGTTATAAATATTGCTAGGTGTGTCCATTATCACAAAATTACCCTCGCATAATGTTGTGTTGGCGACACTGTAACCAGGATTAAGTGAAATATTGTTATTTTTCATAAAAACGTTTTGGGCTTTTACCAGGAAGCTGGTGACCCTATAAAACAGTGTGTAATAGCTAGTGTGACAGTTATCTCTAAATAACAGTTACAGTGAATATCGTATTTTTTAATATAAAACCGTTTGGTTAGTAGACCTGCTACCTCAAGTTCTAATTATCTGCTAACGTGGCGGAGGTGCTAAAAAAGAGAAAATTTACTATATTATAACGTGTAGGATGTTTAAAAAAGAGAGTCTCTTTTAGTAAATGCAAATAATCCAGATATTAGACACAGGAATCTAAGAACTGATGATCACATCGTTAGTGGAAAAACTGCTTCATTCATACAGGGTGAACTTAATATAAGTGCATAGATTTCATGTAAGGATTCCTTTGTTAAAACATTATATAAACGCCCCAATGGTTTGAATCAAAACCCTACCTAAAAAATAGAAGTATACTCGTACATTGTATAAAAATATGGGTATTGTTATGATTTTCTTACTACACATAGACCACTTGAAACAGAACAAATCATTTTCACGTGCTCGAGCACGAGCTACTGCTCAACCGAGTACGTTATATGTACTTACACTAAGAGCAAATAAATAAGTGAATTTATTAACTATTTAATTAAAGGTTTTTTGATAAAATAAATACACCTACTGCTATCACTTTCCTTGCAGATCATTAATAATAGAGGCTTAATTACCTTTCTTTTAATTTTATGATAAAACGGAATATTGAATGCGTCTACAACAGGTAGTTTCATTTAATACTAGCTAATACCTGGCTTGCGCTGCAACGCCTAAATAAATGGAAATTAATGTGATTTAATGTTTAGTTGAATACGTGAAAGGGAAAGTAATTATAAATTTATATTTTTTAGATACACCGAGCTGATTACCCAGCGTTGCCCGGGAATCTACTTATACCGATCTTCTTGACATAAGTGAGCTGAAATAATGTGTTTTGTGTTTAGATAAATAAGTGAGAGGAAACATTTATATCGTAATTATTTTCATATACCCCGTGCTGTTTACCCTGCGTTGTCCGGGAATGTACTCATCCCGATCGTATTGGCAGAAATGAGTTGAAAGACAAAAATTAATATACTTCTTATGATTAGTTGAATAAGTAAAATGAAAAATAATTATAAATGTATATCGTAATTATTTTACGATTCCCCGTGCTGATTACCCGTGTTGCCCGGGAATCAACTTATCTCGAACATCTTGGCGTAAATGAGCTAAAAGACAAATTTTGTTATTGTGAGTTATCCGTAAAAGAATACCCGCCATGTGCTGCTATGCTTGCACAGAAATCTACGTACTTCTCTCGATCTTCTTGGCATCAATGAAAGAGAAAAATGGTTATTGTGAATTATCCGTAGGAGATAAACATATGCTGTCGTAGACATTTTTGTAGAGCTTTTTGAGATATTCAATTCTGTGTACATTAATTTTGTGTATTTGTTTTGGTTTAGGCAGCGTAAGCCATTTAAGTGTCCAAAGAGCTACTTTTTTCACGTTTTCCACTACAAAGGGCGATTTTAAGGGTGTAGGAGTTGAGTATAACAACTCTCGTATAGCATATGTTCATCCTGGGAATCTCCTGAACATTTTGCAAAAAGCCCCATTGTAATAGGATAAACGGTATGGCCGCGTATAGAGTATGAACAAACAACGAAAATTCATTTTTATATATTAGATTTTTGATATTCAGATAACAGAAGTGTTTTATGTTTCCTTATACTAGTCCCATTTATTCATAATAATATTAATACATTTGTAATACTCATGTGTTACCAAATTTGTTTTATGTATACTCTGAAAATATCCTACTTTAATTTACTGTATTAATATATTTTATACTTACTTACTGGCACTACCGAACCTGTAGGTTCATGGCCGCGCGGGAATAAGCTCTCTATACATCCCTATCCTGAGGTAATGCTTTCCAATAATGCCCTGTATAATCTACTTCCCTCAAATCATAGTTAATGTTATTCTCCCACCTCATTCTTGGTCTAATTAATATATTTAATAAAACAATAAAATACGAACGAATGTAAATTACTTATATTTGAATCGATTTACACAATATACAGTTAACTTACAGTTTTCAACGATTTTTTTATCACTGCGGTCCGATATTTTCAAATAAGTGGCATGAGAAATTAGTGTTACAACCAAATAAAATAAATATATAAAAAGTACATTAAAAATAACTCTCCGGCCTCTAATGTACAGAACAAATTTCAAATCACCAAAACTGAATGTAAAATAAACTCATCTCGGTTTTCGCTCCCAAACGCTTAAACCTTCCTCGATGATAAACTTTATCCCCCTTTAATTTCATTTCATACCATGATATTCATCACAAACCAACCACAAATAAAAAAACAATCTAATCGAAGAAACGATTGATTGCCAAGGTTTCTTCCCCTTGACGATTCATATACCACCACGTGTTTCACCAATGAGTAAAATATAAATTATTGATTATTAATTGCATTTTTTTACACTCAATAATAATATTTATCAGATAAATAAATAGTAGTTCGATAATAAAAAAATATAACATCATACTATAAAATAAATTACTATCTCGCATAAAATTACTTGTTAAATAATTAATTTTTCCCCAGAAATAAATTTATTCTTCGTCGTTAATAGTATTTTACCTTATTTTTTACCTTGTATATTTTATATGTTATTTGTTACGTTTAGAGTAAATCAAAGTTTATTGTAAATAATATTTGTAGCCCACTGTTGGTATATTATGTAATAATTTTGTTATGTAAAATTCGTGTACTCAAATACTGGTTGCGAGTAATCCAAGGTGAACAAACAATGCTTAGAGCAATTTGTTACGACCACCAAATTAAAAACATAGATGTTAAATTTTGGGCAGACGAGGTTAGGAGAGAACTCCACAAGATTGGGATGGGCTGGATATGGGAAAAGAACGTGTGGAGAAAAATAAGGAGGAGGTACTTAGATATAAACCAACAAGATACTTTCGCCGAATGTACAGGAAAACGTTCACTGTGTTTACAAAGAGACCTAAAACACGTCTGGGGAAAAGAATCGTATACACTCAACCTAGGATTATAAGAGAGATCAGGGCTTGCTTGGGTTAGGCTAGGGGCATGGAAATTGCAAAAAATTAGCGACGAGCACGATATGCGAATATGTCCAATGTGCGGGAAATTTGAAGATGAGATACATATTTTAGGGCAATGTAATGATTTAGAATATTGGAGACGTCAGTTATTACCGGAAAGATTACTAAATTCAAATCGGGAAAGATTGGCATGCTACGAGTTATTGGTAAATCCAGAAAATTGGATAAACTTGGGTAAATTTCTGGACAAAACGCGGAAAATAAGAACAACACTCATTCATGAATAAATATATGTTATCAAAATGCAATAACATCAATTCTTAATAACTATATATAAATTAATTAATGTATAATGCTATTGTGTTATAATTTAATTGTAATATTACTGCGTTTTCTTAAGTAATTACAACGTTACGGTTTTTTTTAGTGTATAGTGCTATTGTGTTATTATTTAATTGTAATATTACTGTGTTTTCTTTATGTAATTGTAATGTTATTGCTTTTTTTAGTGTATAATGCTATTGTGTTATTATTTAATTGTAATATTATTGCGTTTTCTTTATTAATTGTAATGTTATTTTTTTTTTGTTTTGTTGTTTATTTTTCTTCACACTAGTAGCAATTATTTCTTTATTGTAACGGACTGTCAACAGCACGTACGGCTTACTGCCCGTGCGACCCATATTTGTAAATAATATTGTAAATATCTTACTTTTGTCTAATAAAGTCCTACTACTACTACTAATTTTGTTATTGTATTTTAGATATGAGGGTAATTTGTATATTTTTCAACCTAGCTGAGAGGTAAACAAAGCCTTAAGGTCTTAACTATATCAGGTAAAATGAAGATATTATTAAAATAAAGCTATATTATTATATAAGATAAGAATCCTTAATATTTCTCTTCTTCTTCGTCACGGTTTAGGCTTACTTACTAGCCTGTTCCGGCTCCGAATTGCTGCTGTTTCCATCTTTTCTTTGGTCTCCCCAAACTTTTTCTTCCTCGTGGTGAACAGTTATATGCTGCTTTTGATATTCTATTCTCAGTCATCCTTGCCAAGTGTTCTTTCCAGTTTGTTCAGTATTTCACTATTGTTGTGTTTAATTCCTCTAATTTTAGTTGTCTTATTTCTATGTTGTGTTTTTTGTCTTTTCTTTGATATCCTGCTATTGGTCTGAGGAACATCATTTCAGCAGCTTGTATTCTGGCAGATTGTTGTATTGTCACTGTCCATGTTTCGGATCCATAAGTAATAATAGGAACTGCCATTGTCTTGTATAATTTCATTGTAGAGTCTTTCCTGGCTTTATTTTTCAAAGTTTTTTTAGTGTTCCTGTTATATAATTAAACTTATTTAGTTTGTTACTTATGTCTGTTTCCGTTGTGTATGATATTTTGCAACCTAGGAAGTCATATCTTACCAGTTGTTCTATTGGTTTATTTTCTAATATTACATTTGTCCGAACTGGATGAACACCCTTGAAAGCCATTGTTCTTTTTCTGATTACATTTCCACATTTTATTGCTTTATATTTAATTTAGTTTATATAGCATTCTTTGTAATTCGCCGTCTGTTCTTGCTATTAAAATCTGGTCATCTCAAAGCCTACTGTTTAAATTACTATGTTTCCTAGATTTATACCCACAGTCGCCATTTGTTTCCACGATCTTATCATGTCAAACTAAATTTAAAAAAAAGAGTGGTTGATAGTAGACAACCTTATTTAACTCCTCCTGTTATATGTATTGGTTCACTTTGATTTATTTTTATTCTTGTTTTCTCATACATTTCCTTAATTACTGCCATCAAGTGTATTGGAATTCCTTTTTCGCTTAATATGTTTCATAATTTTGGTCTATACACTTTATCAAAAGCCTTCTTATAATCTATAAAGAGGATGTGCGTTACTAAGTTCAATTCTCTTGGCTTCTCTATTACTTGTTTTAAAGTGAATACGTTGTTTGTGCATCTTCT
Source organism: Diploptera punctata (assembly GCA_030220185.1). Lineage (NCBI taxonomy): Eukaryota > Metazoa > Arthropoda > Insecta > Blattodea > Blaberidae > Diploptera > Diploptera punctata. The sequence continues at coordinate 1,324,332 of JASPKZ010010239.1, read as the reverse complement.
TCCCTTACTAAAACCTGTCTGCTCTTCTGATATTATTGCGTCTACTATAGTTGTTAATTTTTGGTTAACCATTTTTGCATATATTTTGTACGCTGCACATAGTAAGCTTATTCCTCTATAGTTTTTGGCTTTTTTGTAGCCTTTTTTTAAATGTTGAGATTATTTTTTTCCAATTTTACAGGCTAGTGATATTGTATTTTATTTCCAGCACTTGTTATAGTATTTTAATGATTCTTCCTTAATATTATACTGTAGTCTTACGAAACGATGGTAAAGATAAATCAATTATTTCTCGATTGAATGTTTAAAAATTTGTTTTCTCCTAGTTTCCTTGATAAGAACCGGTGCGATAAATCGCATGTGTAAGTAAAATAAGATACTCAAAGCAAATAGCGCCAACTTAATATTTGAAGAATATATAAAATTTTAATTAAGATAGGCCTAAAAACTGTGGTACATTTTTCATTACTTAACATTGTATTTTTTTAATAAGATTGTATATCATGACAATATGCTATATACAGGTAGATGTAAATTAAATTAATTGTTCTAATCTCACGAATTATAGAGGAGACAGACAATTCGTTTGAAGTAAAGAACCTATATTCCAAGAATAAGAATACCCGAATATATGACGATCTTTTTTCGGAAATTTGAAATTCCATAATCAATACCCGTCTTAAATTCGTCGACTAGGAAATACGATCGGTCGGTTCACGAAGAAGTTATCATACGATGCTAATATTAAGTTGATGGTATTAAAATATGATAGGTGATAAGGAAGAAATCGCTGGAGATAAAGCCCGAGATTGTACAAACAGGTAGCGATGAGTCAATTCAAAATCAGTGTCGGCTCGTGTGTGCTTATGATACAATGATAGCAATGTTGATGGTGAATATAGTGATGACATGGAGTAGTACTGGAATAGAAAATCAAAAATTCCTAAAACGCTCTTCAAAATTTGGTGGGGGAGGGTCCTCTTAAATTCGAGATCTACTTATATTCGGTTAAATAGATAAACTGTCAAAATAAACGGATGTTCGATGCCAATAAGTCAGTTACAAACCGAAATATAGTGAATATTTGATTTATGAACGTCTTAGACCATACCACAATTCATGTGCATGAAGTACTTTCCAGATTGGTCAATGCATATCATCTGATAGAAAATATTTTTGTATGTACCCTGTGTGTCGGAAACCCTCAAAAGCAGCACGGAGAATAATTGTAGTTTTGCTGAACTTGCATCTAGATTATATAGAAACAAGACGTGTTGCTTTAGCAGATACAGAACTGTACAGAGAAAGATATTCCACACCATTCTGCCTTCGGTTCTGTCGACAGGCGTTTACATGAATCTGAACCCTTTCACTGTAAACAGAGGCAACGCCAGTGCTAGACAAACTGCACGCACACAGGAATTCGAAGATATATCTTGGACAGGTTTACAGAGGACACTTCTACCAGCTGCGTGCTAACGCACGTGCATTTGGCAACAGACATGTCAGTGCACTTCAAGACCTACACGAAGAGCAGCACCACTCCTTCCACCTTCAATAGTTACTAGCCTTAGGCCCGGCGGACTTCGGCCACCACTTACAGTTTTGTAATTGGGATTTACTATATTATCCAGGTTTCGACGATCTTGTTCACGGACATATTTATTAGTATATATGAAACATCATTTACTGCAAGATATAATTTTGAATGGGTTCTGCATTAGCCAATGAGACACTAATCTATTAAAACTCATAACACAGCTCTGATATTTTAATCGACAAAACATATACCACATATCTCAAATTGTTTGTCTTCAAATTTCCTGCAATATCTGAAAATATTGAGGTGTAATTCATATTGTGACACTACAGCTTCGGTTTTCCTTCTTGGTTATTTAGGCGTCAATGAGCACTTACTTACTTACTTACTTACTTACTTACTCACTGGCACTATCGTACCCATAGGTTCATGGCCGCGCGGACATAAACTCTCCATACATCCCTATCCTTAGCTAATGCTTTCCAATCTTTCCCTGTATAATCTACTTCCCTCAAAATCATAGTTAGTGTTATTCTCCCACACTAAATAATTACAATTTCACTAAACACTTTATTGAATTCTTCAGTTATCAACAAGCTACTGTTCACATATACAAATCACTAAGAATCTTCTTTTAATTGTTATCTCAGTTATAAAAATGGTTCACTCACTGATAAATAAATTCGCCACAACGTATCGTCACACTGTTCACCACAAGACTCGTTATCGCAAACTGACTGCGCTCTTATATAACGCACGAGGAAATTTCTAGAAACAGCTTCTAGGCAGTTCAATTCTCAGAATCTTCTAGCATGGATCTTTCTCCAAAGAAGAGAGACACACCGGTAGAATCATCTGGCAACACACTCCAGACAATTCTGCGGGCTTGCGGGTAATCTAACTCGCCATGGGCGACTCGCCCGCGCAATTAAAATGTCGCTATGCAATATGTAACAATATATAAACTCCAAAAGATTGGGATGGGCTGGATATGGGAAAAAGGGACTGAAAATCGCAAGAACGTGTGGAGAAAAACAAGGAGGAGGTACTTAGATATAAACCAACAAGATACTTTCGCCGAATGTACAGGAAAACGCTCACTGTGTTTACAAAGGGACCTAAAACACGTCTGGGGAAAAGAATCGTATATACCCAACCTAGGATTTAAGGAGAGATCAGGGCTTGCTTGGTTTAGGCTAGGGGCATGGAAATTTCTAAAAATTAGCGACGATCACGATATGCGAATATGTCCAATGTGCGGGAACTTTGAAGATGAGATACATATATTAGGAAAATGTAATGATTTAGAATATTGGAGACGTCAGTTATTACTGGAAATATTTCTAAATTCAAATCGGGAAAGATTGGCATGCTACGAGTTATTGGTAAATCCAGAAAATTGAATAAACCTCGGTAAATTTCTGGACAAAACGCGAAAAATAAGGACAACACTCATTCATGAATAAATATATGTTATCAAAATGCAATACCATTAATTATTAACAATTATATATAAATTAATTAGTGTATAATGCTATTGTGTTATTATTTAATTGTAATATTAATGTGTTTTCTTTATGTAATTGTAATGTTAATGTTTTTTTAGTGTATAATGCTATTGTGTTACATTTCCGTAATTTGTACAATACTAGCTAATACCCGGCGTGCGCTGCTATACCTAAATAAATTATATGTTTTTGCATTTAGTTGAATAAGTAAAAGGAATAATAAATATTAATTTATATCGTTATTATTCTCAGATACCCCGTGCTGATTACCCGACGTTGCCCGGGAATCTACGCATCCCGATGTACTTGGCATAAATGAACTGAAAGACAAAATTCGTTATTTTGAATTATCTATAAAAATAACCACCGTGCGCTGCTATGCTTGCCCGGGAATCTACTTATCCCGATCTTTTTGGCACCAATGAAAGACAAAATGCTTATTTGATAATCTTAAAATATGAATATATGCTGTCGCGAACTTTTCTGTAGAGTTTGTTTTAGATATTCAATTCTGTGCACAATAATATTGTGTATGTGTTATGGTTTAGGCAGCGTAAGCCATTTGAACTAACAAACCGCGAAGTTCTTTCACGTTTTTTTCACTACAGAAGGTGATTTTTAAGGGTGAAGGGCTTGAGCATTAAAACTCTCTTGTAGCCTCTAATCTTCGCGGGACAATCCTGAACATTTTTCAAAAAGCCCCATGACAATCGGATGAATGGTATGACAGCACATGCATGCCCGGGAATCTACTTATTCCGATCTCCTTGGCATCAATAAAAGACAAAAATGGCAATTGTGTGTTATCTCTAAAAGATAAACATATGCTGATCCGGACTTTTGTAGAGGTTTTTGAGGTATTCAATTCTGGGTACATTAATTTTGTGTATTTGTTATGGTTTAGACAGCGTAAGCCATTTAAGGGTAAAAAAGGCACTTTTCACGTTTTTCACTACAACGGCTGTTTAAAGGTGTAGGAGTTGAGTACATTAACTCTCTTATAACCTATGTTCATCCCGGGAATCTCCTAAATTTTTTGCAAAAACACATCACTCTTGCATCAACGATATGGCCGCACATAAGTACGAACAAACAAACAAACAAACAATTTTTATATACCGGTACTAGATTATACTTCACTTTCATAAACCTCCATGCAAGTGGACTTCAATATTCTTTGATGCTACATAATAGATCTACACTAACATACCTGTAAGCCTACTTTTAAAGATTTAAAGACTTGTACATCACAGTACTATTAAAAACTAATTCAATTATATATATATATATATGTAGATATATAGATCATCGGTTGATTAATGTCTTTGACATCGTCCGATTCCCAATAGCGAATTTTGTCAGTCCATCCAATCTCCTGGTTGTATATGTAGCTTTTTACATTTAGCGATGAAGGCCAATTATGACACGAAAAGAAAAATAAATGCCTGAGCCGATAGAGGTCTGGGATTCAAATCCCAGCTTAGGCATTTATTTTTCTTTTCATGTCATATATATATCATCAGATATTAGAAGTCTGATAGTTAGTGCTTATAATGTTTGCCTCTGGTTTTGAGGATCGCTGGTTCAAATCGATCCAGGGTAATTAAATTTATACACAGCGAAAGTATCCGTTCCTTCAGAAAGGAAGTGAAGTCATGTACCAAAGATATGCGGCAATTAAAAATCTTAAATGTGAAATAAGAAGACTCAGAATAAATTATCAGACCTTTTGCGCCCTGATTTTAATTAAGACCGAAATGTTAAATAGCATTGTTAAGCAAAATATTTTCAGAAATATTGAGCCAGTGTATTCGGTATTTTAGGCAGCAAGGAGAATGGTTCCGGATATAAAGATCCACTTTTGATCCCAGGGTAGAGTGCAGATTTTTCCTCCAATTCAACGTACTCCAGCCTCGGATCTCAACTAGCTTACTTTAATATGAGTATCCGAGTATTTCTTTGTCTGTCTCGGAGGTCCAAGGTCTAATTTCCTTGTCTCTAATCAAATGATGAAACCCGGCCGAGGTCGATGGATTTTTTAGGTGGAAAAATTCCAATGGACAAGTCCTCCGGAAGGGTCTTATAGCCGTGGATTTCGAGCCCGAAGATTTTCGGGTTCATATAAAAAACCTCAAGCCCAAATAAATTAGAGCTTCTGAGCAAAATTTAATCGCCTTTTTCTCCTAAGTAATACCTTATTTACCTCTCTGAGGCGATTACAACCACTAAATCACTCACAATTATTTGTCCCACATGGATATGTATGGGTATAAACACATAGTTACACATAGTCTTATAGACTTTCTTTTGTAAAATACGTCGACGAAAGACTATGGTATTCATCTGTGTTATTTCTAACATTTAGTTAGAATAGACAATGTGGTGCCTTGTCGTTGAGTTCTCCTCTGACACTTTGTGACCTTTTAATGGGCTCTTTTAACCTTTAGGACTAACCAATAGTTTTCCTTTTCGTCTTAATGCCCTACGAAAGTGCGTAAGTCAGGTGCAGGACCGTGCGTGTGCACACACATATATAGATGAAGAGTGAAAGAGAGGGAGAGATGAGAAAGAGCAATAAAACAAAACATGAATGTGCAGACTCAGGGAGAATCATAAAGAAGGAATGCGAGGTACCACTACAGTTATAAAATTCTAAGCCTGGGATGTAATTGTCAACGTATATCTCCCACTGGTATAAGATTGCGATGTTAAAGGGTTGCTTTTTATGAGGGTTAATTTCTTCCAAATTAATATATCATTTTATTTCGGTCCGCTTGCGAAAGGGAATCGTACTTTTTTTTTAATCTGGTCATAAAAATGTTCTTGTATTTTTAGAACAACATTCAAAATAAACATTCGACATAAAGCTCATCCTTAAAAACACCATCCACAATCCTTTTAATGTAAATAGTCAATTTTCATGCAACTATATAAAAATCAATGAAGCGACAGGCAGGTAGAAGGTGACCTACAAGACAGTTCCTGGTCTCATGTGTTAATTAGAGAATTGGACGTTGATCCAGCCAGTATATAGGTGACATGTTGTCAGCATGTCGGTTTCTCAATCCGTTATAAGCTGTTTTTCTTCAACCCGCTTATTATCGCAGCTACCCTAATTCTCTCACTATTTTGGAGAGTCACCGGTCCAATAATGACGGAAAACACATGAGAAAATTTAATTTCCATAGGGACTGCAACTAGTCCTTGTCCTGTAGCTACACACCAAGACATGATTTCTTAGATCGCTCGGCTATGACGTCGGACTATATTTGGAAAGGATGTATAACTTGACAATGCAAATAAAGTAGTAATGCCTAATCAACAGATTAATGTGAAATCTGTTGATTCAAACAAGTACACCAGTAAACACGAAAGCTAATATTAATATTTACTTACAATGACTGCATAAAGAAACAAGACGGGAGATGACCTCTTCTATATACAAGGCGTTTAAAAAGTTCCATTTCAAACTTCTAGGGCTTGTACAGGGGACGGAGTAGATAATAGAAAACTTTATCAAGATACTTATCGTTTTCGTGCTGTAAGTAAAATAAGTTTGTATTAACCCATTCGCCTCAAAAGACGAGGTAGACTCACCGGCAGTTAAATGGTCTTCAACTCAGAATACGAGATACACTCGCTTAGCTCTGCTGATATATATTTTGCAATACGTTATACATCCCTTGGCAGCGTAATCTTTTGTTAACTACTATGAATAGTAGAGGATTGTGTTTTGGCCTCACCTCTATTGTGATCTCAAGCACCGTTATCTTTTGCTTGTTTTGAAAGTCTGAAAATAGTCAATATAATTTACGGTTTCTAGGGAAATGCATTGATAATTTAAACCTGAAGCTAATGGGTTAAACGTTTAAATCTCCCGCGTCTGCCGGCGACAAGTCGACAGAAATTTAATGTTTTGTACAGAAAGAAATTAAATAAACACTATGTTCTGAAAATGGAAGCTATTATTAATTACAAGAATATTTGCCATTCAAACTTCTATCAAAAAACGTTATACCGAAAATATATTAAACTCTTATACTTCCAGGTACATTATATGAATGTGAAATATGGGATGATTACTTTTAAGGGAAGAGAAATGATTACGAGTATCTGAGAAAGTTCTTAGAACAACTATTGGACCAAAGAGAGACGAACAGACAGGCGAATGGAAAAAGTTGCAACCAATGAGCTAAATGATCTTTATGGGAAACCAGATGTAATAAGAACAGTTAAGTCTCGTACACTGTGCTGCGCAAGACATACGGCACGAATGGGGAATGAAAGAGGCTAATGGAGAATCCATGTAGGAAAATCATACGGAAATCTCCCAGTAGGCAGGCCGAGAAAGAGGTGAGAGAATAACTTTAACCGTATTTGAGAAAGGTAAATTATAAAGGGTAAGATGGAAAAGTTTGTTCGGGGATAGGAATGTATGGAGAACATATGTCCGCGCGCCCATGAATATATTGGTTTGATAGTGCCAGTGCATTAATTAGTTTACGGTTCAATTAATTGCATTTACACAACTAATAATTCACTGAATCCATTATAATGTCTACTGCAAAGGAAAAAAATACCGAACTTCACCTGTCTACTTACCTTACTTACTCATTGGCAGTATCGAATCCATAGGTTCATGGAGGCGCGGACATAGCTCAACATACATCTCTCTCCTGAGGTAATGTCTTCCAGTTACACCCTGTATAATCTACTTCCCTCACACCATGGTTAATGTTATACTCCCACGTCATTCTTGGTCTATTAAATGGTAAATTTACCTCCCATTTTTTTTACAAGTAGCTTCTATGCCACCCTTTCATTCCCCATTCGTGTCACATGTCCTGCCCATTGCAGTCTACGAGACTTAACTGTTCTTATTACTTCTTGTTTCCTATAAAAATCATATAGTTCACTGTTACGCACTCTTCTCCACTCGCTTATCTGCTCATCTCGCATTGGTTCTAAAACGTTTCTAGAACTTTATTCTCAAATTCTCGTAATCTTTTCTCCTCCTTTAATATAAGACTTAATGTTTCACATCTACAACTTCGCTTGTCACTGTAATAATATGATGGAGCTGGAATAATAGAACATAATTCACGTGTGCAATGTGAGCAACGTGCTTGGTGGTCGCCATATTAAACAGCTGTTATAGTGGATAAGTTCTAACCCCAACGTTAAGTACATTAGAGAATTTGGGTAGTTTACGTATACATAATTATTCTTGCAATGACAAAACTATGTTTCTTTACTTTCCTTTTGACACTGGACAATGCCACGAAATCAGTGAATGTTGGGTGTGTGAATATATTTATTAATCCTTAAAAAATCAATTTACTTCGATTTCGCCCCGGCAGACGAGGGAGATTTCAACGCTTAATTCAAACGTGTTGTACCTGCAGCACTAAGAACGGAACATTTTAATTACTCAGTCCCCTCTCCAAGCCTTAGAAGTTTGTAATGGGAATTCCCGAACATTTATTTATCAGTAAGATAGTCATATGTTTTAATAAGGTATACAGAAGTGCATGTGCTAAGTAAATTGAACTTAGGGCACGAGGTGTGAGACAAATTTGTAATTGTGTTGGTATATGTTGATGATATAGGGCTAGTAATATTATTGAAATCGAGAAATTACTAAAAGGAAATGCACACATCCAATTAGATAATAGTAAGAAATTAGGACTGGAAGTGAACGTCAATACAACTGAATGTATGATCACACATATAAATATAATATTGAATAGGAATGAATCCTTAAGAAGAAATTATGGGAATTATGAAGAAATTATGGGAATTTTTAAGAAATGGTGAAATTCAATACCCTAGGAACAATAGTTACAAATAGCAATGAGGTGCAGAAATAAATTAAATACAGGCTAAATTCTGAATACGCATGCTGTTATCCATCATGAGGACTCCAGTTATCCAAACATATCTCAACACAGTTTAAACCAAATAATTCTTCAAATTACACGAGCAACAAAAAATATACTTTTTTTTGTCTCAGAAAAAAAAAATGTGATTCTGATAGTGTATTTTCTCATGAATTCAAATATGAAATCGGTTTTTATCCATCACGCAAGGTTTCCGAGCCAACAGGCAGTTATCATTTTCAAACACTTTAATATTTTCTACATTCGTAACTAAACAATATTCGAACTCACCTAGAAAGTACGAAATGACGATTATATGCTATATTTCGCCTGTGGAGCATCCCTCTTGATGGTCCAGCAATAATGGGCCAGCATATTAGGTTTCCATTTGTCTTGATATCTCTTTTCCATAGCTGAAATCTCCTGATGAAAGTGTTCCCCATGCTCATCCTCACTGTGCCAAGATTTTCCGGAAAGAAATCTAGGTTTATTAAAAAAATAATTATTTAAATCCATTAATTGAAACTGAAGTAAAAAACAGTAGGTGATGGAGAAATTCCGAATACATGTTTGAAAACACGATAAAAAACTGCATTAAGTACAACTATTGGTGCTCATGAGACAAAAATCATGTTGACCAGTGTTTTATGAACGTAAACTTAGGGAGGAGAAAATCTGCAATTATTTGAGATTAAAGTGTTTACGAAGAGAGATAAATTTAGGAAACTAACATAGCAAGAAGCTATATGATCGTCATCGGTCCCATCTTAATTTGGATCTTTGGTATATTCAGATCTATTCCCGATTATTTAGTAATTTAATTTACTCCATGTAATTGCTTTCTTTCAAAATGATAGTTTTTCTTTGAAATTATATATCCAGAAAGTTTATATACTAGGCGATAACCTAAGTCGAAATCAAACAACTATGGGGGAACTGATGCTAGTGTAAAGTTCCCGCGATCCAGCTGTATGTAAATGATGTACAAAATTGACACCAAATAAACTAACCCGTTATTTTAATTGACAGTAAAACTAAAAGTGTTTAAACATTTACACTGCACTGTTTGTCAAAATAAAAGTATGCTTATTAACTTGCTTTTATCATGTTCATTTGCATTAGTGTGTTTACTGCAAACAACTTTATTTTCAGCTTTATCAGAATTTTCGTTAATCGGTTAGGAAAAACGAGGTTATTCCGTACAAAGTTCAACTTAACGCAATAACTTATAAACGGATTTGTATTATATAAATACAGTATTCAACATCACCCAAAAACGTATTGGTGTAATGCACGGGTGCCATGAGACATGGAAAAAATACCTAAAATGGACAGGTTAAATTAAGAATAAATAAGAAAGAAAGAAAATACAATATTTAATTAATTCTACGCACCGTATATTTCCGAATGTAAGGCGCACTTTAACACAATAATTGGGTCCTCAGAACCGGAGTGCGCCTTATATTCGCGTGCACCTTAGAATCCAATGCAAATTACAAATTTGAGGTTATGATAAGTCTCCATCGTCGGGCATTTGTTTCTCCAAACAGTCTTACCGAACGTAAGATTAGCATGTCGGTTTATTCATATTTATCGGCGTGTAAAATAACCTATCTTTCTAAATTCGCAACGAAAGAGAATTTCGGCATTATAAGCAGCCTAAAGAGAAATTTAACGTTACTCACTCATTTCTGGCTTATTATTTTTTATTTTCTATTATTAGATACCAGTAACATAATTCTTATTGTTCTCAAGAAGTACTTCCAATAATGCACGCTTGATAGAGAAAGGAAAAAAAAGCAGTGTAGCTAACAGAAACCAGAACATTAAACATGTTATGATAGGCCAATATGGTACATATTTTCCCGATCTGGCAGTAATTTATTATGTCCTGTAGCATATATCTGATTACTTAATATTCGATTGGACTTGTTTGCTAGCCGTCGAGAAGAGCGGACGTGTTTTTATTAGAGTGGTTGAAGTGTGCAGGGGACGAAGCATTATGGAAGAAGTTAGAAAGCTGATTGAAACATTGTCAACTGAAGTGAAAGAGGGGTTTGAAAAGTGCAACGTGGGTGAAAAAATTCGTGATATTGAGACGAACATGCATCGGATGGAGGACAGATTGAAATGGCTGGAATCTAAATTAGACTATCTCGAAAACCAGAGTCGCCGTAATAATATTGTGATATATGGTGTGCATGAAGAAGACAGAGAAAGCTGGGAGGAAACTGAACATATAGTTAAAAGAGTAGTGGCGCAAATCGGAATTGATTTGGTGGACAGTGATATTGAAAGAGCGCACAGAGTAGGTCGTTGGAATAGTGGAAAGAGACCGATTGTATGCAAATTATCACACTACAAAATAAAATGTTGGATCCTTAGAGACAGTAAATATCTTAAAGGGACCGGTATCAATATTGCCGAAGACTTTAGTGAGAAGGTGCGCCGCGAAAGAGACTTTCTTAAGCGACACATGCTCGAGGCGAGGAGGCAGGGCTGCCATGCAATCATGCAATTTAATAAATTGATTATAAATGGACGAATCTGGAGCAGGGAAAAAACTACAAAATATGGACAACTCTGAAAATGAATTTGAAGAGGTCATTGACAGCGAGTCCCCAAAACATACAGGGGACGCTTCAACAGCAGGTGGTCTCCTTACAGCAGAGGAGGGAGAAAATTCTACACGAGAGAAAGAGAGAGGGACCACTACCTTAATAACTCCCAGAAATCCAATAAACATACAGAAAAAAACGGCCGAACGCAAACAGCATACCCCACCTCTAAGAGGTGAACGACCGGCGGACACAAGAACTCCAACAAGAAAATCACTAAGACTTCAGAATCTACCCGCAGAAAAGGAACTATTGAGAGGGGGGTGGGAGTTCGAAAAATACAGGTAAGACTAATGACAAGGGAACACAATAGGGTTTGTTGACAGTCGGTTCATGGAATATCGAAGGGTTAAAGCAAAAACTTTCAATGGACAGATGTGTAGAGTTTATTGAGACTTTTGATATATTAGCTCTAGGAGAAACATGGTTAAAAGCTAATGAATGCGTAAATCTATGTAATATGAAAGGTTATTTTAAGGGTAATCAAAAGAGAGGAAAGAGAGGTAGATATCCAGGCGGTGTTGCCATTTTATAAAAAAGCTAACTTAGACCCATATATTAAAAAGGTAAATATTACTTTAAAAGAGGCAATTTGTATATATTACCATACAGAAAGAGCAGAAATGTGTCTGTTGTCTATTTATCGCCAACCACTAAATTCCAGGTATGCCAATCCAAATTTTTTCGTTGAATTGTCTGACTCGTTGGCAGAAATAAAAGATAGGTTTCCGGAAGCGGGAATAATAATTTTAGGGGACTTTAACTGTAGGATTGGGGAGGAAAATATCACTATAAAATCGGATGATAATGAAACACGAGGTGAGGGTAGGAGAAGCAAAGATAAGATTTTAAATTCAGAAGGAAACCAATTGTTAGCTTTTTGCGATGCATTTGAACTTGAAATTCTGAATGGGAAATATGGGGAAGATAAAAATGGAGAACTGACATTTATTAATAAAAATGGAAGTAGCGTAATCGATTATTCAATATGCACACAAGACATGATTCCAGTCCTAAGTAATTTCTGTATAGTTTCCAGAATCGAATCACACCACTTCCCAAACAAACTTATTTTAAATATGAAAGGTATTAGTGAGACAGTTAATGATGAGGTGGCAACAATATTGCGGCCAATTATCCGTTTCAGGTGGATCGAGGATCTGAGAGAAGAATTTAACAGGAGTTTGGAAACGCTAATACAGGATCTGCAATTAAATGATCTTAGCGGGGAGGAAATTATTAAAACTTTGACAGAATGTTTTCAAAAAGCAGGGGAAAAATTCAAGGTTAAATACGCAATGAACCAGAAGGACAAAGGGTGGTACAATAATGCATGTAGAAAGAAGAAGAAATTTGTCGAAAGTAGTCTTTTAAAGTTTAGAAAAGAAAGCACAGATGAAAGCAGAAAAAATTATGCGCAAGAGAGAAAGGAATATAAAGACTTATTGGCAGAAACAAAACTAGCATGGCAAAATAAGAAATCCGAAGAAATGAGAGTCGCGACTGAAAGTGGGAACATTGCGGACATATGGAAAGCGATAAGGGAACTCAAAGTAAAGTCCATAAATCGGACAAGAATAACGCCCGGGGAATGGAGAAGTTACTTTGATAGGGTGCTGGGAAATGAGAGGTTAAGATATAATCAAGGAAATATAGTTGAGATCCCTGACCCAATTCATATTCAATTACTGGATCAGGATATTTCGAAAAATGAAGTGGTTTCTTCCATTAAATGTTTAAAGAATGGTAAAGCACCTGGAATTGATGGAATACCAGGGGAATTCTTGAAAAATATGATATCATCCAATAAATTATTAGACGTTTTGAAAACTGCGTTCAACAAACTTTTTAATGGAGGAGATTATCCGGAAGCCTGGGCGACAGGTGTCATCCAACCGCTATACAAAGGGAAAGGTGGGGCACAGATACCAGAAAGTTATAGGGGAATTTGTCTCTTGTCAGTGTTCGGAAAAATATATTGTAAAGTACTTTACGAACGAATCAGACAATGGGCTAAAGAGAACAATAGGCTCTCAAAATATCAGGCAGGTTTTAGAGAAGGGTACTCCACGGTGGACAACCTATTTGTTCTGAGAACATTAATTGATGACAATCTGAAAATGAAGGGGGGTAAATTATTTTGTGCATTCATTGATTTTAAGATGGCATTTGATACTGTGGACCGAAGCGCACTTTGGGAAAAATTAAATCGGAAAGGATTGTCTCGTAAAATGATACATGCTTTAATGTCAATTTATAAATATGTTAAATTTTGTATAAAAGTAGACCAAGGGCACATTACAGAGAGCAGTGAAGCCAATCGGGGAGTGAGACAAGGTTGCATTTTATCACCAATGCTATTTAATCTATTCGTTGATGATATTGTAGACGTAATGCTAGAAGGAGAAATTGAGGCTCCGGAGATAGGAAATGTTAGAATCCCAGTCCTGTTGTATGCAGATGATTTAATTATCTGTTCCAAGACAATCAAGGGATTGCAAAGAGGTCTTGACCTACTGGAAATATACTGTAGGAATTGGGGATTGACTGTAAATGCTAGTAAGACAAAAACAATGACATTTAAAAATGGGACGGTTTATGGTAGAACAGAGGAATGGAAATACAGAGATCAAGTTCTTCAAAACGTGAAACATTTCGAATATCTTGGTACGACGTTGAAAATGAACGGAAAGTGGAAAAAAACACATTGATATAGCATTATTTAAAGGGAGGGGACAACTTAACAGTGTACTCGGTATTCTGGGTCGAGTGCCTGATATTCCAGTCAGCACATTAGAAAAAATGTATGGAGCTATGGTCAGGCCAGTCATGCACTATAGTAGTGAGATTTGGGGTTTCCAAAGAACGGAAATACTAAATAAGGTATATACGCATTTTCTAAAGTATATTACAGGACTTAGTAAGGCCGTTTCTAACTGTGGAATTTTATATGAATTCGGGTCATTCCAGGACGACATTAACTGTAAAATTCGTGTACTCAAATACTGGTTGCGAGTAATCCAAGGTGAACAAACAATGCTTAGAGCAATTTGCTACGACCACCAAATTAAAAACATAGATGTTAAATTTTGGGCAGACGAGGTTAGGAGAGAACTCCAAAAGATTGGGATGGGCTGGATATGGGAAAAAGGGACTGAAAATCGCAAGAACGTGTGGAGAAAAATAAGGAGGAGGTACTTAGATGTAAACCAACAAGATACCTTCGCCGAATGTACAGGAAAACGCTCACTGTGTTTACAAAGAGACCTAAAACACGTCTGGGGAAAAGAATCGTATATACTCAACCTAGGATTTAAGGAGAGATCAGGGCTTGCTTGGTTTAGGCTAGGGGCATGGAAATTTCTAAAAATTAGCGACGATCACGATATGCGAATATGTCCAATGTGCGGGAACTTTGAAGATGAGATACATATATTAGGAAAATGTAATGATTTAGAATATTGGAGACGTCAGTTATTACCGGAAAGATTTCTAAATTCAAATCGGGAAAGATTGGCATGCTACGAGTTATTGGTAAATCCAGAAAATTGGATAAACCTCGGTAAATTTCTGGACAAAACGCGAAAAATAAGGACAACACTCATTCATGAATAAATATATGTTATCAAAATGCAATACCATTAATTATTAACAATTATATATAAATTAATTAGTGTATAATGCTGTTGTGTTATTATTTAATTGTAATATTAATGTGTTTTCTTTATGTAATTGTAATGTTAATGTTTTTTTAGTGTATAATGCTATTTTGTTATTACTTAATTGTAATATTATTGTGTTTTCTTTATGTAATTGTAATGTTAATGTTTTTAGTGTACAATGCTATTGTGTTATTATTTAATTGTAATATTATTATTGTGTTTTCTTTATGTAATTGTAATGTTATTGCTATTGTGTTATTACTTAATTGTAATATTATTGTGTTTTCTTTATATAATTGTAATGTTAATGTTTTTAGTGTATAATGCTATTGTGTTATTATTTAATGGTAATATTTTTGTTGTGTTTTCTTTATGTAATTGTAATGTTATTGCTGTTTTTATTTATTTTTCTTTACACTAGTACCAATTATTACTTTATTGTAACGGACTGTCAACAGCACGTACGGCGTACTGCCCGTGCGACCCTATTTGTAAATAATATTGTAAATATCTTACTTTTTGTCTAATAAAGTCCTACTACTACTACTTAATATTCGAATTTTTTATCCCTTAATTTTATGGTTCGCCTAACATTCGGACATAGCTATACGTTACATAGTTACTTACTTACTCACTGGCACTATCGAACCCGTAGGTTCATGGTCGCGCGTACATAAGCTCTCCATACATTCATATCCAGAGTTAATGCTTTCAATCATTCCCTGTATAATCTACTTCCCTCAAATCATAGTTAATGTTATTCCCCCATCTCATTCTAGATCTACCAACTGGGCGCTTTTTGCCTCTGGTTTTCCTACTAGAAGCTCCCATGTACGTCTTCCATTCCACATACGTGTCGCATGTCCTGCCCATCGTAGTCTACGAGACTTAACTGTTCTTATTATATCTGACTTCCTATTAAGACAATATAGTTCATCGTTATATAATCTTCTCCACTCACCTGTCTGTACAATCTCTCTTTGGTCGAAATTTTTTTCCTAAGGACTTTATTCTCAAATACTCGCAAATCTCCTTTCCTCCCTTAAAGTAAGACTTCATGTTTCGCATGCATATAATATAACTGGTAGAATAACAGTTTTATATATTTTCAGTTTAACGTTTTTTGAAAGGAGTTGGGACATCAAGAGTCTCTGCAATGCATAATAGCACGCATTTACAGAATTGAGCCTATGTTTATTTTCAATGTGCACCTCATTCCTATTTGTGATTATTCCCAGTGGCAGAAAAAGCTCTGTTTTTATGTTACCTGCTGATGACATAAGACTGGTAATTACAATAGTAGTAGTAGTAGTAGTAGTAGGACTTTATTAGACAAAAGCAAGATATTTACAATATTATTTACAAATATGGGTCGCACGGGCAGTACGCCGTACGTGCTGTTGACAGTCCGTTACAATAAAGAAATAATTGCTACTAGTGTGAAGAAAAACAAAAAAAAAGCAATAACATTACAATTACATAAAGAAAACGCAATAATATTACAATTAAATAGTAACACAATAGCATTATACACTAAAAAAAGCAATAACATTACAATTACATAAAGAAAACACAGTAATATTACAATTAAATAATAACACAATAGCACTATACACTAAAAAAAACCATAACATTGCAATTACTTAAGAAAACACAGTAATATTACAATTAAATAATAACACAATAGCATTATACATTAGTATAATAATAGGCCTATGTGTTTATCGGTATTTCAATGCCACTCAGTGCAATTCTCGTTGTTCGGGCGAATACGAGTAGATGACGTTAAAATGATCTCACTTCAGTTTATACGTAATTTCGGCTGATCATTTTACGTTAATGATTCGTACTTGTATATAACCCGGAAGTGTATGATGAGTATATTGTATTTGTGTGTGTAAATGTGTGAGAGAGAAGATAGAAGATGAAGCACGGTGTCTACTCCTTTCGAACCACATCAAGGGGACTTTCAGGCTTAATGTCTCCAACCAAGGACAAATCGCTATCAAATTTGGTTACACCTTCTCAATGGAGGGGTACTGGAGGGGTTTGGAATTTAATCCAGAAATTTGGTGCCCAATCTAGCGATTATATTGTGCATTTCCTTACCAACAGATTTGTAATGTTACAATAAAAATTCAAAACCCCATAGGAAATCGAACAGGATTTAGGCAAGCATGAGAGATATTATTTTATCGAATTAAACAAAATTTGATACGTGACTTATTTTTTAATTATTGCTAATTTTTAAACAATCCATATAAAAATATTAAGCAATATACTCAAAATTTATAACGAAACACTTTTGAGGTCACTATATATAAGTTTAAAAAATATATCTGAGATCTCAGTCGCCCTCAAGGATATGATATATTGTAAAATACTTTGGAGGCCTTTCGGAAGAATACATCTTTCATCTTCTGCTTGTAAAATGGCCTGAATATTTTACATCCATTTTATCTTGCTGAGGTACAAATTCTATATATTTATAACATTTATCTATTAACCAATTGAAATCGTTTGATGAATCGCTTGTATATGACACAACTGTATACAGCATTGTTATATTTGCCTCTCCCCGAAGTAGAGAGAGATACGCTCCAAGCTTTCAACAATGTTGATGGCACGTGGTATAAAAACAGTCTCTCGGCACAAAGAAAATTCCATTAGCATTCATATGTTAATTTGCTTACTTAATTACATTCTTAATTAAAATAATAAAAGTTGAAGAGACGGGCTCAAGAGAGTGCTCGCTCCTGCTGAAATTTCTCAAATTTAAATGAGGGTTCAATTTAATTTACATCAACAAATAGACCATTTCACTATCTACCTACCATTTAAAAAAATCGTTAAATAAAACAATCGAATTTACCTAGCAAGTTGGAACCTATGAAATTAGGACTGGAAGTAAATATAAATAAAAAACTAAATATATGGTCACACGTAGAAATATATTATATAATGGAAATGGACAGTTAATGGCAACTGATGGAAATTTTGAGGAAGTGGCTGAATTCAAATACCTAGGAACAATAATCACAAATAGGAATGAGATGCACAAAAAAAATTAAACATAGGCTCAATTCTGGAAATGCGTGCTATTTATTATGCATTACAGAGACTTTTGATGTCCCAACTCCTTACAAAAAACGTTAAACTGAAAATATATAAAACTATTATTCTACCAGTTATATTATATTGATGCCAAACATGGACTCTAACTTTAAGGGAGGAAAGGAGATTATGAGTATTTGAGAATAAATTACTTAGGAATTTTTTTCGACCAAAGAGAGATGAACAGACAGGTGATTGGAGAGGACTTCATAACAATGAACTACAGTGTCTTTATAGGAACCTAGATATAATAAGAACAGTTAAGTCTCGTAGACTGCGATGGGCAGAACATGTGGCACGTATGGGAAATGAAAGACGTGCATGGATGCTTCTTGTGGAAAACCAGAGGGAAAATGCCCAGTATAAATCTCAGAGCCAATACAATTGGCTTTTTTTCGTGATGTTTAATGGTTATCAACAGTAATCTGACAACTTTGTCGCTCGTGATTTTGTCTAATGAAAAACTCAATTTCGCGTTGAATTTGGAGTGACTATTTAGCGAACAATACATCAGAAGCTAAAAATAATTATAATCGTTTAATATTTACCAAATATGAGGTTATTTATTCCGATCTTACTTCCGGGCGATTTCTAAGCAGGCTGCATAGTTATAAATAGCAAATCGTTACTGTGAAATCTCTTTGGGCTTGGGAAAAATAAATAACAGATTATTGTACGAGAAATAACTATTAACAATAATCCAGATTCATTATACAACATTTAATACATGTTTTACAACAACAGAACTAACCTTTTTTAGTAATTTTTAAGTTGTTTTCTTTTGGCATTACTTGCTGTACCATATCGATCGTATATTGTTGAATCGATATCCTTGTGAAATAAGTTAATTTGCGGAGGTATCTCTCATTACGAACAGGAAGAGCAAAATTATCAAGAGGAAGAGGCGAAATTATCAGTCTATGAGTTAAATAGTCATATGTAAAGCCACGAGGGATTTCCAATTTATCTAGAGAATTTGGTAATCGAGAGTGGCATTTGTTAGGACTATTTAACGAATACAATTAGCTGTTTACTCACAACTCATTATTTAAATGTAGTTATTTTAAAATATTTATATATTTAATGTAAACGGCGATGTTTGAAAACAAATGAGAAACGACTGGTACGCTTCATTTGCTTCTTTTGTTTATCAATGCAACCACATCATATTATTTATTGCCAAAGGATCGCAATGTTGTAAGAATGCACTCTAGTGGAAAATTTATAACCAACGTTACAGGTATTAATTAATTTCTGATGTCCTATTGTAAATATGTCAGTTACATTTTCCTGGAACGTCTTTCCTGGAAAATATTTCGTTTAAGAAAGTGCAAACAGTGGTTTCGTTTTTTTTTTGTGGTACAATCAATTATGACAAATGTTTTTATGTTATCTCTCGCATGTGTTTTATGTTGACATTCATGCACTATATATACAATCTGGTAGCCGTATTATCAGAGAGTCAGTCACTGTAAAATAATGCTATGACCTATTAGAATGTTAAAAAGGTGGTGCTTTCTTTATTATGATAAACTTCAGATGGTAAATTCTAGGTGAAACACGACTGTGATTGGTTGTAAATAAAAAATCATTGAAATGTGATTGGTCATTGACTCCCATTTGGGGCACGAGTTAAATAGTCAATGTAATTAACTGGTTATAATTTTATTATTAGAACTAATTTTAACATATTCCTCATTTCAAAATTTCATCTACATTTAATTCATAATATAACGTCTACAGATAAAAACTATTGCATCTAGAAGGATTATGATCTTTGGCATTTAAAACATATTGAAGTAAGAATGATTATATATAATTTTCGCAGATATCGTTTAATACTCTTCGCCGGAAGATTCTCTGTATAAATCCAGGGTAACAACAATGAATGGCTCTTCCATTATTTCCTCAAGAATTACATTAAACGTAGATTTTTAATTTCTTTAACACTAACCATTTCATTAATAATAATGTCTTATTGCACTAAAATGAATTGCATGAATATGTATTAATATATACACGTAATAATACAAATAAAGAGGATACTGGATTAAAAACAAAAATTCTATATATTATTACATTATATTGGAAAGGCACTGACATGGAAATTAAATAGAAAATAACATTTACGGAATCAAATAATCTAAAAGCGAAGATATTAAGTTTGAATTGAATAGCGGAAATATGGTGAAAATAAAATTTCAGATTTCAAATCAAGTGTCATTAATATAATCGAGTTTTTATGAAACCAAAAGTAAATGGTTTCAGATTACGTAATAACGATATTAAATATGGACATGATTGTTACAAAGGTAGTCAAATTGACGTAAAATAAACTTTTATTTTCTATCCTTTACTCTGTACCAGTACATATAATGAAGTAAATATATTTCCTCAATCAGTAAAAAAGTTAATCACGAATTTGTAAAGATATTTACTTTCAATTTGAATTAAAAGCCCACGAGATCGAAAGAATCCCAAAGATAAAGTCCTCAAACATAAATATACAGATGCAATTGAAACACTAATTGTTAAATAAGTATGAAAATTATGTAACAAAACCGAAAAAAATCTACGATTCAACTTGCAATTTGTTTTGTTGACTGACACCTAGTGATTCAATCCAGTAATATTACATTTGACTGACTACACATTCATATCTGTTTATGTAATACTTAATATTTTGTTAGGGCATTTCGGATCTACTACTCTCTTGAAATGGTCCTTATAATTTCAACATTACATACTAGTGAATCCGTTGCGTTACGAGCAGACTGCGAGGAATTGGTACCGAAATGTGAAGTTACAAAATACGAGTGACTGATTGAGACATGTCAAGAGAGATGACCAGCTAGTGATGAATATTGCTTTGTGCACACATTATAACCTGATTATTCTGGAACTCGTACATACTAGAAACTTACATATTCACGATTGTACTAATGTATCTGTTGTTCTGCACTGGCATGTACAGTTATGTTGTCTATGTTAACTGTAGATACTACGGTCGTGGTGTAATTGCCGTACTGCGTCTCTTTCAGTCTGCAGTTAAGTTGCATAGTACTTGAAAGCATTTAAAAATAAACCTATTATTTCGGTACTATTTCCCCGCAGTCTGATTTTGAGCTATTTTATAGGTTTCGTTTTGTAGGCATATCGGTTGTTGAACAGTTAGCAGGCTACGCGTTATTAGTTGTTTATTAAAATTATGAAATTAATTTTAAATTTCCGGACGAAGTGCATCTAAACTAATCCATAAAATCTCACTTTCGATCATTGTAATAAAAGTAATTCCGATTGGGGGTCTTTCCACTTTTCAGCGGTTGCCCTTCTACCAGCCGGCTGCTGGCTCTTCATATCCACATGTGTCAATCACAGAGGTAGATGATCAACAGCCAGTGTAGGGGTGACATGTGGTTAGCATGTCGAGTCCCCCAGCCGTTATAGCTGGTTCCTCAACCTGGAGCCGCTACCCAATTGCCTCACGATGCTGGGTGGGCACCGGTCCCATACTGGCCGAAATACCATGAGAAAATTTCTTCCCCCATGGAGACTCGAACCAGCGCAAGTCCCGTAGCTCTGCGCCAAAGGTTTCCTTCCTTAACCGCTCGGCTACGGTAATTAAGTTTCTAAAAATGATGTATCTAATGATCTTCTTTAATTTCTGACTCAAATTAATAGCTTCACATAAAGCACATCACAATAATAGTGAAACAAGTGGGAGTCGAACTAAGAAAAGTGCACAGGACTAGAATAGCAATAGATAGAGAGAGACGACATTAAATTACTTTAAATCTAGTAAAAAAAGAACAACGAAAAAGTCCGTCATGCAAGAACTGTATAAATTAAGCGCTTCTTCGGCAAACTCGTAGTTATTATCCGATTTTGCTGGTTTGTGAAATGTACCTTTCTTATAGAAAGTCGATTTCTTATGGTAACTTATTTAAACGTGTTTGACTGCAGAGAAAATAAACCTATCATAATCGTAAGTTGTTACCTATTGCACTTTGTTGTATAATTGGACACTATTTAATTTCAAGTGATTAGTTTTTCTTTTTACTTTATTGAAAATATTAAATTAATTAAACTAATGTATTTTATAGGATACATAGCCAATTTAATGGTTAATTTAACTGTATGGTATACATTGCGACAAAGTAATCTGATGCTAGAGCAATTTTAATTTCTGGTTTCACAATAGTCAGAATTCCCTGATTTTTTAAAACAATATCAGCTTTATATCATTGGCATATACTGAGTTTCGTTAGAAACACCAAAAACTGCTACCGTTAGAGCGATTTTTAAATTCTAGTTTCAAGTGGATCCCTGCACCTAATGGTCCGATATTATTTTTTTTTTCAAATGCGCCAGGTTTGTCTTTCGACATTCCTGGTTTCTCTCCTGGCACGGCGTACTTGTAACCCACTTCTGAGGTTGGGGCGCCTGGAAGGCTGGGTTACGTTGCCCCGATGATATGATGGGTGATGACGATGATAATGGTGCGCTAGGAGAGTCCTTAATCCTAAGCTTAACCTAAGATGAATATGAATGATGATGATTGCGATGGCCATATGATTTCGGGGACCGTTCGGGCCTTGAAGCTTTCCTGACATTTGTTTTACAGGTGAGGAAAAACCCCGATAAAAAACTCACCCAGAAAAACTGCCCCGACCGGGGATCGAACCCGGGCCCGCTGCGTGAGAAGGCAGCACGTTACCCCGAGACCACAGCGGTGGACTGGTCCGATATTATTGATTAACGAATTTGACATTACTTTTTTTAATAATTTTTGGCAATAGAGCGTTAAAGGACATATATATATATATTATATATCAATCCATCCATCTATAGTAATTCTGTCCGAGGGCAGATACTTCACTGCAATCATAGCATTTTCATGCTATGCTTGCAGCTTTAATAGGGAATTGTAAGTGTGGTAGCTTCCCGTCGCTTTTCCACACAGGTGAATGATGATGACGATAATGATATGGTTGATGATGATGATGGCCATATGATTTCGGGAACCGTTTGGGCCTTAAAATTTTCCTGACATTTGTCTTACACGTGAGGAAAACCCCGATAAAACCTCACCCAGAAAAACTGCCCCGACCGTGGATCGAACCCGGGCCCGCTGCGTGACCACAGCGGTGGATATATATATATATATATATATATATATATATATATATAATATCATTTTCGGTATCTATTAGATAGGCTTGGTGAAGATCTGCAAAAAAAAGTTTGAAAAGTATATTCATGAGAACAACTTCAAAAGCTTCATTCTTTCGAAATTCGCTAAAAACCACATACGCTCCAATACATATTATTGTTCATGAGAAGTTATTCAATGGATGCATTACTATACAAGCATCTCAATTGTAAAGTTTTAGCACACATACACACACACACATATATATATATATTATATTGTATTATAGATTCTTGCACATATAAGTATGATAAAGAATATTTTCTTGGGTTTTCAGAGTCACAGATTCATGATTGGCCCACTGGTTCCAACGTTTTAACATCATAACACATGGGGTATCATGAAGAAACTTTGATATTAGCGGCTCCTTTCTTTATCTCACACACACATATATATACACAAACATACCCACACATATAGAGGCTGGACTACAATAATATTATAATAAATTGCATCACGCAGGAACTGTTAAATTAAGCGAATTCTCAGTAAATCGAAACTAAGGTTCGATTTTGCTGGTTTACGGAATGTTTTTCTTTTGTTAAATTTGAGAAAACTCAATTTCGTATATCAACTTATTAAAACTTGTCGGGCTGCGGATAAAAGACACGTATCAAAAAGTAACTTTTTGCCTTTTGAATATTGTTGTATACTCGGAGGAGACCGTTACATTGAGCTGATCACTCATTCGAGGAGATCCTCCATGTCCGTATATGGTAAATAAAAGTATGTGTATGATCCATAGTTTAAAATCCCTCTCCCGACAGGTCATGCCACTGTACGGCCCAGGTGACGAATGCCATGGAGAAGTGCATATAATCTGAGAGGTTAAACCATGTTAATGGAATGGATTATTTTTGTATAATTTGACATACATTTAAATAATTTATCCTGGGGTAGAATTTAAGTTGGAATATATTTAGTTTGCAATTATCAATAACTGTAGACTTTATTTTTATTATAATTTTATTAAAGGAATTTAAATGTACTAGAGTCTTATTTCTTATAACATTCAATGCCAATTTAAATTTTAATTCATTCCATTACATACCAACATACAGGGACTAACCACTCTTGGCGAATGCTACAGCGATTTTTTTAATTTCGAACTTCAGGTGAACTGCCACTTACAATGCTAAGATTTTCCTGAGTTTTTGAAAATACCTTCCCTGTTATATTATAATAGCATATACCGAGTTTCATTGCAAAACATCAAAATTGCTACCGCTAGAGCGATTTTTAAATTTTCGTTTAAATTCCTACATATAATGGTCCGATTTTGCTGGTTAGCGAAATTTATCCTATGTGTTTTGTAGTAATCACTATTTGACAATTTTGACTTGGGTAAAACAAAAATTGCAGCCGCTAGACTCTTAACGGTCTGAGTGGAGTAGTTAGTATCGCGCTAACGAATAAAGTTAGAGGGATCGGTTTCAGATCCCGGTTCAGGAGTTAGTTTTTCTTTTCATGTAACATTTGACCTTAAATGCTAAATGTTATTAAAACGTCGAATGTTGTTAATTTAAATGTATCACATTCGACGTCGTATAGGATAAAATAAAAAATGATGTACGCTATAATAGATATGCACGCCTAGGTTACCATCATTGGTAGGTCTACACATTCTTATGACATTACATAACAAAGAGCCTATACATAAGAATTAAATGAAAAAATTATGGAATTGAAAAATATAATTGCTGAGATTTTATATATCAATTCCTTGGGACGGATATGATAAATTATTCTTAAAGTTATTGGATAATGGATTAATATGATACTAATATCTTAAGATTTTAGATAAATTTAGTGTAATTACAATTTTCGTGAAATTGAAACACATATTTTAGATTAAATAACTTGTTAACGGTAATGTGTATGTGCATGATTATACGCAGATAGAGAAAATGGAAATTCACTTTCTCTTCTAGATTTTTTTTTAATCATGTGCTCTCTTCCAATACAATTATTGAAGTAAACAAAGTTAGTAAACGAGTTAACTTATCATAAACGTTTAAATGTATTTACTTTTAATTTGTATTAAACTCTCTACAAGACCGAAAGAACCCGAAGGTAAAAGTATCATATAAAAATAATGTATGTATATAAAGTATGACATTAATTAAATCTAAAATGCAATACGAGTAGTGGTACGAAAATTGTAATGTGTAGTACAGTAGAATATTTTCCGCATATAAATATAATAAAAAAATAGCTATAACCTCTGAATTAATAAGAATCTACTGATGAAATCAACTGCTACGATTTTTTTTGCAGAGTAGTGCGTTCAGTCGTACTTACAGCAATAGCGACCATGATTGAAAGTTGAGTTTCCTGAATTTCGGGGTTGCCAACCTATAAATTACTAAATAACTATTCTGTAATATTACAAATTACCTACCTAGTGCGGGAAATAAAACCACTGTCCTTTATATACACTACATACAATGTATATACAAAAATATATCCGAAAGGAATGTTAATAAACATTATACCGAAACAAATAACTGCATTTTAAACGAACTGAACTTTATTTGAAACAATATAAAACAATACATTCGTACTTGTCGCCATTGTATATGTGATTGGTGCCACAGCCTGCTGTAGTCTCAACTAAATTATTTTCGGCATTTACCGTATAAATATTGGCCAGACTTCTAAGGTTAGTCAGTTGTTCATAATGAACGCACATATTTCCAAGAAAGATATTATTAGTTTACTATTATTTATTATTTCGAAAACACCATCGTGCAAAAAATAATGAACATCGCACGTTTGTGAAGTGCTTTATAGGATCTCGGAAATTAAAAACTGAGCGATAGCGAGGTTTTTAATCATTTCCTCACTTCTGTAAAACTAAGTCCCAACCTCGCATTGTAGTATACTTTTACCTGATGTTCTATAAATCTCAACATGGCTTCGATTAATGGAAACTGGAAATTTCCAACCACTATTCAAACTCGACCCATATAATATGAAACATACGTGGTATTATATTGTTGACACCAGCATAAGTTATTTGTTGTAAGTGTGCTAAACCAGTGCCGTGTAGACCTGGTCCTTAACAAACCCCCAGAGGAAAGAATCACGAGGAGTTAGGTCTGGTGGACCATGAGATGTATGGTGATTCCCCTTCCCATCCGTCTTACAGGAATCATTCCAAAAGAGATCATCGCCTTGATATGTGGCGTGTGAGTCAGGTATCATTTGTGATAATGTAGCTCAATATTGTGTAGTCTTCTACATTCACCTTATATTAGTCTCTCTTTGCTCCAAAACTTTTCAAAGAAACCATTCAATTTCTTGTTATATTGTATTACGAAATTCCGAAGGAATTAAGATATTAATGCTTTTCTCATTAAAATAATTTCGAAGAAAAAAGTTACAAGCGTGACCCTTATAAAGCTATTAGCATTGAGTTATAACATCTCAACCTCCTCCTCTTTCAAATGCAACCAACTTTAGCCAATTTTATGTATAGTTTTGAAAGTATCCCTATTAATTTTATTATAGTTATAAGCGGAAGACGGTGTACGACAACAGCGATCAAAATTACTAAAAAACTGAAATGGATATGATTATTCTTATTTTCGTTTTTTTATCGTGCACTTACAATGGGTATGTACACTTAGCAAAAAAAATGAATGGGCCGACTCTTGATCTCGAATATTTCAAGTTCTACTGCGCGATTCACACGAGTAAACTAATTACACTCTAGATCTACAATACGTTTCCCTTCATCCTTTGAAGAGCATTCTTTCAAGCACAGAAAGTCAGTGAACGCTTAGCTTAGTGGCTTGATTCGTAAGCAAAAGATCACAGGTTCGATTCCCGATTAGCTTAAATTGTTTAATTGTTAAAATGCTTTCTATTTTATTCTATCTTCCTACTCTTAAAAGAACGAATTAATTAGTATTACTATTACTATTATTATTACTAGTACTAAAAGCGGACGTGTCCACCATGTTCACCATGTTGGTGTATTTCGGAACTCGATTAGAAATTAATAATGTAAAGTGCAGCAGTATATTAGAAGGTGCAAATTAACATCAGTGCGGTGAATTTTAATATCATGTGTTTTATTAATAAATCATTAATTATCAAAGGTATCTATTTCGACTATGGAACATTACAACCTTTTGCACTACCACAAGTTTGCAGGGAATCGTCCCTGTGGTCCACTACTACTACTATTACTACTATTATTATTATTATTATTATTATTATATTATTATTATTATTATATTATTATTATTATTATATTATTATTATTATTATTATTATATTATTATTATTATATTATTATTATTATATTATATTATTATTATTATTATTATTATTATATTATTATTATTATTATTATTATTATTATTATTATTATTTATATTATTATTTAGATTTCAGATTTAGATTTATTTAGCCTGGTGGAATTAAGGCCATGTGGCCTTCTCTTCCACTCACCAGAACAAACGTATGTTACATATGAATACAAAAATATTACAATAATAGTCATATTAAATAGGACAAACATATGTTACATATGAATATAAAAAAATTACAATATTAGTCTTATTGAACAATTAATTATCTGTCATATTGAATAATAATGAAAATAATGTCTAATAATACAAAGAAACTAAATACAATTAAAATTAAATTAATGATACAATGAATAAAAAAGGAATAACAGCTCGAATATATTATACATAAAAAGAAAAGAAAAAATACAAAGAAAGTAATAAACTACAATGAATTAATCTATGCTTTTTATACAAGGAATTATGTAAATATATTAACAAATCCTAAGTCTAGGGAATTAAGACCATAATAATTAAAGCTATACAAAATTTATATGACAATTGCATATCTAAAATGAAAATTGGCAGTAAATTCGTACATGGTTTTACGATAAATAAATGTCTTCGTCAAGGTTGTTGTCTATCATCGACTCTGTTTAAAATACATGTACATGAAATATTAAAGAATCGGAGGAGAAAATGTTCAAGCGTGGAAATTCCTATTTCAAACAACTAAACTTTATACTACTTACATTTTGCAGATGATCAATTGTTAATTGCACACGATTATGAAGATTTAGAATATATGACTAGAAAATTAATAGAAGAACATGAAAAATGGGGATTAATTTGAACATGAAACAAAGAAAATATTTATCAATTGCTGAACCACAACAAAATTTAAATTTGGAGACTGGAGAAACAATAAAATCTTGTAGTGAGTTACATATTTAGGAATTACAATAAATAAAAATGGGAGTTATGAAGAGGAAATAAAAAATAGAAATAATAAAGGAAAATTTGCAATTGCTTGCCTCAATGAAATATTGTGGGATAAAAATATAATAAAAATAAAATGAATATATATAATACAGTTGTTAAAAGCATAACCTGAGGGAAGACGAGGCAGAAGAAGACCTAAAACCTCCTGGAGCCAGGAAATATATTTATACATGAAGGAGAAACATCTTCAACCAGGAGATTGGATGGACCGATAAAATTGACTATTAGGAATCGGACGATGTCAAAGATATTAATCAACCGATGATCTATTTATCTATCTATTATTAGTCTCGAGGTAGCGTGCTGCCTTGTCACGCAACGGACCCGGGTTTGATCCCCGGTTGGGGCAGTTTTTCTGGGTGCGGTTTTTATCGGGGGTTTTCCTCACCTGTAAGACAAATGTCAGGAAAACTGTAATGCCCAAATGTTCCCCGAAATCACATAGCCACCAACATCATCATCATCCTTCACCGGTGTGGAAAGCAACGGGAAGCTACCACACCTACAATTCCCTAGTAAAGCTGGAAGCATAGCATGAAAATACTATGATTGTAGTGAAGGACCTGCCCTCGGGCAGAATTACTATGGATGGTATTATTATTATTATTATTATTATTATTATTATTATTATTATTATTATTTTTATCATTGCCCACCATCTCTATGGGCTATTATTAGGCTGGACTTGACGTATATAAACTAAATATTTTAATTGAAGGCTGAAACTTTTTCCTCACTTACATGTAATACATAAATAAACACATAAATATATGAAGCAATATTATATTTCATTACATAAATTTATAGCTTTATTAATAAAACATGGTAATGCACACACACTTAAATTTATACCAGTAGCTAAATGGTATTATAGAGATTACGAAGGCAGAAATTTTATTTATTATAGCATAAAGTGGTCGTAGATTACGTAACAGGAATTGAATGTTATGGAATGTATTTTGAGAAAATACAAATGAATAAATAAACATTGTCGATGGATTCGAACCCTGGCTCTCATATATATTTCACCTTTAACTGGTTTAACGATCTACGATACTCGAACGTCGCATGCTAATTGTATACATTCTGGTTGTCTTGTTTACTTTTACACAATGCACGAGATTTGAATTTTATTTAAAATGTCGCAATTTGAGTAATATTGCGTTTGTCGAAAACTTATAAATATCTAGAAACATGTTTCATTGACTGTTCTTTAACTATTTAAGACGATTAAAACAAAATACAGCGTATTTAAAACATTTAACAATGCGTTACCTCGTGAACCACAGCTTTAGCTCTTCGAGCATGCGCAGTGGGCCATAACCGGGACTCTGCTTTTTGAAGGGGCTCATTATTTTTTTTTTTGCTAAATGTACTTTAATGTCTTTATAACTGAAGAGAGGAATTAATTTTCATTCAAAAGATGAATAAAAGTAAATGGCAAACATTTAAGGACGCGTTTTTCAAGTTGCTAAAAGAAAACATATCTGACTCCAATTGAACTTGCATTTCGACATTTACTATTAATGTAAAAACAAGTTCCGGAACAATAAAATAAAAAAATATAAAGCATGCAACTTTATATATCTAAAAAGAGAG
The DNA here is from genome assembly GCA_030220185.1 of Diploptera punctata. Taxonomy (NCBI): domain Eukaryota; kingdom Metazoa; phylum Arthropoda; class Insecta; order Blattodea; family Blaberidae; genus Diploptera; species Diploptera punctata. The sequence goes on along the minus strand of JASPKZ010010239.1, from coordinate 1,293,900 downwards.
AGAATTCCGTCGTTCATTTGTATTAATTATGGAATAAAGATGATGTCATACAATTTGTAACGACTCTTTCAATGTCTAAGGAACCTAAACTTTGACAATGGCTTACATTTTAAATGTTTTAAAATCAGTGTATTAAAAATTATTTTTAGGGACAAGTTTGTTAATTATGAATGTTGAAGTATAACATAAATAGCAAACATTTGTACATTTTTATCTCTTACTACGTGTCATTTAACTATGTTATATTAGGAACAGTCCACCGCTGTGGTCTCGAGGTAGCGTGCTGCCTTGTCACGCAGCGGGCCCGGTTTCGATCCCTGGTCAGGACAGTTCTTCTGGGTGAGGTTTTTATCGGGGTTTTTCCTCATCTGTAAGACAAATGTCAGAAACCTTTAAGGCCCAAACGGTCCCCGAAATCATATGGCCATCATCATCACCCTTATCATTATCATCAACATCCTTCACCGGTGTGAAAAAACAACGGGAAGCTACCTCACCTGTAATTCCCTAGTAAAGCTGCAATCATAGCATGAAAATGCTATGATTGCAGTGAAGGACCCGCCTTCGGGCAGAACTATGAATGGATATTAGGGTCTTATAAAATTAGTTAATAATGAAGTTATATAATACCATTTACCCAAATATTTATAAAAACGGACGCAGCTTTCACCAAAGTAAAATTAATTAAACATGAAGATAAAAAGGTGGTCCCACTAAAGCCTTAGGAGGCCCTTGGCATATTTGGAGACTATGGATCCCAAGCTTCGAGACATTCAGCACGAGGAATCAGCCAGTTTGCCAAACATGCATGACGGTTACCTTTACCCCCAAAACACAAGTCTCGTACTCAGTTATTTAGATACTTAGTCGATCTCAGGATTTTGCTGCCACAGTAGCTTTAGGCCAGTTTAAAAATCCAGACCCAATCGGAATACCCTCTCTTGTAGCGTATTGTCTTAACCAATTACGTTACTGCATACCCCTATGAATAAACCATATCAAATTAATTACTAATTTATAAGAATTCAAATAATGGCAACCACTAGGATTTATATGACACAATCAATAGTTTCATATAATGAACATTGTAATACATGAAAACTGTTAATAATGATAGAATAAAAAAGACGGAAGATTTACGGAGCAAGTCAGCTCAAGCGGTAGCGTTGGATACTCGTATTCAGAAGTTTCAGGTTCAAATTCCTATGTCGACAATTTGACTCAGGTTATTTCCTGCTTTTCTTCTATCGTTAAGCCCAGGGCTGTTAAATGTGCTCCCTAGGTGCGAAAAGGCAGTCCCCTCTCCTGCACGCAATCAGGTGCACTTCCAATGAAACAGCTTAACTGAAAAGTTACTAGCAGTGTCTTACATTGTTAGTCCATCAGACGTAGGGTTGAATAGGACGAGCGAGGCGTGTTTTCACGCATAGTTTGCACTTATTAACTGCCCTGGTGAAGATAATGCTAGATTGAAATTGTATTACTAAGAATAATTTTTATCATATTCGCCATTTCACAATATCGATAAAATAGCTAAAAAATCAGATATATGAAATATATAGTCGCTATTTTAAAGACGTCTTAAAATAGAAAAAAAAGAGGAGAGGTTAAGAGTAAAAATGCAGTGAACTATGTTCGCAATGGCCAGAGGCGGATTAAAGATATCATATATTTAATGTAAACAGAAAAATAAAAATAATTATGAAAATGTGTGTGTCCAGTCGACAAGGAAATCAACTCTAAAATAAACCTTACAGACATTGTTCGTGTTTTGAGTTTTCCTCAGATAATTCCACCTGAATATGAAGTCTTTTTTCCAGGCATTCTACTGGCGTTGTGTTGTATTGTCTAACACAGAGAGTGTTGTGTTGTAGGCTTCTGACAATTCTGGATGACGAAGACTGAATGTAGTGCGGCAGCGTTGAGGTAGATGAGTTGTGAAAAATTTTTCATGTGTACTGTGTAGGCGTAGGAATTATAATCATTTGCTGTCAGCTATACGAAATTCCTTACAGTTCCCCACACCTATAAATGTGAGAGATCGTGAGGGTGTGAAATTAGATTCCAGCAGGATGTCACAATCCACAATTAACAACAATACACATTTGCAACTTGTACTCACATATTTCGGATGAGTTCTAGTTCAACAACTACAAGCACATGGCGAAAAATAGGACCAAGGCTTTTTCTTACACTCTAGTGAATACATATTCTTCAACTTCATTTAGTGTATCATTGTTATTGTGAAACACCCTACATAAAGTACCGGGCTATTCTGAAAGAAGGGAAAGACTTCAAACATTCATTTCTTCCAAACTATAAAAAATAGAAACACAATTCCAACGTTCGTGGATAGAAAAAAGTTTGAAGTTCCGATCACGGCCGCATTGGCGCTATTGCTTATGTTGATTATTTGTATCAAAATGGCGATACAATAGGTCGTTGGATTGGAAGAGGAAGAGCAGAAAATCAACTTCATCGCCTGTGGCCTCCCAGGTCACCAGACCTAACTCGTGTGATTTTTATTTGTGGGAATACGTAAAAGACCAAGATTTTATTCGCTCTATGCCTGACACTCTTGAAAATCTGTGACATCGAATTGTTGAAGCTGTGAATTCGATAACTGGTGACGAGCTGATTCGTGGTGGCAAGAAATGAACCACTGTTTTGATGTTTGTCGTGTAACATATGGTGCTCATTTTAAATGCATCACATAGTGAAATTTGAACGTTTTTCTTAACAGGAACGTAGGAATTGTGTTTTTATTTTTGTTGTAGTTTGGAAGATATAAATGTTTGAAACTTGTTCCTTCTTTCTGAATAGCCCTGTAAATATTCATGAGAAGAAAAATAAATATTACAAATAAACAATAATTTTATGATCAATTTTAAATGTTTCATTGTTAATCGTTTCCTTCTATAAAGAATACGCGGAGAGTGATAATTGAAAGTTATGATTTTGCTGTGAAATACATGTTGTGTTTGTTGCAATAGGAAAAACACCTTCCAGTTGATTATGGAGTTTTTAAATACGTTCATTATATGTAATTTAATTAGTAACACTTCAGAGACTATTTAACTGATGTCCCAAATGAGAGTCAATGACCAACCACGTTTCAATGAATGATTTTTTTTTCAACCAATCACAGTGTGTTTAACCTCGATAATTAACGAATTTTGATTACCAAAATAATGAAAAATCCTCCTTGTTTCATTTGTTTCTCCACCAGGGTGCATTCTTACAATATTGCGATCCTACTTGGCAATACATAGTATGAATCAATTTGTAGTGATGAACAAATGAAACGTAACCAAACATTTCTCATTTGTTTTCAAATATCGCCGTTTACATTAAATGTATAAATATTTTAAAATAACTATATTTAAATAATGATTTGTGAGTAAACAGCTTAATTGTATTCGTTAAGTGGTCCTAACAAAAGTAACTCTTGATTTCCAAAAACTCTAGATAAATCACTCATCACTTCGTGACTCGTGAATATATCGATATTTTGGAAATCACTCGTGGCATTACTTATGATATTAATATGAGACCAACTTGGTACTTTGTACCAGTACTAAGTTCGTACACGTGTTTTATTTTTCTCTTTGTGTAAGTGTTTATTCTATATCACCCACTTCACTTTTTGTGCTACGAGTTCCGCGCTCTAATGAATGCTTGAATAAGAAAATGTTTTAAGGAAGCTTCAGTTGTACAAATAATTTCACGACTTCATAGGAGAAGTTAATGTTATCTGTTTTCAATTTATGCACCACTTCGGCAGCTCACTTTACGTAGATATGTGCATGTACGATGTACAAAGAGACGCATCACATAAATGAGTGCTTAAGTTTCTGTCTGCAATGTGTTATGTGTGAAGGTGAAACGCAAAAAGGGAACAGCCAGGTTTGATGTTCTCTTAGAACGGAAGAATCGCTATCAAAAGCAGACCCAAGACATGACTTCTCAAAACATATAATGAAAGAGATTTTAAATTTAATCCAGATATATAGTGAACAATCTAACAATTGCAAATTGTACACCACTACCCCTCTTAGATCCGAAGTTGAAAATTTTACAAATTTCCAATCCTTCTGGTATCGGCCCCGTAGGCGCTACTCAGACTACCACTTGAACTAGCGCGTTTGTCACACCAGGAAAATATACTGACCGTAAAATCACATTACTGTAACATTGTTCACATAATTTAATATGTTAACTAACTAATACCCGGCATGCGCTTCTACGCCTAAATAAATTAATGATTAGTTGAATAAGTAAAGAGAAAAATAATTATAAATTTATATCGTAATTATTTTTAGATACCCCGTGCTCATCACCCGACGTTGCATGAGAATCTATTTATCCCTATCTTCTTGACATAAATAGCTAAAAGGCAAAAATGGTTATTGTGAGTTATCCGTAAAAGATAGACATATGCTGTCAGGGACTTTTTTAGATTTTGTTTGAGATGTTCGATTCTGTGTACTTTATAATGTTTGTATTTTTATGATTTAGGCAGCGTAAGTCATTTAAGCGCTGAAAAGCTTTTTTTTAGTGCACCGATACACTTTCATTTAGTACATAGGGTAATATGTTATTTACGTTAATTGTCCGAGAAAGATACTCTAAATAATGAAAAATGCCTCATTCAAATCATTCAAATAGTGTTCGAGTCCTTAAAGGACAAACAAACGGAGAAACAGCCCTCGTACGCCCACTGCCTAAAGTTAAAATGCCCTTAACTCCGAACGACTTTCGACCCATTAGCATTTTACCTACCCTTTCAAAAGCTCTGGAACGATTAGTCCATAAACAACAGACTGAGTACCTAAATGAACACAACGTTCTAGATCAATTTCAGTCAGGCTTCAGGACAGGACACAATACAAATACTGCTCTACTAAATATTTGCGAAGACATATGCGAAGCTGCTGATAATCGAAAACTTACCATTCTTACATTACTGGACTTTAGTAAAGCATTCGACACGGTTGACTTGGACTTATTGTTGCATAAACTTAAAAACCTCTTACTCTCTGATAGTGCCACGCAATGGTTCAATTCCTACCTTCATGAGCGCAAGCAATCTGTTGTAGGAAATCATGCATTATGTTCTTCTTGGTCCTTCTGTAAAGCTGGGGTTCCACAGGGTTCGGTGCTTGGGCCTTTACTTTTTTCAATCTACATAAATGACATATCTAACTCCCTAAAGCATTGCAAACATAATTTATTTGCAGACGACATGCAAATCTACATCCACAGAGACAAATATTCTCTAAATGACGCTGTTGCCAAAATTAACGAGGATCTTGACTCACTAATGACTTGGACAGTTAAATATGGACTGCAATTAAATCCTAGAAAGTCACAATCAATCATTATGGGTCACCAGAGACTATTATCTACAATTAACCTAAACACAGTCTCGCATGTGTCACTAAATGGAGTTCAAATCCCTTATAGTGAGACAGTAAAAATTCTAGGAGTATTTATTGACAACAACTTAAATTGGAATACACAAATAAACCATACATGCAAAATAGTCTTCTCAATAATACATTCATTAAATCGCGTCAGAAATTGTCTGCCATTCGCTCTAAGGAAAATGTTAGTAGAAACACTTGCAATGCCCCATTTTGATTATTGTGACACTCTTTTTACAGACTTAAATATTATTTACACTCAAAGACTTCAACGTGTTCATCATTCTTGCGCACGTTTTATTTGTGGTATTCGCAAATTTGATCATGTTACACCGTCCCTGGAACAATTATCGTGGCTTCGTCTAAGAGATCGTAGAATTGTCCATTCACTATCACTTCTCTATAAAATCCTTCACACATCATCGCCTAATTATTTATCACGCCGCTTCATCAGACTATCCGACACACATAATCTTGACACTCGATCCCATCAGCACATTGTCCTTTATATCCCTCCTCATCACACTGTATATTATTCATTATCTTTTACGGTCTCACTTACCAAAACATGGAATTCCCTTCCGCCCTATGTCAGAGACTGTCAAACTATAACATCCTTCAAAAACAAATTAAAGAATTATTTAATAACAAACTAACTTATACAACTCACTGATAGTATTCTTTTAACAATTAATAAATTTTATTATCTATGAAAATAATATTTTCTTTTGTTTTGTTTTAAATATTGTACAAACGTAAAATTAGTTTTCTATATCTCATTATTTTTCTTTTTTTTTATAGATGTTAGACAGGGACAATTTAATATGTCTTGATTGTATACATTTTATTATTAGTTTTAGTCTTAATTTTAACTAACCTTAACTAGTTGCATTATAGATCATAATATAATAGATATTATCTTTTTGATCTAATTTTTATTTAGTATTTAATATTAGAGTTCATTGTGATTGTTATATTCTGATATAATATATGTTTGCCCTGGTGAGTGGAAGAGAAGGCCACATGGCCTTAACTCCAACAGGCTAAGTAAATAAATCTAAATCTAAATAATCTAACAGTTTCTTTTTAACGTAGGATTTTGACACTTTGAAAATGAATAATGAAGCTCAGAAGATGGCGCGGATTTAGCTAATTGAACAGCGCGTTTAATTTCCCACAGTTTCCTGGTGCTCTCGTATCCATGACAGGCATAAATGTTTTGTGTCTTCTTTGATGTTATTTCTAATTCTACTAGGTTCGGATTTAAATTAAATTTATCAGCGATCGATTGAAGAGCAGCCTGCGAGTCACTAAGAATACGTGCACTGTACTTGTGTTGAAGACACTGTACTGCTTCTTTTATAGCATAAAGTTCAGCTTGGAAAACAGAACAGGTAAGGGGAGAGTATTTATTTATTTATGGACTCTATATTACATCCATTGACTTTCGGTTTGCAACACCTTTGATTTAGAGCTAGTGCTATTTGTTTTTTTCTATATTTGTTAACATGTCAATGTAATTTATATACCAATGATTACTATATATCTAACTGCAAACCTACCTACATATACATATTTCTAATATAAGGAAAACATAAGGCATTTAAAAAAAATAGAATGAATGTGATTATTGTTTGAAAAAATAAAACTGTTGCCATCAGAAAGTGATATTAACGTTTCAGGTGTTGATATAAGCAAGTTTGCCAGGAACATAGTAATTCAGGAGCATTTTTAATGTTGAGGCAGTAATGATGATGGTGTAGGTGGGGGTGATGAATTAGACAAAGTCCCTAGCGCCATGTATTGGGACAACACACAGCAATCAGGAGATTAAGCCGTATCGATATGTAGATGCAGTACAAAGACCGGGGAATTCCCACCTGATCCATCAATCACGTGACCCTGACATCACGCAAATTGCGCCTCATTCTAAATCACTACGCTTTTTACTTCCTGCCCTACTATACTTCACCTCTTGCAATTAAATGTTAAAATATTACTAGTCTTTTCCGTATTTGCTACCACATAAACCTGTTCATATCGACCTATATATGGGTACTTTAGAATTTAAGGGAACATAAAGTTTTAAAGCTTTATAAGGTGGATTAAGGCAAATATGTTATAGTACCGTAGTATTTGTATAAAAGTTTTTGCAGTTTTGCCAGCTATGTTGTATTTAATATTCGCACTTGAACATTAATCTGAAGTTCAACGTGCTGGTAGTTGCATGTCTGCTTTGAATACCGGGCTGGGGTCTCACACCCGACGAAGTTGAAAATTATATTTTTTACACGCTTTATATTAGCTTGTCCTGTATCTGTCTATGTAACCGACCTGTATCAATGTAACGAAATCTATGAACATGATATTCACCCACTTAAAAAACTTTGGATCGACTTGAAACTTTGTATACTTGTGAAGGACCTATGACAATACAATAAATTCATTTGTTTCTAAAATCCTGGCCAGAATCATCAGAAAATAAAAAAAATAAAAACCGGTGTAATAGGAGATGCACTATCTCATCTACTATTTAATTTTGTACTAGAGCATGTCATTAAATCTTTAGAGACTGAGGAAGGCTTGCAACTGAATAGTATTAATAAGCTGTTAGTTTATGCTGGCCGATAGCGAGGAGATACTGAAGGCCTACATGCACACACTATTGAGTAACACTAAGAAATTAGGACTGGAAGTAAATATCAGTAAAACTAAATATATGGTCACATGTAGAAATTCAGTATATAATGGAAATGGACAGCTAATGACAAATGAGGGAAATTTTGAGGAAGTGGCTGAATTCAAATACCTAGGAACAATAATCACTAATAGGAATGAGATGCACAAAGAAATTAAACATAGGCTCAATTCTGGAAATGCATGTTATTATGCATTGCAGAGACTTTTGATGACCCATCTCCTTTCAAAAACGTTAAGCTGAAAATATATAAAACTGTTATTCTACCAGTTATATTATATGGGTGCGAAACATGGACTCTTACTTTAAGGGAGGAAAGGAGTTACGAGTATTTGAGAACAAAGTTCTTAGGAAAATTTTTGGACCAAAGAGAGATGAACAGACAGGTTAATGGAGAAGACTACATAACAATGAACTACATGGTCTTTATAGGAAGCCAGATATAATAAGAACAGTTAAGTCTCGTAGACTGCGATGGGCAGGACATGTTGCGCGTATGGGGAATGAAAGACGTGCAGGGAAACTTCTTGTAGGAAAGCCAGAGGGAAAACGCCCAGTTGGTAGACCAAGAATGAGGTGGGAGGACAACATTAACTATGATTTGAGGGAAGTAGATTATACAGGGAATGATTGGAAAACATTGGCTCAGGATAGGGATGTATGGAGAGCTTATGTCCGCGCGGCCATGAACCTACAGGTTCGATAGTGCCAGTGAGTAAGTAAGTAAATAGGTTGCGGACTTATCGACTTTTAGTCAATCGTTGTGAGAGCTCAATTGGTAGAGCGGTCCATAGGTCGCAGGTTCAAATCCGCGCCGGAGGAGTTTTTAGAAGAGTATTAAGCAATTAAATTTTCATGGGATTCCGGTTTATGACAATCAATTAAACTAAAAATAAAAATAAATAAATAATAGTTTAAAAAACTGAAACAACACGCTTTATTAGAAAACGAAACTAAAAAATAAAAAATAAAAAATAAATAATAGTTTAAAAAAACTAAAACAACACTCTTTATTAGAAAACCTAACTGAAAAATAAAAAATAATTTTAATTTCCAATACGCGTGGGACAAAATTAAAGTGGTCGACAAAAAATCATCTCCAACACATCTAGAATAAAACTAGAGTTATCTAAAAAAAATTACCATCGAAAGCATGGGGTGCTTCTTATGGTTTTTACGTTTTCATTTTAGAGACTTTACTTTTACCAATATCTGTTTATTATCAGATATATTAATTGATATAGAGCACCCCACGCTTTTCATGGTAAAGTTTTTTTTTGTAGATAACTCTACTTTTAATCTAGATTTGTTGGAGATGATCTTTTTGTTGATCACTTTAATTTTATTCCAAGCGTGTTGGAAATTAAAATTATTTTCCATTTTTCAATTAGGTTTTCTAATACAGCGTGTTGTTTTAGCTTTTTAAAACTATTATTTATTAATTTATTTCGGAAGGGACATTACACTGGCGGTCCCCTTGGTGTTTTTCGATATGAGTAGGCACGTGCCGGCAAAGGGTATCAACTTCACTTTTCTCTTCATCGTAATGCTTCATGCATCACACTTTACACCACACTAGTATAAAACATACATTCATCCCATACTTCCCTTTGTACACAATACAAATGTACATAATTTACGTAGAGGTCTGTCGAAGTAGTATGTTCACTGAAAATAGACCACAGTAACGTCTCTATCCGGCCAGCGTAGATCCCAAATCACTTTAATGCAGTGTATGGCATTAGAACACACGAAACGTACCATTTCTCTGAATTCATCCTTAAATTATTTAAAATAGTTTTACTTGTTCTTGTACCATCTCTATGAAATTAATAAAGCACGAACTACTATTTTGAACTAACAATAGTAGAAGTACGGATTTTACCAAATTTAATTTATTCCCCTTAAGTAGTAAGATTTTATTATCACCTCCTATTACTAAGATGGATTAATTTTGAACCGTATAAATAATTTAAATATTTAAAATATTTTTTTAATTTTCATTACATATCTAAAAAAATACAATCTCTAGACATATATGAGCGATAACACATTGCAAACAAATTGCAAGGTCCCAAAAACGTTTTTCGAAAATATAGGCGTTGTTTATGTGTTTCGATTCCAGCACACGGAAATGATACTCCAAACACCGTATGACTCACAGTTTTTCACAAATCGTATATTTTGCAATAATGATGTCACATATAGAACTAGTACATATATATGGCACATACATCACGCAGAAGTATAATACAAGTTCAAAACAGCAACATATTCAAATATACTATGGTAAGAGGTACAAATACACAGAGTATCATAATTATTAAGCGAACCTCATAAAAGTACTTCCTATGGTATTTTAAAAATATATGAAAGAGTTTTATGATAAAATACCAACTTTTCATAATATAGTAAGTAATATATTGCCGCCAACATCAATCTGACACAACAAAAAAAATTAATGAAATGTATCCTACCCTAGTGTTTATGGGTTATTTTACAGAATTAATCTATAAAATCATATCTTCCCTTCTTCTCCTTCCTACTTTAATCTCTCATCTTATATGCCCCATACTGCTCGGCCCGTAGAGTGCCACAATCTATCACGAGAGAAATTTTTGAACCTTAGAACGCAATTACATGGTGGTCTCCCTGAATGCGTGAACGTCTCAAACCTGGGCTTTCACCGAAACAATACAACATTAAGAAGAAATACATCATTCTCACACATATTTATGCTATATACGGCAAATACGATAGTGATTATAATGGCCAGGTTATTTTCGGGGATCGTTGGGCCTTAATTGTTCCCCATATTCGTCTTACAGTTGAGAAATAACCCCGAAAGAAAGTTATCCAGAAAATTTCTCTTGACCGAGGATCGAAATCAGGCATGTTACATACGAGTCCGCTACCCAGAGACCTTAGCAATGACAACTTTTAAAATCTAACGAAATAAAACATATTACTGGATTATCTATGACTATTTAACTCATGCCACAAATGCTAGTCAATGACCAATCACGTTTCAATGAATGTTGTTTTACAACCAATGACAGTCGTGTTTCACCTCGCTCTTTATCGATTTATCTTTATCCGCTCCTGCTTTTGTGATAAAGGAAGCTCCTCCTTTTTAATGTTCTGAACAGGTTAAAGCATTATTTTTCTCCAACAAATACATTGAATATAGCAAATAATGGAAAAAATTCCATGATTTTACTGTGTTGTTTACTTAAAAATAAATGAATAACCCGTAAATTTGATTATGATATATAGTTTGACGTGTTTCATTATTTCTCCACTTGGGTGCACTCTTACAATATCGCGATCTTATTTGGCAATGAATAATATGATCAAGCAGCTGTGAATGAACATAACCTCACATTTCTGATTTGTTTTAAAACATCGCCGTTTACATTAAATATATAAATATTTTAAAATAACTATAGTTAAACAATGATTTGTGAATAAACAGCTTAATTTCATTCGTTAAATAGTCCTAACAAATGCCACTCTTGATTTCCAAATTATCATAAGTAATGCCACTCTTGATTTCCAAATTATCGATAAATTCACGACTCACGAAGTGAGGAGTGAATTTATCTAGAGAATTTGGAAATCAAGAGTGGCATTTGTTAGGACTATTTAACGAATAAAATTAAGCTGTTTACTCACAAATCATTATTTAACTATAGTTATTTTAAAACATTTATATATTTAATGTAAACGGCGATGTTTGGAAACAAATGATAAACTATAGGTACGCTTCTACTGCTTCTTTTGTTTATCACTGCAACCAGATCATACTATTTATTGCCAAAGGAACGTAATATTGTAAGGAGGAGCTTTCTTTAATATGGTAATTATAACACTGATAAATATTTGGTGAAACACGACTCTGATTGGTTGTAAAACAGAAATCATTGAAACGTGATTGGTCATTGACTCCCATTTGGGGCATGAGTTAAATAGTCTATATAAATGCACGACTCACTTAGTGGGTCGTGAATTTATCCATAATTTGGAAATCACTCGTGGCATTATTTATGAAAAATTAATAACAATGATTAATAATGTAAATATAGTCTTAATAGATATATAAACAACATTAGCCTTAAAAAGTATAAAGGAGAGCTGGTAAACAAGATCAGCAGAACGAATGAACCTATATTATAGAATAACAAATTTGTTGTAGAATTGACTGTACGTACAAAAGCACAATGTGTGTTAAATGTTAATACAGGAACACTATTTTTTGTCGAATGTCACCAGGTTATCTTCAATGATATTACTGGCTTTCTCCCCTACCATTGGCTGAAATGTAATCCATTTTTTATGTTTGGGCACCTGGAATGCGCGATGGTATGATGGGTGATAAATTATCGTGAAAAGCCAGGAAGTCCTAAACCTAACCTACATTCCAGATCATGAACAACCACAGGATTAATTCTCTTTTAACAAAAATACCAATGGTCTCTCCGGGAATCGAACCGAGACCTCGTGAACGTAGTAAGGAACGCTGACCACTAGCCCGTTAGACTGGTAAAATCTCTGAATTTCTATGTCAGTGCAGTAATATTTTCTTCACTTTTTGGCTTATTCCTTCACGAAATTTTATTCTATGAAATTCAATCTTAAGTACTCTTCACAAAGAGTTTAAAACATACTTTTCGTCTAATTGTAACATTATTGTGTTTTCTTCATGTAATTGTAATGTTAATGTTTTTTAGTGTATAATGCTATTGTGTTATTATTGAATTGTAATATTATTGTGTTTTCTTTATGTAATTGTAATGTTATTGCTTTTTTTGTTGTTTATTTTTCTTTACACTAGTACCAATTATTACTTTATTGTAACGGATTGTCATCAACACGTACGGCTTACTGCCCGTGCGACCCATAGGCCTATTTGTAAATAATATTGTAAATATCTTACTTTTTGCTAATAAAGTCCTACTGCTGCTACTACTTTTCGTCCACTGCTGTGGTCTCGAGGTAGCTTACTGTCTTGTCACACAGGGGGCCCGGGTTCGATACCCGGTCAGGATAAGCTTCCTAGATGAAGGATTTTCCGGGGTTTTTCCTCACTTGTAAGACAAATGCCAGGAAGGTTTAAGGCCCAAACTGTCCCCGAATATCATCTGGCCATCATCATCATCATTATTCGCCAGTGTGGAAAGCAACCGCACCTCTAATTCCCTAGTAAAGCTGCAAGCATAACATGAAAATGCTACGATTGCAGTGAAAGATTTGCCCTCCGGCAAAACACTGTATAAGTATAGAATAGAAAATAATTTTCATTTATAAATTGATTGTGTATTAGATTATTTTTTGATAAAAACATACCATTCATTATTCTTGAGATTATTGTAAATATATCCAACATTATCTATTAAAAAAAATATTCTTGAAATTTTATAATTCATTGTTCTCATAAAATAAAACATAACGAAAATGTGCATTACTTTTAGCTAAGATGATATGTGCAACGTTGTTTTGGTTTTTAACATAACATGTACGTCAAATATTATTGGAGCTCTTTGATCAATAAGCCATCAATAAGCCCTGTACACGACTTGATGGAGCCTTTGGGAGCTTCTTGCCAATTATAATGTGTGTCCAGAACTGTTGTTTATAGGACAGGTAATTTGATAGTGAATGATAGGTTCTTTACACAGGGTGTTTCACAAATTAAACTTACATTTCAAAATGTACTACAGATATATTTAATTTCTTATTAGGCACATTGATTATAAGCTCACCTTTACTCCAATACAATATGTAGTCCTAAAATTTACAAGATTTTAATTGAAAGTTATTTAAATTAAGTTAGGCTTAATATTTTGCTTTTAACTTATATAATTAATTAAAGGCTGTCAAATTATTTCTTACTCCTGCTCGCGGGTGTAAAGGATTGCGGCTACGATAGTCTCGTGTATCGTAATAAGAGGTCGAATATGATAGGTTTCGGGGATTCTCGCAGTGAGTACGGAGGATGAAGTCAAACAGTGTTCGTACCAAATAAGAAATGTTTATTGCATGTACGAAGCTGTAACGTTTCCCAACAGCCAAATGAATTCCTTCTTTTACGAAAAAACATTATTATTTTTTGATATTATTATTATTATTATTATTATTATTATTATTACTGAAATATAAATATATAACATTTAAAAATAATTGTATATGAAATCGGGGGAAAAATTATATATATATATATATGATTAAGAAATGTTTCTTGGGTTTTCCGCGTGATGGATTCGAGGTCGGCCTCTGGCCACTGATTTCGACGTTTCGACATGATCCCACATGCCATTATCAAGGAATGATAGGTTCGAGTTACTGGTTTACGTCTTCTATAATTAAACACTTATATCCGCGAAAATCTACAATATAACTGGACTCGTATCGTCATAAGTTTATTTTTTATAGTGAAACCTTATGGTGGATCGAATAATAATCTGAATTTCCAGGTTTCAGTTTGATATACGGTAATTGAAGATTAATAAATCTGTTAATTTGTCGTATTTTTAAGAAGAAGCCTTTTGTTTGAAATAAATTTCGCAAAATGTAACCACTCGCTGAACCTGTAAAGATAGCCACATTATATGTAATTTTATGCACTTTCGCTTGAAAATTAATAAGGTAATATGCAAAGCCTTTGAAATAATTGTTGGCGAACAGGTAATTTTCAAGTCCCAGAACGAAACCACTGCGCATTCGCCAGAGGTCGGTTATTTGGTTCACAAGTATACAACTATTTGAGAAACTAAAATCCGTTCTATTTCGTTGTGTGTCGTGCAATGAAAAATAATTTCGCTTATATAAGTAGTGCGGTAAATGTAGCAAATAAAACAAAACAAAGAAAATTAATTGAGATAAGGACGAGAGAAAAAAACCCATAACAGCGGGATCGAACACTCGACCTCCTGCATGAAAATAGAAGCTCCCTCCACTAGACCACAACCGTTCTCTGCTAGAATCTGTCTGTATGAAGCGATGCAATACTCTAGTAATTATTTGTATAATGAAATTATATATTAACTTGTCTTAATTTAAATTAATCAGACGCATTTTACATTAGTAGTGGAAATGAACAATGTAATGCCTTGTGTTTTGTAAACAAAGTAACGAGATTTTACAATCGTTATTAATTATATATATATGTGTGTGTGTGTGTGTCTGTATGTGTGTGTGTGTGTGTGTGAGAGAGAGAGAGCTGTTTCCTTTAATTAATTAATTTCCCTATTTATACAAATTTATTTATATAACGTAGCCTGGTAACGTGTAGTCATTATAAAAAATAACGACGTTATTAAAAAAATCCTGACCAGGATCGAACCTGTGCCTGCGTCGTCGCAAGAAAGCATCTTACCGACTGCTCTACTAAAGCGAACGATACAAATACTACATCAGAAGTAAGCGCTAATTTACTATTGATTGGTTTACGAGACCATTACTTGCTTTCAGTGATCTGATAACTCTCTTAACTTAGAAATTCGATTAATACATTTATTTGTTGAAATTCTTTCAATAACGATTGGTATAAATCTATGATTGGCCCCTTATGGCGCCGGATTTTGACCTCAAAGGAGACAGCACATGTAACAACTTAATCGTGTGAATCGCTCTTCAAAACTTTTAACTTCCACCATCAAGAGTTGCGCCTTCAATTTTTTCAAAGGCTGTACATTCTTCTAAACGGCGTAAATTCAATTAATGTACAATTGACAACTTTAACTGTTTTATATAAATAAATATTAACAATTTTATCAGAATTAATGTGGGAAATAATAATATGAGGTATTTCCATTTATAAATGAGCTGGAAAACCTGCTTTTATACTTCAACTCGTAAAGTTCCGTGTTTCCATGATAACGGTTTCGAAGGTCATTTTACCTACATCTTCAGTAAAGCAGGCATTCTGAAAATATGGATCTTTATGAGGTGAGAAATAAAAACATTTTCTCCAACTCATTTATAAATTAAACAATAATAACAAGCTATTGCATACACACCAACTATTGTATGTTTTCAATTATGTATTGGTGGATGAAAAGAAATACTATAATTTTACTTTTCTTAACAATTTCTTATATAAATAGATTAATGTAAATTCTAAACACATTATTAGTGCTGTCGGAGAACATTTTACTTACAGCACTAACTGTAAGTACATATTTAATTTTTTTCACATATAATTTACAGGCTTATATTCAAAGCGTTATGACTCGTATATTAGATTCTATCAGATAATTTATTTAATACATTCTCTTTAGCTATCATAATTATTGTATACATTATTTTGCTTATGAAGACTGTTCATTGCTAACGGGAAATTAGATCCAACGGGACTCCAGGTCACTCGCTTGCAATCTACTCCCGCGCATGCGTTTGGCATTCCCATGCTAAGTTCTTCCCGAGTAGCAACAAGACTGGGAAGTTTGCGGAATGAGATACCAGCGGGAGTGAATATGCACTTGACCGGCTGCATTATACGTATGTATATATATATATATATGTATATTTATTATTTATTTATTTATTTATTTATTTATTTATTTATTTATTTATTTATTTATTTATTTATTTATTATGATGTTAAATATTTGTGTCAAATTTTAATTTAAATGTATTGTAGAAATATTATATTTGAACCTACAACGGGATACACATAGCACTATGAAGAAAACTAAAGTGAGAACAGGAATATCAGTATATGTGGGTAAAATGTTATATTATTATTATTACTATTATTACTTAATAAAAATAATAATAATAATAATAATAATAATAATAATTAGTCATACTTAATATTACGTATTACATCCACCGCTGTGGGCCCGTTCGATTCACGGTCCAATAAGTCCCGGAACATCAACTGGTCTTCATCAATATCACCTTTCACCGGTGTGGAAAGCAACGGGAAGCTACAACACCTGTAATTCCCTAGTAAAGCTGCAAGCATAGAATGAAAATGCTATGATTCCAGTGAAATATTTACCCTTGGGCAGAACACTATAGAATAATAACTGTACCTAACTTAATTAATGTAAAATGTAATTGTATTGTTATCTATTGTGTAGTCTTTTTTGTTTTATTTTGTTTTATTTTGTTTATTTTACATTATTACTAGATATTATTTCATTGATATGGACTATCAACAGTACGTATGGATTGCTGCCCGTGCGATCCATATTTGTAAAAATTAAAAAAAATAAAAATTAGAGATTGTACTACTGTAATCAAGAGGCTCATTGCATTTTCTCTGCTGGCCAATGATAAACTCTTGAGTAAATATTGCCTCCTACAAGACGTGTGTCAACAAATTGTTATTTGAGCAGAAAATTTCGTACAGATATAATTATTTATTGAAAAACATTAAGTCAAATTTGAAGGTTACACGGATCCCAAACCCCACGGCTGGAGCCAACTCGTCCGGTAGCTTCAATTTTATTAAATAAAAACAAAACAAAATATATATGATATGAAAAGAAAAAATAATGGTTGGGTCGGGATTTGAACTCGAGTCTCTAAAGTCTGTACCTTTAGCGCTCTAACCAACTGAGCTACCCAAGAATTCCAAGATAAACATACAATTTTCTTATACATGTAGTATTCTCAATTCACACAAGAGGTAGCGGAAATATCATTCAACTGCCATCTAGCGGCTAACATAACAGTTAAGCAAATTATTAAAGAGAATATTTACTTTATAGCAGTAACGCTTGTATATATAGATATTATAAATATATTTTTGACATTTGGCAATGAAGGCAAATATGATATGAAAAGAAAAAACAATGCTTGAGTCGGGATTTGAACTCGAGTCTCTAAAGTCTGTACCTTTAGCGCTCTAACCAACTGAGCTACCCAAGAATTCCAAGACAAACATACAATTTTCTTATACATGTAGTATTCTCATATATATATATATATATAATATATATATATATATATATATATAAATTTCTAAATGGCGCAAGTTGTCATTTCGACATTTCTGGTGTTCTCTCCTCGTATGGCGTACTTTTAATCCACTTCTGAGGTTCGAGTGCCTGGAAGGCGGGGTTACGCTGCTTCGATGATGTGAGAGCTGATGATGATGGTAATGATGCGCCAGAAGAGACCTTAAACTAAACTTAAGCTAATTAGGAGAATATGATATTGATGATAATGATTACCAGATTTTAAATTAATAGGATACCGTAGTAATAATAATAATAATAATAATTATTATAATAATAATAATAATAATAATAATTTATTAAAACATTTTACATAAACTTAAGTTGTCTTAGATCCGATGACTGTCATAAATAACTTACTGGTTCTATCTAACCCGTAGGTTCATGGCCGCGCCGACATAAGCTCTCCATGTGTACCTATCCTGAGCTAATGTTTTCTAACCATCCCCTGGATAATCTACTTCCTTCAAATCATGGATACTGTTACGTATTTCCCATCTCATTCTGGATCCACCAACTGGGCGCTTTCGCTCTGGTTTTCCTACAAGAAGCTTCCGTTCACATATTTCATCCCGCATACGTGCCACATGTCCTGCATATCGCAGTATACGAGTCTTAACTATTCTTATTATATCGGGTTTCCTACACATATCATTGTAGTTTTCTCCAACACCTGTTTGTTCATTTGTTTTTCTTCCAAAAATTTCCCTAAGAACTTTATTCTCAAATAATCGTAATCTCCTTTCCTTCCTTAAAGTGAGAATCCATGCTTCGCATCCATATAATATAACTGGGAGAATAACTGCCTATCATACTTATTCTTTATCGAAGCTTAGCAGGTTCAAAAGCAGTCGTTAATTTTGTCAGGATTTAATGTCCGTCGCTGTGGCGTAGTCGATTGAGTCCCTACATTGTACTCCGGCGACTTGGGTTCGATTCCCGACGGGGTAAAGGATTTAAAAAAATTCTTGACCTTGGGACTGGGTGTGTGTCGTGTCCAGTTGTTTCCATTGGGTTTAATTCCCCTAAAAAATCCTGAGAGCAGCAGCAGGAAATTAAGCCATGGTTTATTTATTGTACGTTTGAAGCATAAACAAGAGCCTGAAGCCTGAAATATTACAGATTTGATTGATTGTTTTCGGCCGTTTCACGCCATCTTTGAACCTGAGTAATTAAAGAAAGTCATTAAATAAAATACTCCATGAATTAAATTTTAGTTTTCAAAGTAATTTTGTAAGGATAGTTGAAATGTGCACTCAGTGTGCTTTGGATGCGCCAGATTTGAACAAAAGGACGGAATTTCAATCTTGCCTGCACCCTCTCGCCCCCACATGACGAGTCAGGAAAATTTGAAGCTGATATTTGTAGCAGATGGCGGTTATGGCACCGCTCACTGTGTTTAGCAAATTATTGCTTCATTTCTTCCGTTTTCAATATCTTCTTCACGAATACCCTACGTAATTATTGTTCTTTTCACGTTTGGTGAAATCTTTTTTTTCACTTTGAATATTATATTCCTTCGGCATAATTTATTTCTTTGTTTTCTTCTCACTTTCATCATCATCATCTTCATTCATGGATTAGGTCTGTTGACCCGTTCCGACTTCAGCCCATCTCTTTCTAGGTCTGCCCACATCTCGGGTGCCTTTAGGTTTGTATTTTTTTTATTTGTTTGGATATCTGTCTTCATTCATTCTGTCTATGTGTTGCTTCCATTTTTGTCTATATGTATCCATTTTATCAGTTATTTGCAAATATTTCAAGTTCCTGTCTTATTTCTGTGTTCTTGATTCTGTCTTCCTTAGTGCACCCTTTAACAGATCTCAAAAATTTCATTTCTGCCGCCGTTATCCTACTTAGGTCTTGTTTTTTATGTATCCAGGCTTCTGAACCATAGAGCAGTACCGGTACTGCCAACATTTTATAAAATTTCAGTTGGGTCTCTGTTGTTGTTTTGTTATTTAGTGTTCGTTTTATCGTAGCACATATTCCCTGGAATTTTGCTATTTTATTATTTATATCATTATCATAATTAAATGAAGTGTCACATCCTAGATAATTGAGATGGTTCACCTGTTCTATGATTTTGTTTCCTATTACTATTTTGGATCTGATTTGATTTTTCCCTTGGAATGCCATTACCTTAGTTTTTTCTATGGATATTTTGAGATTATATTGTTCACATATATTATGTAGTTTAAAAATATTCCTCTGAAGTTCGTCTTCTGTATTTACTATTATTACCTGGTCATCAGCGTATAATAATGTTTTCAAGTAGTGTGTTTTATCTAATTTTATTCCTTTATTTGTTTCTTCGTTCCATTTTTTTAGTTCGTCTTCTGTATTTACTATTATTACCTGGTCATCAGCGTATAATAATGTTTTCAAGTAGTGTGTTTTTATCTAATTTTATTCCTTTATTTGTTTCTTCGTTCCATTTTTTTATTATATCATTGATGTATAGGTTAAATAAAACTGGAGAGATACTGCATCCTTGTTTAACTCCTTGATTAGTATGAATTTTATTTTTACTTACTTCATTTCTAGTTTTTATAACAAAATTTGTGTTCCAGTACAAACTCTTTATAGCTGCTATTAAGTGTTTCGGAATTCCTTTTTCTTTTAAAATTGTCCAGAGTTTTCCTCTGTCTACTTTATCAAATGCCTTGACAAAATCAATAAAAGCTATGTGTGTTTCCATGTTATATTCTCTTCTTTTGTTTATAAATTCTTTTATCGTAAATATATTATCCATACATGAACGCCCTGGTCTGAATCCACTTTGTTCTTCTGTTAACATTACCTCTGTTATTTGTTTTAATCTAAATGTTAAGATTCTTGAGTATATTTTATAGCCTGCAGTTAAAATGCTTATTCCTCTGTAGTTGTTGCAGTCTTTACGTTCTCCTTTCTTAAAAATAGATTGTACTATTGCTGTTGTCCAGGTTTCTGGTATTGTTGCTTGTTTCCAACATAAATTAAAAAAATGTAATAATCTCAGTTTTAAAAAAATTCCTCCATATTTTATTAATTCCATATTAATTCCGTCTATTCCAGCTGCCTTTCTGTTCTTTGTTGTTTTCAGTACTTCTTCTAATTCTTCCATTGTTATCATATCTATTCCTATCTCACACTCATATATGTTATCTTTAGTTATTTTATTTTCATTATACCACAGTTTTTTATAATGTTCTTTCCCATTGTTTCTCCTCAATTGCATTGATCTGTATTGTATCTTTTCTTGTTTATTTAGATGTTTCATTACTTTATAGGCTATTTTTTGCTGCCCATGTATATCGTATTCTAGTCTGCTTATATATCTATCCCAACTGACTTTGTGTGCTTTTTTAATTTCTCTTTTGGCTATTGCACTTTTATGTTTGTAATCAGCTCTTAATTCTGGTGTTCTATTCTGTAAATATTTGTGATAAGCCTCTTTTTTATCTTTTATTATCCTCTCTAATTCTTCATTCCATATTCTTAAACCCTTCTTGTTATATATTTTATATTTTGTTCCTAATGCCTCATATGCTGCTTTATCAATGCTTTCTTTTATATTATCCCATTCTCGGTTTATTTCTTCGGAAGTAGGTTTTAATATTAATTGTTCATTTAGCCTATTCTGATACAGATTTTGTATACTTTTATCTTGTAATAAATGTACTTTGAATGTGGTCTCTTTATTTCTATATTTGTTTTTAGTTTTCTTCCATCTCGCTAATATATTTATTTTTGAGATTACTAAATAGTGATCTGAATAGATGTCACTTCCTCTAAATACTCTCGTATCTGTTAATAATGATGATGCTTTCTTATTGATTAACACATAATCTATCAGTGAACGAAAACCTCGTGCTGACCATGTGTATTTGTGAATATCTTTTTTTCTTATAAAACGTATTTGTTATTTTAAAATCATTAAAAATTGCAAATTGTTTTAATTCTTGTCCATTTTTATTTATAACATTTTCTCCATGGATCCCAATTACATTTGCCACTGGTTGATTCCCCACTCTAGCATTAAAGTCTCCTAATAATATTATTATGTCGTTCTTGTTTATCTTATTTATTTCCTTTTGTAGAGTAGTATAAAATGTTTTTGTTTCTTCATCTCTCTCCTTCCTCCGGTGCATATATTGCTATAATTGTCATATGTCCTCTATTATGCTTAAATCGCATTGTCATTATTCTTTCGTTAATACAATTATACGTGTCTATTTTGGATCCCCATTTCTTTTATCCACAAATATCGCCACTCCTGCTTTCGCTCTTTCTTTCTGACTTACTCCACTGTAAAACATCATCATATCATTTATCATTTGTGATCCTTTCAATTTTTTCTTTGTTTCTGAGGCAGCTAATATATTTATACTTTTATTTTTCATTTCTTTTGTTAGTTCAAATTCTTTGCTTCCCAAGCCTCTGACATTCCAAGTCGCTATTTTAAGCTGGTCATGTATTCCAAAACTCTTTTTATACTTTTTCTTGCTGTGGTCGTCATAAGGTTTATCAATCCGGCTTTTTCTTCTGCTGAAGTTTATGAGTAAGTTATTTTTTACTAGTAGAGGTTACCAGCCTCTAGCCAAACCCCTCTTCCTGGAGGGCAGGGAACTGGAATTTCGGAGTGTTCGTCTCCTAGAGAAGTTGCCTTCACTACGGCTTTGGGGACTTCTCTTCTCCCCACGTAACCCTGTGGACGGGGCCCTACCCAGGTACTACCCACTGGGCGAGTGGGACCTGGAGCTCACAAAAGGGCAGGGGCGCCTACTCCCTGGAGTGGACCTCTATCCAGGGTTCCACTCTGTTACCCTGTTCTTCTCACTTTAACTTCATATATTACTATCGTGATAACTGCTGTTCCCATTCCAACAGACACTCCATATTATAATTGTCCATTGTGAGTGTTATGAATACATAGTCTTTTATATAGATTTTTTATTGTTTTATAGATTATTTTAATTATGAAGCAAAGTCTTTCGAAATAGAGTTTAGACATTCAAAGTCTGTTGAAATAGAGTTTAGACATGATATAGTTCAGAGCAAAGTTTTGCTTAAGCTAACTGTAAACATCCGTACATTTAGTTCATTGGAATGTTAGTGAGTACAGTTAGGGTGACTAGAGGTCAAATTGTATATATAACACTTGAGAAGTGAGGGTCTCGTGTCTGTCTGTGTGTGTAAACGGCTGAAGGGTAAGTCACCGACCATTTTTCTTAATATGTAGTCCGTACTTTTATGTTTTGAATCAAGGGCAGGGCAGGGAACTGGAATTTCGGAGTGTTCGTCTCCTAGAGAAGTTGCCTTCACTACTCTTTGGGGAATTCTCTTCTCACCACGTAACCCTGTGGACGGGGCCCTACCCAGGTACTACCCACTGGGCGAGTGGAACCTGGAGCTCACAAAAGGGCAGGGGCGCCTACTCCCTGGAGTGGACCTCTATCCAGGGTTCCACTCTGTTACCCTGTTCTTCTCACTTTAACTTCATATATTACTATCGTGATAACTGCTGTTCCCATTCCAACAGACACTCCATATTATAATTGTCCATTGTGAGTGTTATGAATACATAGTCTTTTATATAGATTTTTTATTGTTTTTATAGATTATTTTAATTATGAAGCAAAGTCTTTCGAAATAGAGTTTAGACATGATATAGTTCAGAGCAAAGTTTTGCTTAAGCTAACTGTAAACATCTGTACATTTAGTTCATTGGAATGTTAGTGAGTACAGTTAGGGTGACTAGAGGTCAAATTGTATATATAACACTTGAGAAGTGAGGGTCTCGTGTCTGTCTGTGTGTGTAAACGGCTGAAGGGTAAGTCACCGACCATTTTTCTTAATATGTAGTCCGTACTTTTATGTTTTGAATTAAGTAAAATTAACATTTTTGATACTATATTTTCAAAGGGGATATAACATTTTTAATCATGTAGATTAGGTTAGATTTATAAATTCCACAACTCCCTCTTCTCAACTCCCCAAGGAAGTACTGTAGTTTTAATATAGGCTTAGATTAGTTTTAGGGCTAGAATACCTAGGGTTCCTAATCATTTATACCTTAGTAATAAAATAGTTTAAAATAAGACTTCTTTTGTTTATTTCAACACATGTATAACTGTACATCCTCATACTAACGCTCGGCTAGACAAACGCTACCAGATTTTCCAAGTCCTGAAGGTCCTTTAAGCCTAAGAAATCCAATTGGGCTTATAATAGTGAGTTATACAGTGCGGCAAGCATGTTACTTACGTTGTAACACATTGCGTAAAATTAAGCAGTACTTTCTTATAATACAAACCTATGTGACGATTCACATACTGCGGATTGTTTATTTTGGTGTAATATGGTCCATACCACTGTATACCAAGATAATTATGATAGTTGGGTGCATGCTTTTGAAGTTACGCGCCAATTCCGAGCGGTGCAAGACATCATGTTTTGGTGGAAAACTATTGGACTTGCATTGGAACCAGTCCCCATGCGATGAGAAATTTTCTCTTAGAATTTAAGCCAGTATGAAACTGGTGACCAGCAGAATCGTGAAAAATGTTTGTAGCTAAAGTAAGTAGCATCTTCGGGTTAAGAAATCCAGCTATAACGACTGACATAGCCATTATGCTGAAATGCCATACCTAATTGGCTATGTGTTTAACACGTGTGGATGTGAGGCCGGCATTCGGATGGTAGGGCAAACAACATCAAGACGTGTCATGTCTTGGAATTATATATACTTTTAAGACTTCCCTCACACCATTCATATAAATAAATAAAAAATACTAAAAATGTGTCTTAAAACTTATTGTTTATCCTTCAAAATGTTTATTTCCAGAATTTGAAGTGTTCAATATTCAACTAATCTCTTCTAATATTATTAATTTTCGTACATAAAATAAATTAAACACTTAATTTTTATTCTCATGAATATAAAGTCAGAAAATCTGATATTTTGTGTTTATCAGGACCTAAATATAAAAAAACGGAACCTTTTAATCATAGCAGTAATTTTATTATAAGTCTCTACCTCAATATAAAATTAAAACGTAATTTTCCTATTCATTTTATTTAACGAAATATCACTAAAATTATTGGAAATGTATATTCTTAGATTGACTTATATATTTCAACAATTTAATAAGAATATTTGTGTCTTTTATTAATAAATCTGTAGTGAAATTTTGATTTTTTATATTCAGTTAGTAAATTATTGCATTACGCTTCATGTTGGGTCTCCATTTTAAAATGTTAATACCACAATTCATAAATATTCAAGGTCGTTCAGGTATTAAACAAGAATATCATATTGAACACGTTTAAGTGAACAAGTATCTTATTCACTCTTACGTTGCTTTCCAGACTGGCCAGATAAATGAGTTCAGTAAACTAAAGAGAAAGTAAAATTCTTCTGATTCACAATTAATGAAAATATACTGCAGATCTAATCCCATTAATAAATTGTAATTTTTAATCAATGTATACAGTATTCTCATGTGTGCTCTCTAATTATGCTGAAATAAATTACATATCTTGCAATTGGGAAAATTATATACTTGAAAACATTATAAATTTCAAAGTATGTGTGGGACTATTAAAAGAACACTACAAACAAAAACAACAAAATAAACAATGCTACAGTTTTTCTAAGGTAATGGCAGTTTCCATTGCGACATATGGATCAGAGAAATTGGCTATGAATAGATCAGACAGAAGATTATTAGAAACATCAGAGATGAAGTTCCTCAGATACGTTGCAAGATATACTCTAAGATACCACATTCCTAGTGAAAAAATGAGGCAAGAACTCACAATTTTTAATCTAAATGAACCAATACAGAACTATAAACAAAATGGCATGAACATATTTTAAGAATGGACTATTCTAGGCTAACAAAACAAGCACTGTTGTACCAACCTCAAGGCTTATAGAGATGTGCTCCTAGAAGACGATGGGAAGATGGAGAGCGGAACAGGCCGACGGCCTACCATGAGATGATGAAGTTAAATTATTAAAATGCGTACCTCAGATCTCAGTCGTCCATAAATAATTAAAATTTTAGTAAAATCACTTCGTCAGTTTTAACTTTGTCAGAAACATCATCAACTTTTAAAATTATACTAGATGTTATCGGTTGTAGGCTACTGTAAATACCTTTTATCGGAAATATCTAGTATCATTTTAA
Organism: Diploptera punctata; assembly: GCA_030220185.1. Lineage (NCBI taxonomy): Eukaryota > Metazoa > Arthropoda > Insecta > Blattodea > Blaberidae > Diploptera > Diploptera punctata. The sequence continues at coordinate 1,267,631 of JASPKZ010010239.1, read as the reverse complement.
ATGCTGCTGATGATAGATGTTTCCGAAAAGTCTTCAAAGTTATTTAACTGAAGAAATTGTATTTAATCGAGGACATCTGAGATGCGAGGTATACATTTTAATATTTTAAATAGTAACCTAATGGTAGTTCAACATGAATTTTTAAAATATACCGCAACATAGGACATAACATCACTCCATGTCATATACCATCTCCACTTCTCGCAACTGGAATTCCCTACCACAAGAAATAAGGGGCTGCCGGACATTGGCATCTTTTAAAAGAAATCTAAATTTATATTTGCTCTAAACTCGACTTCATTATTATCCAGTGTAAGATATATATATATATATATATATATTAATTGGCGTTTCCCGTATAATATACCATATTTATATTATTATGATTATTATTATTATTATCGTATCATTATTGTTATTACCCTATAAAATGTTGTTTGTACATGGCATTTACATTGCTACATTTATCGTATCTATAACTGTTTATAATTAGTATAGTGTATATCTATATTTGTCGAATATTTATTTGTATTTGTGCTGGTTGAGTGGAAGAGAGGGCCTTATGGCTATAACTCTGCCAGAATAAATAAAGTATTATTATTATTATTATTATTATTATTATTATTATTATTATTATTATATTGTTTTGTTTACAGTCGCTTTAACTACAATGGTCACATCGCGACGTTTCAATAGATCTTAGCTATATTTGGTCTCTTGCTTTATTATGCTTTTGTAATTTCCCTCGACCTGGAGAAATCTTCCGTTTGATTGGAGAGTTATTTCAGTACTCCGACATCTTTAATTTTAAACCAACACTTTAACTTCATTGAGAACACTGTGAATTCATACCGCAATAAACATTACGCCACCGGGACTACTCTTGAACAGTCAAAAATACAATATTGAATTTCTGACTTAAACACATCAAATTCACTTGACAGGTGCTAGTTGATAATAGTGATCAGGATGTATTGTTCTGAACTAAATGGCTCTAGTGTCTGTACTTAATTTCAAATGAAAATTTAAAAGAACTCTCAGTTGCTGATAACTCGTAATATCTGACAAAAATGATATGATGATGATGATGATGATGATATAATAATAATAATAATAATAATAATAATAATAATAATAATAATAATAATAATAATATAATAATAATATAGCAGTTGTATGGTGAAAGTTAGATCTCATTTCACTTGGAGATGAGCAGCTCTTCAGTTTAAATTTCGCCTCCGGTTGTGAGATTTCCATAAAGAAGTGATTTCAGCCCTGTGGGAATGTGATGGACCATATGTATGACAATGTCCCAGGGGACATTTCTGCATTCCACTTCATTTTTATGCAAGGAAACAAGCCTCTAGGATGTGCACAGAAATCAAGAAGTCTGCAGTATTTGTAAACTGTGCTTCATTTATCAATATAAAATTTCCATATTTGCAAAATACATGGATACATCAAATATTTTTCTTAAGGGTATGACTTAATTGTGCCCTGGTGCCATGATTTAATCTCACAAAACTATTAATATTTAAACATATTAATCTGTTGATTGACAACAAATAACAGAAATTACCTCAAGCGATACACAGTAGGTTGAAGTTAGGAAGTTCATGATGACGAGAAACATCAGGAAATAAAAAATATTTGGATATGGATATATATACATTACATGATTATAATCTAGCTTCGTAATTTATATATACACCCATTTAGATGGTAGCTGAGTAAATTACGAATATAGATTATAATCATATAAATACGTCACACACTCAACTGCTATGTATGATCATGTCGAACTGTGCACAAAATGCAGTATATAAACTTTAAACGAAATCGTGCGATATATCTACTCCATCAAGAAGACAAAGCAAGACTCATCACGAAAAATTAGTATCCTAGTGTAGATATTACATATGACACGAATGGGGAATGGAAGAGGGGCATGGAAATCTCTTGTAGGAAAACTAGAGGGAAAACGCTCAGTTGGTATACCTAGATTGAGATGAGAGAATAACATTAACCATAATTTGAGGAAGTCGATGATATTTCTAATAATTCATAACTGATATTCCTCTTTGTGCACGTTTTTTCTTTTGTAACTCCACTGTACAGATGTAAGTATGGTCCTTGAATTTCTAATCGACTTCAATTTTTGTCGTTTCTGTCAATTTTACTATATCTTTATTTATTTGTGTTATCCTATTCATTATTTTCCCGCTTTTATTTCCAATCACTTGTACATTCCACGTTCCTAAACGAATGGTATTTTTTCTTAGATTCTAGCAAATGGCTATCCTGAACATGCAGTGAAAAGAGTGTTTAAGCCAGCAAGAAACGCACCAAACACATCGGAGTAGAAAGAGCAGACCTTTGGAATTGCCTTCTTACCGTATGTACAAGGCACTACCAATAAAATAAGCCAAATACTATAAACATTTCACATTAATACTATATTCCATTCGAAAAACACCATTTGCAACTTACTCAGGTGTGCGTAAGATAAAATACCTCTAGAATCACAAGACATCTACGAGATCCCTTGCACCTCATGTGAACAAACATATGTAGGACGTACCAAGAGGCAAATGTCCTGCCAAATACAAGAACATAAGGCTGCAATAAATAATTAAGAACCTGCTTCAACTCTGTGCAACATATGAAACAAAAGGGTCACATGATCGATCTCTCAGGATCTAGAACGTTGGCTAAAATAGATAATGAAATATCAAGAATCTACAGGGAAACAATAGAAATTGAGAAAAGACTATATTCTGTGAACACCCGAGATGATGCCCAAAGATTACCAACTACATGGAAAAAAATGCTCTCCCTGCCTACCATGCCATCCCTAGAACAGCATGGAAGATATGGAGAAAACCACATTTAGGCAATATAGAGCGTGGTCAACTCTTGGATGGGTGTACGGCTTCCGAAACGGACCACAGTGAAAACTCAATGGGCTTAATTATATAAGACCTAAACAAATTACTCGAAGCTCATATTCCTTGATAATGTCATGTGGGAGCATGACGAAACGTCGGAATCAGTGGCCAGAGGCCTATCTTGAATCTATGACGCAGAAAACCCAAGAACACTTAATCATATATATATATATATATATATATATATATACCGTTCACGTTACAGCAATCGCAATATTTGTTTCATTGAAATTAACTTGGCATATAACAATTAATTAAAAATTAAGGTTGAGTTCATTAACCAGCACAATTGGATAAGCATGTGTAGGAGTTAGCCTGAAATTAAAATTTAGAATTCACTTTTGCGGGACTTATCACAACGAAACTCAGTATATCTATAAAAATAAACTCCAAAAATCAGTGAAATGGGATCATTAAAAGTGGGGCTTTACCTGAAATCTGAAATTATAAATTCCTTTGTAGATTAAGTAGCATTTCGATAACTGAAACATTTCTTTAAAAAGTGCTAAAATATCTATACAATTAGTTATAAAATTTATTTTAAACATTATTGTATAAACTTAAATAGTGTTTCTATTAAACTTTAAATAACATTATACTATTTTATAAAAAATATTACAACCAAAGTAAAAAAGGAACGATTATCAGGTGTATATAAATTGAAGTGTGGCACATGTGACAATGTCTATATAGGACAGACTGGCAGAACTTTTATTTCTCGTATAAAGGAACATATGAGAGCACATAACATAAATTTAGATAATTCAAAGTATGCTAACCACCTACTCCAATATGATCATTGTTTTGATTCAAAGTTCAAAATTTTACATGTTTGTGTCAAAGGAAAGAAGTTGGGCCTTTTAGAAGTTGTAGAGATAAATAAATTGAAAAGTGGTAATAAGCTGTTAAGTTCCCAACTAGATTTGAATGAATCGCCTCTTTTAAATTTATAATAGAGATTGTTTAAAAAATGCTTCATAGTTACAGTTGTTATGTACTATAATAACAAAATTCATTCGTTTGTTATCATGTCTGAAGAAGGTACAAAGTACCGAAAGAGCTGTAACTAATTTATTTTTTAATAAATATGAAAATCACATAAAACTTTAAATTTGATTTAATTAAATAAGATGAAGTAATCTTTATTTTCATTAGTAGTGATGGTGATTAAATACCAAGTAAGACCAATTAGAATAGACCTTGTCTTATGAATAGGAACAGACCAATAGTAGTGTAGTATTTGATCATGTAAAACAACTTATATCTAAGTAGGCCTATATAAAATTTTAAATGGCGATTAATCAATTATTTCAGTTGATCTCAAACTAGAAGAACGCGGAGGCGCTTCGATCAAACATAACCGAATCCACAATATCGGGTAGCTTAGATAGGCCTATTAATAATGTTAAATTTAAATAATCTAAATATATTATAGGGATAAAGGAGAATAGGGCCTACATTAGTGCAGTGATGTGAATTTTCCACCGAAGATACGAAGTTTATGGAAGAAATATAAACTACAAGAAATAATAAACCTAATATACTCATCAAGCAAGTTTTATTCTTTAACTACAATGAAATATAACTCATCCGATCTTCCTTCAAGTAATTCTATAAAATAGAAAAATAACATCTTAACGAAGTCGGCGCTAATATTAAAAGAACCTCAGGTAGCAGAAAAAAATTGGTGGGTATCCTAAACCCACAATTCTTTCGAAATCTCCGTAAATAAATAAGTACAAACTAAAATATCTTCCATCTTGGGAACAACAACAAGAAGCAATAAAATAGTTGCTTCATTCATCACGTTAATATATTTAATATTAATTTGTAATAAAGCAATGAAAAAATGAATCGGCAGCTAATTTGTAAATTATTGTTAAATTGTTATACTTCAATATGAAAATAGGTAATAACTTATGGTTTGCATGATTTTTTTACTACATTCCGATACTTTTAAATAAGCCGGGATCGTAAAATGAGTTTATACAATTTAACGAAAGAAATATATATTCCATGAACTGCCAAAGTGGTTCCATAAATTCAAATAGCTGAGTAATTTGCTTAATTTATGCAGATTCTGCGTGTTGGACGTTTTTAATTCTTATCTCTCAAATAATATGTGAACAGACTTTTGAATTGGCGAAAAGAAAAGTTACCTGAAGTGTTAATCAACAGAGACCGGTACTTTGGCAGAATGTCTTTTTAAATGTGTCAAATCAATATTCAATTAAACGTGGCAAATCAATATTGAATTAAAGAGTGAAACTGTGCGAATTATTCATTTGTGATTGAAACGCTATAGCTTTATCTTGCCCTTTTTGGCTTTTCAAATACATATGCCTAATGTACGAAATATTTTTTTTGCTTTATTTGATTGTTATATATTATTTATTCACTTGCTATTAAAAATTGCCTACAGGTATCTACATTAATTTATTTCTATAACCGTTACGATGAAAGTGACTTCACCGAATGTATATAATTGTCGTTCAGTCAGTTCATAATTATTCTCTTTGCAACTATGAGTGATGCCAAGAAACCGTATAAGCCTAAATAACCGCGTTTTAATGACCGCTTGTGTCTATTTGAAAAGATAGCAATGAGTGTGGGCCTAAGATTGTTTTTTTTTTTTCATGTTTTCATTGAGACGTTGTTGTGGCTAGCAGAAACGTTCCGAAATTCAGTGTTCATTTACGCAATAAATTGCAAAGTTACGTTAGTACGTTTGGATCCAACGTATTTTGTACCGACGGTAAAGTACTCAAATGCAAAATATGTGAGGAGTCAGTGAACTAGAAAATAAATATTTCATATCGCAACATACCAGTGCAATCAAATACAAGAAGTATTTTCCAAGGCTACTGGGAAAAATATTTGCTTCCAACAGTAATTGCAATATAGAGTCGAAAATCTCAATTACCATTCGACTATGTGAAGCTTTTCTTAGCGCCAGAATCCATTCGTGGAAATTACTTTCGGAAAAGTATACGAACGAATCCGTGCCTAGCGAGTCTATGCTTCGAAAATATTACTTAAGCGAAAGTTACGATGACACAGTCATTAAAGATAAAATTAAAAATAAGAAGATTTTGATTTCCATCGACGAGTCAACTGATCCCATGGATCATTTCATTATCAATGTCATTATTGGGCCATTAGATCCTTCAGAAGATGAATCATTGAAACCATTCTTGCTTACAACAGAGTGTCTGGAGAAAGTTAACAATTCAACTATCGCTCAATTATTCACCAATTCAGTAAAGTTACTGTGACCTGAAGAAATTCAATACGAGGACGACAACATGTTACTTTTCATCAGTGACGCTGCACCATATATGCAAAGGCTGGAATAAAAGTGCAATTTCCATACATACTTCACGTGACCTGCGTAGCATACGGCTTCCACAGGGTGTTAGAACAGACGCAGTCACTGAAAATTGTGAGCGTTGCAGTGCAAAGACTGGACAATTTACCAGGGAAACCAGGTTCAATAGTTAGGGGAAAATTTTAAAAAGTGCTTTCGAGAATTTGTGATTTTGATAAACTTAGAAACATTTTAAAAGCTCTAAAACGTGACAGTTCTACTGCAGTTGAAATGGGTCCCACAATGATGCTACGTTTTATATTTTCGTCAATAACCCCTCTCAATATTGAGAGATCATTTTCTCATATGAAAAATGTGTTATCTGACAGGAGACTCAACATGACCCCAGATAAGTTAAAAAATCATTTGAGCGTCATGTGCAATGAATAAGACATTACAATACATAGGCCTTTTAAAAAAAATTCACTTTTGTGTCAAGTACAACACTAGCATTTTATTTAAAACTTTAAAGTTCTTTAAACTATGACGATCGAGTTACTGAATAGTGCAATTTATTAAATAAGTGGGTCTGTTGCAAGGTGTTTCTAATTTCCTATTATTGCCTATTTCAGCTGCTTATAAAGCATTTTTCCTGCCTATTTTAGCTACTAATAATGCATTTTTACCTGCCTATTTTAATGATTTATAATACCTAAACTTTCAGTCTGTGCTAATCAACTTTCAGACAAGAAAAATATGATAATTGTCAAAGGATAAAGTTTTCAACAATTGACGCTAAAACATTTCTACGTCCGAGGTAAACGTCACGCACATGCGCCAGCAGATGAAAGTGGATACAGTTATTAATCACGCAATGCTGCCAACATACAAAACGATGTTTGAATAATATAAATATGTATATGGGTTTGTTTAAAAAAGAGGCAAAACAAGAAATGGTTTGATGAGGAATGTGCCGACATTGTAAAGAAAAGAAAGCTAGCAAAATGAAATGGTTACACGAGCCAAATGAGGTAAATTTAGAGCAATTGGGTAGTGTTAGACGGGAAACCACCAAGTTACTAAAGAGTAAAAAGAGGGAATATTTGAGAGAGAAGATTAATGATCTTGAAATGAATGCAAAAAATAGGAACATTAGAGAATTATATCAGGGAATTAGTATAGAGAAGAAAGGGTTTCAGGCTAGAACAAACATAATTCGGAATGAAAATGGGGATATGATTGCAGATTCCAAGAGTATATTAAATAGATGGAAAAGTTATTTTAATCAGCTATTAAATGTACATATAGAACAGGACATTGAGGAGGATAAGTTACAGACAGCAGAAATGCTAGTCGCAGAGCCAAGTGCATTAGAGGTTGAAATGGCAATTGAAAAATTGAAGATGTATAAAGCATCAGGTTCAGATGAGATCCCAGCAGAACTGATAAAATCAGGGGGAGAAAATTGATGGACAAGATACGCTGGTTGCTTAGTATGATTTGGAAAAAGAAGCTCTTCCAGATGAATGGAAGGAATCAATTATCGTACCAATTTATAAGAAAGGAGATAAAACTCATTGCAACAACTATAGGGGCATCTCATTACTTTCAACTTCGTACAAAATTCTAACAAATATATAGTAAGCAGACTTACTCCCTATATTGATGACATTCTAGGAGATCATCAATGTGCATTTAGAAGAAACAGGTCTACAACAGATCAGATTTTTAGTATAAGACAGATTTTAGAAAAGAAATGGGAATATAATGGTACTGTACATCAACTATATGTAGACTTCAAAAAAGCATATGATTCAATTAAGAGGGAGAAGTTATATAGTATCCTGCTGGAGTTCGGAATTCCTAAAAAGTTAGTTAGACTTATACGAATGTGTCTAAATGGCTCAACGAGTAGGGTGCGTGTAGGCAAACAGTTTTCAGACACTTTTGAAATCCAGAATGGGTTGAAGCAAGGAGATGCACTATCTCCTCTACTATTTAATTTTGTACTAGAGCATGCCATTAAATCTTTAGAGAATGAGGAAGGCTTACAACTCAAAGGTATTAATAAGCTGTTAGTTTATGCTGATGATGTAGTACTACTGGCCGATAGCGAGGAGATACTAAAGGCCAACACGCACACACTATTGAGTAACACTAAGAAATTAGGACTGGAAGTAAATATCAGTAAAACTAAATATATGGTCACACGTAGAAATACATTATATAATGGAAATGGACAGCTAATGACAAATGAGGGAAATTTTGAGGAAGTGGCTGAATTCAAATACCTAGGAACAATAATCACAAATAGGAATGAGATGCACAAAGAAATTAAACATAGGCTCAATTCTGGAAATGCATGCTATTATGCATTGCAGAGACTTTTGATGTCCCAACTCCTTTCAAAAAATGTTAAGCTGAAAATATATAAAACTATTATTCTACCAGTTATATTATATGGGTGCGAAACATGGACTCTAACTTTAAGGAGGAAAGGAGATTACGAGTATTTGAGAATAAAGTTCTTAGGAAAATTTTTGGACCAAAGAGAGATGAACAGACAGGTGAATGGAGAAGACTTCATAACAATGAACTACATGGTCTTTATAGGAGGCCAGATATAATAAGAACAGTTAAGTCCCGTAGACTGCGATGGGCAGGACATGTGGCGCGTATGGGGAATGAACGACGTGCATGGAAACTTCTTGTAGGAAAGCCAGAAGGAAAACGCCCAGTTGGTAGACCAAGAATGAGGTGGGAGAACAACATTAACTATGATTTGAGGGAAGTAGATTATACAGGGAATGATTGGAAAGCATTAGCTCAGGATAGGGATGTATGGAGAGATTATGTCCGCGCGGCCATGAACCTACGGGTTCGATAGTGCCAGTGAGTAAGTAAGTAATTAAGTAAGTATATGGGTTAAAATAACCTAAAAGTTATTCTAACGAAATTTCAACCTGTAAAAGTATGAAATAGAATGGCACGTAATGTAACGCCCAAAAATAGGCAGTACAAATAGTAAGTTCTGATATTCTGAAGTACCGTACATGCTGACTGCATTCAAACAAAGTAATAAAATTGCTGGAAAAACAATATGGTTGCTACACTAAACGGTATGTACTGTTAAATATTCCAAATATAATGGAAAAAAGCATGCAGAAAATATTTAAAATATGTATTAAGTTAAAGTTAATATTAAAAAAATAATAATCCGTGAAAACACAATTAGATTAGAATGTGTATAAGATATTTTAAAATCAATACTAATAAAATTCACATCAAATTCTGTATAGGTTAATAGTAAAAAGTTAAAATGTATCTGTTGGTAGGTGCCGTCGTCCTCAACTTTGTTAAAATAATGTATGTAAAATATTATTAACTGGATGCCTTTCGGAAGTTAACTTCCATCATCAGCAGGATGATGACTACTAGTAGCGCATACCCGTCCTACTGATGATGAAAGTTAGCTTCAGAAAGGCCTCCAATTAATAATATTTTACATACATTATTTTAACAAACTTGAGAACGACGGCACCTACCAACAGGTACATTTTAATTTTTAATTTTTATCTTATTTTAAAATGTGCGACCGTTTTTGGGAACATGAGCCTTTTTCAATCAGTGATATAGAAGCATAAAATGTTTGGTTATGCTAATGCAATTTGTGCAGGTATTGATTATCTATTGAGGTAATTTCTGTAAATACTCCGGCATTACTATTTCTACAGTATATATTATGAAAACACGCACATATCTCAACAGATGTGCACATATGTTAACAGAACAAACTTGTTCGTTGAATAAGATTTCACCCAAGAACGGATAACTTTGTTATAAATATGTAATTAAGGTAATGAATTCTTGGGGTGATTAATTGTCTGTGTGTGTAAATCCCTTTTTCAATTTCCCAAGAGACATTCGCTACAAAACCACGCGCGCACAACCTTTTTTCTCACTCTGGTGCGAATTCGACACAATGATTAATTCATTTGAATACCACATTTTTACCGCCTACTATACAATCAGAAGTAATGCCACGAGTGATTTCCAAATTATCGATAAATCCACGACTCACGAAGTGACGAATGAATTTATCTAGAATATTTAAGTCATGCCCCAAATGGGAGTCAATGACCAATAACATTTCTATGATTTTTATTTACAACCAATCACAGTTGTTTTTCACCTCGATTTTATCAGTTTAATTTTACCACTGTAAAATCAAACTCCTCCTTTTTTAACATTCTGAGTAGGTCATGGCACTATTTTGGATTGATCCCATATGGCTATACCAGATTCTATATGTAGTGCACAAATGTAACCTTATCGTGGTTGCGGGACATAACATAAAAACATTGTAGCAATTGACTATACCACACAAAAAAAACACTATTTGCACTTTCTTAAAAGTATTTTTTCCCAGGTAATGACGTTCCAGAAAAATATAATTGACATATTTACATCATAGGACATCAGAAATTAATTACTATACAGTTTGATGTATTTCATTTTTTCTCCACTAGGGTGGATTCTTACAATATTGCGATCCTTTGGCAATAAATAATATGATCTGTGTTATAAATAGGATAATTTAGGACTAGATATTTTAATTAATTATTTTAAATAGTATTAATATTATAGGTTTCATATTAGACAGAATATGTAATCAGATTTACCTTGACTAGTACAGTTAGGTCTATATCAAATCATATACAGTTACAAGTTGAGGTTCTGGAAACATCCGAAAACGAAATATAGCCTAAGGATGAGAAGGTCAGGGTTTTCGCATTCCAAAAGACAGCCAGGACAAATGTACCGCTAGGGCCTATGAACTTACTATGCTTGGTGAAAGAGAGAGAGATTACAGTTAGGCCTTCAGAGTGGGAGTCATAAAAGCGTAAAGTGACTGAACGGCCAGTGTTGTAGTTTTGGAGCAGAGCTGTGGTAAGTCTGCACATGTTGTTCTTAATAGGATAAAATGGGAGCCTTTATAATAAGATCAAGATGGATAGGTTTAGAAATAAATTTAAGTAGTATGAAGTAATATGGGTTGTCTAGCCCGGTATGGGGCGCGGTTTAACCTCTCTCTCTTTCCCTCCCCCCCATGAATATGTATTAGAATAAGTTAGGCTAATTTATTTATTTGTAATTAATTGTTCTTATAATTTTTAAATATAGATGGTTATTTAATTAGTTATTTATTTGTCTCGAATACCCTCTACTATAAAGTCATCAGCCATGCCGCTCGGCTAACGTAATCCGTAGGTAAATCACACTATCTTACCGTTCACTAGTAATCCATGTTCCAAAGGTCCTTTATGCCCTAAAATAGCTACCCTAGGTGTAACAATCTGGTTGCAGTAATGAACAAGTGGAACATAACGTTTCTCATTTGTTTTTAAATATCGCCGTTTACATTAAATACATAAATATTTTAAAGGAACTATATTTAAATAATTGTAGCGATTAATATGATAGGAGACATATAAACTAAGATACAACTCTAATATGCATGGATCTGAAACTAAAATGTTCCGAAATATATTAAATTGTGATTAAAATTAAATAAATCTATAAATAATGAAAATAGAATATATTACTAATATAGCTATAAAATATGTATGTGGAAAAGTAGAAATATATCCAGGTAAAAATTCCACGTACATTTGTCTAGAATAAAATACTGTAAAACGCTACCTGCTATACAAATGACAAATAATGGAATAAAGAGGTATTGTCAGAACTCTACCTATTACACAAGTTACAAATAATATAGGAACACAGAAAGGGTATTGTCAAAAGAATTCCAATTAGCAGTCTATACAACTAATAAGAAATATCCATTCTTTAAGAAAATATAACATTAGTTAGCTATTAAAAATATTAAAAATCTATTGACCAATTCTTAGAAACCAATTAACGCTACTAAGCAATTCAAAGGAATGATGATAAAGAATTTCTACCTGGCTAGTACAGACAACAAAGGACGTTCATTCACCTCTAGAAAAGATAATCTCTTAACATTGACAGTTTACAAAGAAACTGATAAACATTTATCTATTATTACCCAGTTCTTAGAAATGTTATACATACTAGTAAATAATATTATTGTGACAAAAATATATATTCAATTGTAAGGAGTGGATTCGAGAAAAGTGGGAGGAGCCACCGCCTTTATAAGCGAGAACTTATATCAAAATACACGCACAATCACTCTCAGTGACTCTTTGATCAGTGTTGAAATATAGTATATCTGCAGACCGCGATCTCCGATTCAGTTAAAACTCACTATCAGTGACTCTGTGTTCAGTGTTGGAACATCGTAGACCTGCAGACCGCGATCTCCGATTCAGTTTAAATATTAGATTCGTCCGAGAAATAGTTAAATTTAAAGTTATAGTCCGTTAAGCATATGGACTTTGAAAATATTGATTCGAGCACATGGACCTCTAAGTATTTCATCCACTCCACTCTTAGATAAAACTTGTAACTGTATTATCAAAAGTGTATTTCCCCGTAAATAAACAGTCTCTTGGATTCGTTAAAATTGAGTGTACATTTATACGTTGTTCTTTTGCTTATAAAGAGTTCATAACCCTGAGATCTCCTGCCTACCACCGAGCTCCGGTACAAATGATTTGTGAGTAAACCGCTTAATTTTGTTTGTTATATAGTCCTAACAAATGCCACTCTTGATTTTCAAATTCCCTACATAAATTTATTCCTCACTTCGTGAGTCGTGAATTTATCGATAATTTGGAAATCACTCGTGGCATTACTTATGAGAATTTGGAAAACAAGAGTGGCATTTGTTAGGGCTATTTAACGAATAAAATTAAGCTGTTTATTCATAAATCATTTTTTAAATATAGTTATTTTAACATATTTATATATTTAATGTAAACAGCGATGTTTGAAAACGAATTAGAAATGTTTGTTACGGTTCATTTTTTCATCACTGTAACCAGATCATATTACGTATTGCCAAAGGATCGCAATATTGTACGAATGCGCCCTAGTGGAGAAAAAATTAAACCCATCAAACTGTTTATAGCCAGCATTATAGGTTATTAATTAATTTCTAATATCTTATGTAAATATATTTTTCTGGAACGTACATTCCTGGGAAATTATACGTTTAAGAAAGTACAAAGAGTGATTTATTTTTATTGTAGTATAATCAATTACTACTAATGATTTTCTATTATATCCCGCAAGCAGTATCTGTTTACATTAGTGCACTATATATACAAACTGGTAGCAGTATTTCTTAGAGAGTTAGTTATTACAAAATAATGCTCTCACCTATTCAGAATATTAAAAAGGAGGAGCTTTCTTTAATATGATAAACGTTAGTTGATACATTTGAGTTGAAACACGACTGTAATTAGTTGTAAACCAAAATTCAGTGAAACGTGATTGATTGGTCATTGACTTATTTTCGGAGCACGAGTTAAATAGTCATCATAAATGCATCACAATCTTAGTAAATTACTGATATGTTACAAATCAAAACTAGGTGTTTATAAAACTGACAAATACATGTCAATTTTTAATAATTATTAAACAGAGGCGACTCCGTGGCTCAAGCGGTTAGACGCTCGCCTCTCACCGCTGGGGTTATGAGATCTAATCTCGATCACTCCAAGTGGGTTTCGTCGTGGACGAAACGGAGCTTGGGCAGATTATTCTCGGGGTTTTCTCCCGTTTTCCCCTGCCACAATTTCAGTCCACTATTTTTCCATACTCTTCTCATCAATTTCGTTTCATTTCGTTCATCTGCCCCTGTAATGGTGCATCAGGCGCGGTCGGCCGGCACCCTCGTCATTCACAGACCACTATACAGGGGCTCATATCATCTCGTACCTCGACCGACCCTGAGTCGGAGACGAGTTGAGGATATTTATTTATCATCATCATCCAGGTAAGTCTGTTGGCTAGTTCCGGTTTCATGAAAGCTAGAATTGTTAAAATTGTTCAGACTATCTTCTGTGTGGGCGACCAACATTTCTCCTTCCGCACGGTTTATATATTAGCAATAATTTTGGAAATCGTCCTTCTGGCATTCTATCAATATGTTCTTTCCAGTCGTTCCTATATTTAATTATTCGGTCTGTAAGTTTGAAAATATTTAGTTCCTTTCTTATATCTTCATTTCTTTTCTTATCCAGCAGAGTATATCCTTCTATATTTCTTAAAAATCGAATCTCAGCTGCTTCCAATCTTTGTTCTTGTCTTTTAGTGATCGTCCAACATTCTGATCCATACATCAATACAGGAACAGCCATTAATTTATAAAAATTTAATTTTTGTTTCTTTTCTTGTATTTTTAAGGGTTATTTTAATAGTGGCACACATTAGATTAAATTTATTTATTTATTTATTTATTTTATTTTATTATTTTTTATTTATTTTGTCATTAATATCTTCAATTTTAACATATTATAAATGATATTTATTTATTTATTTATTATATTATTAAACAAGTTCAAAAGCATACAATCTTCCTGTGACAAATTTGTACTGCTTTTTCCTTTTAACCATACTTTTTTCTACTTTCTTATTTCCCCTTCCTGTTATTTTCCTTCCATTAACTTATTCTCTTCCTCCAAAGAATTCTATCTCTTACAATCACTATATTAGACATCATAAAATTATAACTTATTTATTAAAACTGGTACTATATATATATTACATTTAATTTAAAATAATATTTGAAATATGGTAGAAATAGAAAAATAATCCATTAAGAATCAAAATGTTATTTTAATTGAGATAATTACTGTGATAACGAGTTAAATATTTTTCTGATCTAATGTTTTGTGATACAAAAATTGAATCCCATATATTTATAATGGGGTAAATGGAATGTATTAAATAATTAACTAATGAAGTAAAATTATGAAAAACATAATACGATGCTGATTGCAATATTCTTATAGATGAGTATTCCAATGTCAGGTACGGTCTTATTAAAAGATCTTTATGTAAAATTATATAATGACTTACGTCGCGATATTTAAAGGTGTTTAAAGATTGTAAAACAAATATGATATGAGGCGTTTCGGATATTAGGGGCGAATTATCTCGAAGATCCACTAGCGTAAATAAGTCGAGATCACCATTAATATCCGCAACGCCTCATATATTCATTGTGAACCGTAAAAAAAGACAGAAACTTAAGCAATTGCTAACTATCTAATAACAATGTTAGAAAAGAAAGATAAACAATTTCAATATAATTTTCTAACAACAATAATTACAATATATTGACTTAGGCTTTCACGGCCGGCGTTACTATGATGATCTTCTAGAAGATTTCCGGACTTTTGGCCGTGCTCTTGAGGCTTGTAGTTGCCCAACGTTTCGCCAGACACTGCGTCCGTCATCCTCAAGGGTTGTTTTGAGACTGGAAATTTTGTCGACTACTTGCTGTATTTATACATTTAGTCGACAAAATTGCCAGTCTCAAGACAACGCAGTCTCTGGCGAAACGTTGGGGAACTACAAAGCCTCAAGACCACGGCCAACAGCCCGGAAATCTTCTATAAGATCATAGTAATTACAATGTTATACATAAACAAGTTAAAAAATGAAGAATAATACTTTTATTTTTTTTTATAAGGCTATCGCTGAGGTCTTGGTGTATCGTCACTGACTCGTACATGGGGGGTCCGGGTTTTGATATCCTGTCGGGACAATTTTCTGAGTGATGATTTTTTTCGAGTTTTTTCTCATTTATAAAACAACTGTCTGTATATACTAAGGCCCAAACGGTTCCCGAACATTACCTGCCCATCATAATCATCATTATCACATTCGCCATGTTTAGAATGAATGTGTGGGTGTTTCGTCTTTATCTTGTGTTGTCTCGGAGGAGGCTCTAACATAAAGCAGATCACTCATTCGGGGAGTTCTCCATGTCCTCGTGTGATCAAAAAAGTATGTGTGTAATCCATAGTTAAAATTCCTCTCGCAACATTTCGTGTCACTGTAAGGCCAGGTGGCGCGTGGCATGAAAAACGTACATATAAGGCGAGAGGTTAAAGTGAGTTAAAGAAGAAGTAAAGTTATATACAGTAATTTTCTAATTAATTACAATAATCAAGAAACAATCAACATTTCATTATCTAATAAAATTACTGCATTTGCTTATTACCAAAATTACATTAGGGATTCAAAATCAGCTGATTTCATTATCCAGTCGTGTGTTTTTAAATTCGATTTTACGAAAAGGTTGTGCTCATTAAACTTAGAAATTATTTTTAAATGTTTGTAAAACGAACGTTTCAGATTTTCCTTATAGACATGATTCCTGGAAAAGAAGTTGAATTAATCATAGCAGTGGTAGCTTGCTATTAACATTGTAATATTGACGTAAGGTTAGGTTTGCTTATCGTTACTGAGGAATTCGCCTTACTTTGCCTTTATCGGGGTTCAAACCCGAGACTGTTAATACAAAGCAAGCTCTTGAGAGTTGCGAAACTTAATGAAATGAATGTTACCTGGTGCGGTCAGTGAACATGAAACGGAATCAGTTTGTTAAGCAACTTGCTTATTGGGCTCAGATATTTCATTACGTATTAATATCATTACAGCGCGCATTATGTACAGTTTGTAACTCTCCAACTTCAAAGCAAAGCTACAATAAGACTTATATTATTTTCTTTAATTCTCTAAGATTTGAAGTAACAAACCCATCTAAATAATTGCTTACTACACCCAAAAACATTTGCTTACGAATTCAAATCTAACTTCATTACATTAAGATTTCTTGGATGAGCTACAATTCATTCCTGTAGAAGTACCTGCATCTATACCTACTACAGGTCACGTAGTTAAGCAGTCTACCTGAAGGCAGATTGACTTATTCTCTAATGGCACATTGATAATGATAATGATGAAGACTAACGTGGACCTCGCACCATTATCTAAGACCGACAAATGTTGTATACGTATGGTAAAGATAATCAACTAGAGTGTTTTCTGCTTATTAGAGTAGTTCCTATCCCAGTAGATTAAATTTGTAGCCAAAAAATACAGAGTATAAATTTTGCTTTATGATGCGGATAACAAAATAAAAAATGAAATGAAAATATGTAACGCACAGTATACAAAAAAATATGATACCATTCATAATTTAAAATAAGAATTGTTCTACGATCAACATTAAAAGTTAATGTAGAAACTTGTAATCTCATTTTTTGCGATTAAAATTCTTTTTGTTGAACAGTGATAATTATTTATATAATTAAAAATGATACAGAACTGACGAAAATAAAAATGAGTAACTAAGTCAACATTTTATATTCATAAAAGTATATATGTTTTTTTACAGTTGAAGGGAAGTCAATGTGATGCGACATTAAAAAAACGATATAACTGTCCCATGAGGGTATCGAACGCACGTCTCTAGAGAGACAAATTCTATGTTAGACTTACTATAGCTGTATGTTTTGTTGAGTGTCATCTGATACCAGGGGAGGGCAGGAAACATAGCATGAAGTCATGATGGAAGGCAACTTTTTAAATTTCCGGTATATATATACGAATAAAAGTTTTTCTTTTCCTTATTGTCGCTGTCATGGATCACAATACACTGTATTCCACCAGTTTTTATTTAACATTTCCTTCCATTTATATTATATAAATATATAATAACAAATGCCCAAGAAGGCCTCTAATCTTTACTAAGAGATATTTAAATTATAACAAAACTACACTACCTACAAGTTTTAATGTATAATAAGTTTTTTTTTGTTATAGCCGTAAGAAGTTTCCTTCCGTTTTCTTATTTTACTTTCGAGTTTGGATCGATTCGTCAATTTCAGTATTTTCTTCACATTCCTGATTGTAAGCTAACTTGGTAAACGAACTACGGTCCACAAAAATGGCAACAGCAATTAAAAATGTTCATTGTTCATAAAATAATTTTTGGAAATTGCGGTACAATGAAATAAAAAAATATTGATACTAAGTTGCTACTCATTACAGAATTGTTATCATTCTTTGATAATAATTAATATAATGAAATATTATGATATACTTTTAAAATACAATGCTACTGTAATGTTTGATTTTAGGCGAGTTTCTTCATAGCAAATTAGAAGAATAACTAACACAGAAATAAGACAGGAACTTGAAATATTTGCAATAACTGATAAAATAGATACATATAGACAAAACAGGAAGCAACACATAGACAGAATGAATGAAGATAGATATCCAAAACAAATAACAAAATACAAACCTAAAGGCACCCGAGATGTGGGAAGACCTAGAAAGAGATGGGCTGAAGTCGGAAAGGGTCAACAGACCTAATCCATGAATGCAGATTATGATGATGAACTAATATTAATGATCTCATCTTGTTCTGATTTATCTCACCTACACAACACATCACACACACACACACACATAAACACACATAAACACAAACATACCCAATCATATATATATATATATATATATATATATATTGATAATTTTACACGTGGTTTTAGTTAATGTTTTATTTGATTCAAAAAACAACTTTTAAGAATATATATATATTTATGTGACAAAGTATACTTACATTAAAATCTCTAATATATATATATATATATATATATATATAATATTATAATTTTGTTAATAATTCACATAAATCGCAACTGTTTTAGCCTTTACAATTTTTTGTTCACTGCTTTGTGGCATTCATATGTTAACTTCCTTTTGTGAATTTCTAAATTATCGTAAGTAATGCCACGAGTGATTTCCAATTTTTATAGAGGATTTGGAAATCTAGAGTGGCATTTGTTAGGACAATTTAACGAATAAAATTAAGCTCACAAATCATTATTTAAATATAGTTATTTAAAAACAAAATTGCAAATATATATATAATGTAACCGGCGATGTTTGAAAACAAATGGGAAACGTATATTATGTCTCATTTGTTCACCACTTCAATCAGATCATTATTTATTGCCAAAGGATCGCAATATTGTAAGAATGCACCCTAGTGGACAAAAAATGAAACACATCTAACTGTATATTAACCAATATTCTAGGTTATTATTTTTTTCAGAATAACAACTCAGTAAAATTGGTATTTAAAAGCACAGTTATTGAACACACATTTTTATCATTCTACATTGAGCTTTCATAGACACAACATCATTGAAACTCTACTAGAACTACGTGAATCAGCTCCGCCGATACCATCACCAGCTTCCGCTACTGTGGTATAGCACGAGCACTGAAGACCGAAATTGTCCAACGACATCGAGTCATTCTTGCGAGTGGATGGTGACCGGTAGTTTAGTGCGCTGTGATTGGCCGAAATAAAAAGTGATCCTATTGGCCAATTAAAGTGCGTGGCAGCCTTGAGACCGGGCACGTGCCCGGTCCATTATTTATAGTGCAAATTAGCACTAATATATATATATATATATATATATATATATATTCTTCGCCTTGGTTCCCTATTGAGCTGACAGCGTATTGATTTTCTACTAAACTCCAGTGACGTCATTGAAAACAACAGCACAGCGTACATCGTTCAACGACGCTACAGCAGTGCCCTCTGTTTCTCACGGCCTTCTGGACTACTAGTAAACATCAAAACACTTTCCTTCCAGCGTTTCAGCGCTGATTCTTCATTTTTCTTCTGTGCTAGTGAAAAATATAAATAAATAGTGTCGTTTAGTGTTCTGTGAAAACCGGGTGAGGCTCTGGTAGCCAATACCCCTCTGAGCATACGCTCAGTGAGTGCTCAGTGCGAGTGTTTTATCAGGTGTGGTTTAGTCACTGCATTAATAACTCTTCTACAAACTGTGAGTATTAGTGTTAAGCCCATATCTATTTGGTGTAAGTGTTAAGTCAGTGTCTAGTGCATTAAAACAAGCCATTGGACTAAGTCTTGGCGAGTCCAAGCACCATGGCGACCAGCTGTGAAACCAGTGATATGGAAGTGGTGGAAGAGGTGCGGGACTACAGTCCGCTTGAAATCTGGGAAATAGCTTCAAATCAATTTGAAGCGTATATAAAGAAACAAAATTTCAAACCAGATTCCAAATTTTCCACAGTTGCAAATAAAATTCAAGGCACTTTCTGGATCATTTCAAGTTATTTACAAACATACCCAGAGTTCGAGCGGTCTGACACAGCCTTGGATATGACGCGGAATTACTCTGATGCATTAAGTCAACTAAAAGGAAAATCTAATGACAAAACTCAATAGCTAGAAAAAGATTCTAAACGCTGTAAAGAAGATGGATATGGACGTTCAACACTTTTGTTTCCAAACATATGGTGAAGAACGCACAGAAGTCATCAGTGTAGTGAAACATGAAAAAACGCAAATGAAAAAACCAATACGAAACACCAGAAAAGAAAACTGCCCGGAGGAAACAATCAAATCCCCAGAAAAAAGGGTACCAACCGTGTCATATTCACAGGAAGTGTCAGTTTCAAACCCTTATTCCATATTGGCTAATATGAATGAAACTGACAAACGTCCCGAATCTGAAGGCTGGAACCATCAAAAGAGGCTAGGGCTCCTACTGCCTACAACAAATTCGCAGCCCACTGGTGTGCTACCACCTTAAAAAAGAACCAAGACCGCCCCCAATTACAGTTAGTGGCCAAGCTGATGCCTTCAAAATGAATAAAGAACTCACTTTTAAAACTTAGTGGAGATTCTCAAAGTAGTTAGCAGCGACCTGAAGGTCTGCGCGATACTACGCCACCTAAGTGGCAGATCATAAGTTACTCAAAGAATATTTTTCTGCTGTAGGTAAAACAGCACTACACCTACATAATGAAGCAAGATCTGCCATTGAGGGTGGTATTAAAACGACTTCCAGCCAGTACATCAAAAGATGATATATTCGAAGAGCTTCAATCTCTTAAATACCCTATCAAGACAGTAAAACAAATATCAAAGAAAGAAAACGAAAAACTGGTACCACTTCCTATCTTTATATTGGAACTCGACAATAATGATTCCGGTCGAGAAATATTCAACCTCACAAAACTCAACTATATGATTGTAGCAGTGGAGCCTTATAGACCCCGATCAGGGCTGAAGCAGTGCTTCAACTGTCAACGTTTTAATCATACATTTGCAGGTGTAGCCTGACGCCCAAGTGCGTAGTTTGCGCAGAACCCCATAATCACAGTAAATGCCCTGTCAAGCAAGAAGCTTTGACCGACAAATCAAAACTAAAATGTGCAAATTGTGGAGCGTCAGGTCACCCTGCCTCATACAGAGAATGTCCATCATACGTTGCAGCAAAAGCTGCCTTTCTGAAACGTACAGAAAATAATTCAAATTCAAAACAGCAAAAACATTCAACGCAGAACTTTTTCTTCAAAACCAATCAATCCAAATATTTCCTTCAGCCAAGCAACTGGCCAGCCAAATTTTCAATCACAAAGCACTGCTAAAAGCCCGAATAGACAAGCCTCTCAACTCCCTCTATCAAGTCAGGGACGCGAACTTCTCAATAACTTAGAGCCATTATTAGCTCAATTACAATCTCCAATGGAGAAGTTTGCGTTCATGACAAATCTAGTAAATATGTGTTTCGGTGAATATGTGTAGGTTCCATACCGGAAGCTTTCTCAATGTTGCGGCTTTTAATGCCAATGGTGTATACTTAAACAGATTCGAGAGCTTATTACTTTTATACAAGAGAGAGATATTGACATTCTTCTTCTGAATGAAACTTTTTTGAAATTTTTGAAACCAGGTAACAAATTCAAAATTCCGAATTATTGTATATATAGAAATGACCGATTGAATGGTCCCCTTGGAGGTACAGCAATTTGTATTAAACAAACCATTGGCCACAGAGTGGCCCCTACACCCAGGCTTCAATGTATTGAAGCAACAGCCATCTTCTTGCCAATTTCAGACCGCGAATCAATTTATATAGTTTCTATTTACAAATCACCTACCAGACTCCTAACGAGGTACGACCTAAACGCTCTCACTTCCGTCTCCCCTAACTACTTGTTAGCGGGAGACTTCAATAGTAAACATCTTCTTTGGAATTGTCGTACCCAAAATGGATCTGGTGTGATACTCCAAAATTTTTGTCAACATCATAACATAGAAATTTCCGCTCCAAGGGAACATACATACTTTAGAAACACACATGTTGGCTTTCGATATACTGGATATAGTTCTCTCGAAGAATGTACCTATCTCTCCACACGTCACCACAATTACAGACGTACTTAACTCAGATCACAGTCCTATACTCTTTAAAATCAGTCCCACATTTTTGTTGTCCTCTCCCCCAAACATGTATTATGATCACACTGATTGGCAGAGTTATACACACATGCTTAACCAATGGGTTAAGCCGACACTTTCTGTCCAATCAACAGAACAAATAGAACACGCTGTCCTTAGTTTACAGGCTAGTATACAAACGGCCATTACACTATCTACAACACAAACAAACAAAAATGCACATACAAAACCATACGATCCTACACTCCAAAATTATTTAACTGAGAAGAAACGATATCTCAGATTATACTGTACTTTTGGCGCACCCCAACACAAACAACTTTACAATCGCTATGCTCATTTGGTGCGAAACCGATTAGAAGAAATGCGAAATGCTGAATGGGATTCTTCCCTTCAGCGTTTCACAGATGCTAAAACTCCTCCGTGGGAGATATTAAAAAGAATTAGAAGGAGTCGAGCTCCGCCTCCTCCATCAGCTATATTTTATGACGGAGATTGGGCTTACCTCCCACGGGAGAAAGCCCAAGCTCTCTCTAAACACCTAGAATCAAGGTTTCGCCCACATGAGCTCACCACACCGGCTCACGAAGCTGAAGTATACCATACAGTAGGTACTTTTCTTGAGAGACCTATCCCTCTCACCCTTCCTGATATACGGCTTTCAGAATTGAAAGCCGTAATCCATAATCTACCTTCCAAACGTGCCCCCGGTCATGACCGGATACCATATTTGGCGGTAAAATATTTACCGCTAAAAGCCCTTCTCCTATTCCTTCAAATAGCTAAACTTTGTCTCAAGTACCAGTACTTCCCTGAAGTCTGGAAAAAAGCCAAAGTTGTAGCTATACCAAAGCCTGGTAAAGATCCAACCAACCCGGACAACTTAAGGCCAATCAGTCTTCTACCTGTGCTGGGGAAAGTTATGGAGAAACTCATTTTGGCAAGACTAAAAAGAGAGGTGGTACAGAGAAACCTTATTCCTACTCACCAATTTGGCTTTAGAAAAACACATAGTACTCCGCTCCAACTTGTTCGACTGGTTGACCAAGTTGTTACGGGATTTACCAACAAGAAAAGTACTTTGGCAGTGTTCCTCGATATTGAGAAGGCATTCGATACGACTTGGATAAATGGACTATTATACAAATTAATAAAATTTCAAATTTCGGCTGATTTAATTAAAATTATAGCTAAATACCTAACTAACCGACACTTTTATGTGTCGGTTAGTGGGTATAATTCTGACTGCAAGCCACTCTTGGCGGGAGTTCCTCAAGGTGCAGTCCTCTCTCCGATTCTGTACACTCTCTATGTGTCAGACATCCCTAATTTTAACCGTATTAACCTAGCATCTTTTGCTGATGATACTTGTTTGTATCTTCAGGCTCCATTCCGTCTATTACCTCGACGCGTCCCAATAATCCAGTCCGCCTTAAATTCCTACCATTCCTGGTTTGGTCTATGGAATATTAAGCTCAATGTTAACAAAACAAAAGCTGTTTTGTTTTCAAAGACTAGTAGACCAAACCAAATCCAACTCACCTTGGGAACTCATCATTTCCGACCAGAGCCTTCAGTCAAGTATCTCGGAATCCATCTGGATTCCAAGCTTACGTTCAAAATTCATATTCGGCATCTTATTCATAAATCAAATGCTGCAATTGCCTTACTTTATCCATTTTTCAAGTCACCTACACTATCCTCTCGGATCAAGCTGATTCTTTACACAGCTGTGATCCGAAGCATGTTGCTGTATGGCTGTGAAGCCTGGAGCATCCTCGCTGGATGTCACAAAAAGAAAGTTCAAATAATTCAGAATAAATGTTTCAAAATTATTTTTTCGGCACCAATGTACACGAGGATCGCAGAGCTTCACAACCAAGCACAGATGCCGTATATTGCGACTACGATTGAAGAACGTGTGGACAAAATGTTCCTACTAATCCAAAATCATACAAATCCAATTGTTCGCAATATAGGGCATCTAATACAGCGACGTGCAATTCACCGGAACATATTTGCTAGACTTTGATGGTCCAGCTAATGAAATGAGTGCTGTATGACAGCTAAAGTAGTGTGGCTCATTCCGCTCGGTCGGCTTTCGGACTCTCTGCTTGTCCGGCCGAGTGGTTTACGATGCCCTGCTTTAGTAGGATTACACCTCATTTCATCCCCTTCCCTTTATAAATTTTTTTATAAACTGAACACAAACGCCGCTAGATATAGAGGGTTAAGTGGTTAAACTCCATGGTATTTGCTGCCAGGGAGCCGCAACTGGTTCTAGTGCAGCGCACTGGGCGATGCTAGACATTGCCAAAAAAAAAAAAAAAAAAAACACATTTATCAGATGTGAAACAGATGGAGTACGGCAATTACGTTCGACCACAATATCTACTATTCACTTCAGTGCTCAACAGCAGGTAAATTGATAAGATTGTGAATATGTAAGTACGTAGTTGTGAGAGTAAGACTATACCAAGTACACAGAGCAATCGGCATCACTAACTTGCCGTCCGTCTTGGCATTGCCTGAGCACTCGTTATAACTTGTAAACAATCTAAAGTTCGTTTGTTCCTAACTTCACATCTCGGTACTATTCTCCGAATCTGCTTATATGCAATATAGTTTTTTTAAAACAACATTTTATTTCTTTAATTAAATAGATATGCATTTTCATAAAGTAAACGCCAAATTAATTGATTAAAATTTTATTTGAATATTTTCAGGCAAAATATTAAACTTCTATTCAAAGCAGAAACTATGGTATTGAGCGATCTTTCAGTGAGGTTTATTATCGCGCGAGAATATCAGTCTCTGCTTTTGATGTAAATAATTCGTTGAGATTACTTCCACAGTTTAAATGTTTTCAAAATTTCAGCAAGAAATGAGCCATGGATCGAAACAGATGGTAATCTGAAGGCTCAATATCAGAGCTATTAGCTGGGTGTGGTAGCAGATCAATATCTCCCAATTCCAGAAACATTCTCATCCTTGTTCATGCAGTATGGGACCCTGACGAGTTTAAAACCACGATCCTCAAAATTTCACGAACAGGTTACAGTTTTGAGAATAAAGCTCCGCAACAACTACACGTACATTTGAAACAAACTCCCAGTTCATCACACCTGCAAAGATCCACCAGACACTCATCATTACATTAAACACTGTCAATTTTTTGAAACAACCAATTATTTTGATATGCATGTCATACAATTTTAAATTATGAAAAAAGTCAACATTGAAGCTAGAATATTTTATTATACTTGGAAAGACAGAACGTAATATACCAAATGAAATATAACATGAATGCAATGTTTATTTTCAATTACATAACAGGTAGGCCTACTTGATGAAATAATATTAAAACACACCGGCAGGTACAACTCTGTTCTTGTAAAATTCATTTTGTAATAACATTATACATGCTGTGTGCTTACTAAACAAACATGAATGTATTTACGTAATATATTGTATAGAACATCCTACCTAAAGCATGCGTACTACTTCCATCTTTATTTATACTGGCAGATTTAAAAACTCTTCCATCAGGTCACCGCAACTATACAGCACACAAATAAACAGTCATCCAGTTTCCATTACAAAGAAAACGACAAATATCCAAATCTGAGAATTGAAAATCTAGGTCTCATTCTACGTAGCTAGGAACTCTGAACACGTGATCACAAATCGTAATGCAAAATATATTATATTTTCACAGAATTAAATGCATCGTGAAATGTGACAAATATGACAAAAAATATCACAGCGATTTTGAATTCAATTGATCCAGTACATTTCTAATTAAGTAAGTAACTAAAGAATAAACTCACTGACACTATCGAAACCATTGGTTCATGGCCGCGTAATAATCAGCTCTTCACACATCCCCATCTTGAGTTTTAATTCATCAGCTGTTTAGTTCCTTCACATAATGGTTAATATTTTTCCACCTCATTTTTGGTCAACCTACAGGGAACTTTCCTCTCGTTTTCCAATAAAGAGTCCACATGTCTCTCTCATTCCCAATCGTGCCACATATATAGCACATGGCAAGTATATCAGACTTCACAGTTCTTATTACATCTGATTTCTCATAAAAATTATTTAACTGTCTGTTCATTTCTCTTTGGTTCAAACATTGTCCTGAGAACTTTATTCTCTAAAATTCGTAATATTTTATCGTCTCTTAAAGTAAGAATTAATGTTTTGCATCCATGTAATATAACTGCAAAAGTAACAATTTCATACATTTTCAATGTAACGTTCCTTTAAAGAAGTTAGAATGACTTCAGTCCTTGTAATCCGCAACAGTATGCATTGCCAGAATTAAATCTATGTTTAATTTATTTCTGAACTTCATTCCTGTTTGTATTTATTGTTTTAGGTATTTGTATTCAGCCACTTTTACAAAATGTCTATCATTTGTCATTAACAGTTAATGCATTTATATAATGCATTAGTATGTGTGATCATATATTTAATTATCATAGGATAAAAGTTAAAAATTAAAATGTACCTGTTGGCAGATGCCATCGTCTTCACCTTTGTTAAAATGGTGTATATAAAAATTAACTTGAGGCATTTCGGAAGTTAACTTCCATCATCAGCAGGTTGAGCTTCTGCTACTCGTCGTTGTTTACGAAGATGTATACTCCAAGTGTTTGTAGCAGCGACCGACTTGTTTTTGACGATTTCGTATAATGGGTTCTTTGGTTGGGGTGCATTCTCATTAATATATTTACTTGTATTTATGTTTAAGTTATTTCCAACCCCAATCTATTAGTGTTAATCTACAGAATGTGAATGTTGGGCCTTAGTATCTCCTCGCTATCGCCTAATAATACTACATGGTCACTTATACCAACACTTATTAATATCATTGAGTTGTGCAAGTTTTTTGTCGTCTAAAGGTTCGATGGAATCATGTTGTACAGAATTGATTTGAAGAGGAGAATATGCATGTTCTTGATATAATCCATTCTGAATTTCAAAAACGGCTGGAATATGTTTATATGTACCCTAATATTTGTGCCATTATAGACACAAACGAATAACAAACTTTTTTAGGAATTCCGAAATCCAGCAGGATACTATACAACTTCTCCATCTTAACAGAATCATAGGCTTTTTGAAGTCTACATTTATAGTTCACCAATTCGTTTCTAAAATAGGTCTTGTGAAAAAAATTGATCTATTGTAGACATATTTCTTCTAAATCCACATTGATAATCAGCTATTACGTCGTGATTATAGTGAATAAAAATGTTCTAATAATATTTGGTTTATCAATTGAATAGTCGCTCAGAACAAGGATGTAACCCTCTTTTCTTCCAAAACTAATTTTCACATTGAGTAAAGACCCACGTGCTATTAACAATTATTTTCCATGTAAAACTCAACTTGAGAAAAGTCTTGTTTGGGTGGACATTCATTTGTGTTCAGCAAAACGTATACATCAGATAATTGTACTAAATAGGTATTTTAAATTCTGAGATATGAAAAATAATTTTAAATATTTATTCTGAAATGTACGCATCACATCAGCCTCATACTTTGTTTTATTCGTATCTTTGTTTTATTGGCCTCGCCCTGTTACCCGACATGATGTAATGAAAATCTTCAGCAGTAGGATCCAACTCGGGTACTACTTAATAGTATATTATGATCTGGCATTGGAAAATGGTTTAAAAACCGAGCGATAGCGAGTTTCGTAACTTCCGAGATTTTGTAAAACCCTTCACTAACAATGGACTGATCATATGGATGGAATGAGTAAGGAGAGATATCCACTGTTAGCAAGAAATTATCAAGCAAGAGGAAGACGTGATGTTGGAAGACCTAGAAGACGTTGGGCTGATGCATTATGAAGTCGGAACGGGCAATTGCCTAATTCCTGTAGTGATGATGATGATGACTTCACTAAAGTGCATTGTACAATATTCTTTGCGCGATGGTTTTTTCAAAACAATAAATAATAGTAAAATAATAAGATCTTTGTTGAAAATATTTGCGTTCATTATAAACAATTGACTTACGTTAACAGTGCGGCCAATGTTTATTAGTTGAAACAAGAGGAGTCCGTGAGACCAATTTAGTGATAAAATGGCGGCAAGTACGTATTTATTGTTTTATATTGTTTCAAATAAAGTTCAGTTCATTTAAAATGCAATGATTTGTTTCGTATAATGTATATTAACACTACCTTTTGGATATTTGTTATATACATTGTACGCAGTATACACAGAGAGCAGTGGTTTTAGTTCCCACACGCGTGTTTGTAATATGTAATATTACAGTATAGTTATTTTATTACAGTATGATTATTTAGGTTGGCAACCCCGAAATGTAGGAAGTTGAACTTTCAACTATGGTGGCCATTGCTGTAAGTACGACAAAACGCACTATCGCGCAAAAAGAAATATTTTGTCAACTGAAATATAGCTATAGGCTACAGTTGATAAAACAACATGTGGGATGAGCTGTACATTGCCATACATTCAATCTCTTAGTAAATTACCTCATAGTGTTACTTCGTGTTAATCATTGATTAATTAATTTATTTTCTTAAGCCAGTCACATTTGAATGCACCTCCACAATATTTGTATATTTGATCTATTGTACGGATGATGATTTGTCATACACTGAACTAAACGTCCTGAGAGGAAAGAGTTCACGGGTTCAATTCTTAATTCTGTAATTCTTTTATTTTATGAAATATTATATGTTCAATAATTTGTTTTTAACATGCAATATAGTCTACTAAGTCCATTTATTAATTTATTTATGTTTAAAATTTATAAATAGCTAAGCTTCATTATCATAAGTAATGCCACGAGTGATTTCCTAATTATCGATAAATTCACGACTCACGAAGTGAGGAGTGAATTTATCTAGAGAATTTGGAAATCAAGAGTGGCATTTGTTAGGACTATTTAACGAATAAAATTAAGCTGTTTACTCACAAATCATTATTTAACTATAGTTATTTTAAAATATTTATATATTAATGTAAACGGCGATGTTTGAAAACAAATGAGAAACGATAGGTACGCTTCTACTGCTTCTTTTGTTTATCACTGCAACCAGATCATACTATTTATTGCCAAAGGAACGCAATATTGTAAGGAGGAGCTTTCTTTAATATGGTAATTATAACACTGATAAATATTTGGTGAAACACGACTCTGATTGGTTGTAAACAGAAATCATTGAAACGTGATTGGTCATTGACTCCCATTTGGGGCATGAGTTAAATAGTCATAAGTAATGCCACGAGTGATTTCCAAATTATCGATAAATTCACGACTCACGAAGTGAGGAGTGAATTTATCTAGAGAATTTGGAAATCAAGAGTGGCATTTGTTAGGACTATTTAACGAATAAAATTAAGCTGTTTACTCACAAATCATTATTTAAATATAGTTATTTTAAAATATTTATATATTTAATGTAAACGGCGATGTTTGAAAACAAATGAGAAACGATTGGTACGCTTCATTTGCTTCTTTTGTTCGTCACTGCAACCAGATCATACTATTTATTGCCAAAGGAACGCAATATTGTAAGAATGCACTCTAGTGGAGAAAAAATGAAACACATCAAACTGTATATTAATTCATTTCTGATGTCCTATGATGTAAATATGACAATTATATTTTTCTGGGAAAAATACATTTAAGAAAGTGCAAACAGTGGTTTCTCTTTTTGGTGGTATAATCAATTGCTACAAATGTTTTTATATTAACTCCCGCATGCGCTATGTGTTGACATTCATGCACTATATATACAATCTGGTAGCCGTATTTCTTAGAGAGTCAGTCACTGCAAAATAATGCTATGACCTACTCAGAATGTTAAAAAGGAGATGCTTTCTCTATTATGATAGACTTTAGTTGGTGAATTCTAGGCGAAATACGACTGCGATTGGTTGTAAATCAAAAATCATTGTAACGTGATTGGTCATTGACTCCCACTTGGGGCATGAGTTAAATAGTCAACTTAACATAATGGAACGATATTCTATTTATCAATGAATTTTACGAGTATATTACAAAATCCTTCTCATCAAACTAAGTTATATTCTGGCGAATAACTAGGAATATCAATTTGTAGAGATTGTAGAACTGCTTCAATTAATATTTGATTTTATCTTAAAAGTGGATGTTATTCATATTTAATATGATTATCTTAATTAAAATAAATATTTTATATGAATAACATGTATTTTATATTAGTGTTAAAGTTATCTCTATGGGAAATCGGGTAACAACCTCTTGGCTTGTAATAAACTATGGATGAAGCACGAATGGGATATATAATAGATGCATGGAGAACTTTTTGTAGAAAATCCAGAGGAAACGAATCCAGTAGATAGGCAAAAAAAAAGGTGGAAAAATAACTTTAACCATAAATTTGCGGAAGTAAATTATACAGAAAATGATTGCATACCAACGCAAGATAGGTTTGTTTGTAGAGCTTGGCAATGAACTTCCTATTTTGATGGTGCAATAATTGAGTTATTACAGAATATTCTTTGAATATTTAATATTTGTAACTAGCGTACCCGGTAGACGTTGTCCTGCCCGAGCGTTCAATTCTCATGTCATGGGCGGACGATAAAAATATGTTATTTTACCATAAAATTCAGCAATTAGGACATAAATAGATATTATTAAATAAGTTTGCAAGAAAACCTCTTACAGCCTTCTGTTGTGGCTCAAGGAGTGTGAATGATGACGTCACATAGTTATGTCGGAACATAACGATATAGCAGATGACTACGCATCTGACATAAAAAAATCCTATAATCCGATCGCCGCGCCACCTACCAAGTCCAATTTTGAATCTAACCCATCCAGGGACCCACTCATACACACGGAAAAAAAATCATCCAAATCGGTCAAGTCGATATACAGGAGTTTTTAATTTCGGATTTCAAGTAAACCTCCACTTCTAAATTGTACCCTCATTTGCAGATAAGTTAAGAACCGTCATATAACAATTATATTAGAGTGGAAAAAAAATTGATGAGAGTGAGTCAAAACAGTTTTTTTTCAACTAGATTTTATTTCTAACCCACTGTACACCGGTCCCTTCTGACCGAAATTCCATGAGAAAAATTTCTTTCCCCGTAGAGACTCGAACCAGCGTAAGTCCTATAGTTCTGCGCCAAGACTTCTTGCCATAACCACTCGGCTACGGCGCGAGACTCTTGGTATTAATGAAAGACAAAAATGGTTATTGTGAGTTATCCATAAGAGATAAGGGACTCCTGGTATCAATGAAAGACAAAAATGGTTTTTGTGAGTTATCCGTAACGTCGCGGACGTTTTTGTAGAGCTTTTTGAGATATTCAATTCCGTGTACATTACTTTTGTGTATTTCTTATGGTTTAGGCAGCGTAAGCCATTTAAGCGTCCAGAGAGCTACTTTTTTTCACGTTTTCCTCTACAAAGGGCGATTGTTAAGGGTGTAGGAGTTGAGCATCACAACTCTCGGATAGCCTATGTTCATCCCGGGAATATCCTGAACATTTTGCAAAAAACCCCATCACAATCGGATCAACGGTATGGCCGCGCTTAAAGTACGAACAAACAAACAAACATACAAACAAACAAACATTAATTTTTATATATAAGATATAATAATACAGCATACCGTTATGGTACAATGGTTATGTATTGACTCAGATGCAACGGTTCCGGATTAGATCACCGGTCTGGACAAGTTTCCTGAGTCCCACCTTTCATTGCAGCCTCTAATTAAGAGACTAATGATTATGCTACCTTTGCACGGTCAGTATACCGGGGTTATTTACTTACATCATAGGGCAGGTAATACTTCAAATTCTACAATGAAGCGATGTTTTTGATAAACAGGCGAATAAACATTTGCCTAATTCCTTAAAATAATTCACCAAATAAAACATGAATTAATAAAACATATACTAATTTAATCATTATTACTATTACTGCTATTATAATTAAAACATTACAATAAATTTTAACATACTTAAATTAATAACCAGTTTTAAATTCATAGCATTTAAAAATGTTATCACTTATAAAGCAGAATGGATTCAGAAAGGGTAGATCTAGTACAGATGGATTCATCACTCTAAAACTACTATTGGAAAAACACAAGGAATTCAATATAGAAACTCATATCGCCTTTGTTGACTTCATAAAGGTTCTTGACAAAGTGGACAGAAATATATTATTACAAATTTTAGCTGATGATAACGTTCCACAACAAGATATTACTAATATCTTCAACATATATAAAGATAATGAAATCTCTGTTAAACAAGGTGGCAAACTATCTTCTTGAAAAAAGATCAACACTGGAGTAATACAGGGATGTAGACTTTCACCGGTGCTTTTCATTATATATATATATGAATAGAATAATAAACGAATGGAGGAAAACACAACGGGGATATATACCCATCAAAAGGAACCTCAAACTCGATGCTATACTTTTTGCAGAGGATTTAGCGCTTCTGGCACTTTCCGAAAATTATTTGCAACGATCAATTTATAATTTACAAAAAATAGGTGCCAAATTGAATATGGAAATATCAATTAACAACACTAAAAGCGTGGCATTTCATGGGAAGGACCCCATACAAAGTAAAATCTGTCTTCAGAATAAAATTTTAGAGAGATCTAATCAATTTAAATATCCTGGATATTATCTCTCTGTCTGGGATGAAAAGGATATCCCTGAAAAAATTACTAGTTAAAATAAAAGTTTGGGAATTATTAATCAAGTTATGAAACCATCCATTGTACAAAAAAAACACCAGATTACGTTTATATAACACTTTGGCTAGACCAGTGCTGACCTATGGTAGTGAAACATGGACATTAAAAAGACATCATGAAAGCAGAATAACGGCCTGTGAAATGAGATTCATGCGCAGAACAGCGGGTTACACCAGATGGGATCGGAAAATCAACACAGATATCTTAAAAGAATTGAAGACTACGCCAATTTTGGAATATATTAAACGGTACCAACTAAATTGGAAACACCATCTTGAAAGAATGAGTTCAAATCGCTTCCCCAAAGCTGTTTATAATTATATACCGAGAGGACGAAGATCACTGGGCCGTCCTATGAAACGCTGGAGGGAAACTTTTCTACAGGATCGTAATAGGCCTTGGCCTAATACTTGGAAGGAAGAAGAAGAAGAAGATCACTTATAAAATATATAAACAAGGCTAAACCTATCTATATTAAACGTAGGCCTAGATTTTTTTAGTTTTTTTTCCCTGACTTGTAAGACAAATGTCTTGAAACTTTAAGGGATATCAGTCCACAAACACCTATTCGCAATCATCGTCCATATCATTTTCGTTTGGTTTTATGTGAATCCATCCATAGTAAGTCTGCCCGAAGGCAAGTCCTTCACTGCAATCATAGCATTTTCAAGCTATGCATGCAGCTTTACTAGGGAATTGTAGGTGTGGTAGCTTCCCGTTGCTTTCCACAGCGGTGAAGGATGATGATGACGATGATAATGAGGAGGATGATGATGATGGCCATATGATTTCGGGGACCGTTTGGGCCTTAAAGTTCTCCTGACATTTGTCTTACAGGTGAGGAAAAACCCCGATAAAAACCTCACCCAGAAAAACTGCCCCGACCGGGGATCGAACCCGGGCCCGTTGAGTGACAAGGCAGCACGCTACCTCGGGACCACAGCTGTGGACTTTATGTGAATATATGACTGAATTTCTTGTCTTGTCCTAAATGTTAAGTGCTGTTTAGGTGGTGATCCTTGGATCCAGCTGATCACTCATCATCTAGGAAGGCCCTTCATCTCCTTATGTGATCAAAAAAAGCTATGTGTATTATCAAGAATTTGAAATCCTCTCCGACAAGTCGTGTTCCTGTATAGTCCGAGTGCCGTGGGACATGTATAAACACGTAAAGGTGGAGAGGATTAAGCTACCTACGCCTATAATTCCCTAGTAAAGCAGCAAAGAGTAGCATGAACATTCTATGATTGCAGTGAAAGACCTGCACTCGGGCAGAATTACTATGGATGGATATATGAAGAAATATTAATACAGCATGAGGTAGATGATGTTTTTTCTATTACTATTTTAACGATCAGAGTATTACTTTCGTCTCATTTTTAATAACTTTAATTGCATATTTAATATTGGGTATTTTTTATTTCATTTCCACATTCCGAAGTGGTTTAAACTATTAAGGAATGAAAACAAATTGAAAATTATACAATACTTCCTGCATACCTTTTTCTTAGAGCTTATCACGAAATATTAGCATTCCAAATATTTTTATTTCAGAATTATTTTTATTGGGGATTGTCATCGAAGCTCATTTCCTTAATCCTATTCAATAAACAACTACAGCGAAAAAATAATTAACTAACAGCCAACTAACTTTAAGTGTAAAAATTGTTGTGTAAATAGAAATGTTTTACGTGGAACGAGAAATACATATATGTATTATTTTGAATAAACTCAATTTGATGAAAGTAAACAGTGTGGTACCTATCCCAGGGCTATAGGCCTTTAGGGACTTGGCCAGTGAGTGAGTGCATATTGTTTTGTGGAATGAAAATACGTCATTACCCCTTGTTCAGATAATGGAAAGCACTTAAACTACAAGCTGATGCATAAATATCTTACCTATGCCGTAAAAAAAATCTACTATGCCATCACTTGGTCATAAAGACGTATAATTGCTATTTACTTTAATTAAAATTTGGTGGGATATCTCAGGTTGACAATTTTAATCTTCTTCTTCTTCCTTCCAAGTATTAGGCCAAGGCCTGTTACGATCCTATAGAAAATTTTCCCTCTAGCGTTTCATAGGACAGCCCAGTGATCTTCGTCCTCTTGGTATATAATTATAAACAGCTTTGGAGATCCGATTTGAACTCATTATTTCAAGATGATGTTTCCAATTTAGTTGGTACTGTTTAATATATTCCAAAATTGGCGTAGTCTTCAATTCTTTTAAGATATCGTTGTTCCTTTTCCGATCCCATCTGGTGTAACCCGCTGTTCTGCGCATTAATCTCATTTCACAAGCCGTTATTCTGCTTTCATGTTGTCTTTTTAGTGTCCATGCTTCACTACCATAGGTCAACACTGGTCTAGCCAAAGTTTTATAATACTAATAATAATAATAATAAATAATAATAATAATAATAATAATAATAATAATAATAATAATAGTGTAACATAATTATTATTAAGAATGTTAGCATGTGGCACGAATTGGGAATTGGAAAATTCTTGTAGGAAAATCAGAGGGGAATAGTCAAGTAGGTAAGCAAAGCATGAGGTGGGAGAATTATAGTAACCATGATATGAGGAAGGAGAATGTTTGGGAAACATTAGCTCGGGATAGGAATGTATGGAGGGCTGTAGTCGCTCTCAAAATTGAGCGTAGGCAATGTTCAATGCCACAAACATAATCAGAAATTGTTACCCTTATATTAAAAATGTATCCTATTGGATACATTGATTTCATTCATTTAATATTCTTTGAGATCAATAGTAAAACAAACGAGTAAAAATTGCTTAAATGTGAAATTACGCAATAATGTGTAATACTAACACAGTTCAACATGAATTTATTTTTCTTGCGGTCCGGAACATTTACATAACTAGCACAAGAAAATATTGTTTTAACAATTTAAGGGTTAAAAAACTTCAGATAAAAGTGAACTCATATCCCCCTGACATAAATGTAATGTAAAGTTATACAATTATATTAAATACTTTATATAATATAGAAAATATTAAGAAATGAAAATTTTGCGGATTAGAACGGCTCGCAATTGAACGTGCAACACAATTCGATTGTAATTAATTAGAACAATATGCATGTTCAATATTCGTTGGCACATTATTTGCTCACACACAATCTCCTGGGCTTTAATAATACAAACGTCCGGGTTACCGAGGGCAGAGTTTTGTGTCATCGCTCCTGCTGAATCCTCTTCAAGAATGCTATATTACTCATCTTGAGGTTCCGTACTTTTTTTTCCGCAAGAAAAAAAAATCGAATGTATTAAATATTAAGACTGGGGTAAGGTCTCCAGCCTTTTCGTTCTTTAAAAAGTAACCAAATCTTTAATTCTCAGGTTGCTGAAAATAATAGTCGACCCTAAACAGAGTTTCATTGCGACTCTTAACATTATTTTTCAGATGTCTGTATAGACTATCAACATTTTTCCAATACGGTTTCATTGCTTTATTAACATCAATGAAGACAGCACGTTCTTAGGATGAAAAACATCGTTAACAAAAAAAAATATATATATATTAAAATTTGGAAGCCCACACAGTAGATG
Source organism: Diploptera punctata (assembly GCA_030220185.1). Lineage (NCBI taxonomy): Eukaryota > Metazoa > Arthropoda > Insecta > Blattodea > Blaberidae > Diploptera > Diploptera punctata. The sequence continues at coordinate 1,230,782 of JASPKZ010010239.1, read as the reverse complement.
GTCTGAACAAATGTAACAATTCTAGCTTTCATGAAACCGGAACGAGCCAACAGGCTTAATCCCTGGATGATGATATATTAAATTATCACCCTGTTGGAAAAAGAGTTAGGTCGACGTCATCGCCGTTGGAGAGTTCCAGTTTAGTTCACAGAACAGAATGAACCAACACCTGTGTTTTTGGCATAAGAAGAAGAAAAAGGTTTAATTGAAATGTAGATTGCCGACACACGAACAGAGCACGCAGCCCTTAACAACATTTTTGACAGTGGATTATAGATTATACTGTTGCAGGGCTGCATTAAGCCGCTGCCATATGTATAGAAGTTAGTAATTAATATCGGTAAACATTACCAAATTCAATAATTCAGGAAGAGGTTTCATGTTATTTTCATTAAAACCGAAAAAATGTTGTATTTGATACTTTTTACTTGTCGAAGGTACTCATTTTCCTATGGTAACCAAATCTTCCGAATATCCTACGAGCAGATTCACAAGAAATTGATATTTGGATATGGTATATGAGTTTTGGATATTTGTTTAGATTTTTCTCACTTGTAAAACAACTTGTTGGACTCCATCGGTAATACACTGTTAGTTGCTTTTTTTCTTTCTTCTCGCTATTCTATCATGTACTGTCCCCTAATACTTGAATTGATTTTATTTCTATCGTAGAAATATTTTTCCTATAATCGGTCAAATTTCTTAACCTTTTTCTTTAAAAATTAACGTAGAAATTAAATTTCGTTCTTCAATGGTTGTCTTCTTTCTGTTAGTCATATTGCACGTGACATAAGATATTAATCGTGCGATATGAAGTTCACTTCGAATCCTTACAACTAATCCTAGAGATAAGAAATGAAAACGAACATTGAGACGTAAACTGAATCAGCTCTCCATGTCCTTAATAAGAGTAACGGTAGAAATACTGAATATTTTTTAAAACTGTAATAACAATGTAATTGAAATTGACAGTTAATGCAATATATATTATTATTTTATTAAAATAATTATATCCCGAATTCATTATTGTCAGTATTTTAACGTAGTAATCTCAAGTGTACGTTCAACTGTGAGAGCGACTACACATCCGCGCGACTATGAACTTCCTAGTTCAATTGTTCTAGTGAATTAGTATTTGTATGAACCTCGAAAGAATAGACAATAAAGTGTGCATAAGTAATCTTCTAATTGCTGACGATGTAATCTACAGAAAAATGAAGACGACTTACAGAAATCTATGCATGCATTAAATGAAATATGTAAATTATATGATCAAAAGATTTCTGTAAGGAAAACGAAGACCATGGCTTTTAGAGGAAGAGATCCAGTGAGATCAAAAATTATTTTAGAAAATCAAAGTATAGAACAGGTGTCTAGTTTCAAATATTTGGGCTGTGATGTTGGCTACAATGTGGAAAGAGATATTGACTCCAAAATAAATAAATTTCAGACGGTGTGTGGAACAATACAGAGAACATTCAAGAATAAAATTAGAAAAGAAACAAAGATAAAAATGTATAATATTATGGCGGTTCCCACAACATTGTATGGATGTGAAGCTTGGGCTCCAATGAAAAAACAGAAGGATAGAATACAGACGGCAGAGATGCGGTTCCTAAAACAAGTTAAAAGATGTACAAGACTTGATAGAATAAGAAATGAGGATATAAGAGAAGAATTGAAACTACAGCCTTTATTGGATAAGGTCACGAATTACAGACAGAAATGGATTGATCATATGGATGGAATGAGTAAGGAGAGATACCCATTGTTAGCAAGAAATTATCAAGCAAGAGGAAGATGTAATGTTGGAAGACCTAGAAGACGTTGGACCGATGCATTATGAAGTCGGAACGGGCAACTGCCTATTCCGAGGAGTGATGATGATGATGATGATGATGAACCTCGAAACCATATGTACGGATGAAGTTAAGTAACAGCACGAACACTGGATTTACGGCCTATTGTTATTATCATCATTATTATTATATTATTATATTATTATTATTATTATTATTATTATTATTATTATTATTATTATTATTATTATTATTATTATTGATAGTATGACAACATGTAACTAAACTAGATTATTGAAATGTGGTACTAACGAAGAACAACAAGAATATTAAGAAGGGAGAAAATAAGCAACGAAATAATTAGAAAAAAAATTAAAGTTAAAAAAAATTAGATTTGAAATTAAAGGAAGAGTATAGTCTGTACAAAATGTATAGATGACACGGAAGAAATATTTAAAGAAGTGGATTTGGTAGAAAATAAAATCAAAGCAGCCGAGATGAAATTTTTAAGAAGAGTAAAAGGCTGCAGTAGAATGGCCCAGATAAGAAACGAGGATATCCGTGAAGAACTGCAGATCTACTCCATAAAAGAAAAGATATTTAACAACAAGATACAGTGGATAGAACATGTAGAAAGAATGGAAGAAAGTAGATTACCAAATAAAATCTTCCATTATTTTCCAAGAGGAAAAAGAAATGTCGGACGTCCTCGGAAGAGATAGTCTTAGATCTATTAGTGAAGACGGAACAGGTAACTCTTGCCTAAACCAGGAAGTGAAGAAGAAGAAGAGTGGATTTGGATGGGTACTATAATATAATTTCATTATTATTATTATTATTATTATTATTATTATTATTATTATTAAGAATCGTAAATAAATTCTTATTGAAAGATTTATTATTATTATTATTATTATTATTATTATTATTACTATTATAATTCATATCAATAGCAGACTTCTACTACTACTACTACCAATAATAATAATAATAATAATAATAATAATAATAATAATAATAATAATTGTAATGGGAGAGAATTTAATGAAATATTTTATTTTTTAAATAAATTAATTTAATATAGGTCTACTGTTCATTTACTAGAAAAAATAAGTATCTTTAATGAGACATAAAATGATAGTATAACGTACATAGGCCTGTTAAGTTATTTTTAAAAAAATTATAATTTTGTAAGCGTGCTGCTAAAGTTACCAAAATTGTCTTAGGAATGAAATCGTGGCTCACTCGGAATTACAACCAGACATCGCCAATTGAAAAACCCAAAGAGGAAAGGCCTCAACCCCAGAAAAAGTAAAATTTACAGGAGAATGTTTTGTTTCTCTCTTCTCCTTCTTCTCATTGAATTGGGTCGGTTTTCTATGTGTGATTAAACCAAATTGTAGTTAGAATTGTGCTATTTCTGACGAGGAGTATATGTGCGACCATCTCTACAATAAAACAAAAACGGAAAAATGTGAACTGGATCTTTTCATATTTCATTTATATCCTCTGGCGCTCTACCTTTGACATTTTGAAGATGATACCTTAGAGTGGATATTCAAATTTTCACTTGAATTTTATTTAATCATAGACCTTCAACACTGGCCCTAATATCTGAACGAATCGTCCATATCGCTCGCAAATGCTCGAGAAATCTCTCAAAATAAGGACAATTTTGAAACAATAGTCAACGACAGTTGAATTACAACGAAAGAAACATGTCTTACACATTGATTTCTCTTTAAAACTCGATATTCGTAAGTATGAACTTATTAAAATTAGATATATATATATACATATTGTAATTTTTAATTTCATAGTTAGTTGTTGCCTATACAGACATATGACATTCTTTTTCCACTTGCAGCACTCTTCCCGCTCCATTGAACTCTACCCATAAGAGTAAATAAATGTCGCATCCTTATAATCGTCAATATACCTGTACGACTTATTTATGGTGTTGAAGAGAGAGGGCAACACTTGAGCGGGCCTAGTTAGAAGAATGGGGATTCTTCTGCGTGCCTTTGAATGGACTTGCCAGAGTGGAACCACTATAGGTTTGATATTTCATATTTCTGTTACGAAGCTATTGAGACGCCAGAATGTTTGCTACTACTCCAGTAACTTGTTTTACAAAATTACATACGTATACGAGATCTCTTGAAATTGAAACACAACTGTGAGACATAACTTTTAACTTTCTCTCTAGAAGTATCTACATTCGCAAATATTTTTCTCTTCTTTAAACGAAAGTGTTCTCTTGAACTCTGTAGAATTACCCATACCTGATGCAATAACTGTTTCACGTTATCAGGTATGCATTAATTAGAAATGTGATAAATGACTAAAAAGACAAGACACTTCAATTAAAGTTAAACTGATATCTGTAACTAACTCACACACACACACACACACACACACTCATTCATTCGCTTATGTAATTCGGAATTTCCTGGCCGCGCAAATATAAGCTTTCAGTGCATATCCATCCTGAACTGGTATTTTCGAATATTTCCCTGTTTAATTCATTCCCCTCAAATCATGTTTAATACTATACTCCCACCACATTACTGGCCTACCTACTGGACGCTTCCCTATGTTTTTTCTACAAGAAGTTTCCATATTTTTCTTCCATTATCCATTATTGCTATATGTTATGCCCTTAATAGTTTAAGATACTTAACTGGTTTCCCATAAATATCATGCTTTTTTTTTCTCCATTTACTGTCATGTTTTAATAGGTATACGCTGACACATTAGGAACATTGAGGTTAGGCCAAACAGGGGGATAGATTGCAATTCGGGTCATAATCTGGTCAGTGTGGAAATCACGGTTATCGCTTATGAGAGGTACAAATGATAAAGATGGTTCCGAAAAAATAAATAAATGATTAACTCTTTATTGGCGAAATATTAATTTCTCGTGCCAATTATGTCAATGTGTCGGACCGCAGTGAAAACAAAATAATTTTATAGCTGTAATTTATTACCGTACTGTATATTGTGCATTTCTACACAGAGGCACTATTTAAGGAATTTATATTCATTATTTTTTCAGGTTTATTACAAACATTAAATATATTAAATGTATCTTACAGGATACTGTGGCAAGAATGTCACATCAAATTGGAATAGATTGAATTATTGCTGAAATTTTGTGATGAAATTGCAGAAACGAAAGAGAAAGTGATATAAATAGAGAATGGAAGACGGTAGGATACACTACTAAATAATCAGCATCAGAAAGCTTAAGATATTTAAACAAGAGGCAAATTCGGAATTGATTATTTAATGAGGAATGTGCTAATATTGAAATGATAATAAAGGGAACAAAATGAATTTGGTTACAGAAGAAAACATACTAATAGTAAATTTATACAATGTAATAAATTAAGAAAGTCTAACATCTTAGAAGAGGGAATATAAGAGAAAAATGTAGTGATCTTGAAATGAACGCAAAAAAAATTATTATTTCAGGGAATTACAATATAAAAGAAAGGGTTTCTGGCTAGAACAAATATAACAAGGAAGGGGAACGAGGATATGATTGTAGATTGTAGATTTCAATAATATAAATTAAATAGATGGAAAAAATACTTTAATAAGCTATTAAATTTGTATACAACTCCAGGAATTATAGAGGATGTTATCCGTAAGAATTTTAATCAACAGATAGGATCAAATATTAAAAATGATATTTAATAAAAAGAGTATCTCGTTATTGATTAATTAATATAATAGGTCAGATAAGTTAATGTTTAATAAAATGGTTATTTCTTCTTATTCTGTATTATAGTAGCCTAGTGATAGTGTTCTATTGGAAACAGAGTGTAATGTGAGAGGTTGCTTGAGAATGGAATGGATTTAGCAAAAAGCAAACCAACATCCAATCACATTACCATATAGCGGGAATAAATTCCAATTCACTTAGCGCACAAAATAAAACCGTGTTTTGTTTACACGCAACAGTTTTTTACTGACTAAATAATAATCATGTGGTTCTAATATTATTATCAGCATTCTTTTATAGAGAGGTTATTTTACATTTCATATACTAAATTAAATTTTTAGATATATGATTATAATTTCGATTATATCCCCCACCAGGCATGAGATGGAATTAAAATTATTATGCTAATTTATTTTCGGATTTAGGCACTTCCTGTAACAAAATTATTATTTTTAATTCTTAAATTCATTTTATTTTTATTTTTTCTGCATCGCAATCAATACTTTTCAATTATAGGACAGCTACGAAAAACATATTTAACTTACAACGTTTTATAAGAATACTAGCTAATACACGGCGTGCGTTGTTACGCCTAAATACGTAAATGAAAATTAATGAGATTTTATGTTTAGTTGAATAACTAAAAGGAAAAATAATTATAAACTAATATTCTTTAGATACCCCGTGCTGATTATCCGGCGTTGCCCAGGAATCTACTTATCCCGATCTTCTTGGCATAAATGAGCTAAAAGACAAAATTCGTTATTATGAGATATCCGTAAAAGAATACCCGCCATGGACTGCTATGCTTGCACAGGAATCTACGTACTTGCCTCGATCTTCTTGGCATCAGTGAAAGACGAAAATGGTTATTGTGAATTATCCGTAAGAGATAAACATATACTGTCACGAACTTTTTTGTAGAGCTTTTTTAAATATTCAATTCAGTGTACTTTATTTTGTGAACTTGTTATGGTTTAGGCAACGTAAGCCATTTAAGTGTCCAAAGAGCTACTTTTTTCATGTTTTCCATTACAAAGGGCGATTTTTAAGGATGTAGGAGTTGCGTACCACAACTTTCGTATAGCCTATGTTCATCACGGGAATCTCGTGAACATTTAGCAAAAAACCTCATTACAATCGGATAAACGGTATGACCGCGCTTAAAGTACGAGCAAACAAACCAACCAACAAACTAACAAACCAACTAATTAACTAACCAACAAACAAACAGTCATTTTTATATATTAGATAACCATTCATTTAGTCAGACAAAGAAATCGAATTTTAGATACAAGGGGGATCTATAGACACATATTCAAAGTTATGTTTTGAAAACTGAACCGATGATTTAGAGTAGTATATTAGGAAATAATTATATGTAGGTATGTGCCCGACTTTAAATATAAATTACATCACTGAGAAAGATATACAGCCTATAAATAATCAATCAATTATGTACGCATATGAATCCAAAGTTTTCATACAATTGTTGGAGTTTTTACAATTATTAATATCAAAAAGTGTAATAAAATACACAATGGGTTTCTTTAGGGCCTGTACCAAAACACTCATATCGATGAATTAGTTTTTTTAAGATGTGTCTATAGAGTTTGTTTACAGGAATATCCTGCACATGTTTCCAGAAGAAAGATCAGCAGTACTGAGCAGATAAGTGTGTATATTACCGGTTCGAATATGTTCAACGCATAAAGCCTATAAGTATAAAGCCAGAGCGAATTCCTTTATTTGTACGAGCAGTAGCCATTACTCATTCGCTAATGTTACTTTGGTTCCATATTCTTGTAGGGAGGGTTATACAACTATCCACAAATTTTCAAAGGTTACTGACAAATATTGTACGAATGTTATCTTCTAATTAATCAATGATTTGGAGTTGACAAAGCTTATTTCAAAGTAAATTGATGAAAATTCAGATATCAAATACATTTGTCGTCTACAGACATTACTAAACTAGTTGAAGAAATAAAACTAATTTAATAGTGGAATGCAGGCTTTCACGGCCGGTAATCATGGTTATAAAAGATTCCGGGCTATGTGGCCGTGGTCTATAACTGGCGTTTCTTCCAGACGTTTCTCCCTCAACTGCGGAGGGCATCTTCAGTGGCGAGCGCTTACAGCTGTTGTTTCCCTGTCGTAGACTCGACTGCTCATTCGCAGTCGAGTCTACGACAGGGAAACAACAGCTGTAAGCGCTCGCCACTGAAGATGCCCTCCGCAGTTGAGGGAGAAACGTCTGGAAGAAACGCCAGTTATAGACCACGGCCACATAGCCCGGAATCTTTTATAACCATAAAACTAATTTGTTACTTATTATGTGAATTTTTTAACAGATTTACACTAACAGGTTATTGACGATATTCAAATGCCAAGAAATCTAAATCTCCAATTCTACTGATAACTAAGGCTGTAAGAAGAATATGACGATGTAATGGATTCTAGGAACATTAGTGTCTAAGATTTAGTGTCGAGTGGACTATTAAAATAATCTTCTCAACTTATTTCCGACACAGGAATGAGTCGATGGATGAGATGCGATAAACTCCCTTACATTGAAGGCGAATGACCACGCTAGACACACTATCACAGGAGCAGTACAAGTTAAACTATATGAATGGGATAAGCTTGGAAAAATGGTGGGATGAAATGAGGAAAGGGGAAAAACATCGACAAAAACCAGATGAGGCTTCGTTTCGTCCGCCACGAAACTTACATTGAGTGTCTAAGACTCGATCTTATGATTTCAGCGGTGAGAGCGAGCCGCTTGCGCCGAAGAGACGAATGGGGTGGACTATTATTTAATACCCCTATTCATATCCAACCAGAAAGATACTTTCTATTTGCCTACGCCAGTTTACGATCAATTCCCAATACATTATGTATATATATTTATATATATATATATATATACATACACATACATATACATATACGAGTATATACATACATATACATATATATATATACATATACATATACATACATATAAATATACATGCATACATATATATACATGTATATATACACACATACATACACATGTATATATACACACACACACACACATATATATATATGCTGGCCCGGCGAACGTCGTATCGCCTTAAAATATTTTTACGTTAATTTTTCCGATGTTTTAATAGTTATCTGCTATTCGGGGCGGAAACAAATCCAACAAATCGAAGATCATAAAGATCGGTCCAGCCGTTCTTGAGTTATAAATAACTAATCCGACGTTGTTTATATATATATATATATATATATATAGAAGTCCTGGCCACGAGTTTCTGTGGCTAAGGTATACGTTAAATTATGTTGTAGTAAACTAAGTGAGAAATCTAAATCAGAAAGTTTTTATTTTACACAATTTTTTAGTTCTGGTACGTTAAATACTACCGGTATAAATATGGGTGGTGGTTTATGTGGAAGTGGTTTTGTTGATTGAGATGAATTTATGTTGTCTGCTTTCTCAGTATCATCCATAAGTGTATCATAAGGATTATATACATTTATTAATGGAATATTTTGAGGAGGCTTGCTGATTTCATTGTACTCTCGTTTTTTTTTTCCTACGAACTTGTTGGCTGTTTGGATTCTCATCATCATCAAGAAGACTCTGTATAGTAATATCATCTTGTGATATATTATAGCCATCTTGTTATTCATTTAATTGAGGCATGGGGATTGTTTCTGTAATATTAGGCATATTATTATAACTAACAGACGTACTTACAATTCTGTTATTCCGTTCCTTGGGACCTTCATATGTCTTTAAATTGACATTCGTCTTAAATCTAAATTTATGTCACATAGGCCTATACCAAATTGCGGAAATTCACTTGATATCTTATCATTCATGGTCTCTAGAACTGATTCGCCATATCGTTCAATGTACCTTCTCGGCCCAGTTAAATTTAAATTAAGTTGCCGTCTTTCAGCCAGATTACGTAAAACTAATACTTACACACGAAATTAATACTATTATCAATATATTGAAAGTAAAATAAACACAAAGATACTTAAATTATTAAATAATCAATATTTGTAATTCAATTGAAATTCGCGGTTGCAACAAAAAGCACAGCCACCTGGTTAAATAATAAACCAATTACCTTACACGGCCATCTGTTAGAATCATATGGAACTCACAGATAATTATAACTCTTTGTTAAATAATAAACAAATAATTTGCAATAAAAATAATGCGATTATAAATTTAGTTATAAACTTCCCTAAGTCTCAAGTGTGCAATATTTTATTAAAATCGGTTCAGCAGTTTAGGATTCCATCGCGGACAAAGAACGTGACACGTAATTTTTATATATTAAGATATATATACGTGTATATATACACACATATATATATATATACATATATATATATATATCGTTACTAGACGATACAAAATGCATAATAGATAACACATTATCAAAGTGTGTAATAAAATACAGAGATCATGCGTTTCGTTAGGGCCTATACCAAAAAAACTCGTATTATATCTATGAATTAGTTTTAAAGATGTGTCAATAGAGTTTGTTTACAGGAATATCCTACACATGTTTCCACCAGAAGAAAGATCAGCAGTACTGAGCAGATAAGTTTGTATATTACCGGATCGAACATGTTCAACGTTGATATAATCAAACATTCTTAAGATTTCCTTTTCTTCAACGTCAATTCTTCCTTTTCCTTTTCTCTAATGTAAAAATTTTACCTGTTCTTCAACAACACGTTTTTTATACTTATGTAATTTTGGACAATCTAACTACTTTTTTCTTATTGGAATTTTATCCGTTGCTATCTTCACGATTTCACCCTTTTACCCTACGATTTGCATGATCATTCCATTCTTCCTGCTACGGTTTAGGGGGATATCTGGTCTATTTTCAAATTCTGCCTACCTTGTATTTTTTTTATTTCTGATTTTATCTTCGTTCTTTTATTTCACGTTACTTTCAAAACTGTGTGTTTCTAAAAATCTCTTTTAAAGTTAAAATTGGTTCAGAGGATATAAAATAATATGAATGAAAGAAAATAAAACTACATTAAATGATAGTATAATAACATATATACACAGCAATAGATACATGTAACCTACAAGTATACACAAAATATCCAGACCCGATATGCTTTGAGATAGGCTATAAAGCGTCTCAAAATATAAATTACAAAAGAAAATAGACTAACTAACTAACTCTTTGTTAGGAGTTACCAGATCAAGTTAACTTTTAGTTACCTTGTTTGTAACTAGATGTCGTGAATGACTGCGGTCAACACACCGACTCAATGAGACATCTAACAGGTAACTAAAGTGTTACTACGACGTTGAGGTCGGTAAATTTTGCTTCGTGGTCTTTTTATTCACACTTAAGGATCTTTTACAAGCCTGAAAATTTTCAGACTCGGAACCCACGGCTTGAGGTCCCTCCAGGGGGACTTGCTCCTGGAATGTTTCCGTCCTCAAAAAATCCATCAACCCCAGCCGGGTTTGATCTCGCGACCCTCGGGACCAGATGCAATGAGCATAACCACTATTCCATGATCGAGAGAAATTTTAACTTTAGCTGTACCTCTACATCGACGATCTCACTATTCCTCATCGTTCCTTGTTTCAGCCACCCGACTATGCAATGTAGGACATAAGCTCTCCATACATCCCTATCCTGAACTAATGTTTTTCAATCATTCTCTGTATAATCTACTTCCCTCAAATCATAGTTAATGTTAATCTCCCATCTTATTCTTGGTCTACCAACTGGGCGTTTCCCCTCTGGTTTTCCTACAAGAAGCTTCCATGCACGTCTTTAATTCCCCCTTCGTGCCACATGTCCTGCTCATCGTAGTCTACGAGACTTAACTGTTCTTATTAAAGCTGGCTTCCTATAAAGACTATGTAGTTCATTGTTATGGAAGTCTTCTCCATTCACCTGTCTGTTCATCTCTCTTTGGTCCAAAAATTTTCCTCCGATCCGATTGAGGGTCTTTCCACTTTTCAGCGGTTGCCCTTTTACCAGCCGGCTGCTGGCCCTTCACATCCACATGTGTCAATCACAGAGGTAGATGATCAACAGCCAGTGTAGGGGTGACATGTGGTTAGCATTTCGAGTCCCCCAGCCGTTATAGCTGGTTTCTAAGAACTTTATTTTCAAATACTTGTAATCTCCTTTCCTCCCTTAAAGTAAGGATCTATGTTTCCCTTCCGTATTATAACTGATAGAATAATAGTGTTATATAGTCCAGTTTAATGTTTTTTACAGGAGTTGGGACGTCAAGCGTCTCTGTAATGCATAATAGCACGCATTTGCAGAATTGAGTCTATGTTTAATTTGTTTGAGCATCTCATTCCTATTTGTGATTATTGATCTTAGGTATTTGAATTCAGCCACTTTCTCAAAATTTCCCTCATTTGTCATTTGGTATCCATTTCCATTATATAATGTAATGCATTTCTACGTGTGATCATATATTTAGTTTTATTGATATTTACTTCCAGTCCCAAATTTTTGTGTTACTCAATACTGTGTGCGTGTTGGCCTTTAGTATCTCCTCGCTATCGCCCAATAATACTACACCATCAGCATAAACTAACAGCTTATTAATACCATTGAGTTATAGGCCTTCTTCATCCTCTAAAGATTTGATGCTCTGGTACAAAATTAACCCATTCTGGATTTCAAAAGTATCTGATGTGCCATTCAGACACATTTGTATAACTAACTTTTTAGGAATTCCGAACTCCAGCAGGATACTATATAACTTGTACCTCTTAATTGAATCGTATGCCTTTTTGAAGTCTACGTATAGTTGATGTACAGTACCATTATATTCCCATTACCTTTCTAAAATCTGTATTATATTAAAAATCTGATCTGTTGTAGATCTGTTTCTTCTAAATCCACATTGATGAACTCCTAGAATGTCAACAATATAAGGAATAATTCTAATATTTGTTAGAATTTTGTATAAAGTTGAAAGTAATGAGATGCCCCTAGTTGTTACAATCAGTTTTATCTCCTTTCTTATAAATTTGTACGATAATTGATTATTTCCATTCATCCTGAAGAGCTTCTTTTTTCCCAAATCATATTAAGCAACCGGCGTATCTTGTCCATCAATTTTCTCCCCCTGATGTTATCTGACACACAATATAAATATACTGCAACATGTAGGGACTATAAATCAAAGATGGCGTAAGGTATTGATCTGCCACATAATACAATTAAATAAAAAACAAAATTAAATATCGTAGGTTTATTTTGTGTGAAATACAGTTGTATGATATATGTGAAATTCGCAGGATCTTATTTATTTAGTAAATAAAGAACCAAGTTATATTATTAACTTCCACAGGTATAAATTGAATCTTTAATTAACATTATTAGATAAGAAAAAACTACACTACTGATATAAACAACACTAAATAAGATAGTTTTAGTTTATTTTAACAAATCGCGATTCAGCGAAAATATAAATACATAGCCTTACGGCATATAAAAGTAGGTAAATTATGGAGCATTCAACAATAGTAAAAATATAAAATATATATGAAATGATATTTCAAGTTGGAATATTTCCAATTAGGCGATTAATTTTAAAGAGCAAACGTTCAGAATATAATTTGAGGCATGCTGAATGTTTTGTTACTATTAACCCATTAATACATGGCAGACCATTTCCATTTTCAAGTTAGGGAAGTTATGTACTTGCATATCCTGAATGTTCAAGGTGGAAATGGCCTTATGGCATTACGCTATGAGAGGTAAAATTTGGTACATAATACTAACAATGGAGCATAATAAGTGGAGATGCTATGAAATTGAAATTATATGAGCAACTAATTTTATCATAAGTAATGCCACGAGTAATCTCCAAACTATCGATAAATTCACGACTCACGAAGTTAGGAGTGAATTTTATCTAGAGAATTTGGAAATCAAGAGTGGCATTTGTTAGGACTATTTATCAAATAAAATTAAGTTGTTTACTCACCAATCATTATTACATGTAGTTATTTTAATCTATTTATATATTTGAAAATAAATGAGAAACATTATGTTTGGTTTGTTCATCACTGCAACCAGATCATATTTATTGCCGAATAGAATTGCAATATTGTAAGAATGCACCCTAGTGGAGAAAAAAAATGAAATATCATTACAGGTTATTAATTAATTTCTGACGTCCTATGATGTAAATATGTCAATTATATTTTTCTGCAACGTTAATTCCTATGACATAATACGTTTAAGAAGGTGCAAACAGTGTTTTTTGTGGTATAATCAATTGCTACGAATGTTTTTCTATTATATCTCGCAAACAGAATCTGGTTACATTCGTGCACTATATATATATAATCTGGAAGCCACTTGATAAAATGAAAGCGATAAAATCGAAGTGAAAAACGACTGTGATTGGTTGTAAATCAAAATTCATTGAAATGTGATTGGTCATTGACTGCCATTTGGGGCATGAGTTAAATAGTCCACAAAATACATATTCAAAGTAGATTATACATAAGACAGATCACAATTATACCGATATTTTATAAATTAGTTATTTATACTTTAAGCAGACTGGGCGGGCAGACTGTCCTGAGCACGCGACCTGAAATATATATTGAGCTTTCCCACTATGTTATGGATGAATTGAATGAAGTATAATCTACGGTGTTTTGTGAGTTTTACGCCTTCTTCTGGGTCCGGCACTCAACGTTCTTCTCCCATGACACATATCGTCATTTTTTTATCGGACCCGTGGTCACGAGAAAGAACCACAAATGTCCAGTTGGCCCCTTCTATCATTTTTATTGCTCAGACTCGTAGTCATGAGCGAACACCCTAATGGGACCTTGATATATCCCCCAATTACAAATTTTAACACCTGTGGGTACCAACCAACTATTTCTCCTAACATGAAATGATGTGAAAATTGATATGAAATGAAGAAATGAGGAATGAAATGACATGAAGTCAAGAGAAGAGTGAATGGAGAGCGAAGATGGGATGAAATTCGGGAAATGAGGTTTATAAAATATATTAATATTTATGAGAAAAATTAATAAGTGATGTCAACATGATTTATAAGTACTTTTATCTTTTTGGAGAACACCGAAAAAACCCGAAGAATCCCAGTAAGGTCCACCACATATACCCCTCAGAATTGGAACCTAGGATCACAGTCAGAGGCAGCCGCGCGATATACCGAGACGGCACATTATAAATTAAGTAGCATTCAATTAGACTCTAACAACATACATTAAAACAGAGAACAGGCTATTTAGCCCATACGTCACTATGATGGAAACAGCAGCAATTTGGAGCCAGAATAGGCTAGTAATAATTAGTAGGACTTTATTAGACAAAAAGTAAGATATTTACAATATTATTTACAAATATGGGTCGCACGGGCAGTAAGCCGTACGTGCTGTTGACAGTCCGTTACAATAAAGTAATAATTGGTACTAGTGTAAAGAAAAATAAACAAAAACAGCAATAACATTACAATTACATAAAGAAAACACAATAATATTACAATTAATTAATAACACTATAGCAATAACATTACAATTACATAAAGAAAACACAATAATAATATTACAATTAAATAATAACACAATAGCATTATACACTAAAAACATTAACCTTACAATTACATAAAGAAAACACAATAATATTACAATTAGATAATAACACAATAGCATTATACACTAAAAAACATTACATTACAATTACATAAAGAAAACACATTAATATTACAATTAAATAATAACACAACAGCATTATACACTAATTAGTTTATATATAATTGTTAATAATTAATGGTATTGCATTTTGATAACATATATTTATTCATGAATGAGTGTTGTCCTTATTTTTCGCGTTTTGTCCAGAAATTTACCGAGGTTTATCCAATTTTCTGGATTTACCAATAACTCGTAGCATGCCAATCTTTCCCGATTTGAATTTAGAAATCTTTCCGGTAATAACTGACGTCTCCAATATTCTAAATCATTACATTTTCCTAATATATGTATCTCATCTTCAAATTTCCTGCACATTGGACATATTCGCATATCGTGATCGTCGCTAATTTTTAGAAATTTCCATGCCCCTAGCCTAAACCAAGCAAGCCCTGATCTCTCCTTAAATCCTAGGTTGAGTATATACGATTCTTTTCCCCAGACGTGTTTTAGGTCTCTTTGTAACACACGTGAGCGTTTTCCTGTACATTCGGCGAAGGTATCTTGTTGATTTACATCTAAGTACCTCCTCCTTATTTTTCTCCACACGTTCTTGCGATTTTCAGTCCCTTTTTCCCATATCCAGCCCATCCCAATCTTTTGGAGTTCTCTCCTAACCTCGTCTGCCCAAAATTTATCATCTATGTTTTTAATTTGGTGGTCGTAGCAAATTGCTCTAAGCATTGTTTGTTCACCTTGGATTACTCGCAACCAGTATTTGAGTACACGAATTTTACAGTTAATGTCGTCCTGGAATGACCCGAATTCATATAAAATTCCACAGTTAGAAACGGCCTTACTAAGTCCTGTAATATACTTTAGAAAATGCGTATATACCTTATTTAGTATTTCCGTTCTTTGGAAACCCCAAATCTCACTACTGTAGTGCATGACTGGCCTGATCATAGCTCCATACATTTTTTCTAATGTGCTGACTGGAATATCAGGCACTCGACCCAGAATACCGAGTACACTGTTAAGTTGTCCCCTCCCTTTAAATAATGCTATATCAATGTGTTTTTTCCACTTTCCGTTCATTTTCAACGTCGTACCAAGATATTCGAAATGTTTCACGTTTTGAAGAACTTGATCTCTGTATTTCCATTCCTCTGTTCTACCATAAACCGTCCCATTTTTAAATGTCATTGTTTTTGTCTTACTAGCATTTACAGTCAATCCCCAATTCCTACAGTATATTTCCAGTAGGTCAAGACCTCTTTGCAATCCCTTGATTGTCTTGGAACAGATAATTAAATCATCTGCATACAACAGGACTGGGATTCTAACATTTCCTATCTCCGGAGCCTCAATTTCTCCTTCTAGCATTACGTCTACAATATCATCAACGAATAGATTAAATAGCATTGGTGATAAAATGCAACCTTGTCTCACTCCCCGATTGCTTCACTGCTCTCTGTAATGTGCCCTTGTTCTACTTTTATACAAAATTTAACATATTTATAAATTGACATTAAAGCATGTATCATTTTACGAGACAATCCTTTCCGATTTAATTTTTCCCAAAGTGCGCTTCGGTCCACAGTATCAAATGCCATCTTAAAATCAATGAATGCACAAAATAATTTACCCCCCTTCATTTTCAGATTGTCATCAATTAATGTTCTCAGAACAAATAGGTTGTCCACCGTGGAGTACCCTTCTCTAAAACCTGCCTGATATTTTGAGAGCCTATTGTTCTCTTTAGCCCATTGTCTGATTCGTTCGTAAAGTACTTTACAATATATTTTTTCCGAACACTGACAAGAGACAAATTCCCCTATAACTTTCTGGTATCTGTGCCCCACCTTTCCCTTTGTATAGCGGTTGGATGACACCTGTCGCCCAGGCTTCCGGATAATCTCCTCCATTAAAAAGTTTGTTGAACGCAGTTTTCAAAACGTCTAATAATTTAGTGGATGATATCATATTTTTCAAGAATTCCCCTGGTATTCCATCAATTCCAGGTGCTTTACCATTCTTTAAACATTTAATGGAAGAAACCACTTCATTTTTCGAAATATCCTGATCCAGTAATTGAATATGAATTGGGTCAGGGATCTCAACTATATTTCCTTGATTATATCTTAACCTCTCATTTCCCACCACCCTATCAAAGTAACTTCTCCATTCCCCGGGCGTTATTCTTGTCCGATTTATGGACTTTACTTTGAGTTCCCTTATCGCTTTCCATATGTCCGCAATTTTCCCACTTTCAGTCGCGACTCTCATTTCTTCGGATTTCTTATTTTGCCATGCTAGTTTTGTTTCTGCCAATAAGTCTTTATATTCCTTTCTCTCTGCGCATAATTTTTTCTGCTTTCATCTGTGCTTTCTTTTCTAAACTTTAAAAGACTACTTTCGACAAATTTCTTCTTCTTTCTACATGCATTATTGTACCACCCTTTGTCCTTCTGGTTCATTGCGTATTTAACCTTGAATTTTTCCCCTGCTTTTTGAAAACATTCTGTCAAAGTTTTAATAATTTCCTCCCCGCTAAGATCATTTAATTGCAGATCCTGTATTAGCGTTTCCAAACTCCTGTTAAATTCTTCTCTCAGATCCTCGATCCACCTGAAACGGATAATTGGCCGCAATATTGTTGCCACCACATCAATTACATTACATACCTTTCATATTTAAAATAAGTTTGTTTGGGAAGTGGTGTGATTCGATTCTGGAAACTATACAGAAATTACTTAGGACTGGAATCATGTCTTGTGTGCATATTGAATAATCGATTACGCTACTTCCATTTTTATTAATAAATGTCAGTTCTCCATTTTTATCTTCCCTATATTTCCCATTCAGAATTTCAAGTTCAAATGCATCGCAAAAAGCTAACAATTGGTTTCCTTCTGAATTAAAAATCTTGTCTTTGCTTCTCCTACCCTCACCTCGTGTTTCATTATCATCCGATTTTATAGTGATATTTTCCTCCCCAATCCTACAGTTAAAGTCCCCTAAAATTATTATTCCCGCTTCCGGAAACCTATCTTTTATTTCTGCCAACGAGTCAGACAATTCAACGAAAAAATTTGGATTGGCATACCTGGAATTTAGTGGTTGGCGATAAATAGACAACAGACAGATTTCTGCTCTTTCTGTATGGTAATATATACAAATTGCCTCTTTTAAAGTAATATTTACCTTTTTAATATATGGGTCTAAGTTAGCTTTATATAAAATGGCAACACCGCCTGGATATCTACCTCTCTTTCCTCTCTTTTGATTACCCTTAAAATAACCTTTCATATTACATAGATTTATGCATTCATTAGCTTTTAACCATGTTTCTCCTAGAGCTAATATATCAAAAGTCTCAATAAACTCTACACATCTGTCCATTGAAAGTTTTTGTTTTAACCCTTCGATATTCCATGAACCGACTGTCAACAAACCCTATTGTGTTCCCTTGTCATTAGTCTTACCTGAATTTTTCGAACTTCCCCCTCTCAATAGTTCCTTTTCTGCGGGTAGATTCTGAAGTCTTAGTGATTTTCTTGTTGGAGTTCTTGTGTCCGCCGGTCGTTCACCTCTTAGAAGTGGGGTATGATTTTGCGTTCGGCCGTTTTTTGCTGTATGTTTATTGGATTTCTGGGAGTTATTAAGGTAGTGGCCCCTCTCTCTTTCTCTCGTGTAGAATTTTCTCCCTCCTCTGCTGTAAGGAGACCACCTGCTGTTGAAGCGTCCCCTGTATGTTTTGGGGACTCGCTGTCAATGACCTCTTCAAATTCATTTTCAGAGTTGTCCATATTTTGTAGTTTTTCCCTGCTCCAGATTCGTCCATTTATAATCAATTTATTAAATTGTATGATTGCATGGCAGCCCTGCCTCCTCGCCTCGAGCATGTGTCGCTTAAGAAAGTCTCTTTCGCGGCGCACCTTCTCACTAAAGTCTTCGGCAATATTGATACCGGTCCCTTTAAGATATTTACTGTCTCTAAGGATCCAACATTTTATTTTGTAGTGTGATAATTTGCATACAATAGGTCTCTTTCCACTATTCCCACGACCTACTCTGTGCGCTCTTTCAATATCACTGTCCACCAAATCAATGCCGATTTGCGCCACTACTCTTTTAACTATATGTTCAGTTTCCTCCCAGCTTTCCCTGTCTTCTTCATGCACACCATATATCACAATATTATTACGGCGACTCTGGTTTTCGAGATAGTCTAATTTAGATTCCAGCCATTTCAATCTGTCCTCCATCCGATGCATGTTCGTCTCAATATCACGAATTTTTTCACCCACGTTGCACTTTTCAAACCCCTCTTTCACTTCAGTTGACAATGTTTCAATCAGCTTTCTAACTTCTTCCATAATGCTTTGTCCCCTGCACACTTCAATCACTCTAACAAAAACACGTCCGCTCTTCTCGACGGCTAGCAAACAATAGGCTAGTAAATAAGCCTAAACCGTTACGAAGAAGAAGACATCACTATTTAAAAATATAGATCTAAATTATATGCAACATAAAACATACTAGATTAACTTAAAAAATGGTAAACCAATGAAAATATTATTTACATTATTATTGCTGAGGAGGTTTAAGTTATATTTTTGGTTGTGACTATATATCTTTCGGCCTTATTATGCTCAGGTTCCAATGTAGTTGGAAATTGGTGTTTTAGATAAACAACATTGATGATTTAAGCCCTTTATTGTTCTGTGTCTAGGGCTTATCTAAGCGTATTTACTTGAAGTTCTACCCGCTTATGGATTAACATAATGTAGTAGATATGTTACGGACAATGAAGTAAATACGGAAGATATCGTGAAAGGCCGATCATTAAGAACATTTGGCTGTTCATTATTTTTCAACTCTGCCAAGTAACATATCTATTAACTTCATTGTATGGGGCAAGGTGATAATAAATTAGAATTTCACGTGAAGTATACCAGAATTTCCTAAGCTATTTGGTCATTTACATAAATGCCAGACCATCGACGTTATTGCCTTCACGTATAGAGGAGTAGTGTCCGCAAAATTACGTATTTCCGTACTTTACTTAATTGTCTATAACAGATATGGTATATAAAGTTAATCGATCTCTGGTTGTTTAAGAATAAAAATGTGCTGATTCGTAGCCTATTAATTACAGATTTTATTTTTATGCTTAACCCAATAAAACATTTAATGGAAAGGAATGGAAAAAATAGTTACTATTTTTGGGTATTTTTATTTTTGAATGAGTCATACGAAAACCATATTGCTTGTTGTTTATCACAATGCATGTATATGAGGTACTGTTGTGAATTTGATGATGTGTCAAGTCTTATAGTAAATATCTAATATGTATATGTTTATGCGGGGTGGAATACAATATTTGAGGGTGAGTGTCATGGCATGATGGTTCAGAAGCCACGCAAAGACTCGGCATAATAGTCCCGCTTATGAGTAAAGGAAGTGGGTTATCTGTCAAGAATGTATGCTTCTTTGTAAGTAACTAAATCCATCCGGTTATGGACTATGTTGGCCAGCTGCACGTAGTTATGTTAAAAATCTTCATGTAGCACTGTTCATGTTTATCCGCACTGTTACTGGCAAAATTTGGTGCCACAGCAACAAGCAAATCCATGAAGACATATGAAAGTTCTCCTTACAGTCGAACTCATCAGAGGCACTGGTCATACGTCCGAGACGAGTAAAAACTAGTCATTATTGTTCCAGGATGCGGAATGTATAGTTGAACACATCAACAGCCCAGCACTTTACATGTGTTAGTTTGTCAACTTGGGCCGTAAAAAAAAGAAGAAAAAAAGAAGGAATGACTCATCACTCACATTCATCACTTTTTTTGCGAAAACCCTTCATTTGAGGCAAAATCTAGCTGCTGGACTGATAACTACATTAATTTGGAACATGTCCAAAGACCCATCATAGTTTTAATCGGTTGTTCTGTAATTTTCTCCCGTTAAAGCGAACATTGGTCTCAACATTGAAAACAGTTCTTTTACCCCCAAATGCAAGAAATTCGGGCCACAACTTTCCAAAATCACCAGCTTCAAATTATAATCACATGGAATTAAGTAAAATTACAGTACTATCTAGTTACCAACAACAAAACATGATACTGAAATAATAGTCAGTATGGTTTTCTGACATTACAGAATTACGTGCCGTCATGTTGGACGAAATATGAATAGAGAACACCATATTCTGAAATGAAAGTGTCGTTTCATGGCAATGAAAGAGTACTCCGATCTGGTACAACGACGGTGTCTCTATGGAGAGACACATTTACAAACGAGGATAGCCACAACCTAAGAGAAAAGTCTAAGGATATCCTTTATAGTTACACTAATTGTAAATAACACGAAAAGTTACACTTCATATGTTCAATTGACTTATTTTCTATGAGATTTAGAATTCCATAATTCAAAAAATGTCTGCCTAAACCGGGATCTGAACCCTAGATCTGCAGCTTGACGCGCTGGCACACTACCATTGTGCTACGTAGACAATCCAGAAGAAGGCACAAATTTTCCTCTGTACAAAATAACTGTGTATTAACAGTGAACATTTATTCACATTACAACAGAGTCGCTTCTGCTAAAAAGAAATTACGATGGGATTTGTTCCGAGAATACCGTATAATATTGTATAGCTATATATTTGCTAAAGAATTTTTCCAAGTTTAAAAAACTAGAAAGAGTAGCAGGGAACGGAGTATTCAAAGTAAAGAATCATACGGTAATTAAATTAAAAACATATAAAATAAAATGTATTGCCCGGGGTTGTGAAGAAAAAAAAATACAGGTAATTGGGAGTACAAGTACTGTATGAAAAGGAGACGTGCGGCTGCGAGCGTGGTTCAGTTTATTAGCCGCATGTTAGCGCTGGTGTCGCCACGGGCGTACATGCTCCGCATTAGTCTCTTCAAAGACAAAACTAGCGCGTTTCTTTCCTCCGGTTAAATACCTTTTTTATATCATTTCATTTTCTCCCTCCAGGTCGACTGTCTTGAAAAAAAAAAACTCCACTGTTCATTTTTAAACAATACCTTTCACTTTGTGCGTCCGATTTTTTTAACCCATAGGATGTGTCAGTGAAGCCTGTTTTTCCAATGACCTTACATCTTGCATACACCATACAGTTTTTACAGTTGAACGTTCTAAAGGCTCTATTTGATGTAACAAAATTTTAAAACTGCTAGAAGTAATAACAATGAGCCACGTTTTTACAAACCATCTGACCCAGGAATTAATTTGAGAAACTGAAACACTCCCCAAGCTTGGCCAATTACTTGCATTTGCATTCATAGTTTGTATTACAGGGCTTCAAAACATATATAAGTATGTTTATATTATAAATTGAATAAAAGTAAGAACATTGGAAAAGTTAAGATATTTTGTCAGAGCCCAATATGAGAAAGTAATTGAAAAATAATAGTTGGAAGAATAAGACTGCAATGGACGAATAATGTGTACAATGTCAACGCTCATCAGACAATTTAGTATTAAATATGTAAACGAACGTTTAAAACAGCTAGGAATGGGTGGAAGTGATTAGGGAGGCCAAGGTTAAATTCAATTAACCATAGTGCCAAATAAAAAGGAGAAGAAATCTGTATTTATGTAACGACGCTCTGTAAAAGCTACTATCACTTCCATCACAATTAAAATATTGGGATGAAACGATCAAAATGTTTGTTCAGCGGTCTCCGTTTTCAGGATTGAAGTTTCTTTATGTCCCATAAATTTACATCACGAGAAACACGGCTTTAGTTCCCTTTCAAAGGAACCCATACACCTTAAAAACCCATCGACCCCTACTAGATATGAACCCATGAACCTCGGAACCAGAGGCTGGCATGGTAATAATTAGTCGTCCAGGACCGACTATTTGGACTACTCTTGTTTTTAAGGGTAAAATCGTTGCTTCACATACACAGTTGTCACGGGATCGAATCTCTGTTGGGTTAATTTCCTCGTTGAGGGTTTTCAGTTTTTCTCAACTCTAGCATAAGTGTCAAGAAACTCGAGACTACTCTTCCCTGAAAAATCAGCGAATTATAATATCTTGAATCATTTTCATAAGTAATGCCACGAGTGATTTCCAATTTATCTAGAGAATTTGGAAAACAAGAGTGGCATTTGTTAGGACTATTTAACGAATAAAATTAAGCTGTTTACTCACAAATCATTATTTAACTATAGTTATTTTAAAATATTTATATATTTAATATAAACGGCGATGTTTGAAAACAAATGAGAAACGATAGGTACGCTTCATCTGCTTTTTTGTTTATCACCGCAACCAGATCATACTATTTATTGCCAAAGGAACGCAATATTGTAAGAATGCTCTCTAGTGGAGAAAATATGAAACACATCAAACTGTATATTAATTCATTTCTGATGTCGTATGATGTAAATATGACAATTATATTTTTCTGGATTGTTACCTGGGAAAAATACATTTAAGAAAGTGCAAAGAGTGGTCTCTTTGTTTGGTGGTATAATCAATTGCTACAAATGTTTTATATTAACTCCCGCATGCGGCATGTGTTAACATTCATGCACTATATATACAATCTGGTTGCCGTATTTCTCATGGGCTCAGTCACTGCAAAATAATGGTCAGACCTGTTCAGAATATTAAAAAGGAGGAGCGTTCTTTAATATGGTAATTATAACACTGATAAATATTTCGTGAAACACGACTCTGATTGGTTGTAAAACAGAAATCATTGAAACGTGATTGGTCATTGACTCCCATTTGGGGCATGGGTCATAGAAAATTTAACATACACACACTATGTAGTTATAACTCATGTGTGTCAAATTAGAACCAGTTCATCCAATACTACGAATTAACGCTAAAATCTGTGAAGTGAGGGTTTAAGTTGTCTTTAGCACGAAATAGAACGCCGAATAGAACAAAATAATAGTCTACAGAAAAGTGACGAAATCACCATTGTAGTTGAACGAAAATTAACTTACAAGCAATAAAAATATCTAAACTATCAACTACAATATTTGATAATTTTGCAGTTTTTTAAATAAAATACACTGAAATAACTAATATTGGTTGAGGTGTTATAGTTTGATTATATTTCGATACGTTAAAATTTTGAGTTTGGCCAAATTGATGATTTTTTTTTCGCATTTCCTCAACCATGAAGGCAAGTAATAGGTTTGAATTTGTATTACCATGAAGAATTATATAGGTAATTAATTAACATTTCAAAATAAATTTAATAAAACAATCAATAAACTTATATTAAATACGCCTATACATCAAAACGTACACCGCTGTGGTCTCGAGATAGCGTGCTGCCTTGTCACGCAGCGGGCCCGGATTCTATTCCCGGTCGGGAGAGGCTCCTGAGTGAGGTTTTCTTCGGGGTTTTTCCTCACCTGTAAGACAAATGTAAGGAAGCGTAGGGACCGACGGTCCCCAAAAATCATCCGGCAATCATAATCATGCTTCACCGGTGTGGAAAGCAACTGGAAGCTACCACACCTATAATTCTCTAGTAAAACTGCAAAGCATAGCATGAAAATATTATGATTGCAGTGAAAGACCTGCCCTCAGGCAGAATTACTATGGATGGATGGATGGATATACATATTACCTTAAAAGTTTATTATCCCGGGGCGGTATCAGTCTCTGGTTTTTGTTGTGAACAATTAGTTGGGACCCACTTTCACTGCTTCGATGTTTTGAAAATGTTATTGGAAAGGTCACATAGAAAGAATGGAAAACAACAGACTTGAAAAAAAGAGTTAAAGAAGATAGACCAATGGACGGGAGAAGAACAAGAGGAAGACCAGCCAAAAGATGGATAGACAGTGAATGCACATCCAATACGTCTTCCACCGATGAGTGATTTTGGAAATAAACAGGAATGAAAATTCTATAATTATAATAATGATAAAGATGAAGAAGACCCAATAAAAGTACATGAATGGGTCATGGATCGAAACAGACAATCTGAAGACGCAAAATCTGGGCTAAATCCCGAGTGTGGTAGCAGTTCGATTTCTCCCAATTCCTGAATTATTTTCATGATTATGCTAGCGGTGTACGGTCCAATCGTGTTTGAACCTGCGACCATCAAAATTGCATAAACTCGTTCCAGTTGTTAAGAATAAAGATCTGCATCGACTGCACGCCAGTTTGAAAAACAAATTCCCAGTGAATCACGCCTTCAAAATTCCACCAGACACACAATATTATATTAAAACCAACTTATGAGCAACCTAATAACGTACCGAATTATTTAATTAGGAACAATAAACGTTTAAAGAACAAAATAAGAAATTTAGTACCAGTAGGTACAATATAAATCTTCGTAAGTACAATATAAATCTAGTGACTCACTATAAATTTTATAAACGTATGCCAAAGGAATATCCATAATTTGATGCACTTTATGGTTACAATGCAATTTAATTAAACGGATTATCATAGGGTTAATTGTAGTTTCAGATTAAAATATGTACGTATAGTTAAGAATTTTAGTAATAAATACAAAACAAAAGATACTAATACTTGTTAACCTCCTGTCTCTCTCTTCCATATTTTAAAGCGTAACTGTTGTGGAAAAGGGTAAAAAGTAGTTCGTAATAAAACAAATAATAGTTAAAAAAAACTTCAAAACACGATTTATTAGAGAACCGAACTAAAAAATGAAAATTTTAATTTCTAACACGCTTGGAATAAAATTAAAGTGGTAAAAAAATCATCTCGAACACATGTAGAATTGAACTAGAGTTACCTACAAAACAATGTTACCATCAAAAGCGTGGGGTGTTCTATATCAATATATATATTTGATAATAAACAGATATTGGTAAAAGTAAAGTATATAAGAATAAAACACAAAAACCATAAAAAGCACCCCACGCAAAATAGTGGTAATTTTTTTTTTTGTAGATAACTCTAGTTTTATTCTAGATGAATTCTTTGTTGACCACTTTAATTTTGTCCCAAGCGTGTTGGAAATAAAAATTATTTTTCATTTTTTAGTTCGGTTTTCTAATAAAGCGTGTTGTTTTAGTTTTTTTAACTTTTATTTACTTTTTATTTTTTAGTTTGGTTTTCTAATAAAGCGTGTTTAGTTTTTTAAACTATTGTGTAGTACGAGCTAAAAGTAATACTCTTCTAAAAAATCCTCCGGGCCGGATTTGAACCAGTGACCTATGGATTACTGAAATTATATACCACTACAGTCCACGACTCTACCAACTGAGCTACCAGAGGATATAATATTAATTTCTTACAATATTATGGACTAAAAAGTCGATAAGTCCGCAACGCATTATATATTATTTATTACATTATTGTATTGTCATTGGTACTTTACAAGTATACAAAGTTTCAAGTCGATCCAATGTTTTTAAGCGAGTGAAAATCGTGTTGAAAGATTCCGTTACATAGATAGATACAGGTCAAGCTAATATAAAGCGTGTAAAATTCTCTGTTCGTAATTACCTCACATTATTAAAATGTGTTGTGTTAATTAAGGCACATGTAACTTTGAAAATATATATTCATATGTTTAGATATTTTATATAGTTTAATCTGATTATTTAAATAGCCTAATCGCCGATAAATCTCATTTTCAAACTATTCGTGAACTGCGCTTAGGAAGTAGGATTATGAAGTTGTGGAAGCACTTGACCCACTACCAAATATATAGCAAATACAATTATAAATTTAAGTAGTTAAGGGAAAACAAAACAAATATAATTGTAATTTTTCTAGGTCAAGGTGAACTAGCGCCTTTATGAAATTAAGAAGAACTGCCCTTCAAAAACCATATTTTCATAAAAAATAATTACGAAAATATAATTTTTCAAAGCTAATTATATTGTCATTTAGAAAATCACACATGTTAAATTAAAAACGTTTGGGCAGATATAAATATATAGCCTTGGGAGATTATGGATACACAGTTTATGAGGAAGTTCATGGTGTGGCCACTAATGGAAGTAATAGACGAATATATATTATTGCATTTAGACCATCTTCTAAAATTGGTATGATATTAGATCCCACAATTCGTTTTGAGTCTCATAGTGGCTAACCTGACTCTGAAAAGAAAGCCATGTATGAGCCAACAATTGACTATTACAAAGATAATACCAATTAGATAGTATAACTGTCACAGGATTGATGATCGTGGCAAGAGGTACTATACCAGGATTCTTAGCAAAATTTTGGAATTCCTTAGATTTGGACAAGGGTGTATCTTTCTAAAATTACCATCGCTGCCATTAGAGGATCAATTTCAATTTTAACAAACCATATTTACAAAATTTCTACGTTATCGTATGTGTACTTCAATTACAATTTGCAATTTTTTAATGTATTTACAAAATGTATTTCATCAATTTAAAAAAATTAATTGTCTCTATCACTTTGTCCTTGAGGCAATTCTCTAATGAGGAAAGTTATATAAATATAATAAATAAATATATGCGAATCATGGGCAGTTACTTTTAGAGAGGGGACAATATTACGAGTATTTGAAAATAAAGTTCTTAGGAAAATGTTTGGAGCAAAGAGAGATGAACGGGCAGGTGAGCCACATGATCTTTATACGAAACCTGATAAAATAATAAGAGTTAAATTCTTAGATTGCGATAGGCACAACAAGTGGCACGAATGGGGAATCAAAAGTAGCAAAACGCCCAGTTTGTAGACCAAGAATGACGTGGGAGAATAACATTGACCATTATTTGAGGGAAGAATATTATACAGAGGATTATTGGAAAACATTAGCTCAGCACAAGAATGTGTTGAGAGCTTATGTCCGCGCGGCCATAAACACACGGTTTCTATAGTGCCAGCGAGTTAGTTAGGGCGAATATATATATATATATATATATTACACGTGCTTGAATTGTATTTACTTATTAGTTATTACTGAATCTCAATACCCGATAGTCAAACGTCAGAACATAAATGTTATATCAGATTAGCTTAAAATGTATGTATACTAAGCTAAATGTACCTTATATTGACACAAAAATATTAATAAACACACAAATATCAAGTAATTAGAATTTAAGATATATATTTGTTTTGATTACGAGTTATTTTTTACCCCTTCTCAAAGCTGTCTCCTCTCAAAATATATGTATTATACGATATCCACGGCTTCCATGATAATAATATTTAAAAAATAACATTAACATTACAAATAACATAAAAAAATGTTTAACATTATCCTGTTATAACATACCAACTATATTTACGCCTCGGAAAATACTGAAAGATAATGAGATGCCGGACACCGGTATTCGAAATCAAAATTTCTCAAATCTAAGCCTTAATATTACTATCTGAACCAATTCTGAGAGTACTGAAGAATATTGAACCCTGGATCTTCAAAGTTCACACGAGCGTGTGGTAGTACCGCAGTGGCTTCTGATTAAAAGAAATAAATCTTGCGAGTGAGTGCGGTGCAACCAGCTGTTTTAATAAAGGAAAGCCAGTGTTATTGTGCTGTAATGTTCACGAAATATCAGTTTGTCTCAAGATGTGCCGCACCTGCAGTTAAAACATGGTGTGAACGTGATACAATAAAAAATAACCCACTATACACGTGCTCGCAGTACTGACATACGCTCTGCCTCTATATATTTTACAATACATTTATACATTGCACTTGTAGATCTACCCGTGGTTTCAAGTCATAAGAATTAGAAGTCAAAACTACCCCATTACCAGCCATGAAGATCCCTGTTATCGGAATTTATACAACTCAATACATATATAGGGTAAGGTTACCTAATTCCATGATAGTTTCAGTTGTTACTGGGAATATATATAAATTTAAATTGTGAGAAATTGGCATGATATGAGTCAATGGTAAGCCCAGAAAACTGGATTAACGAAGATAATAAGAGGAATACTCGTTGTGAATAAATAAATAATATAAGCAAAGTGTAAGTGCCCAAGCTGAGCAAAACATTTCTTCCACTTACTTGTGTTTTGCACTCTTTTAACTTTACTATCTAACCTATCTTGGTTAACTCTTGTTTTTTTCGACCCCGACGCTATTAGGGCATCCGAGGGCTAGGGAGTCTTTCCTTTCTTCCATTTCTTCTTTCCTTTATTTTCTTTTCTTCTCCAGAAAAGCCTGACCAGAGGCTATAAGATGGCAGCCCCATCACTGGTCTTGCCTTCCTTTGGCCGGCAACCAATCGAAGGGACTATTATTATGCTTTCAAGTCTTATACGAGAATTTCCCGCAAACGCTGGAGGGAAAATTTTCTATAGGATCGTAACAGGCCTTGGCCTAATACTTGGAAGGAAGAAGAAGAAGAAGAATATCATTAATACTTAAACATTTTACATTCCCTAATTAATATATAATGTAAATGTTTTTTATCTATTGTTACTTTTTTAGTTATTTTATATTATTAATAGATATTATTTTATTGGTACGGACTGTCAACTGCATGTACGTTTGCTGCCTGTTCGACCCATATTTGTAAATAACATTATATGCATCTTACTTTTAGTTTAATCGGCCGCGGTGGGTAGTGGTTATGCTCCTTGCCTCTGGTCCCGGGGGTCGGGGGTTCAAACCCGGCCGGGGTCGATGGATTTTTTAGGACGGAAAATTCCAAGGTGCAAGTCCTCCGGGAGGGACTTTAAGCCGTGGATCCCGAGTCTGAAGATTTTCAGACTCATAAAACATCCTTAAGCCTGAATGAAAAGGCCTCTAAGCAAAATTTACCGAATTTCCCGTCCTAGTACTACCTTGGTTTCCTAGATGACAGTATGAGGCGGAATGCTGACCACGGACCACTCAAAAATGACATCTAATACGAAAACAAGTGTAACTAAATTAGTATGGTTCAAATTCTTCCCTTTAGGGGGAGAGTGCCTAAATCTCTGTAAAGGGAAATCATGGGCTTACAATACAATACAAATACTTTTAGTTTAATAAAGTTCTATTACTACTACATTTGTGTGCTAATGTAACATTTTAGAT
This sequence comes from Diploptera punctata, assembly GCA_030220185.1. Classification (NCBI taxonomy): domain Eukaryota; kingdom Metazoa; phylum Arthropoda; class Insecta; order Blattodea; family Blaberidae; genus Diploptera; species Diploptera punctata. The sequence goes on along the minus strand of JASPKZ010010239.1, from coordinate 1,200,531 downwards.
AATTGTGACAAAATAAGAATAGGGGAACATGATATGAACCATCCACGAGATTATTTGTCGGTTTCACTCCAAATAGATGTAGAGTTGTCCCCAAATGCCTCATAATTTCTTCTTGGGCGAGGATTCCTAAATCCCTGATAGTGGTATCCTAATTCCGTAACATTAAAACAGAAGCTTGTAAATAAAAAATAAAACTGAATTAGTCATTTATTAAAGTTGATAATAAATGTTATAAGCTATATGAGGGCAAAAAAAAATTCATAAAGTGATATCACACTACATTTAATAGGCCAATTTCCCTCTAAAAATAAACTGAACTTAAATAATAATATGAATAATACATATAGGGCCTAGTGATAAAATGTATGCAAACAAATATAATACTCCTACTTTCTAGCATAAATATGTTATCTATAAACATAAGCATGATATAGTAATAATAATAATAATAATAATAATAATAATAATAATAATAATAATAATAATAATAATAGATCATAATAACAATATAATTTAACAATGAATGAAGAATGATTTTGGAAATTTATTTAAATAAAATGCCTACAAAGTCATTATAGGCTTATTTATTAACATGTAGTCAATGTACCCATTTCACCAATTGTCAATTAAAAGAGTCAACGTATTTCAACAGCGAAGCTGTCATTTTCTAAACATTTAGTCTTGAACATGAGAGCTTCGCTATTGCAACATGTTGACTCTTTTAATTGACAATTGGTGAAATGGGTACATTGACTACATGTTTTACGATTTTATTACCAAGAAGATCAGTAGATTATTAAATATGATATATCAATGAGTAAAATATGCAATTTTAATAAACCTGACTTGTACGTAACATAACTAATAAGAAAGCTTATTAATATTCTTATAATTTTTTGTCTTACTGTCTACGTTCCTACGATTAAATATGAGACAGAGCCATATCATAAGAAAAAATATTCAAAAATCGTAAATGCGGAAACTATTGTACCGTTATTATACTTTTTTATTGTTAAGACGCATTTACATGTATCAGTTGGTTCATTGATAATAAGATTCAATATTAGAATTTTATATTGCTATTAAATAAACACCCAAAATATGGAACATTCCATCAAGGAGAGTCGCAAGAGAGAAAAAAATTACTTCAACCACTTTCACCATCAGGATGGCTTTTAAAGCTTTGCATTGGTTTTAAAAAGTAGGGCAAAGTAACAGAATGGAAATAAGAAATCTTATACCATGTCTGGAGTAACCCAGGAAATATTTTTAAAACTTTTAATTCCGTGACAACGAATTGAAATTTTATCACGGAATCAGGGATATCACGGAAACAGGCATATTTAGTCTACAATAGTACAGGATGGAAGTCGTATTGTTATACGCATTGCTGCCCCGATGGGATCCCAGGTTCAAATCCTGGCTGTAGCAGAGTGGTTTTGGAGGTGGGTCATAACACGTATTTCCGGTTTTTCTCGGAGTTCTCCCGTTTCCCGAATTTCATCCCACCAACACTCTCCATTCTCCCTTACCTCCCATTCATGTCTTTTTATATCTTATTTATTCATTCCACAACACTTTAACATCATTTCATGTTAGGAAAAATAACTTAATTGGTATCCACAGATGTTAAAAATACGTTTTCGGTTGCTGGCTCATGGCTCCGACTGTACGATAAAAAGAAGAGCAAACGGGTCCAACGAGAGGGTTTCATTCCTCCTCACGGTCATAGACCCAATCTAAAAATGGTGGTAAGAGACTTGAAGAAGAACCTGTTTCATGAGACCCGGAAGATTACCAACAACTCACATAACACCGTAGAGTAGACTTCATTTCATTCATTCATAATATACTGGTATAGCGCAATAGATATTTTAGTTCGCGGTACTCAGCACAAGTCAGCCCGCCTAGACCGAATAAACAAATGAAGAACTTATGTACGGGATGAAATATTTCATACATATCCGAAGATATTAAGTGTGAACTACTTACGATAAATATAAAGTCTTCAATATGTCCGGTGCCGTACAAATATGACAAGTAAAATAACTTAAGAAAAGAATCTCGTTACATAGAATACTAACCACTAACATCTTCATAATTTAAATAAAAAATTTTAATTTATGTGAAAAGGTGTGTTATTTCATAATGATGTTTGAGCATTTGCTAAATATATATGATATGAAAAGAAAATGAATGCTTGAGTCGGGATTTGAACCCGAGTCTCTAACCTCTGTACGTTTAGCGCTCTAACGACCTGAGCTACCGAAGTATCCCAACACAAATATACATTTTTCTTATATATGTAGTATTCTCAATTCACACAAGAGGTAGTGGGAATTCGTTCCGACTGACATCTTGTGGCCAACATAACAGTTAAGGAATTTTTTTAAAGAGAATATTTACTTTATAGCAGTAACGCTTATATATTTAGATGTTACAACTATATTGTTTACATTTGGCAATGAAGGCAAATATGATATGATATATATATATATATATATATATATAAGGACTTAGGTAGACTAAAAGTAATATACAGTATTGTATAATAAGTTACAATATTATCAATTCTGTTTACATGACATTAATTAAAGATGTCGATTTAACATCCCTCTTTATAACATATTTTAAAAGTTATAATAATGAAATTCGTACCTGAAATCTCATTCGTCCTCAATTAGGTAAGGCATTTTTAAAACATGTTTAAGACCTTTCGGGTAAATATTTTCCAGCTTTAGATTCTGTTCTTCCGAAATGTCTTCTAAGTGTTTTAAAATATATTATCTTGTTGAGGACGACTGACATCTGAGGTAAGAATTTTATTATTTTAACTTTTACATAGTGACCTTTTTGAAATTGATGTTATACGTCACTCTTATCAATAAAGTAAGTCCCATTTGGTATTACATATTTAAATGAGAGCAAATTCAATCTTAATAAGATTATGAATGACAGTAGAATTCAAACAGTGACCAGAAACAAAACATGAGAACGCCTAATAAAACATACTGATATACCGAACATACCAAGAAAAACAGGAATAGCACATTTTAGAATGACAACGGGCCACGACTGTCTGGCAAAACACCTTTACAAAATCAATGTTCTGCCTTCGCCAAAATGCATTTTATGCAATCACTCAGAAGAAGAAATGGACGAAGGTCATATGAACAACCGTATCGCTATCAAACATGAAGATTCTAAGACCTCCAAGTATTGGAGAGCAAGGCTGCTAATGACTTCAGTGTTAGATGCAGCACATTAGACAACAGCAGATTTTTTTTAAATCTATCTTCTGAAAAAGAATGAATTGTAAAAACATTAACTCAATTTACACCAGAGTGTACGTCGGATAAAAAATACAACAAGAAAAATATTGTTCCATTTGACATCCACTTTTCACTCTTTGAGAATGAAAGCAATGCTCATCACCAATTATACTAGTAAAGTATTATTTATAAAGTCTATGTTTGCGACCAAAGTGCAAGAGATTTTCAAATCATACGAGGTGTGCAGTATAAAAACTATAACACATTTTAATAACCTCTTAAAAATTAAGGTTTGAAATTAATTTTAGATAAAATAAAACAGGGAATTATAAAGTTTTTACGTTGGGGAGTCATTGTTGTTTTGTTGGCATTAAATAGTACTGAGATTGCAATAAATAGCTGCTATAGCTTTTTTGAATTCGAGTTTCCGATGACAATGCAGAGAATACATAAACAAGAACCAGAGAGTCACTCAGTATCCATCTGAAACTATGCAAGTTTGTTTGTCCTGTCCTGTAAACAATACATTCATCCAGAAAGTACTTGGTGAATTATTTTACTTCATTATTTGTAGTTTTTGTCCAGGATCCAGATATTTTTTTCCAAATAAAATCGAGCTTCCATACTATATATTTATCAATTGTGCTATTATTTCGAAAAAATACATTACCATAAACGAAACAAATAATTATGAGAAGAAATGAATGCTATATTGAATATGTAAATTAAATTAAAATTAAGCTGATCCGTTTATAGTTTTAACATTAAGAGATTTTATTTACGACAACACGCATATACATTCGCAAAGCACATATTATATTGATATTATTAGAATTAATATATATATAGGATATGAAAAGAAAAATGAATGCTTGAGTCGGGATTTGAACCCGAGTCTGTACGTTTAGAGCTACTCAAGAATTCCAACACAAACATACATTTTTCTTATACATGTAGTATTCTCAATTCACACAAGAGGTAGTGGGAATTCGTTCCAACACCATCTAGTGGCCAACATAACAGTTAAGCAATTTTTAAAGAGAATATTTACTTTATAGCAGTAACGCTTGTATATTTAGATGTTATAACTATATTTTTGACATTTGCCAATGAAGACAAATATGATATGAAAAGAAAAATGAATGCTTGAGTCGGGATTTGAACCCGAGTCTCTAAACTCTGTACGTTTAGCGCTCTAACCAACTGAGCTACTCAAGAATTCCAACACAAACATACATTTTTCTTATATATGTAGTATTCTCAATTCACACAAGAGGTAGTGGGAATTCGTTCCAACACCATCTAGTGGCCAACATAACAGTTAAGCAATATATATATATATATAATATATATATATATATATATATATATACTTAGTGAATATTCAATATAGATTTAGATTATATAAATTTAAATTTTAACATATCGATATATGAATTACAATCCAATGTCAATTTAAACAAGTATGTATAAAAAATGGAAATAAATTTTCTGAATTGCATCTTAATATAACATTAAATCATATCCATGAGTCGGTACGCTAAGTCAAATCATATGAAACTTATTTGCAAACTGTTGTATAATATTTCAATAATATATCTATTAAATAAAGAATTTTAATTCAGGTTAGTTTTGAATACATGCATAAATTCCCATAAACCTATAAATTTATCATTATCGTCACGCTGTATCCTGAATATTTTATATCTCAATCTCGTCAATATAATATATTATTCTCCCTTCATTATATTCGATTGAGACTTTCATATTTTCTCTAGAGTCATGTAAACTATATGATTTCTCTCATAATAAAATTACATATTCAGGAACGAACTTTACATTGGATAGGTGTAATCATGTTACCTATAAATATATGATTTCGAGTATTCATTTGTTCTCTAACTCTACAATATCTGTGCATCACGTCCGGTGTATCATTGTTCACTGAAGACCAACACTTCGATGTTTATACATTACTTGAATTTCTAGTTACATTTAGCATGGAGCTGCTGACTCTTACGATTAACGATTCTACAGCTTCCTCAGATGTTTTATTTTAGATAATAATTGTGTATTGCAAACTAAACTTATTAAACATTTTCAGCGTATAGGGAAGAGTAAAAAATATATGTTTCAAATGTACGTAATTTAAATTTGAAATATTTCAGTAATTTATTTATGATATAGAACATAAACATATATATATATATATATATATATATTAATTCAGGATTAATATAATATTTAGTATGGTAAAACTCAAAATACGTGCAATAATACACCATGTATACAAAATGCTTTACTGAATTAATTTATTAATATAATTAAAACAGAGATATCAGCTTGCGATTTTATGCATTGCAATTTTAAGTCAAAACATTTATACCCAAATATATTATTGGGATCGGATGCAAAAGGATATAAGTAAAATTTAAAGAAAAACTCAAATATAAAGAAAAAACATGCACTGAGATGGGATAATAGTAAAACTTCTTTAAAAAAGTAGTGTGTGTGCATCCAGGGTAACCTGAAATATATAAGTACTACACATTTTGGAGCAAAGGGAAAATCTATATTTCTAAAATACATTGTAAACCACCGTTGAGGTTATGTAACGAAATGTTAAAATATAAAATAAGTACCTGATATATCAGGCTTCCTCAACTAAATTAAATTTATGTTTAAATGAACTTCAGTAGTTAAAACTAGGCCTTGCAGAACATGTTCCATCTTATGAATTTCATTTGGATAAATGCGAATTCCAATTAGTGCTCAAATGTTGTGCTCAAATGTTGCTTGTATCCGTTTTCACGTCTCCCCTCATATGTAATTTTCCGGGAAGAGTTTGCATTAGGCCTATAGTGGTCATGATTCATTGAATGCAAAGAGATGGTTGAATTGTACGAAAATTATTCTAGTTGTAATTTTAGAGTTAACAATGCCGATTTAATGTCTGAATTTAAACGTTAGGTGAATTGAAGTCCTCGCTCACCCAACATTACATCTTTATATTCCTCCATGTAGGGTTACATTAAGTATAAATTGTTAAGTGCTAAACGTTGTAGATCATTGAAGAAGAATTTATTTATTTATTTAATAAGACCACTAAGTTGTCTTTATGACATTTCCGGTATTCCCACCTGGCATGGCGCATTTGTAACCCACTTCTTAAGTAGGGGTGGAGTTACGTTACCCAGACGATGGTTGATGAATAGTGACAATGAAGCACCAGGAGAATCCTAAACCTAAATTTAGTCTATGTACAAACCATGGGCAACCACAGGAATAATCTCCTTTAGGAAAAATATCCGGGACCCCATGAAAATGTAGTCAGAAGCACTGTCCACTAGCCCATGAAGCTGGTCCACAGATGATATAAACAGACGTAGTGCAGAATATTATCACGACATAACAGATATTTTAGAGACAAATTGAGTTGGTGTCAGAAATCCTACGAGCAACTAGAGGACCCCATGCTGAAGTGATCACAAATATTTTAAGTTAAACGTTGGAACGCAGAAAACAGGCATTTGCTAAATATAGTAATTACGTATCACATGGAATGGCAAAATCATATTTATGGCACTTGAACATATCATTGTAATTTGAATTTATTTTATTATAGCTCACTATAATAACATTGCATTTATGAATTTTCCCTGTTATTTCAGAAATGTATTTTAAGATGAAATATACGCATTTCCAAAATTTAGGATACCCGCGCGAAAAAAACTAGATTAAAAATTTTCTTTATATTTTAGATGTTTTTTACGCTCGCAGAGTCCTAATGGTTCCTATGCACTACTCAGACAATCCGTAACCGCTCCAGAAAAATTAAAACATAATAATTATTATTTCATGACATTAAATATTAAGCAATAATATTAAATATTAGAATCAATACTTTAAATATATCTTTACTTTACCTTCCCTCACTATATACTCCTTCTACCCCCTTGTGTAATATTAATCATAATACCATTACACAGTACGCCTAACACACATGGTAGGTTTCAGAACCTCTCCATAGTGATTTATTGAGTCTAAAAGTTATGAAACGCTACTCTATATTGTATCCTTTTAGACAGTTAACCGTTATTTTATTTTAAGGCTTCCTTAAAATGTATGGTTACCATTACAGACAAAGTTCAACAGGTAACAATACAGGAATAAAAACATTTAAATAAAATGGTAGGATGTGTATAACATTAACGAATATATTCAGTGAGAAAATAAATAAAAAGTAATGTAATTTATCGTGATGAAATGATGTATCTATGCCAACGAATACAAGTGATTTCTCAATATCAATATCAATATGGATCCTCTGATTGAGGCTGCAGCTAAATGTGATATCTGATATTATGGAAGATCAGCTTCATACCAGAGCTGTGACAAGTATTTAGGTATAGCTTCTATGGCCCTATCATTGACTGTTTATCGTAATTGATTAATGAGTAATTAATAACGATAAAATCATAACTTCTGGAGAAGAAATATTAGTCGCTAAATCTTAACAGACCTACCTATTCTTACCAAGAAATATCAGGAACAATATAGTCACTGGTACTTCAGTCACATACCTGCAAGAAAAAGAAACAAATTATTAATATAATGTTAACGTAATCTTGTCACAATTAACAAAGTAATGACTAATCAGAAATGCGAAATTCCGTGTCTGTCGCTATAGTCTATAACGTACGATTACATCCGCTAAATGTTTGAAGTTTAAACAATCAACTTAAGCTCTACCCATTATTTCTTTTACATATTCTACAACATATTCATAGTGATCAGACTTTTTATCTCGTTAGTGTTTAATAATTAATTTTATTTTAAGGGAATTTATAAAATGCAAATAAATAATTGCTCATAAGAACTGATAGAATGAATATTTTATACATTAGATGCTTATGTCATTCGGGGAGGCTGTCCATGTCTTGTGTGGTAAAAACCTATGCATGAAGTCCATAGTTTAAAATTCCTTCCCTTAACAAGTCGTGCCAACTGTAAGCCGGGGTGGCGTGTGGCATGTAAAAAGTACCTATGAAGTGAGAGATTATACCAAGTTAATCAAATTAAATGGAATGGAATATGTGGCTTATGCTTTGCCATTTGTCTAATTAATGATAAATAATAATTCTACTAAAACTGGCATAAAATGTAAATATTTTCTTTAAAAATGCTCATTTTTTCCTAAATTAATTTAGCTTTCATTTATCAAAGAAAAAATATTTTCAACAAATTATATAACTCATTCGGTTAATAATAATAATAATAATAATAATAATAATAATAATAATAGCACTGAATATTTAAGGAGCTAATACTCAAAATGAGTAAAAATCTACGATTTTCCATAAAGAAGAGTCAATTTCATTACAATAATCACTTTTAAAGCAAGTTTGTAGTGATATGAGAGATGTTCTGAAGCTAAATGGTGTCATTTGTGTATTGATTAATCTATAAAGATTGCAGGCAAAAAATGAACATTTCTATATAAGGTGGACAAGAGACTTTTGAAATTGAGCTTCTTATTTAGTTCACGAATCAGTGACCAATCCGGTATATGAATAACACGAATATCAATCAATCATAGCTGTCAAACGCCACAACGGCTCATTTTCCTGAAAAAGCGACATAAAACGACTGGTGAAGGAAATATATTAATGGGCATGATCAACACATTTATGTATGACAGGCAATAAAGCAAACTGATAAAAATAGATGAAAAAGAATAAAATAGCCAATTCATTTTGTTATCGTATAAAATATTCTTTCAGCCATATATTGCGTCACAATAAATTCCATAAAGAAATTTTTGAAAGAAAACTTTAGGAGAACATTTTTGTCAGAAAATTGAGAACGTTTATTTCGGAAGCTGTAGCAGAAATTATAATATGCCAAATTCAATAAGAAATAAAACAGAAAACTGAAATAAAAAAAGACAAGAAGTGGCCTTCCGAAAATTATGTTATCACTTCTAGGTGATTTTTGTTTTTCGAATTTGATAAGAATAGCGCAGCGAAATAATATTGTACAAATTGTTTGTTATATCTGTGGTCATAATTAGTGAATAGAAATGAATAATAAACAGAGTTTCTTCAATCTGCTATAAAGAGTTTAGTTGAAAAAACAAAACAGTACCGGTACAGAAAAATATATAGTTCTAATTATATGCTTGTTTGATTGTTTGTTTAAAGTGATTAACTGATCAATCCTAACAACATATCTTAATATAAAATAGGCCCTATATATATATATATATATATATATATATATATATATATATATATATATATGCTCATTTTATCGATATGTTATATTTTTATTACCTGAATTGCTAAACAATCAAAATAAAAGCAATTCCTACGCCACATTTCTCAAGAAAGTTGTTATTGATTTTATTAATGAAATATGGCCTATATAATCCATCCATAGTAATTCTGCCCGAAGGCAGGTCCTTCACTGCAATCATAGCATTTTCATGCTATGCTTGCAGCTTTACTAGGGAATTGTGTAGGTGTGGTAGCTTCCCGTTGCTTTCCACACCGGTGAAGGAGATGATGATAATGGTAAGGATGATAATGATAAGGATGATTGCCATATGATTTCGGGGACGTTTGGGTCTTAATGTTTTCCTGACATTTGTCTTACAGGTGAGGAAAACCCCGATAAAAACCTCACCCAGAAAAACTGCCCCGACCGAGGATCGAACCCGGGCCCGCTGCGTGACAAGGCAGCACGCTACCTCGAGACCACAGCGGTGGACGCCTATATAATAATAATAATAACAATAATAATAATAATAATAAGTATTATTATTATTTATTTATTTATTTATTTATTTATTTATTTATATACAGATTTTCAATGTTTGCACATTTCTCTATACCTAAAGTTTTATTTTTCCTTCTCCACTCGTCTCTATCCATCCACTCCACATCCTCTTCTTGTTCTCATTCCAGTCCTTATTTCATGCATCCACGAGTTTTAGGGTCTTCCTTTCCTCTTTTTCCAGGTAGACATCATTCCAATGTTTTACTGCGTGAACTTTCTTTCTGCATTCATCGTACATGCCCATATGTGATAGTACTTCTCATTATTGAATTATATATTTGTAACTTATTTTTTCTGGTTGTATGCCTATTCCATAAGACTCAATTCATCATTGCTGTTATTGCTCTACTATTATTTATTCCATTCTTAATATCACTTTCTCGTTTATCCTCTTTATCTACTTTTAGTCCTAGATACTCAAATTCTTCACAACTTCTAATATATCCCCTTTGACCTTCTAATATTAAATCTTCGGTTTCTGATCCACATTCCAAATAAAATGTTTTTTTCTTTAATTTATTTTCAAACACCAGTTATCGTATTTGTCCAATAACTTTCTGGACATAAACTCTATGTCTTCATATTGCTGATAAATGATTTGGTCATCCGCAAATAACAGTGTATTATATTGTACCTGTTGATCCATCTCCAATTGGTATTCCCATTCCTGAACATTTTTTGCTCTAGTTGGACAGTGCTCTAGGTATGAATATCTTAGAAAATGTGGGTGATATGCTACAACCCTGACGAAGGCCTTTTGTTACTTTAATTTCTTCTGATACCAATTTTAATTTTAGATACTGCATTTTTATACACATTTTTAATGCATTAATTGTATCGTTTATGTCCATATCTTCTTCTTCTTCTTCTAATAATAATAATAATAATAATAATAATAACAATAATAATAATAATACAATACAACTAATTAGTATAGTGGCCAGCTGATACTTGCTTTTAAAATATTGTTTTATTTGTGGAGCGTTAACTAATTGTGGTAGGACTATATAAGAAGTATGATAATAATAATAATAATAATAATAATAATAATAATAATAATAATAATAATAATAATAATAATAATAATAATAATAATAATAATAATAATAATAATAATAATAATAATAATAATAATAATCATAATAATCATAATAATAATATTACATTTATTAATTGATTTATTATTTGTTTAAAAGTAGTTCCTACTGTAAAATGCACAACCTATACTGCGTTTTTATAATGTAAAGGATAATAGCCCTATAGAAACGTTTAATTAACAAAAAGAAAATTCCATATATGAAAATTTTTATTCTAGTGGTTCTCAGAAACGATCCTCAAATATTATTATTATTATTATTATTATTATTATTATTATTATTATTATTATTATTATTATTATTATTATTATTATTATTATCATCATCATCATCATGTGGGGGAAAACCAAGCTTTGGAAAAATATAATTCCAGTAAACATTAGACTGACGTGCACTGCCACAAACATATGAACGTCGGTTCAACTCGCTCCGGGCTCAAAAATTACACAGAGTCGATACCTGCTGTCAGTTCCCTTTTACATTCGTAAAATACAAACCTCTTTCTTCAATGTATGTTACTACATTTCAAAATAGAGTTTCAAACATGCAAAGGTAATACGTGTGATAATGCTAACGACTGAGCCTGTCTACATCCAAAAAAATGTTTATATACCGAGGAATCTTCATACTCTCTCATAGAATTCACAAAGAGTAGTATTAAATGTAGGTATGTAGAAATTTTTCATTGTGACTAATTTGTTCATATTTACTATTCATAATTAAATTTGGGATCCACCATAATAATAATAATACATTGATCCCAAAATGTACATCGTTCAATTACGATAAAACATATATTTAATAGCTTAAATATCTACTTAGGCCTACAATTTATTTATAATGTTTATTAAATGTTATGATTTTATATAATTTATCTTTGAATTTAATATGTTTTACTTGTGAGTAGAAGATGGTATCTCATAGCCCTAACTCTACCAGTTTAAGTACATTTTAATATATTATTATTATTAATATTATTATTAATTTCAAAAATAATATTTTCAGCTATGAGACTTGTACAGTACATCGAGAGGTATGTTTTTCAAGTCGTTTATAAAAAAAATTGAAGCTGTTTTAATAATCGGTTAGAATAACAACTTTATAGTTTCAGACAAATAAAGTAAACTCGTCAGTGTTCCTGGTCTTTTTGGTCAAATTATTACAGCTGGCATAGTGTAATATTGCTCCCTAAGAAGGTACAGTGTTTTTTTTTTCTACCACTAATGTATTACTTATAATTATTTTTGAAGAAAATGTACTAATTTACAAGAAATCAACAGAAACATGTAATAGTATTGTCAATAAATATGTTCTAACTTGTAAAATTGCATTCCTTACTGGAAAGGATGCCACCATTTTCTCTAAATATAAATGTAGGCATATTTACATAGTTCAAATCAGGTTGGTAATTCTCCGGTGTATGATTTTAAATTTTTTATTTTGTATTATATAAATTATATTTTTTAACTTCAAAACCATATCTTTGTGTGTATTCACTAGTCTTCCTATTATACATCTGTAACATGTTTTAAACAAGACGAATATGATATGGATGATTATGATGGACATACAGTGTTCGGGAAATATTTAGATCTCAAAGTTTCCTAACATTTGTCTTAGAAATGACGGGCAATTAAAAACAAAACATCCACAAAACTGTTCTGGCCGATGTCCAGAAATGGTTTAAGGCTCCCACTTTTACTGGACAATCGACATTTTATTTGTGATGCGGGGTTGTCAATCATGGGTGATGGCCACCTTTACCCCATAACAAGCATCTGGTACTCATTTCAGTTAGATGCTGAGTCATAGTGCCGACAGAAGCTTTGGACACCTTCAGGACTAGAACCTTCCGGTTTATAGCCTTAACCATTATGCTAAGGTGGCCCAGTATTTTAAATATGTTAAAGTATATAATGGTTCTCAATCTTCTCAACACATCTTTAAATCTTCGTAAGTGTTTCGGATGATGTCACTCTCCGGCATTTTGTTGATTAATATTTCTTATTTTGTAATTATTATGAGGTGGAAGTAGTAGTCAATTGACATATTCTCATTAACCACATTTCCATTTCAGATTTACTTTAGCATTTATATTTCTTTCAAAATATTTATTTAGGGTTCCTATTTCTAAATTAATTAGTTCGATTTTATGTAACTAATGGGATGGCTCCATACAACCGGGTAGACGCTCCCTTAAAATCTTTGGAGTCTAGGGGCTAAACTCGTTCACTCCGCGTGTGGTTCGTGATGGAAGAAAACGAGTTCCGGCAATTTTTCTCGGGCTTTCTCCCATTTTCCCTTGCCACAAATTTCATTCTACCATTTCTCCATACTCATCCATTTATTTTTATTTTGTTCATTCATCCTAATCACGGTGCATCAGGTATCGTCGGCCGGCATCTTGTCGTTCGCAGACCTCTATAAATGTAAGGACTGCATCTTAACTCATTCCTCAACCCGACCCTGAGTTGGGTATTTTATGAGAACATTATTTTTATTATTATTATCATCATCATCATCATCATCATAATTTGTTTCTATGAGGTATTTTAAATCTCAAGTCAGTAGCATTTAAATTCTAATATTACCCTGAAAAATTCAACGATTTTTCATCAGATGCCTCATATTTCAGTCTTCAGATTATTTTACATGCTGGAAATCTACGGACATAAGTCACGTGGTTTTAATTCCCTTCCAATATCTCAATACACGTTCTTTCACAATATATATGTCATTTGAAGATTTAAAGTAAAAACTTTTTTTTGGAATACATATATATTTAAAATAATTTTGAAATTACATGAACAGTAGGCGGCTGCAAGGCGCCGCTATTCACACCTGGAATCCGAGTGCGCGTATCTGTCACTTCATGTGCAGTTCTTAGTAGACGAATCGGAGAGGGGGCAAATTTTTTCTTGAAGTTTCTCAGGTTTTCCATTACTAAAACTTCATTCCACTATTTCTCAACATTCATACCTTCCATTTCGTTCATGTGTTCCTGAGTTGTGCGACAGAACTGCTCAGCCGGCATCCTTGTATATCGCAGACCATAGATATTTGGGGCATCATCTTATCTCTTCCCTCGACCTGACATTACCCCGTACATAATTTGAGGGTTTATATGTCAAAAGTGTGGATATTTTAAATGTGCTTCTCACTCAGTCTAATTATATACAATAACCGTGAAAATCAAGACAACATTTCTGCAGAGGATGAGAAATGTCCACAAAATACCATTTTGTTATGTACGACACATGTGGTCTTAATTAACTTACTGAGAAGTAATCAGTCAATCAATGACTACTTTTCCCTTCATTATCTTCGGTAAACTTATGAGTTTGTTTGGAATTGATGTATATAACTAGGAAGTTTTCACGTAATAAGACTGGAGCCACGAGGGCTCGTATCATCAGCAACGGCTGGATCACATAATGAAGAATATAAATTATTGTTTTATGGACGTGATAGAATGTCACAAAAATGAAATCCACAACATATATTGCTTTCGTATATACAATTTATCACGATTCTAAGTACTAAACATAGGGCTTATGTGCGAGAAATTTAAATAAGCGTGATTATCAGAAATATTAGGTCGATTGGCGGTACATCCACTTTTTGTTAAAATGTGATCTATTTGAAGACGCATGTGCAAATCTAGGCGTGATGCAGTGGCACGTAATTATGGCGCTCGTCCCCTGCGCACTATTTTTCACCGATACGAGACCAGGGGGAATGATGCATCACGCCACACAATCTAGATTATTCATATTTGTATTAACATTACTACTGCAGTCAAAAATCCCGTCATCAATACATAACATGGGTGTGTGTTGTATCTGCTTATATTTCTAGATCATATCACACACAACAACCGCATTGAACATCACTCTGCTTCAAGAACAAAGTTATATAAAGTAAATTCTCTACAGGTGTCGGAAGTAATGCCAAGTTAGGGGTAAAATGAGATAAAACCCCTATTATAGATGGATTGTCATATATACGAATGCTGGCTGATCAAACATGTCGCACCATCAGAGGACCTGATGAAATAAAATGAAATGAAACGGATTACGTGAGATGGAGAAATGATAAAATTAAGGTTTTGGCAAGATAAAACTGGAGAAAGCCCCAAAACAGGTCCTTGTTTCCACCACGAACCCAACATAGAGTGGCCAATACAGTATTATAAGTAGGCCTATCTTTATACAATGAAATTATATTTAACCGTACGATTCTTTAAATTATATGAATACTCCTTTTCCCGTTTCATCAATAATTGGCCAACTCAGCGCATATTTTATCTTCCTCTTCTCTTTTGTTTTACTATATATATATGTGTGTGTGTGTGTGTGTGAGAGTGTGTGTGTGTGTGTATAAAATGATCTGCCAGTAATAGCCCCTCCTTTATTAATTGGCTTACAATCTAATACTAAGTTTTAACTTAAACACTACTTTTTTTTAATCTATGTTCTTTACAATTTTACATTTTATTCAAATTTCACATGCCTTGATTTTATTGCCTCACGATTCTATAGTTAAATCCAATAGACCTATTATCTGGTTGTCTTCTTGGATTCTTTCTCAGTTCCTCTATTTTACTATTAGGTCTTTCGTTTCTAACAACATTAAATATTATTATTATTAATAATAATTAAAAAAGTATATATTATATCAGAAACCTATATAAAACATTTTATAAAAACAAAACAAAATGAAATTGTTTAAAAATATAAAGAAATGCAAAACCCATAAAAAGGATTTTATAGAATGTAAAATGATTCATTCAAAAAATAGAATCAATATCATCTCATTAAAAAAGAGTTAAGAATGTATTTCTTTCCTTCTTTATTTCTTCATACAGTTTAACTCCTTTTTTAGAGCTTTTAAGTGCTCGATACTACCCGGGCCTTAGAGAGACACGACCTGGGAGAGGGCTTCTTTAAACTCTTGATCATATATATAGGGCCTACTTTCTTGATCTCTCTGCATAAGTGGTGCCTTCAATGTCATTTCCGATACAAAATCAACATTTATGACAAGAAGCACCTTTCGCTTTCAGATACACACAAAATAAAGCTAATATAATGTGTATCATTTTGATGGATAGATGATGATCGAGACTAATTGGGCTTTGAAGTTTCCGAAACATTTGTATTACACATGATGAAAAACCTCGAAAGAACCTCACCCATAAATCATGTCTTACTGGCGATAAAACTCGGGCCGGATGCACTGAGCCAACAACGTTACCACTTAACCACAGCTTTGACTTATTTCGAAATAATAGGAGATCATCTCTAGTCTATTCTTTGGTTGTAGCGTTTGTGTCAAATTAAGCATTTGATGTAAAATGCTGGTTTTAGATCGTCCAGTGATATGTTAATACTTTCTCCTTTGGTTGTAGGCTGACCCAAACCATTGCTCTAATACTTTTCCACACATCACTTGCATTCATGTTCGGCTGAATGAAACTATGACAACACCGCAACTAAACATTACTGATGTTTTGATTAGTTTTGTTTCTTAATGTCTTGTAGCATCTTAAATTCGTGTCAGATTATCTCGTCTGGTATTCGTTCATAGTTTATAATTTTCTGTGAATTTGACGTGGCCATGATGTGATAATGTATCAGTCATGACAGTGTCGATGTGTGGATTTTGGAGGCAGGATGACATGCATATTGCATGCGTGAAATAATGTTTGGTTTTCGAAGAGGGCGAAGTGTTGAAGAAAGTTAAAGTCGCCCATTACTACAACATTCTGATAATGCGGTAACAGACTTAATAAAGGAGTGTCTGTAACAGCAAGATGCTTTAATGTTTGGAGGTTTAAAACACAACCACAGGAGACATATCTGTAAACTAGGTAAATTTCAATAATAAATAATCAGAGCTGGCATTGTAATCAGAGGGAGAATGAGGAATAACTAGGTTGAAGGTCTGATCTTACCTAAGTTTTATAAAACATTGGCAGTTCCTATATTACTTTATGAGAGTGAAACGTGGGTAATGAACAAAAAATTACAAAGTAGAATTCAAAGCGTACAAAAAAATAACAATAAAAGGCTGCACAAGATTGGATCGGATAAACAATTAAGATATAAGAACAGAGTTAAATATATATTCATTGAATTATAAAATAAAAGAATATAGAGATAAATGGTTTAGACATGTAGAAAGAATGAATGTAATAATATTATCAAAAGCAGCATTTAACTACAAGCCAAGAGGTTCAAGGAATGTATGAAGGCCAGTGAAAAAATTGACAGAACAACTGTGAGGCGGAACAGGCAATTTACCTAGACCGTGAAGTGAAGAAGAAGATCTTAAGTAATCTGTTATTCATCCTCCTGGCCTTCCGATTCTATCACTACGATAGAGAACGTGCTATCAATATCCACAAAAATAGAGGGAAGAGTAGGTTTAAGCCCGGATTTCCAGATATGACTAAATACATTGTACGGCAATCTGTTAGGTAAAAGCAAATGTGTGTACGTTTGTGATTTATAGAATTCTAAACCTCGCAACAGATCTTTATGAAAATTTGTACGTATAGGATTTCGGGTACGGTGAGTGCTTAGCCTCTGTCTATTATTCTCTGAAACCATTGGATTCACCTAAAGCGAAAATTTAAAAATCGTTATAGCGGTCGCAATTTTCGATGTTTCACACCTAAACTCAATATGTTCTATGAAAATAAACCGAGGTAGATATTTTCTCATAACTCTGGTCAACATGATTTTTGTCTCTTGATTACCAATAGTTATACTTGATGCAGTTTTTTATCGTGTTTTCAAATATGTATTCGGAATTTCTCCATCGCCCACAGTTCTTTTTAATTTTAATTTCAATTAATGGATTGAAATAATTATTTTTAATAAACTTATTTCGTCCATTTGTCCATTGTAAAATAAAACCAAATGAGCTAACTCAAATGATTTCAGCGATGGAAAAGAGATATCATGGCAAATGGAATCCTAATATGCTGGCCGATTATTGTTGGACCATCAAGAAGGATGCTGCACAGGCGAAATATAGCAGAAAATCGTCATTTCTTACTTCATAGGTTAGTCCGAATTTTCGAATATTGTATAGTTACAAAATGTAGAATATATTAAAGTGTTTGAAATTATATATTTCTGTCTCTCGGAAACCTTGCGTGATGGAGCAAAACCGGTACCGTATTTGAATTCAGAAGAAAACATACTATTAGAATCACATATTTTTCTTTCTCGAAAAAAACGTTTATATTTTGTTCCTCAGTGTATTCAGTGAAATATTGACATTAGAAATAGAGGTTTACCTGAAACCCGAAGTAAAAATTTACTGTAGCAACTGCAATATTTGAATCGCCTCAAAGTATACAATATATAATTAACCTGTAATTTTCTCTTAATTTATCCAACTAAAACAAAAGCACATATTTCATTTATTTAGGCGTTGTGGCACACGCAAGGTATTCGCTAGCAGCGTATAAAATTACATAACGTATTGCAAAATTTCTCATCGAATTAATTCACAATGAATATTAATAATTAAAATCATAAACCAAAAAAATGTGTTTTTATTACCGGTATATAAAACATCAAATTTCCTTACAGCCTGCGGAGCAATCAAAATAGTCATATAGTAATTACAGTTCAGAATAATTCACTCCATTATTTAAAACCATTAATCTAAATACATAAACTTCTTAAAACCCCAAAATTCATTAACTGATTTTAAATTTGAGCAAGGTATCTCAGTTAGGCGATGTGCTAACCACATGTCACTCATTGATATCTGTAGATAAATAAGCGCAACTAAATTATGCTAGTTAAGAAACTTCCTCTAGGGAGCACTTGTGTCCCCATGCGGGACGTATGTGTTATATACATACAAGCTTCAGCAAGTCAACAGCTTGGTAATGCCAACCAAATGGATGGACATAGTTTCTGGAATGCTACTTGCACGTTTGTTCAAATTTTTGGTTGGGGTTCAGAGAATCAAACCTGGCACTGCATTGTGCTGTTTAGTTTCTGCTTCATTTGCACTCTGTAGTTGATATGGAATTGATTATAATATCAATGTTTATATGGAACACATCATCAAACACGCACATATATTTCCAGACTAATGAATTCTGTATAATCCCCCACAAGCTTCTGCTACCCCTCTTACTATTAGGGTACATTTAAAATACTGTATATGTGAGGATTTATTAAATAACTCTGTTCCTCCACATGGAAGAAACAAAGATTGATGAACGAATAATAATAATAATAATAATAATAATAACAATAATAATAATAATAATATTAATAATAATAATAATAATAATAATAATAATAATAATAATAATAATACATCCATAGTAATTCTACCCGAAGGCAAGTCCTTCACTGCAATCATAGCATTTTCATGCTATGCTTGCAGCTTTACTAGGGAATTGTGTAGGTGTGGTAGCTTCCCGTTGCTTTCCACACCTGTGAAGGATGATGATGATGATGATAATGGTAATGATAAGGATGATGATGCTTATGATGGCCATATGATTTCGGGGGACCGTTTGAGCCTTAAAGTTATCCTGACATTTGTCTTACAGGTGAGGAAAAACCCCGATAAAAACCTCACCCAGAAAAACTGTCCCGACCGGGGATCGAACCCAGGCCCGCTGCGTGACAAGGCAGCACGCTACCTCGAGACCACAGCGGTGGACTATAATAATAATAATAATAATAATAATAATAATAATAATAATAATAATAGCTTTATTTTACCTGGCAAAGTTAACGCCTTAAGGCCTTGTCTGCCAGTCAACCAGGTTTTAAAAAGTACAAAAAAAATAGTCTTACATCTAAATTAAAAAAAACAAACGATTACATGTTATAAATGCAATACAATTAATACTTACAATGTATTTTGATTTACTCTAGATTTAACGAATTAAATATATAATATGTACAAGACATATAAAAAAACGAGAAAAATGATTAATGACCTAATATAAATTTAAATAAATTGAGAAACATTAATTATTAGACAACAGGTAACTGTTTAAGCGTGACTTAAAAGTGCCAAGTGTGCGGCAACCCCTGATATCTTGAGGAAGGAAATTCCATAAGCGGGCAGAGGCTACTGTGAAAGAAGTAGAATAAGAGTAAATGCTATGAAGAGGAATTGTTAGCAGACTGTCATCTTGTTATTGTAATATTGTAATATTGCGGTAAGAGGATAACTTCTCAAATCTGGAGCCAGGTAAGTAGGATTGTAGGAACTCAGAAGCTTGAAAAGTAGTGAAAGAGAGTGCAATTTACGTCTGTCAGCAAGACGGAGCCAAGAGAGGTTATTGAAGCGTTCGAAAATATGGTCATAACGGCGGATATTGAAAATTAATCGATCGCAAGCATTATGAACACGCCGCAGTCTCTGCTACAAGTCTATACACACACACACACACACACACACACACACACACATATATATATATATATATATAATATAATATATATATATAATGTGGCAGAGTTAAGATCATAAGACCTTCTCTTCCACTCAACCAGTATAAATTACAAATACATTTTTTACAGTATAGACTCTTTATGTACTACAGGCCTACTAATTATAAAGTTTAAAAATATAATAAAAGTTGCAATGTAAATTTCATGTTTGAACATTTTATACGATAAACATAGACATAAACATAATAATAATATTATTATTAATAATAATAATATTAATAATAATAATAATAATAATAATAATAAATTAGTAGTACTACTAGTAGTCGTATAAATATGGCTATTTCACTCATGCCCCAAATGGTAGTCAATAACCAATCATCCTTCAATGAATTTTGTTTTACAACCAATGAGAGTCGTTTTTCACCCCGCTCTTTATCGAATTCTCTTTATCAGCTTTATTTTTTTTAATATCTCAGAGCATTATATTTCTCCAACAAATACATTGAATATAGTAGATAATGAACAGATTCCTTGATTTTACCGAGTTGTTTACTAAAAACATTAATTAATAATCTATAATGTTGATTATTATATACAGTTTGATGTGTTTCATTATTTCTCCACTAGGGTGCATTCTTACAATATTGCGATCATATTTGGTAAGAAATAATATTATCAAGTTGCACTAATGAACAAATGAAACATATCCGAACACTTCCGATTTGTTTTCAAACATCGCCGTTTACATTAAATATATAAATATTTTAAAATAACTATATCTAAATAATGATGTGTGAGTAAACAGCTTAATTTTATTCGTTAAATAGTTCTAACAAAAGCCACTCTTTATTTCCAGATCCTCTAGATAAATTGGAAATCACTCATGGCATTACTTATGATAAATTAAACGAGAAACACCTATTCATACATGTACCTTTACACGGGGTTAAGTTACCAGATTATATGATGGGTGATAAATGATAATGAAGCATCAGAATAGTCCCTAAATCTAATTTTTACCTAAATTCTAGACCATGTGTGACCACAGGAACAATTCCTGTTAAGAAAAAGCATTGTGATCACTGAGAATCAGAGGCTTTGACCACAAGACCATGAGGCTGATCGTACATCTTAAGCGTAAGTAATTAAGGTTAAAATAAACGTTTATTATTAAAATAACTTTTGGAACAATTTATTTCAAAATGTGTCCTTACATCACCTAGGAATATTTTCTCCGATACCAGCATGAATACCATTTTACCAGGCCCTGGTGTTTCTATCGGCAGTCCTGCCAAATAAACAACTAAATAAGCCAATATTAGGAAACAAGACAATATGAGAAGTTCTCTATTCATTTATTTGCTATTAGGAAGTATCGGGATGTTGTTACCATAGAAACAACTGCATAATGAGATAATTTGGTTGCTCTGACCTCCTGACCTGGCCTCAGAGGTCAGCCCGCCATATTTACTGACCGCCGATATTCACCTGAAACTCCGGTATGGTTATCGTCTTTACGACTAGCCTCCAGTTAACTTCCTCACGATTTCATTTTATATCACACTGCAAATGTGATCTCGATATTCGAAATTCTAACCGAACGCAATAAAAATATTTTATTTATTTTGTAATGATTTTCAGATTTAAAATTAAATTAATTACATTGAAAACATAATACGGATGGCTTCAAAATACCACACCGTATTTAATTATGATGTTGTTGCACATCACATTTTATTACTTACTAGCGTACCCGGCAGACGTTGTCCTGCCCGAACGTCCAATTCTCATGTCATGGGCGGACGATAAAAATATGTTACTTTTTTACCATAAAATTCAGCAATTAGGACATAATTAGATATTATTATATAAGTTCGCAAGAAAACCTCTTACGGCCTTCTGTTGTGGCTCAAGAAGTGTGAATGATGACGTCACAAGTCATGAGCATTAGAATTGTACCCTCCTTTGCAGATAAGTTAAGAACCGTCATATAACAATTATATTAGAGTGGGAAAAAAAAAAGATAAATTGATAAGAGTGAGTAAAAAGAGTTTTTTTTCAGCTAGATTTCATTTCTGACCCACCGCGCACCGGTCCCATACTGGCCGACATTACATGAGAAAAATGTCTTCCCCCGTAGAGACTCGAACCAGCCTGAGTCCCGTAGTTCTGGGCAAAGACTTCTTGCCTTAACCACTTGGCTACGGCGCGAGACTCTAGGTATCAATGAAAGACAAAAATGGTTATTGTGAGTTATCCGTAAGAGATAAGGGACTATTGGTATCAATGAAAGATAAAAATGGTTTTTGTGAGTTATCCGTAAGAGATAAACATATGCTGTCGCGGACTTTTTTGTAGAGCTTTTTGAGATATTAAATTCTGTGTATATTAACTTTGCGTATTTCTTATTGTTTAGGCAGCATAAGCCATTTAAGCGTCCAAAGAGCTATTTTTTCACGTTTTCCACTACAAAGGGCGATTTTCAAGGGTGTAGGAGTTGAGTATCACAACTCTCTTATAGCCTTTGTTCATCCCGGGAATCTCCTGAACATTTTCAAAAAAACCCATCACAATCGGATCAACGGTATGGCCGCGCATAAAGTACGAACAAACAAATATACAAACAAATAAACATTAATTTTTATATATAAGATCTGATAATCGTGCGTCTAATCAAAGTTATCATAGTTCAAAAATTGCGAAGGACTGCGCGATTGTAGTTTCTATCTATAGTAGCGTATCCCATTGTTGAGCCATAGTCTCTCCTTTGTTAGGAGTTGCTATATCAAGTTAATTTAGTTACCTTATTTGCGCATAGATGTCATGAATGGCATGAGGTCAACATACAGACTCAATGAGACATCTAGCAGCGAACTAAAGTATTACTAAGATGTTGAAATCGGTAAATGTTGCTTAGAGGCATTTTTAGCCAAGCTTAAGGATATTTTACGAACCTGAAAATCTTCAGACACAGCTCAACGTCTATCCCGTAGGACTTGCTCCTTGGATTTTTCCATCCTAAAAAAATCCATCGACTCCAGCCCGGTTTGAACCCACGACTTTCGGGACCAGAGAAAAGGATTATAACTACTAGTCCACCGCGGCTGCCGATGATAGTTTAGATATATAATAATTCACAAATTAATCAGAAAAGCTGTATTTTCATAGATCCTTTTCTTCAATATTCCTTTATTCCATTATTGTATAAAAATTAAGAACTGAATCTGAGTCATTCTACTTATAAATCAAAGTAGATGGCAACTCAAAGAATATACGGGAATTTAGCCTATGTCAATAGCATATTCCACAACAATATAAGGATAGGAACAATCCCATAAAATACCTTCAGGGATCCTACCTATATAGCACGGTTTGGTCATTTATTGAATATGGAGCCATTCGATATGAGTTTACTTCTTTTTTCAGCTTCATTTTGCCTCCTAGTCTACATTTTCGTTTCTGTACCTCGTATCTGAAGCACTTCATTAATTGCCCTTGCTATCTCATCCTGAAAGTTTTCTCTACTCATTTCTTGGTTATCCTTGTCCAGTTCATCTCAACTCCGATCTAGAAGCTGTCTTTCCCTTTATAGCTGTAGCATACATTCCCGCGTGGAGTAAGGAAGCTTCCTTGAAGGAGTAACTTAAACGAATTTAAATAGTACTTATTTCCCTAGAGATGCCAGCTAGTAGAATGGTAACCTCATCGCCTCAAAGAGACAGCTATTAGACAATAAGGCATTATGTGTTTGGGGGGAAACACGTTAAAGTTTGCCCAGACGCTCTAATTTAACCTTCAGTCTTTTTCACGAGCAAAAATTCTTCAGACTAGGAACTAAGGCTTAAAGTCCTTCTCAAAGAACTTTTCCATCCTAAAAAAATCCATCAAACACGGGCGGGGTTTATCGTAAAATGTTCGGGACCAGAGGAAAGGAAGTTAACCCCTAGATAATTGAGGCCGACTCTGGAAAGTCTACCCATAAAAAAATTTGGTCGGCCTCTCTTCATGTTCCCAGCTAGGGGGTCCCACACTGTTGTAGCATATACACATCTATCTTGCTGGAATTTAGCAGCATGGTCTCTTCACTTCTGCTTTAGTCAAGCGTCTTTTTTTCTACCTTAATTTATCTTTCGTTTTGTACTTTTTTTTCGACCTATTAATACACATTATCATGATATTTAGTAACATGTTTTGTGAAATAATCAAAAAGCAAAATTCTGATACATCGTGTATGTTACCTTTCTTAAATTAAGCCCAATCTAATTATTTCTAGCAGTAGCACCAACAATACGTAGAATTTGTTGTACTCTAACAATACGTTAAAACATGATTTTTAAGTCATTTTATAAAAATTAATAAAGGATACAGTTAATTTTAGAAGACACGTGAATACCCAAACAATAGATTTAGCATATCCAGCCTACTTGTATTTGCTTACACCCTAAAATCTTCGATGTAGTTTTAACGGTTTTTCGAATCATCTCAACATAAAATTAAAGTAAACTAAAAGTAGTTACAGAGATATGATATATCCAATTCACAACGAAAGAATGGGTAGATTATCATAAGTAATGCCACGAGTGATTTCCAAATTATCGATAAATTCACGACTCACGAAGTGAGGAGTGAATGTATATAGAGAATTTGGAAATCAAGAGTGGCATTTGTTACGACTATTTAACGAATAAAATTAAGCTGTTTACTCACAAATCATTATTTAACTATAGTTATTTTAAAATATTTATATATTCAATGTAAACGGCGATGTTTGAAAACAAATGAGAAACGATAGGTACGCTTCATCTGCTTCTTTTGTTTATCACTGCAACCAGATCATACTATTTATTGCCAAAGGAACGCAATATTGTAAGAATGCTCTCTAGTGGAGAAAAAATTAAAAAAACATCAAACTGTATATTAATTAATTTATGACGTTGTATGATGTAAATATGACAATTATATTTTTCTGGATTGTTACCTGGGAAAAAATACATTTAAGAAAGTGCAAACAGTGGTTTCTTTTTTTTTTGGTGATATAATCAATTGCTACAAATGTTTTTATATTAACTCCCGCATTCGGCATGTGTTGACATTCATGCACTATATATACAATCAGGTAGCCGTATTTCTCACGGGCTCAGTCACTGCAAAATAATGGTCGGACCTGTTCAGAATATTAAAAACGAGGAGCTTTCTTTAATATGGTAATTATAACACTGATAAATATTTCGTGAAACACGACTGTGATTGGTTGTAAAACAGAAATCATTGAAACGTGATTGGTCATTGACTCCCATTTGGGGCATGAGTTAAATAGTCAATGGTATAAAATAGTAGTCGCAGATCTGAGCTGCACGGAATCAACATTCCAGATTCGAAAAATCCTTTGACCCAGTGAGAGCGCATTATATGAACCTTCATCACACAGTTCAACAGACTACATCACAATCCTCTCATTGTTTACGGAGCATATTTTAATGATCATTGTACCCAAATAATGCATACTAATGATGCTACTTAGATCTCAAATTCTTAGTAAAGTTTTAACGGTCTACTCAGGAATCAAAGGTGATGAATATGGTTACATTACATAACATTCAGTTTTCATTAGCTATTGATGACATTTTAGTCTGCTGTAAGATACTGATGAATACATGTACAATATAAATAAATAATAATTTTAAAAGACTAAAACAACACGCTTTATTAGAAAACTCAACTAAAATGAAAAATAATTTTAATTTCCAACACGCGTGGGATAAAATTAAAGTGGTCAACAAAAAAATCATCTCCAACACATATAGAATAAGACTAGAGTTATCAACAAAAAGAAAATTTTACCATCAAAAGCGTGGGGTGCTTTTTATGATATTTACATTTTCTTCTTAGAGACTTTACTTTTACCAATATCTGTTTATTATCAGATATATTAATTGACCCCACGCTTTTGAAGGTAAAAATATTTTCGTTTTGTTGATAACTCTAGCTTTATTGTATATGTGTTGGAGATTATTTTTTTTTTGTTGGCCACTTTAATTTTATCCCAAGCGCGTTGGAAATTGAAATTATTTTTCATTCTTTAGTTCGGTTTTATAATAAAGCGTTTTCTTTTAGTTTTTTAAAACTATTATCTATTTTTTATATTTCAGTTTTAATATTTTACATATCAACATATAAATGTAAATAGGCTATATTTAAATTCGATACTTTTGTAGTATGAGCTATAATTAATACTCTTCTAAAAAAATCCTCCCAGCCGGAATTGAACCAGCGACCTATGGATTACCGAAATTATATATCACTACAGTTCACCGATCTACCAACTGAGCTCTTACAACGATTGACTGAAAAGTCGACTACTCCGCAACCTATTATACCAGTTTTCATTTTATTAAGTTGTTGACGATTCTGGCCAGGATTTTAGAAACAAAATATGACATTATTGTATTGTCACGAGTCTTTATAAGTATACAAAGTTTCAAGTCGATCCAATGTTTCTAAGTGGATGAAAATCGTGTTCAAAGATTCCGTTACACAGATATAAAGACTCTTTTTTTAATTTTCTGATGATTCTGGCGAGGATTTTATAAACCAATATGAAAATATTGTACAAGTATACAAAGTTTCAAGTCGATCCAATGTTTCTAGGTGGGTGAAAATCGTGTTCAAATATTCCGTTACACAGATACAAAGACACGTTTTTTTGATTTTCTGATTATTCTGGCCAGGATTTTAGAAACAAATATGAAATTATTGTATTGTCACGTGTCCTTTACAAGTATACAAAGTTTCAAGTCAATCCAATGATTTTAAGTGGGTGAAAATCGCGTTGAAATATTCCGTCACATAAATAGATAGATACAGGTCAAGCTAATATAAAGCGTGTAAAATTAGGCATGTCCACGCTTAGATGAAGATTGTCTTCAGAGCCTGACAGATTCGGTTAATGACAGAGTAATAGAATTATTCACTGCAATGTAAGTATGGCATGTTCAATAAAACAGAATCCAGAAAAAGTTAAAAAAACCGAGGGGCATTCCACTTTTTTTATTTAAATTTCTGGCAATATTTTGCATTTTAATATAGATATATTACAAGCTATTTTTAGGAATGATTTTTTGGAGGAGAAATGAAGTCATCCCAAGAAACACTGTCCTGGTTTCCATTCGTCAACCTAGAATCATGGAGTAACCGAGATGCTAACTCGGAACCATGCATTGCTGGCGAGAGTCTAATTACAAGCATTAAGGAGTCTCTTATCAAAGAAAAATGCAGGTTTCTTTGTTTCAAATAAAACTAAGGTTTCTCAAAATTCATTGGTTCGAGACACAGTGTTCCGATGTGCGGAATTTATTAGCACATTGCTAATGTAGAAGCAATCCTGACTCCTCTACAAGGCTTTCGAATGCTATTTATATTAAAAACTGTTCATTCCTAAATTAATTGTTATGATAATGCAGTCTTATACTATTTACATCTGAACGTAGAGTCTGTATTATATGTTTATGATTTTCTAAGACTAGAGAACATAAAATAATAACATATGTACAGCTTCCAATTTGGTTTTAACTCTAGAATTAAAAATCCGAATTTTACTACGCTATTTTATGGTGGCTTTTGCTGTTAGGCCTATATTGTGTAATCGTAATTTAATTTATACGGGCATTTGTTTCCCAAACTGCCATTTAATGAATTCACTTATCTTACAGTATTTGCAATTTGAACTCTGTAACTTTTTTATTTCAGAAATTAAATGTCCAATTGGATACTTGTTCAATAATAGTTCTATTCAATTCTATTTTAGATTTCATTAATGTTTTTCCTCATATTCCCACATCTTTTTTCTTACTAACAGACATTTTATTATAGTTTTGACTATATTATTTAATTGGAAAGTTCCCCTTTATAAATCATCCGCTGATGTTGCACAAATAACCAAATCGTTTGCTTACATTAATATTTGAAGTGTGTTGCTACTTGAAATCTTGATTTCATGTTCAATTAGTAACTTGTAATGTTTTTTTGTTAATATGGAGGTTGAATGTTCAGTAAGATATGATTCGAAAATAGATCAAATCGAGTAATTATTGCAAAAGTTAGAAATGGGAAGCATAACATACGTTTAATTACAGAGTAAGAGGTGGAGGAAGTGGATAATGGGATTTCGCCTGTTGAATGTGACTTGATAACACATGCAACATTTTGTTTTAATCGCCTTCTGGTCATTATGCTACACTATAACAATTCGTAAAATGGTAAGACTGATGATTGGGGTTTCTCAAATATTCTCAATTTATCATTTTATAAATGTACTATCTAATATCCTGCGTGCCTACTACGCATAAATGAACGAAAATCCAAGTGTTTTTATGTTTAGTTTAATAAGTAAAATGAAGAATAATTATAAATTTATATCAATTATTTTTAGATACTCCATGCTGATTACCCGGCGTTGCCGGGAATCTACTTATCCCGACCTTCTTGGTATAGATAAGCTGAAAGACAATATTCGTTATTGTGAGTTATCCGTAAAATAATACCCGCCGTGCACTGCTACGCTTGCCCGAGAATTTAAATATCCCGACCTTCTTGGTAGCAACGATAGACAAAAATGGTTATTGTGAGTTATCCGTAAACGATAGAGATATGCTCTCGTAGACTTTTCTTGTAGAGTTTTTTTAGAGATATTCAATTCTGTGTACATTAAATTGATGTATTTGTTATGTTTTGACAGCCTAAGCCATTTAAGCGTCCAAAAAGCTACTTTTTTCACGTTTTACACTACAAAGGGCTGTTTTTAAGGGTGCAGGGGTCGAGTATTATAACTATCTTATAGCCAACAATATTCCCGGGAAACTCTTAAACATTTTGCAAAACGCCCCATCATAATCGGACGAAATATATGGCGCATAAAGACAAAGAGACATTCGATAGCCTGTAATATAAAATGAATATACAGCATACATATATATTATGTGTGCATACGTGTCACTGTAAGGCCCGAGTGGCATGGGCATGTGAAAGTACCAATAAGCTGAGATGTTAAACAGTGTTGAACAAATATATATATATATATATATATATATGTATATATATATATATATATATATATGTTGCTTCTATAATCATGTACTTTCAACCAAGTAAGTTTGCGTCATCTTTTTTGATACACCCTGTGCATGTTGTGTGTATAAAAAAAGATGGCGCAAACTTACATGGTTGAAAGTACATGATTATATATACACACACACAGGGTGTATCACAAAAAGATGGCGCAACTTTACATGGTTGAGGGTACATGATTATAGAAGCAACGATGTCCCAGTACACATGGGTCCGCAAACGAGCCGTTTGCGAGATAATTTCGAATGTATGGTTACAAGCCGCCACTGACGTCATTGTTTGTAACATCGTACGGTTTACTCCTTGCGCACTTGAAGCCGTCCTTTGTTCTCTGTTTACAAAACTGAACATTGCCGAGAAGTGGAGTTGTAATCAAACCATACACGCAGAACGTACAGGACGGATACAGTACTCATTCTCAAAATGTATCAGTTTCGTCTGAGGAGTGCCACTTGTGCTGTGTTGTAATTGCAATGAAATCTTACAGTAACGAAGAGTATGCGGATATGCATTTCATGTACGGTAGGGCTAATGGCAATGCACGCGAGGTTGCACGCTTGTACCAAGAAACATATCCTGATCGAAGACACCCCGAAAGTCGTAGCCTACTTTTACAAGGGTCCATCAGCGCCTGAGAGAAAATGGGGGTTTTGCACATAGCAGAACAGTAGTTAGGCCTGCTCGCATTACGCCTGAGGTTAAGGATATGGTGTTGGAAGCAGTACAGCTCTCTCCAGGAACCTCGATGAGAAGAATTGCCACACAAGTGCTTATACTAAGCCAGAGTAGTGTATGGAGAATTTTACAGCGCAATTTACTCTACCCTTATCACCTTCAACGAGTTCAATATCTCAATGATGCGGACTTTGTTCCTAGAGTGATGCTTTGTCAGTGGATGTAACAATAGACTGTAGTCAACTCTCGTTTCGCATGTAACATTTTATTTACAGACGAAGCAGAGTTCACACGGGATAGTGTTTTTAATTATCATAATACACATTTTTGGTGTGAAATAAATCCACATGCTATTCATGAGTCACCACATCAGCACCGTTTCTCACTGAATGTGTGGTTATGGGTACTAGGTGATCTCTCATTGGGCCACACATTCTTACACGAAAACTTAATGGACGGAAGTACCTTAGGTTTCTGCGGCGTCATCTTCCAGGATTGCTTGAGGATGTTCACCTTCAGCAACTCGGAGTTTGTGGTACATGCATTATGGAGCTCCGGCACATTTTGCTGCTGCTGTGAGACGGCATGTAACGCTCAGATACGGCCAAAGATGGATAGGTCAAGGCGTTACTGTATCTAGGTCTCCAAGATCACCTCATCTAAATGCTTTGGATTTATGTGTCTGGGGTCACCTCAAAAGCGAAGTGTACAGCACACCCGTTAACATGGTTGAAGAACTGGAGCAGAGAGTTATACATGCTTGTCAAGAATTCAGAAATGATCCAGGGGTTTTCGAAAGAATTCGACATTCATTGCAGAGACGAGCACAGTATTGCATCCAGATGCAAGGAAGACACTTCGAACACCTCTTTTAACAGGTAACCCATAAGTGAACTGAACTGTGAAATGTGAACTAAATGAGATGAAAAATTAATTGTAAAGTCTAAATTCAAATTAATTTGTCCTAACTAGGACGATATTTACAATGATGTCAGTGGCGGCTTGTAACCATACATTCGTAATTATCTCGCAAACGGCTCGTTTGCGGACTCATGATTACTGGGACATTGTTTCTTCTATTATCGTGTACTTTCTACCATGTAAGTTTGCGCCATCCTTTTTTATACACCTTGTATATATATACACTAGCTAATACCCCGGCGTCCGCTGCTACACCTAAATAAATGATGATGTGTTTTTGCGTTTTGGTTGGATAAGTACAAGGAAAAAAATATAAATTTATATCATTATTTTTAGATAACCCGTGCTGATTGCCCGGCGTTGTCTGGAAATCTACGCATCCCGATGTACTTGGCATAAATGAGCTGAAAGACAAAATTTGTTATTTTGAGTTATCCATAAAAGAATACCCCCGTGCGCTGCTATGCTTGCCAGGGAATCTACTTATCCCGATCTTTTTGGCTTCAATGAAACACAAAAATGGTTATTGTGAATTTCCTTAAAAGATGAACTCATGCCGTCGCGGATTTTTCTCTAGAGTTTTTTGAGATATTCAATTCTGTGTACAATAATTTTGTGTGTTTGTTATGGTTTAGGCAGCGTAAGCCATTTAAGCTTATAAAAATAGACTTGTTTACACATTTTTTCACCACAGAAGGTGATTTTTGAGGGTGAAAGGCTTGAGCATTAAACCTCTCTCATAACCTATAACCTTCCGAGAAAATACTGAACATTTTGCAAAAAAGGCCTATGACTATCGGACGAATAGTATGGCAGCACATGCTTGCCCGGGAATCTACTTTCCCCGATCTGCTTGGCATCAATGAGAGACAAAAAAGGCTATTGTGTGTTATCTGTAAAAGATAAACATATGCTGTCGCGAACGTTTTTGTAGAGTATTTTGCGATATTCAATTCTATGTAGGCCCGACATTAATTTTGTGTATTTGTTATAGTTTAGGCAGCGTAAGCCACTTAAGAGTAAAAAAAGGGACGTTTTTCACTACAAGAGGCGTTTTTTTAAGGGTGTAGGAGTTGAGTATCTCAACTGTCTTATAGCCTTAGTTCGACCCTGGAATCTCCTGAACATTTTGCAAAAAAATCTCAATCGGATCAACGGTACGGCCGCGCATACAGTACGAACAAACAAACAAAGAAATATTATATATATAAAGTACAGTGATCCCACAACAGGTCCGAAGGCCCTTGGGGTAGTAGGAAGTTAAGGCTCCCACTTTTTCTAGACAATCGACATTTTATGTCGGCCTGCATGACGGCCGCCTTTACCCCATAACAAGCGTCTGGTACTCATTTCCTTTAGAGGCTGAGTCGACCCCAGGGCCATAGTGCCGCCAGGGGGTTTTGGTCAGTTTAAAAGTCCCAACGGGACTTGAACCCTCGACCCTACGGCTTGTAGCTCAGTGCCTTAACCACTACGCTACGGCGTGCCCATATATATACACGTAAAATTGAGAATGAAACTGGTACATGGAAGCTTCTTGCAGGAAAACCAGAGGGAAAACTCAAAGTTGGTAGACCGAGAACGAAGTGGGAGAGAACATTAAGTATGATTTGAGGGAAATAGATTATACAGGGGTGATTGGAAAATATTTTCTCTGGATACGGATGTATGGAGAGCTCATGCCCGCGCGATAACGAACCTACAATTTCGATAGTGCCATTGAATTATATATATATAACAACTTACTATTAAAAAGTACAGTATCCAAACCGAGGTTCATAGCCGCTTCGATGTAAGTTCCCTCCAAATATCCGTACTCTATTCCAATCATCCCCTGTATAATTTACCTCCCTCAAATCATATTAGTGTTATTCTCCTGTCTCAATTTTGACCGGCCTAATGGACGTTTTCCATCCAGTTTTTCTACAAGAATTTTCGACTCCCTTCTTTCATTTCCCATCCGTGCCAATAACCCTTCCGGTCCAAGTCTATCGAGACTTTACTGATTTTATTATACGCCTACCTGGTTTCCCACAAAGATCATGCAGCTCACTGTTGTATAGTTTTCTCTATCATTCATCCGTCTATTCGTCTCTCATCGGTCTAAACATTTTCCTAAGAATTGTATTCTCAAATATTCGTAATCTTTCTACACCCTTAAAATAAGAGAACATGTTTCGCATCCATTAGCCTATAACTGGTAGAATAACCATTTTACATGCTTTTAGTTCTGAGAGAAGTTGGGATGACAAGAGGTCCTGTAAAAGATGAACCTAATTTATTTTAGTTTGTTTTTGCACCTCATTCTTTGTTTGTGATTATTGTTCCTAGGTATTTTAATTCAGCCACTGCTTCAACATTTCCCTCGTGATATTAATATTTCATACCCACTATAATGCGACTATTAGAAGAATTAATGAAATTATAAGATTTTATCTTTATATATATGTAGCTGTAAAACCCTAAGGCGCGTAGGCGGCATAAAGCCACATGTGGTCAGAATATCTGGTTTCCCAGCTGTTATAGCTAGCGTTCTCAATCTGGAACCGCTACATAATGTAACTACCCAAATTCCTCACGATGCTAGGAGGGAACAGGTCCTATACTGAATGAAAGCAATTAGTACATTTTTCTTCCATGGTGACTCGAACCAACACAAGTCACATACTTCTACACCAAGGCATGGTATCTTAAATCGCTCGGGTACGGTGGACACGATAATAATAGAAGTTTTGTACTTTTATTTTGTACATATATATTGTCACAATATTTTGTGCATTGGAATTAATACACTACAAACCAAATTACCAATACTATACAAATAAAATTGCTCGTAATTTCATGCTTATGTAAAATAAGATCCCTCATTACTGAGCATATGGATAAAGTATACAAGAGCAAAAAATATTATTTATTGTGTAATATATCAGGTAGTTTCAAGTATTTATAGTACCGTACATCTAAAATGTTAATAAGATAATACAAAATCGTTAATATAATATTCAATCGGGACAAAATAAGCCAGATTTTTAAATAGTCTGAATTGTTTATACGACCTAACTCCTCTATAAATTATAAATTGATTTTTCCGCAACTATGATACTAATCATTATTAAGTGTTAAATTTACGGAAACACACCGTAGCACGTATCATAGCAGGTTAAGGAAATACGCTACAAGTGGGATGGACGTGGTTTGGAATCCGATGGAGATCAGGATTTTTTCAACTGGCCTAAATTTTCTGGCGGTAACATGACTCTGGGATCGACTCAAGACTCAGCTCAAACGAGTACCAGGCGTTTGTTCTGGGGGGGGGGGTAAAGATGGCCGTCACGAATGGCTGACAACACGGTTCATATCTCCTGCCGATTGTCTAGAAGGATGGGACTCTTAATCTCCTGCAACCTCATCCTGTTTCTTGATAACCCGTGATTCACAGTCATATATGACAACATAAAATTGATAGATTCAATACAAATGTTGTAAATTTTGATTGTGGTATTATTTTCAACTAACGATGGTTTCAATAGTGAATTTATAGATTCTATGTATTATATTTTGTAAGTCCAACGCTGTGGTCTCGCAGTAGCGTGCTGCCTTATCATGCAGCGGGCCCGGGTTGGATCCCCGGTCGGGACAGTTTTTCTGGGTGAGGTTTTTATCGGGGTTTTTCCTCACCTCTAAGACAAATGTCAGGAAAACTTTAAGGCCCAAACGGTCCCCGAAATCATATGATCATCATCATCATCCTTCACCGGTGTGGAAAGCAACGGGAAACTACCACACCTGCAATTCCCTAGTAAAGCTGCAAGCATAGCATGAAAATGCTATGATTGCAGTGAAGGACCTGTCTTCGGGCAGAATTACTATGGATGGATGGATGGATGGATGGATATTTTATAATTTTGTTTCTTGTGTCTGTATCGTTCATGAATGATGGCGATACCCTAAGTAAATAAATAATTTACTATTTTCAATAAAATATCTTATTGGGAAGTCTTGCTGGGAATATTATCTTGTCCACTGATTTATCTATTATTATTATTATTATTATTATTATTATTATTATTATTATTATTATTAAACATACCAGTGTATGATGTAAAATTGGCAATTAATGTACTTTCAAACTATAATTAGAAACAACTACGTAATGAGATACAAAGAGGAAGGTTATGATGTCACGATACAATATGTTGTTGATTTTTGTGGTAATTGAATTAGATTTTTAAAATACATTAATTGAATAATTAAAACGACTATTTAACTCATGCCCCAAATGGGAGTCAATGACCAATCACGTTTCAATGATTTCTGTTTTACAACCAATCACAGTCGTGTTTCACCAAATATTTATCAATATTAAATTTACCATATTAAAGAAAGCTCCTCCTTTTTAATATTCTGAACAGGTCTGACCATTAATTTTGAGTGACTGACTCTGTAAGAAATACGGCTACCAGATTGTATATATAGTGCATGGATGTCAACATATAGCGCTTGCAGGAGTTAATATAAAAACATTTGTAGCAATTGATTATACCACCAAAAAAAATAAACCACTATTTGCACTTTCTTAAATGTATTTTTCCCAGGTAATAATCCATAAAAATATTATTGTCGTCTTTACATCATACGACATCGGAAATTAATTAATATACAGTTTGATGTGATTCATTTTTTCTCCACTAGAGAGCATTCTTACAATATTGCGTTCCTTTGGCAATAAATAATATGATATGGTTGCAGTGATAAACAAAAGAAGCAGATGAAGCGTACCAATCGTTTCTCATTTGTTTTCAAACATCGCCGTTTACATTACATATATAAATATTTTAAAATAACTATAGTTAAATAATGATTTGTGAGTCAACAGCTTAATTTTATTCGTTAAATAGTCCTAACAAATGTCACTCTTTATTTCCAAATTCTCTAGATTAATTCACTCCTCACTTCATGAGTCGTGAATTTATCGATAATTTGAAAATCACTCGTGGCATTACTTATGATAAACATGTCAATATTTCCCTGTTTTACGGTAACAAATATACATTCATTATGCATGATGTGTATAGGATATAGGCACATTTTCGATACGCTGGTATTCCCTTAAGGCATATGACATAATTTAAGAATATAGAAGGATGTAAGTGCCTGAGCTGAGATTTATATTGGCAATATAAGAGTGAGTTGAGTAATTAGGTTAATTATAAGAGAAGTAGCCACCGTGTGCTGCAGCAATTAAAACAACATCAGCGCTCCCATCACTTTTACTTGACGCTTTTATTATATTTCACGTTTCTCAATCAAAATTCTGAGAGTTTAATTAAAACAGGGGCCATGTTGCTATTAATAATGCATCTTGTAATTGCTGTACAGTTATACTGCAATCATAAGCTTCAGTTCGAAGTCTATTCTACAGTTAAAATAACATTCCATCAGACCACATTGTCTATTTGTTTCAACGACATTGAAATTATTTAATGTATGACGATAATATATAGAAATAGTTTAAGATATTGGTATTATATAGAAAATCTATAATTGTGTATAATGTTGTATAAAGTAATTTTTTTTTTTTTTTGGAATACGCAGTTTGCAAAGACAAAAGTCAAAGAAAAGAGTCCGCAAAAGTTTATTTTCGTAGAGCATATCACAAACGCTTATGATTTATCAAACTATACTCTGTATTTTTTTTTTCATTTTTCACTAATTAGGTTATGCATTATGAAGGTTAAATGAATTATAATGATGAAAATGTTCTTATTAATTGTTTTCACAGCTAAAAAAGTTTCATTATACCCTTGAAATTACTCTTTGTTTGCTTGTCTCCTATTCCGAGATTTAGGGTTAAAACCGACAGGAAACGAAGAATTGGTATACATTAAATATCCTGAGTATGGGTTTCGTCACCTGGGAACTGAAGCCATGGGTCCTGTGTCGTAGATTTACAGGAGGTAAAAGATGTTCAAACCTGAAAAGAGGGCCTGTCAAAATTTTGTAGCCTTTTCAGGATCATATTGAATTACGACGATAATATTCTAAGCTGCCATAGAGTATCCTTAAATAAAATAACTAATACTTTAGTTATAATGTCCATATTAGGAATTAGAATGGGGAATTTCTTGTTTACGAAAGTAAATGTTTTTAAATTCGAATGATTTATCGAGAAAAAACTGCATGATACTTCATTGTTCAAATATATGGAGACAATTAACTAAAGATTAATATAAAATGATCCTAGTACAGTACTCAGATGGCCCTTTGAGTAGAACGAAGTTGATCCACCCTCTTTCGCTATCAGCATGAGATCATCCCTGAGTAACGGTCACTTTTATCTCCCAATCAAGTGTGTGGTGCACTGTCTACTTATATCAAAGAATTTAAGTTACTCTATAGTTCTGTTCTCTTTTTTATTTAGAGTTTTAAAGTATTTAATGTATATTTTGTGACATTTTTGATAAAATAAAAATTATAACTTGAAAAATCTTACAAACAAATACACAAATCTATTGGTTAAGCGGCCCCTACACGATCAATATTTACATCAATATATTGTACAGTATTTTGTATTGTGGTATTACTTAGTCAATCCATAAGGTGCAATATTATTGCTCAATAAATTAGTTCGTAAGTGATACTTGTGCAGTTAACATGTGGAATAATAAGAAGACAGAACACAGAACTGAACTAGTATTGCGCAATATTGCCAACAGATGACGCTATATTTACTAGATTGCACAATAAAAATCAAACTGCTTTTGATTGACTCAATATATTGCGCAATCTTTCAATGTGATCTACACACACTCAACATTATTATACAATGCCAATTATTGTGCAATATATTGACGTAAATATTGATCGTAGGGGCCGTTTTAATACTTATAGATTTGCTATATTAGCTATTGGCTTATAGGATTTTTTTTTTAGTTGATCATATATTCACGAAGGGATGTAACAAACACTATATCTAATTTGTATCAGAATGCGAGGTTTTCAAACTCCTAAGTCTAGATTAACATTAAAACATCTGTCACTGAACAACTGCGTAAACTAAACGAATATCTCATTAAGTAGAATTTATGGTTACATTATCCTGCTTTACCAGAATGCTGATTTCTTTTGTGAAATTGGAGTAACTCAATTTCTGATTCCAGCTCATTTACAAATATCGAACTGCAAAGAAAACAAACTTAAATTATTAAATATTTGCATTTAGTTTGTTTAATTTGTCACCAATTTAAATAATACCTACCGATTCATTTTTCCAATAATTTTCAAAAAATATAAAATGAATTTAATTGTATATTTTATAGTATACATTGTCAATTTAAGGGTTAATTAAACTGTATACTATGAAAAATACTAACATGGCGGTTGCTAGAATCAATTTTTAATTCCGGATTTCGGGTAGTCCCCCACTTCTAATGACTTAACTTTGCATATATGTCGAGACGTCTTCCTCGTTTATTATAAGATCATATAGGCTACTCAGATGTTTGTATAACTTCGAAAATTGCGACATACACACACATATAGGCCTATATAAGTTTTTGCCATGGTTATTTTTGGTGTCTGCTAGACAGGATCGGTCAATATGTGTAAGAATATTTCATAAATATTTTCATGAGGATAATGTCAATAGCTTCATTCCTTTAGAATTCGCTAAAAATAGCAACATACTATATTACTACAAGAGTGTGTTTTAGGTTTCATTACATCTGTATTTACGTTTTATGCGTGTTTTGTTGGAATATTCACAAGATGCTCTAACTAAAAATTGCAGATAAAAAAGCATAAATTATTTACTAGTTTTAAATAATATAAACATTGAAACCCCGTTTAATTTTTGCTATATTTTTTTAGTTAGAACGTACTCATCATAGCATATGTCGCTGTAACCGATGCACTAATCATACAATGTTGTAACAAACAGATAAAGTATAATATAAGTTCAATACTAATAAAATTCATAACACAACCACAAAAGTAGCCAGAACTTTGAAAAAGATAAATAAAAACATTAACATAGCTTATAACACAAGAAACAAATTAAACAACTTAACATAATGGTATAGAAGAACACAACAAATTCAACAACAAGGGAGTCTAGAAACTAACATTAAAGATTGTAATAAATTGTATATTGCCAGGACAAGCAGACATTTCAATACAAGATATAAAGAACACCTAAAAGATTTCATATACGCGGGTGATAAATCAAGCTATGCTAAACATCTCATTAATGCAGGTCATCGAATGAACAGAATTGAATATACTCTCACGATAATCCACCGAGAAAACATTCCAGATAGGATAAATATATTTGAAGACCTCGAAATTATAAGGAGAACAAACATTAGTTCACTTCTTAATGAGAACGCACCCCAGTCAAACACATTATACGAGATCGTCAAAAGCAAGTCAGTTGCTGCTACAAATAGTTGGAGTACACATCAGCATAAACAACAACAACAAATAGCAGATGCTGAACCTGCCGAAGATGGAAGATAACTTCCGAATGCGCTCCAGTTAATTATATATACAATTTGAAGAGAAAAATTATACGCTCAGACCGGGACTTGAACCCGGGACCCTTGGTTCTCTAGACCAAGTGCTCTACCAACTGAGCTACCTGAGCAAGTACCGATCTAAACGCAAATCTTTCTCTATATACATTGTTATTCCCGTCCACCAAATGCTATGAAGCCATGCTTCTATCTTGCAAATGGCGGCTCCTTAATTAAGAAGACATATTTGGAATTATACATTACAGCCAGTACGGCTTTTTCCATGTTATTATTATTGATTTCGTGCATCTCATTGATGGATAAATCATATTTGAAGAGAAAAATTATACGCTCAGACCGGGACTTGAACCCGGGACCCTTGGTTCTCTAGACCAAGTGCTCTACCAACTGAGCTACCTGAGAAAGTACCGATCTAAACGCAAATCTTTCTCTATATACATTGTAATTCCCGTCCACCAAATGCTATGAAGCCATGCTTCTATCTTGCAAATGGCGGCTCCTTAATTAAGAAGACATATTTGGAATTATACATTACAGCCAGTACGGCTTGTTCCATGGTCCCGGTTCCGGGTTCCAATATTTTAACAAAGTTGAGGACGACGGCACCTGCCAACAGGTACATTTTAATTTTTAATTTTCATCATATAATATAAATTATATAAAATATGACATAGCAAATATAAACTTTTTAAAACAGGATATACAGAAACGTTCTCCTTAGTTGATCTCTAATGTGTAAACAGTGAAGTGAAATTTTAACTCTTCTTGACTTTCAGCATTTGATGACTTTTTGAACTTTTCCTTTCAACAGAAATGTAAAAAAAACAGTGAATTCTGTTATTCCTCCCAATTTATAAACAAAATGTAACTAAGGAAGGATGGCTGGGAATCTAATCATAAGTTAGCAGCTGATGAATCATTTTCCAGAGTAGTAGGATAACTCCTGAGCCACAATACTATTGAAAAGGGTAAGACACAACTGGAAATTACTTGTGGATGTCTGAAAACATCTATAAAGGCAGTGGACAATGGTGTGGTACACTATATTATCAAACGTATAAGGATGCCCCTGAATAGGACTGCTATAGCCAGACGTTAATCGTAACGGATTTCCGTAATGGAACCATGCTGTGTACTTTCGATATTACATATACAGCTCTTCTGAATCTACCAAAATCGGCTATTTCAAGTGTTGTAATAAAGAAAAAACAAATGGCACTAGCATAAGTAGACAACGAT
This sequence comes from Diploptera punctata, assembly GCA_030220185.1. Classification (NCBI taxonomy): domain Eukaryota; kingdom Metazoa; phylum Arthropoda; class Insecta; order Blattodea; family Blaberidae; genus Diploptera; species Diploptera punctata. Next base: position 1,159,381 of record JASPKZ010010239.1, on the reverse strand, counting down.
CTGGTAGGTAAAATATTATGTCTGGTAGGGATCTTCGATCTTTCAAACAAATATATTATCGGGTCAATGTATCTCCGACGAATTCAACCGTGCTACCAACAGTGAAATTGTGATAACATTGTCTGGCTACTACGTACTATACGGATATTTTTTTCTGTGAATATTAATCGTCACCTGCATTTGTGTAAAGAGCGACTTCGCTGGACAGTGGACCAGTGTAAATCGTAGATTTTTCGGAACAAGACACGCTATACGCTGTGGTAGTCTATGGAATCAATTGTATGTGGCGAATGTTCGGATAGAAATATCTGCCACCATATATTGTAGTACAGTGAAATTTGGAACTGCTTGTAATACAATTTATAGATGATTCTCTTTGCACGGGCTTGGTACTCGTGTAAAATTTAATGGAAATCTAAAACCAAATGTTCAGAAAACAATCTGAATTTTTTGTACTGCTACGGTAGATGGCCAGTTTGAAGATCGCCCATTAATTAATTCTGCATTACAATGCTTCATGCCATAAATCAATACCAATATAAAGGTGTTTAGAGAGACAATAACGTTCAGAAAATTGACATTTATTTCCAGAGACCCAATTAGAATTAAATCGAAGACTTGTGGAATGAATTAGAAGGTAGATTTCAGTCCTGACCTCGATGACCCACGTTATTACATTCTGTGTTTTACAGCTCTGCAAGACAAATAGGTTCCTGTTCCTCCAAATGTATTCAGAACTATTAGAAAGTCTTCCTGTTAGAATTAAGACTGTCATAAAGGCAAATGGTGGAACCACTCTTTAATAAAGTCCGCACATGAGTGTGTGTCAAGAGGAAAGTCCAACTATGAGTTTTGTTGTTTCGGGACGGACTCCTAATTTAAGGGAAGATAAAATATTATCAGTATTTGAGAATAGAGTTCTTAGGAAAATGTTTGGACCAAAGAGAAATGAACAGACAAACAAATGGAGAAAACTACGTAACACTGAGTTACGTGATCTTTATGGGAAACCAGATATAATAAAACAGTTAATTCTTGTAGATTGCGATGTGCAGGACATATCGCACGATTGGGAATGAAAGAGGAACATGGAAGCTTCTTGTACGAAAACCCAGAGGGGAAACGACCGTTTGGTAGACCAAGAACGATTTGGGAGAATAACATTAACCACGATTTGAGAGAAGTAGATTATACAAGGGATGATTCTTCAGCACGCATTACGAATGAATGAACAGCGCATACCAAGAAGAATATATAATTATAAACCAAAAGGGAGAACAACGTTGGGAAGACCACTGAAGAGATGGAAGGACCAATTCGACCTATAATGAGATCGGAACAGGCCATTGGGTCTAATCCTTGTTGTTGTTGATGATTATTGGAAGACATTAGTTCAGGGTAGAGATAGTGGAGGGCTTAAGTCCGCGCAACCACGAATCTACTAGTTCTATAGGGTCAGTGAGTTAGTTAGTCACTTTACTTTTGTTTGATCATATAGTCTATTGTTCCATAGCAGCAAACAAAAGTCTCAATATATGTAAATTATTTAATTTTAAGTAAAATATTTCCTTTATCGAAGTCTAACAGAATAATGAAAGCCACGTCTTATGAAGAATGTAAGACTGTTCATAAATCTAACATTTAAAATATGTATTTTGGGACGCCCTGTAGTCCTCACTGAATAACCAATCAGCAGTCAGTTTTCAACGCATCATAAACGCTGTATGGCGGAAGAAACGAACAACCCAACTTCCGACCTCATCATCATGGCTACCAACATAAAGAAACAAACTCGTTTAATAAGAAAAAAACAGGCGAACAATTCCAAACAATGTATTATTTATCTACATTTTCATAACAATGAAGGCTTTAAAACATTTTCTTATTTCCCTTCCTTAATATCTTCTCAACTTCTGGAGCTGCGTCTATTTTTTTTTGTTTCGCTTCTCTTATCTTTCTTTATAAAATTATTACTACTTTTTTATTTTCTTAAAACATTTACGTATATATTTTTTTCTCTTATCCATTTCTTCTTCAGTGAATATAGTTCTAAATTGTTTTTCTACCCATTGCCATTTTATCCCCATCGCAAGCAACATCATACACAAAAGTCATGATCACAGTACATCCTCCTAGTCACTTATAACACGTAATTTACTTTGAGCTAATTTGCTCTTTTCTGTTTGCTGTGAAGTTGGTTATCTTCACTTTCAAGTGATTGTCTAAAATTTACCATCATTAATTTAATGGTTTACTGATTAATTTAACATTATTTAATTCAACAAATTAAAAAGTGGAGATGCTCCGTGATTCAAACATAATTTACCAGAAGAGACGTGCATTGAATTAATATACCAAAACATTCATAATTTTTAATCAAAATGAAATACGGAATTTGCCGAATTTCATTCAAATCAATTATAAGTGATCATTAAAATGTCCCGTCTCGCTACCAGACGTGTATTTAGCTTTATCACTATTTGTTTTTTCGTTTACATTGTTTCTCCTTCTTGTTTTTACCTTTTTTTTCGTTTTACGCTTTTGTTAACTTTATTTTATTCTCACATGTAAACACAAGGACAGGACACACACCCAGACCCAACGTGGAGATTTAAAATTCCCTACGCCGCCGGGAATCGAACCCGGGTTGCCGGAATGGAAGGTAGGGACTCTACGGACCTCGCCACGGCGACAGGCAAACTATAAACACCAGCTACCTCGTGAAATATGAATTCACGCATGCGCAGATAAATATATTTCGATGTATAAATGCCAAAAGAAGGTAGTGTCTAAAAGCTTGGTTATTTACTGAATGACCAGCTAGCTTCGCCAAAGAATCTGGCCATAACGTAACAGTTACTGGAGAGATAAATGTATTATTTGTTGATCGATTATCATATATGTTCGACCTATTGATTCAAGAAGAATAGATTTGACAACAAAGGCTGATTGGGTGATGAGGAAAGAACGAGTTGTTTAACAATACAAGTTTTCCAAATAATAATATGCATTTTATATTATTTAATTTATGCACAAAATTATGTATTATAAACTAGAAAGATGCAATATGAAATCACATTATGTGGTATACTTATTCGGCTATGGAAATTTATCAATTTAAAAAAAAAACTTTATTTACATTAGGCCACATAACTGAGTAACTCAACAATTAAATAAAAATATATTATTTGTGCGAAGTTTAAACAAACAATACCGGTAGTACATTTTCCAAATGTGTTATTAATTTCTTTTCACGCGTTTTAGTTGAAGTGTTGTTTTTAAATGTGATTCGTCAAATTATTCAAAATTAACGTGAGTGACTGTGTAAGTAATATAATTTGCAGTAGACTATTTTCGTTTATACAGGGGATGATTGGAAAACATTGGCTCAGGATATGGATATATGGAGAGCTTATGGCCGCGCGGCCATGAACCTACGGGTTCGATATTGCCAGTGAGTTAGTTAGTTAGACTATTTTCGTGCAGAAGTTTCCATGAGAAAGAGGACCTCATACAACAATTTAAGTCAAATCCAAATTTTCTGGACCTAACAAAAACAATCAGGGATCTTAGTTGTTCATCTTATGATTAATATTCATGTTAAGCTGGCAGTGAACACAAAATCCTTTTATTTTGTTGAACTTTTTATTGTTCGGCCAAGGCAGGGATACCATTAGAATGACTATTTAACTCACGCCCCAAATGGGAGTCAATGACCAATCACGTTTCAATGATTTCTATTTTACAACCAAACACAGTCGTGTTTCACCAAATATTTATCAATATTAAATTTACCATATTAAAGAAAGCTCCTCCTTTTTAATATTCTGAACAGGTCTGACCATTAATTTTGAGTGACTGACTCTGTAAGAAATACGGCTACCAGATTGTATATATAGTGCATGGATGTCAACATATAGCGCTTGCAGGAGTTAATATAAAAACATTTGTAGCAATTTATTATACCACCAAAAAAAGAAACCACTGTTTGCACTTCCTTAAATGTATTTTTTCCCAGGTAATAATCCAGAAAAATATAATTGTCATATTTACATCATACGACATCAGAAATGAATTAATAAACAGTTTGATGTTTCATTTTTTCTCCACTAGAGAGCATTCTTACAATATTACGTTCCTTTGTCAATAAATAGTATGATCTGGTTGCAGTGATAAACAAAAGAAGCAGATGAAGCGTACCAATTGTTTCTCATTTGTTTTCAAACATCGCCGTTTACATTAAATATATAAATATTTTAAAATAACTATAGTTAAATAATGATTTGTGAGTAAACGGCTTAATTTTATTCGTTAAATAGTCCTAACAAATGCAACTCTTGATTTCCAAATTCTCCAGATAAATTGAAAATCAGTCGTGGCATTGCTTATAAAAACCATACACCAATATGTTAATACGGAAGTTTAATGATGAAATCAGCATTTTCCCATGATGAGAGACTATTGTCCATATTAGGGAAACTTATATGTTGGTATATTTGACAGAAATATTTAATTCTGTATAGTCCATAAAAACTAGCAGGTAGCCGCGATTTCTCAAAGGCCTCTACAAATACCAATCCATATACTGTGTTTGTGAGCAATACATTGACTGTGTTTAATCCCATTATAAAGTATCGTGATACCGATATAACATTAGCAACAAATCACGTCTATTTTAAGTAAACAACCACAATTAAAAATTAAAAATATATTTCTTAAATAAATTAAATCTGTAAATATGAATGCAGTGAGGGCGACACCTCTCGCCTGCTCCTCGATAACCGCTCATAGTGACAATCATAACAATCGTAGTCACTTCACTTCTATGTAGGCCTACTGTTTTTAAATATTTAAAATAATTAGAATTATGTGTAGATAAAGTCCACCGCTGTCTTGTCAGGCAGCGGGCCCGGGTTCGATCCCTGATCGGGGCAGTTTTTCTAGATGTAAGACGAATGTCAGGAAAACGTTAAGGCCCAAACGATCCCCGAAATCATATGGCCATCATCATCATCACCCTTATCACTATCATCATCATGATCATGATCATCATCCTCCTTCGCCGGCGTGGAAAGCAACGGGAAGCTACCACACCTATAATTCCCTAGTAAAGCTGCAAAGCATAGCATGAAAATGCTATGATTGCAGTGTAAGACCTGCCCTCGGGCAGAATTACTATGGATGGATGTGTAGATAAAATAATTGGGCCATACCAAGCAGGTTTTAGAAAGGTAAAAGCTATAACAGATCAATTATTTTCTTCGGTGAAACTTATTTTTGAAAAATTACTAGCAATTCAATGTGAACATTTATTAAATTTTTGTCGATTTTGATAGGCATTCAATAGCATTAATTGGAAATTCTATATAGAATTATGGAATATTTTAAAAATGTTTAAATTTAATTAAATTAACAAAAATAACAATGGCAACATAAACATTTCAAATTAACGATTTTTATTATTAAGTTAACACTTCTCACAGAAGGATAAATTATATTTGAAGAGAAAAATTTTCGTCTAGACCGGGACTCGAACCCGGGACCCTTGGCTTTCCGGGCCAAGTGCTCTACCAACTGAGCTACCGAGGCGAGTTACGATCTAGACGCAATTTTTTCTCTTATGTACGTTGTAATCCCTCGCGCCAAATGCTTGAAACCATAGCTTCTATCTTTGCAAATGGCGGCAATTACAACGTACATAAGAGAAAAATTTGCGTCTAGATCGTAACTCGCCTCGGTAGCTCAGTTGGTAGAGCACTTGGCCCGGAAAGCCAAGGGTCCCGGGTTCGAGTCCCGGTCTAGGCGAAAATTTTTCTCTTCAAATATAATTTCAAATTAAGTTCTAACATATTTAATAAAACTAATAACTTCCACTAAAGGTTGAAGGATGGATACACTACTATTTATCGTAGGACCAGTCTAATAGGCTAGTGATCAGAGCTTATAACTACAGTTCGTGGGGTCCCAGGTTCGATTCCCGGGTAGAAAAACAGGAATTATTTCTTAATAGGAATTATTCTTGTGGCCTCCCAAGATCTGAATTTAGGTTAATTGGGTTTAAATAGTCTACTGGCGCTTCATTATCATTTATCAGGCATCGCCAATCGTATCATCGTGGTAACATAACTCCACTTTATAGCAAACTAACTTAACCCTGAAATCTGACGGTTAAACTTTGCATCAATATGCCTGATTGTGAGGTCACCTCACAAAATTTTAGTTTGAAAACTTGTTTATTTTAATAGGATTTGTATAAGGTTTTCTATTTTATCATATTATGAATTCTAGTAAATTAAACTTCCATATTTAATACCATTATGCAGACCATTGAGGGTCAGGGACTACATAACTAATTAACTGCATAACTATCTCACATTGTAAACACACGCCAGATCCATGAAATGTTATTTTGACAGTTCACTACATGAAGCACAAAGGAGGAGGCTGTGATCATTCCACGTGGGTTTTTCGCAGTCCACACATTCCATTGCTAACTTCTTATCTTTTTCTAGGGCAGAAATTGTATATTTTTCTTCCGCTGAACTCTACAGCTTCTGTCATGTTGTTGTGCACCTGTTTCTGTTGGACCCCAGGATATTTAAACTGGCGACATTATGGCCCAGGAGTCGACTCGTCTCTAACGGAAATGAGTACCAGACGCTTCTTCTGGGGTAAAGGCGGTCGTCATGCAGGGCTGACAACCTAGCTGACATCAAGTGTCGATTGTTCAGAAAAAGTGGGAGCCTTAACCTCGTACTACCCCAAGGGCCTCTTGAGGTCTGTAATGGGATCATTTTACTTGACTTCACTTTACTATCAGTTCTGTTTACGAGTTCACTTATTTCATCACTTGTGAGTCATTTACTTGAAAATGTCATTATAAAAATAAAATAAAAAGTAAGAAATTACTGTTTCACTAACATAGATAATTACTATATAATTGAAAGACTTGACAGCCTATAGGCCTAATCACGAAATTCAGTTTCAAGAAAAACGCATATTATTACCTGACGGTGGGGTTTGTATGACCCCAACTACTACCACAACAAATACTTCCGTCTCCCTTTTGTAAACTATTTTATGAAAACTCACAAAACTCTCACCACTTAAAGGACAAGGTTAGAACAGAATTCTCACTAAGCTCTGAAAAAGTGGATCCGAAATTACGAATGTTCAGATGAATAGAAATATCTGTAGGGAGTCACCAGGACCCCACCATCAGGTTCCAGGGTTAAGAAGTTGGTTACAATTCTGCTAATGCCATGAGATAATACCAGAAATGTCATAGAGACAACCTGAAGGTATTGATAAAAATACTATAATATAGTGATATTAGAATATTTCGGGCTATAAGGCCGTGGTCCATAACTGGTGTTTTTTCCAGACCTATCTCCATCGGCTATGACTAAATCTTTAGTGGTGAGTTCCAGAAGGTGATGTTCCGTGTTCGGAACTTGGATGAATGCCACTATACCTTTGGAATGGGTGTGCTACAGACGACAATAAAGCTCTTGCACTTTTTTTTAAGAAAAATCTCCCAACCTCACGCCATGACTTATATATTTGGGGATTTGTGAAACGCAGACTTTTCTTCCCTCCATTTTCTCATGATTTAAATGAAATAAAAGAACGCATCACAATAGATGTGAAAATTAATGATACAGATGTGCTGCATCTTGTTTTGAATTAACTTAATATGTGTCTTGTGATGCATTGAGTCAAGAAACTCAAGTCCAATACTTGCCCTACAAGTGCTTCCAGGTATCATAAATAGCTTCTGTTTTTATACAACATTAAATTTAATTACTTATTTTATAATTGTCCTGTATTATTCATATGCAAAAGAGAGAAAAAAGGCTATGTAAACAGGCGTCCGGAAATGTATTAAGAGCTTCGAGTATCTTATGCTGGAATATTATTCGCTAGAAAATATTTAAAACTTCCTGTAATGATTGCGCCCAGCAATATTCTTGTAACCACGATTAGATACATATTAGTGTCACGCCATTTAATTCTAAGAAAATAACGTTCCAGCTTATGATGCTGTAATTATTAATTTTAAGACTCGTGTTTATTTGAACTTGTTGTCTGCTCTACATAGTCGTCTGGGTGGACGTGAGGCTATCGCGCAGGGTTGCCCAGACTGGGATCTCAGGTTCGGATCCTGGCGGTTCAGAAGAAGTCACACCGGAAATTTCTAGTTTGTTCTCGAAATTCTACCGTTTATCGAATTTCATATCACCAACACTCTCCATTCCTCGTCCCTCTTCCATCATGTCATTTCATCTCCATTCACTAATTCATCAATTTCCTATCATCTTTCATCTCATATCATATTAGGTAAAAAGAAACAGCCTGATTTACAAACTACAGGTATAAAACGTGTGTGGTTGTGGTGATCTAATGGGGTCACACTAATGTATTTCTTCACGACTTCGAGCCGTTGTGTCAATATAGAGGCAAATGTAGGATTGTAGTCTGTTCTCGAGGCCTTGAGCCCAGTCCAAAGAGATGACGGTATGAGTCATGTGTGTAAATGTTTGATGTGCAGTAAAAGCTCCTTATTCGCGGGAGATATGTTCCACGAATATGGAATGGTTATTTATATCGGTATATAGGGGATACGTTCCAAGGTTCCAGAATAAAATAAAAAATTATCAAAATAAAATCAATTAATGGGAGATTCGAACAATGTTCCTGTTACTCTATATTATAAATTGGCAACAAAGGAGAATAGACGCGTGTTATTCAACCAAAATTAATGCAACGAATGACAAGTTGAAACAATAACACATCGATCGTGGCGAGGGCGGCATTATCAAAGGACATATCAGCATGTGAGGTACAGCGGCGATGGCTTTTAACAATAAACTTTAGGCTTAGTGGCAATAAGGTTTGTTTTACTTTGATATTAATTTGGCTATTTGGTTTGAATCACTATTTGTAAAAGCCACCTTGAAATGTGCCTGCAGTAAAAAAAAATTGCTGATGCGTTAATAAAATATACTAATCCTTCTAATATACCCACTGGGTCCGCGAATGAAGAAATGTTTAGCCGCGAATATGGGTGTCGCAACTTTTTAACCTGCGAATAAAGGAAACGCGAATAAGGGAACCGCGAATAAGGATCTTTTACTGTATATCGAACCAGGAACACCATAACAGATGTACCATATTTCCTACTTTCCCACAGTCTTCAAGATAAATTCAGGGTTTGAATTTTATTATAAGACCCATTTAATTCCATAACATAATTAAAATACAATCAGTGCCTTACATAAACCACGACAAGGAGAACAGTTGCCCGTTGAATACAACTAAAGGACTATTAGGTTACATTTTACTGCATAGAAACTTCTAATAAATACTCTAAATTACTACAGTATCTAGATATATCTCTTACATTGTTTACTTAATATTTGATCATTAATGTGGATAATTAGTGTGGATTATTAATTATATCTCCACTATATATTATATTATTTGTTTAGAGCATAATCTATAAAAAATAGGGATATTATCGCACTGTGCAACAACTATATGAAGTCTTCAATAAAGGTAAACGATTAAATTAAAAAGAAGGAAATTATATATTATCTTGAGAGAATGGTGTATTCCTTAATAGTTAGACTTATTCGAATGTGTCTAACAGTCACAAAGAGTAGACAAACAGTATAGTATTATGATGATCTTGCAGAAGATTTCCGGGCTGTTGGCCGTGATCTTGAGGCTTGTAGTTCCCCAACGTTTCGCCAGAGACTGCGTCTGGCATCCTCAAGGGTTGTCTTGAGACTGGCAATTTTGTCGACTACCTGCTCTATTTATACGTCCTTGAGGATGCCGGACGCAGTCTCTGGCGAAACGTTGGGGAACTACAAGCCTCAAGACCACGGCCAACAGCCCGGAAATCTTCTGCAAGATCATCATAGTAACTCCGGCCGTGAAAGCCTAAGTCAATATATTAGTATAGTATTAGTTTTTAAATTTACAATGGGTTGAAACAAGGGCATATACTATCCCCTGTTATTGAATTTTCTGCTAGATCATGCAACAAATCCTTAGAGGATAAAGAGGGCATACAATTCAATGTATTAATTACCGTTAGTATCATTAGGGAAAGCAAGGAATATAAGTCGAACAGTCACATTCTATTGAATAACACTAACAAACATGTGCTCCAACTAAATAAAAAGTAAGTAAATGATCAAACGTAGAAATATATTATGTAACAGAAATGGACAGATAACAATTTGGTAAATTTGAAGAAGTGACTGAATTAAAATACCTAGGAACAATATTTACTAACATGAATGAGGCAAAAAAATAAATAAATATAGCGTCAATTCTGGAAATCCATAACATGTATTATAATATGGGCTTTTATTATCAGAATTTAAAAAAAAAATGTTTAATTAATAGTATATATATATAACGGTTATACTACCAGTTACAGTCTCTTACCTTAGGAGTTGAAAAGATTATGAGAAATTAGAATAATGTTCTTAAAAAAAATAGGAAGAGAGAGAGAGAGAGAGAGAGAGAGAGAGAGAGAGAGAGGGATGGGCAGGAGAATGGACTGTATTGCAGCAAACACGAGTACATGATCTTTATAGGAAATCAATTGTAATAACAACAGCTAATTATAGTAGATTATAGTAGATTAATGGACAGGAACCGTGGAAAGAGTGTAGAAAGAAAAAGATACATGGAATTTTCTTGTTGGACAACCAGGCGGAAATAGCCACAGTAGATCGGAGAAGAATTGGGTTGAAAGAATAATATTAATTATGATTTGAGGGAGGTAAATTATACAAAGAATGATTGGAAAACACTAGCTCGGGGTAGCGATGTATGAAAAGTTTATGTCACGTGGCCATAGGCCTCGGGTTCTAGAGCGCCAGTGAGTTCAGTAATTTTCTGAATTCAACCAATGATTCTAAATGTGTTATGACGAAAGAGGTTTAAGCGCCTATAAATAAGAATTTTTTTTTTTCAGCAATTGCTGTAAATAGAGGAAGCGATAAGTAGCATATGGTAAATATCAACGATGGAAAACTTTATTCTATATACCTTTACCATGCACAACCTCTAATAAAATGTAACGCTCCTTATATTTTTGCTAACCTCAGGCAATGTGTGTATTTGGAATTAAAGAAAACATTTTAAATTACATTAATGAGGGAGTAATGACGTCAAATGTATGTCCGCGAGGCAAATCATGTGATATTTAAAATTCCAATCAGGAACTGTTCTCTTATTCAATTATTACCAGTCTCATTAGTGTTCAAAAATTCATCCTAAAATAACAGAAAACCAATAGCTTCACAATATAAGCTAAATTATTTATTATATTTCCATTTGTCGTCGTTTTTATCAGTTTCTGATTAATAATTAGTTACGATAGCAAGTTTTGTTCAACATAAACAAATAAGTGTGTATATATATATTATATATATATATATATATATGTTATAATTAATTTTTGACATTGAGCAATGCAAGCTTAATATGGCATAAGAAAAATAAATCCAGAAGGGTTCAAGTCCCGTCCGAGCATTTATTTTTCTTATCATACCATATATATATATATATATATATATAATATATATCAACTCATGTTCAACTCAGGGTCGATCGAGGATGAGATGAGTCCCTGTTTATAGAGGTCTGTGAATGACAAGGGTCCAGGTAGACCACGCCTGACGCTTCGTCACAGGGGCGGATGAACGAGAAATTAAATGGATGAGATGAGTATGGAGAAATCGTGATAAAAAATTGTGACAGGGGAAAACCGGAAGAAATCCCGAGAAAAACCTGCCCAAGCTCCGTTTCGTCCACCACAAAACCCACATGGAGTGACCGAGACCGATCTCGGGACCCCAGCGGTGAGAGGCAAGCGTCTAACCGCTTGCGCCACGCCGCGAACAAATAAATAATGTATATAATTTTCTCTTTATTTTTCCTTTATCTTAATTTAGCTTCTCCCCTTTATGCTGTCCTGTGTCACCCGGCGTTACAGGGACACAATCTGTCGTGAGAGAATTTGATACTCTGAATCAAACATACACTTTTTGACCACACACGGAGAAGGAGTGTCTCCGTGGATGAGCGATCAACTTAATACCTGGGCCATCTTAGGGTCCCGTTGGGTTACCTTCCTAGGTAAATCGACACGAGATGTCAGCGGCTTGGAGACCCGAGTGACGACCGCCTTTACCCACAGAATAAGTTTCTGGTACTCTTTACAGTTAGAGGCTGAGTCTATCCCAGGATGATAATGCCACCAGAAGGTTTAGAACTGTTTAAATTCCTGCCCCCATTGGAAATCTAATAAAGGAACTTCCGGCTTGTAGCGAATTGCTAATTTCTTCTTAACATTATTAATTCTATTACGACATATTTAAGGAACTGCTCCAATTTAATTGAGTATTTAGTATGAATCGTATTTATGAACTGAAAGCGGTTACCTCGAGACCAACAAAAAACGGAGAAAGTTTGTAATTATTCAACACTGTGCAGACTTCTGTTTGACGGCGACCCGTAAACCAACGCACATGACAACAGGTAAAGTCACACACAATTATTATAATGTGTATTTAATTAAATAAAGTATGGAATTCCATCAAGTAAACCCCAATTCAATTGATTACTTATAATATGTCAGTGGAGATTATTAACCACAACTGAAATATTGAAATTAATTATTACTTATGAAAAATGTGGACTAGAAAAATAGCAAAGCACCATTATTTCATTATAGTTATTCTGAGCTTCATTTTAGATTTTTCAGAAATTAATTCCCTTCATCTCAGACAATATAAATGTTTACTACGTAACAAATGCAAACTCTTTTTAAATATTTTTTCTGACTACATTTTCAAGATGAACATTTAAAAACTGTAACACATTGTCAACAAGTGACATGTGATAACCACATATAACTATGACGTCTGTAGATGAAATAACCGTAACTATAATAGCTTGGTTAAGGAACTCCCGCTAGGGAACACCTGTGTCCCCACGTAGAACGTACATATGTGTGCATTCATGCACATGCGCACACCCACGCAAGCACGCACACACATACACACACACACACATATATATTTTTTTATCGACATGAAAATTTAAAAATAACTGAACGTACAGGCTGTGATTGAATTAAAGCGAGAAAATTTACCTGGTTATTGAGGATTTCCAGATAAGCAGATTAAGATAGAAATCCAGAGTCTAAGACAAGAGTATTTAGTAGTTTACATTCTAAAATGTTTGATACTCATAATCCAATATTGAGATTTAACAAGAATATGGAATAGTACAAGCCTTAATTAGGGATTGGGTGAAACCGAACTATTAAAAATAAGTCAAAACATATTTGCAAAATTTACAGAATCTGTGATTTGCCTCCAATTAATGAGTGAAATTTTAAAAAAAAATACGGCTAAGTACATTTTTATAATTGATTTTCAGTTTATCCCTGATTAAAATCTGAAACCATCTCACTCTCTCTTATAATTATTTTTATTTTGAATATAGAATCATGGATACCAACTTAATTGAAACATCAGAATTCTTTCTGAGATTATGGGTTCGCTATCTCAAATTTCGTTACAGAAACGTGAATGTAGTATAAGTTTATATTAACGAGTAAATTAATTTGATTTTAATAATTTATATTCGGTATACTTGGTACAAAATTCAAAGCATGTAAAATATAAGTATTTAATACTTAATATAGGCTTTTCGCTTTACAGCAGTTCGCCCATAAATCCTATTTTCCAGATATTCCTATCTTCCCACTGTGCTTTTTCCATAATAAAATAATGTAAGTTGTTAAATTAGAAGACTCAGAAATGATTCTTGTGTATCATAATAATGTGTCAACGCGCCAAAAGGAGTTTAACATACAGGTGAATGGCGGTAGAAATATATCAGGAAACTTCATAATATTTATGGAAATCCACACACACACACACACACACAACACACACACACACACATATATATATTTATTTATATATATATAGTGTTCTGCCCAAGAGCAGGTCTTTCACTGCAAACTCAGCATTCTCCACTATTTCCTTAACTCGGCTTTCCTTTTTTTTTATTCGCATACAAACCATGTATTTTAATATTGTCTATCATCTCATGTATTTTTTCTGCCTCTAACTTCCTTTCCGTTGACTACTCGTTCTAGGGCATCCTTCAGCAGGCAGTTTCTTCTTAGCCATTGGCCAATCCAATTTATTTTCCTCTTCTTTATGAGTTCCAGCATTATTCTTTCTTCATCCAGTCTGTCTTGCACATCTTTATTTTTTATTTTGTCTGCCCCATTTTATACGTTCCATCCTTCTCCATATTCACATCTCAAAAGTTTCCAATCGGTTTTCCTCATTCCTTCTAAATGTCCATGTCTCTGCAACATACAATTCTACACTCCACACAAAGCACTTCACTTCACTTCACTTCCGTAATTATTTTGCCAAAGGTCCGCAGAAAATGCTTTTCATCTTGTTAAAAGCTTCTTTTGTCATTGCTATCCTCTGCTTTACTTCTTGACGGCAGTTCATGTTACTACTGATAGTACAACCCAAGTATTTGAAGCTCTTCACTTGCTCAATAGCCTCATCTTTAATCTCATGTTTATCTTCCTTGGTTTCCTTCTTATAATCATGGCCTTTGTCTTATTTATATTTATCTTCATCCCATAATCCTCGCACTTGTCATCTAGCTCCATCAGCATGTTCCTCAGTGTCATTTTACCGTCTGCTAGCAAAGCCATATCATCAGCAAATCTCTTCTTCTTCTACTACAAGGTTTAGGCTATGCAGCCTGTTCCGGCGAAGTTAAAAGTGGAGTCCATCTTCTACGTGGTCGGCCAACATCTCTTGTTCCTCTGGAATTATACAGGAAGGTTCTTTTTGGTATTCTTTCGATGTTCATTCTCATTAAGTGTTCTGTCCATTTCTTATTATTTTTGCTGATTTTATCTTCAATTTTATATATATTTAATTCTTCTCGTATAGTTTCATTCCTTATTCTATCCGCTCTTGTGCATCCTTTCACATTACGTAAAAACAGCATTTCCGCAGTCTGTATCCTGCTTTTATCCCTTGATTTCATTATCCAATTTTCACTTCCATACAACAACAAAGGAACAGCCATTTTGTTTTATATAGTTTAAGTTTCATGATCTTATGCACTTAATTATTCTTCCTCCCATGTTTACGTCTCCCATATTCGTGAAGCAGTTCTTCCTCAGGTCTTCGAGGTAGATGTTGAAATGGGTAATAGAAAACATCCTTACCATACCCCCTATAATATGAGTAAATGCATCATCGAACGTGATGAGGACAGGTATGTGCGGAGAACTTATATATTTTTTTCCGGGTTTGATAGTGCCAATGGGTTAGTTAAATTGCAATGAGCGGGGCATGCAGGGTTGCCACTTAAGTCATTTTGTGGCTAGATCTGGCCATTTTGAAAACATATCTAACTATACATTTGTGAAAAAGCTACTTATAGCTTCTCTGGTCATTTATTCCCTTCTCTTTAGCCACTTATAGCCATTTTATATAAATTTTGTAATAATAACGGATGGGGATTTAATATTTTGCCAATACAAATAAAATGAAGAATAATGAGTATCTTCTTTCTTAGAAAGAACATACACAAATAAACATGAACATCCTTTGATGGCATTACTAATCAGACCATGTATTAATACAAAACAGGCTCAAGTCTATAGAAAATTACATACGATGGGAGATTCATACCATCACTTAATGAGAGTAAGATATCATCATCAAGGATAAGACCTTAAGTTCTGTTCCGATCTCTAGCTAGAATTGGTCTGTCCATCTTTTACTGGGTCTTCCAACATTTCTTCGTCCTAGAGGTTTGTAATGAAAGTAAAATATAAAAAAGAATATCCCATTGAAATAGAGTTTCTGGTAAGTAGAGAATTAAAATATAACTTAGATAAACTTAAAGAAAAATAAATTACAGAAACCGTTTTAAAAATCAGAGTTTCATAATATTTCGTTGTAAGAAGAGATGCTTTCTTAAAATAGACTTCATACTCATAATTTAGTCACTACATTAAAATTGCAGCAATGCTGATAGAATAAATAAAAAAATTTATAAAATTGTACATCTGAGGAATGGATTAGTAAGTACATTCCCTATAAGTTTCAAAATACAGCTTTCTCAACGGATAAAACTTACATTTTAGCCTTTTCTAATCATTTTTAAGAGTACGTTTTAGCCACTTTTTTCCTTGGGTGTTGGCAACTCTGGGGTCATGTGACACGAATGGGTATTGACAGAGGCATGTAAGTATATTGTAGGCCAACTTTAATTTTTTTAATAAACCATACATTAAATCATCTATGAAATGCATTATCATTTCCTCTAAATAAAATTCTACCGTAGAATACACATACGCAAACACCCACGTCGTATATTGCGACACACATTGGAATAAATGTTAATATTATCTTAAAATTGTATCGTGTTCGTAAATGTTTGTAACTTATAAACTGTCGTATTTGTATTTCACAGATGACCGTCCACAAGATTAGAAAATCATTCATTCCTTATCTCTTCTTCACAAAACACCTAACTTGAAATACAGTTTTATTAAATTCTCCCACACTTGTATTTTAGACACGCGATTCTATCCAAACATTTTACATGACATTTTCTTCACATCACACTAAATCTGAGGTATTATTGACTACCTCTTCTGAAAATTAACCAACTATAATTTGGCAATAAGGTTCTCTCTATCTCTCTCTGCCTTCGTTTAAACTCCTCAGTTCAGTAGCAACTTTATATACCCCACACATTTGAGGTCTTAAAGAGATCCGAGCTTTTAGGATGATTATTTATTTAACTTTGGATCACATACAGTACATAATGTTTCACCGTATAAGGATACTGAGAGCCTCCCCATATAGCTGATTGGCTCAATTTAGTTGCCAACTCCCAGACAACACGCACTATTCACTCAAATATTCATACTAATTGAGACGAATATGACATGAGCGTTTATAATTTTATATAAGTAGGACAAGTAGAAACCACAATATAAGATACAATGAACACCTCAGAGATTTTATGTACGTGGGTAGAAAGTCAAGTTATTCAAAACACATAATTAACGCTGGTCACCGAATGGACTCAATATAAAACACCCTATCGACAGTTCATAGAGAAAGACTTCCAGCGAAAATAAATGTACTAGAAGACCTTGAAATTATGAAAGAAATGAACACCTTATTATTAAATGAGAACACGCCCCAAACTGTACGACATAGTTAAAAACCAGTCAGTTGCTACTAGCGACGCATCAAGACTACCAACGTGTACAACATATTAATGCATCAACTAATAGCGCATACTCATCCTGCTGATGATGGGAAGTTAACTTCCGAAAGATATCCAAATAATATTTTAACAAAGTTGATGACGACGGCACCTGCCAACAGGTACATTTATAACTTTTATCTTATGAGTAGTTATAAATGCCAACGATATAGGGGTGGTTTATGTTGATCATAAAGTTTTCGGAAAGTATTTGAGCGGCTTTAACTTTTCCTGAAAAAAAGGAAAATTGTCCCTTCTGGAATCGAATCCTAGCCCTCCGCTATGGAGACAATGACGTTTCTCCTAGGTCAACTGGCAATAACAGTAAGTGGTTATAAGTATCCCGGATCCCAAACGTTTATTAAAATATTAATGAAAATTGTAAATAGTCAAAATAAAAAATATGTTCAGTTATCGAGTTAGTATTACAAATGAAGACCTTTATGTGTTAATTAAACATCAAACAGTTTGGGCATCCCTCATAAAGCCCTTATCTGCGTCACAACATGTGTTTATTGCAAAACTGGCAGAAGGCACGTGTTTAAACATGTAACAGCTCTGAGATTTTGTTGCCGAGGCATGGGTTTAAGATTTCACCTGCAGAGTGACTTTGACGCAAAAAATAGTGCTATTTACCATTCGTGTTTTTATATCTCTCCATTCTATAACCTCATGTGCAGCTAATTAAAATTTCATCTACAACTTCACAAACCGTTACTCTCACTACGTAGTTTGTGGAACCCTTTCAAGTTAAGGATGTATTTTTATACAATTTAAACATATTGAAGAAATATCTGTGGCCTCGAGGTAGCGTGCTGCCTTGTCACGCAGCGGGCCCGGGTTCGATCCCCGGTCGGGGCAGTTTTTCTGGGTGAGGTTTTTATCGGGGTTTTTCCTCACCTGTAAAACAAATGTCCGGAAAACTTTAAGGCCCAAACGGTCCCCGAAATCATATGGCCATCATCATCATGATCATCCTTATCATTATCATCATCATGATCCTTCACCGGTGTGGAAAGCAACGGGAAGCTACCACACCTACACAATTCCCTAGTAAAGCAGCAAGCATAGCATGAAAATGCTATGATTGTAGTGAAGGACCTGCCTTCGGGCAGAATTACTATTGATTGATGAAGAAATATCTAAACTGACTAAAATCACACTTTAAATTATCAATAATTCTAATCATATTTCCTTCTTTGCTTAAATAATATTTGATTTATATGTCCATATTTCTGCTTGTAATGAAAGCAATTTATGCAACGACACAGACTTAAGTGAAAGTATTATTTCTTGGCAGGAAAGACGAGATTGTTGAGGAAACCACTAATCGCTTGATCCCTTCGCACTATGTTGTTACCTGGATGAGTCGCCCCAATACGATACTGTACATTAATTTCCTTTCTCTCAGAAAGTCTGTATTATATTCATTATCGCGGATATGTTCAACAGAAGTGACAATTGTTTCCTCTATAACCGTAAAACTCATATCTGTGAGTGTTGTAATATATAACATATACAATTTTATAAAACTGAATACCTGGTAAGTTTCAACCTGATCAACTGTTAAAACTTATTACTATAACATCTTGATTTTAACTGAAAACTTTTTATTCCATTAAACATCTTTAGGCTCCATAATTACAAATAATTACATTATTGTGGAGATTAAATAAAAAATAGCAGAGGTAATCGTTATCTCAGAGCCTTAGATAAACTAATGAAGTCCAGATATACCTCCAGGAAAATAAAAACAAGAGTTTATAAAACTATAATTAAACCTGTTGTTTATGAAAGGAGGCCTGGTTCAGGGGACCTGATTAATCAGAAAAAATGTAGAATTACAATCGTCGTATAAAGATTATGGCGTTACTGATATCAAAACTTAGAAGATTGGAATATTCCACGAATGGATAACATCAGAATTCCCCGAAAGCTCATAGATGATTATCCTGGTGGCAGAATGATGGTTATCAGATCCAGACTAAAATGGTTTAATGATATCCACGCTGATCTAAGAAAGGCAGGCATAAAAATATGGAGAGTGGAAGCTTTGGATAGGAATGTTTGGGCGGCTGTCATGAGCAAGGTTAAGTAAAGAATTAAATGGCCGTAATGCTGCTGCTGATGATGATGAATGGACGTATTTCATGTTACAACGATAGAGTATGTTTATGTAAGTTTACTAAAAAATTAAAATTAGTTTTAGAAAAGATAAGGTTGCCTAACTGTGTGATTATGAAACGTTAAACTTTAGGGACAAGAAGCGGGAAAGTGTTTATGATATTTCAAATTTTACGATTGCCAGTGATACATATGAGATGAAATGATTAATTCACTATAATTCCGAAATTTCCGTAGGTGAACTGTAGATGTAGCGCGAGTTCCAAATGAAAGAGGGCCGTGCAACTTACTGTTGGAAGACCAGAGAAAAGCGCCCGTAGATAAGTAGAAATTCAGATGAGATTAACATGATTTGAGAGAGGTGATATTAGTAAACATTAGCTCAGGATAGGGATGTGTGGAGAGGTGCTAATAGTTATTTAATAATATTCTGGTCAAATAAACTTAATCCAATAATAATCGCAACTTCAAGAGTTAGCCTACTTTTGTGAATGTACCTAATGTTTTAAGGTAAACCAATTCTCTAAACTTTAGATTTCGCACGACTCCTGACGTTTCCATAATAATTATTGTGGGTATTAATAAGCTGTTAGTTTATGCTGATGATGTAGTACTATTGGCCGATAGCGAGGAGATACTAAAGGACAACACGCACATACTACTGAGTAACATCTAGGCCCAGCCGTCCACCCCTTGGGATACCTCGGTTGTCATGACCATACTCCCAAGTCCTAGTTCTAGTCCTCCCTATCCTATGTTCACGTCCACGTTCAAGTTCACGGTCCTTAAACCAACACCCCAGGGAGAGAGTGTTGGAGTTAGCAGTTCTGGGAATTGCTGAGCTACATAGTACATCATGTCGCTCAATCCTGACGACCCCACAGTTGGTCCACGGGCTCCATGAGCCTAGCCGGGAGGACTGCTGTCGCAGATCCACCGACCATTCGCCTGTTCTGCCTCCAGGGACGTGTCCTGCAGCCGTTGTGAGACCGGCTTGGGCTACAACCCCAACAGTGTGAGACTTTTAGTACATCCAGGTGCTCATCCCCTGGCGACCCCACAGTTTGTCGACGGGCCCGTAGGCCGAGCCAGGAACCAGTACAGTAGCTCCCTTCTGGACTGGTCCGAGCCGAGCCCTGGTGTGCCCCCAGGGACGCCTTCTGCAGCTGTTGTGGGCCAGCACGGAGCTCGCAAGCTCCAACAGATGAGCAACTAGTACGACAAGGCGCTCAACTCTTGCCTACCCCACTAATGGTTCACGAGTCCCTTGGACTTAACCGGGAGGACTGTCTAGCAGATCCACCGATCTTTCCCCCAGTGGACCAGCTGGGGACGTGTTTGGTTGCTGAAGTGGGTCCAGCCTAAGCATTAGTACGTCAGGTCGCTCAACTCCTGACGACCTCACAGATTGTCCTTGGGTCACTCGGTTCCAGAGTCGGCGCTAAGTCCCAAAAAGCCAAAAAAGACCGCGCTTCCTCCTTTCTCGAGCTTGTCGACCTGGTGGTAATTCCCAGCATTACGCCCGGTATTGCCCCATCCAGCCCGTTCGCAAGACTAAGCCTAGTCGTGTAGCTGCTGTGAGGCAGCCCACTGAGCAATGTAGGCATCCAGGGTGCTCATCTCCCATGGTGCCCCCACAGATGGTCTCAGGTTCAAAGAACCAAGAGAGAAGGAGCGCCAGATCCCCCACTCTCCCACCGCCTCGCCAACAGCGGCACAGGCCCCCGCTGTGGGCCGGGATAGTTCTAGGCTTGACAGCAGGCCCCTTTCGCATATGTTTTTCCTACTGACCCCACTCATGGTCCGCGAGTCCATCGGACTTGGAAGGGAGGACTGACTAGCAGATCCACCGACCTTTTCCCCACTACGCCACCGAGGGGACGCGTTTTGCTGCTGGAGTGGGCGCAGCACGAGCTATATAGTACGTCAGGTCGCTAGAGTCCTGACGACCCCACAAATGGCCCGCGGGTCCGGTCTGGACCTAGCCGGGAGGAATGCAAGCAAACCACCGACCGTTCCCCTATCCGCCACCCAGGGACGCGCCCTGTTGCTGTTGTGAGCACAGTTGGGGTCCGACGGACCCCCAGGGACTACTGAGTAACACTAAGAAATTGGGACTGGAAGTAAATATCAATAAAACTAAATATATGGTAACGCATAAAAATACATTATATAATGGAAATGGACAGCCAATGACAAATGAGGGAAATTTTGAGGAAGTGGCTGAATTCAAATACCTAGGAACAATAATCACAAATAGGAATGAGGTACAGAAAGAAATTAAACATAGGCTCAATTCTGGAAATGCGTGCTATTATGCATTGCAGAGACTCTTGACTTCCCAACTCCTTTGAAAAAACGTAAAACTGAAAATATATAAAAACTATTATTCTACCAGTTATATTATATGGATGCGAAACATGGACTCTTACTTTAAGGCAGGAAAGGAGATTACGAGTATTTGTCAATAAAGTTCTTAGGAAAATTTTTGGACCAAAGAGAGATGAACAGACAGGTGAATGGAGAAGATTGCATAACAGTGAATTACATGGTCTTTATAGGAAGCCAGATATAATGAGAACAGTTAAGTCTCGTAGACTCCGATGGGCAGGACATGTGGCACGAATGGGGAATGAAAGACGTGCATAGAAGATTCTTGTAGGAAAACTAGAGGGAAAACGCCCAGTTGGTAGACCAAGAATGAGGTGGGAGAATAACATTAACTATGATTTGAGGAAGTAGATTATACAGGGGATGATTGGAAAACAATGGCTCAGGATAGGGATATATGGAGAGCTTATGTCCGTGCGGCCATGAACCTACGGGTTCGATAGTGCCAGTGAGTAAGTAAGTATATTCAATCTTTCTTCCATTCACTACCGGCATTACTTTCGGTTCAACAGGAATTAGATTCTTCGCATATTATGTAGCCCATGAACTAAGTATGGCGTTACAACTGCAGCGAAAGGAGGAGATAATTATTATAACGCCATTCTCTAGAAATATCTATACCAGTTTCACCTTGAAACTCCGAAGCCATTTCTTATTATTTGCCGTGAGTATAATGGATACGATTTTGAAATGTCACAGAATAAAATGCACAAATTAATTTTGAAATAGGCTACGTATTGGAATAATAGGAGACATACAAGACTGCAGTAAAGTGGCCACATTACATGTAGATAGTAATAAATTTAACTACAATATTTTATAACTTATGCCATTGACGTCATAATTAAAAACAGAAAGTATAAGGTCGAATAAATTTAGTCAGAGATCCCCTTATATCAGGTTTAAACTTCTTTAAATGTTGTAAATTCATGACATGCAACTCTCGGCTTTGCTTCCTTCTCAAAGAAGCCAAGCAAAATATTTTTACATCTTGAAAAAATTCCTTGACCCCGGCCGGGATTGAGTACGCGCACCTAGGATGGACCATCAGGACAGCCTGCAGCCACAAGTACAGTAGTTTGAATAATTGGTGCTTAGGGGAGTATAAAGATTTTCGAATGAGGATGACGTATTTCGAGTAATTAGACGAACTGCATCCAGTGTTCTTGAGCATGATCTTTCTGTTGATGATGTGTCACGCGCGCCATGGGTTGTGACACACAAGAGTCTAGTGACTGACGTGACATGTTCTCACTCCACCTTTTCAATAAAACAACAAACGGAATGCGTAACACGAAGTCTGCCTTCACTTTGACGCGCGACATATCCTATATTGAGTGGAACAACTACACAACTCCAAGAGATGTAAAGTTGCTGACATCTAATAATATCAACAATTTAACAAAGGGGTTTCTGCCGTTTGTTTAACCCCAAGGGAGAATAAAATTCTTATTTCTGCAAGCCTCCATTTCTTCTATATTAGATATAATACTCTCAGCCCAACTTTCGCACTCAGGGTTTTAAAACGAGCGAAATTGTGAGCTACCAAGTACGGCATACAGTTTCCTGTTAATATTTAACGCGATCCGGTAAGGTTGTACATTGATTTACCACTTATGTCCATTATTGTTTCCCTATTTATCACGGTAATATTTGATTGCTTCTAAAATCAACACTTCATTTTAAATTTTACGTTGTCAATCGCAATGGTATGGTCTGTAGAATCTCTATAATCCACTTCGGGAATTAATTTGATTTTATAACTCGTTCTACTACTATTTTTATTATTTACCTTATCATCATCATCATCATCATCCAGAGATTAAGCCTGTTGGCTCGTTCCGGTTCCATGAAAGCTAGAATTGTTAAAATTGTTAAGATCCTCTTCTGTGTGGGCGTCCAACATTTCTCCTTCCGTGCGGTTTATAATTTAGCAAAACTTTTGGAAATGTTTCTTCTGAGATTCTATCAATATGTTCTTTCCAGTCGTTCCTATATTTAATTATTCGGTCTGTAAGTTTGAAAATATTTTGTTCCTTTGATTTCCCTGATCGTTAAAACAAATGTCGGAATGACCCACATTTATTCTAATAATAAATACACCATATGTTTTCTAAATTTAGTATTTATTTTTTAATCAAAATATATGATCAATTAACCATAAATTAATGTTAATGAAAGAGAGTTATTCTTATCTTCCTAAAAAACTAAAGGATAATAAAATTATTGCTAATCTTACTCCATAAGAAATCGTACATATGAGTGAACGTTCAAAGTTCGTCACAACTGCTTGTAGCAGCTTTCACAACAGCAAAGCTCTCCAAGCAACTGCAGCCTGATCCTCGCTCAATCGTGATATGGGTGCTCCCCTAATTTAGTTATGCTTATTTACCACTGATGTCAGCGAGGGACGAATTGTTAGTACATCGCAAATATTCTGCCCGTGAAGTCTACAGACGTTTTCTGAGACTTATGTGTATGGCGAGACATTCCGCACCGTTGCGTAATGAATGGATGCGCGACGGTATTATTGGAATATTTTATATTTCCGTTTATTTCTGAATATAAAGACCTCTGGACAAAATTTAATCGACCATCAATCATGCAAATAATATCTTACTTTCCTACTATATGTCTCCTCGGGGCAAATAATTATCAAAAACCTGGAACAAGGACGAACCTCCATTGTAAAAAGGGAAACAAAGTCACATTCACGGATATAAAGAAAATTAACACGATTCGCAAAAAAAAAGAGGGAGAGACTTACTGCTACACCTGAACAACAACATTATTAGGTCTATTTACTAATTAAATTTAATATTACAAATAATTCCATTCAAAATAGTAACGGGACAAATAACTTACGTATTGGAACCAGGGGTCACGCATTACGTAAAAACGAAGCTCCTCACCACCTGTCATACTAAGTTGCTGACCGTTTTTTTTGGGGGGGGGAGGGAACACAAAGAAGAGGATTTTAAATCTCCATCTTGGTCTAGGTACGCCTCCCTTATCTTCTGCTATCGTATAAGTGTGAAACATGTCCTAGCATATCGTTAACTAAAGATTCAGGAATATTCGCCATTGGGTATTTTTTTAAGTATATGGATCAGATTCCTGCTATATGTGAGCGGCCCAGGTCACCAGGTTGGAAGTAGCATCAGGCATTTAACGCCTACAAAAGGCGGTAGAATAATTAGAATAGAAAGGAAAGCCCAAATACTTACAATTAGAGAATTTAGTAGATTTATCAGTTCAAAAGGGCTTATAATTTTCATCTATTAAAATAAATTGGAAAATGAATGTCAAAAATAAACAACCCTGAGAAATAAGAGCTTCAAGTCAAATTTATTTACGGGTCCACTAATTTTCAAAATAGACTACCAATCAAACCTGTTCAATCAGTAAAGCATATTTAAATCATTGCAGTTTATATGTAGGATATTTGTATGTATACCGCAGGTTATTTATGTTTATTGTTGTGTGTGAAGTGTTCACATGTTCATTCAAATACAAATAGATAGATCACATGTTGATTAATTTCTTTGACATCGTCCGATTGCTAATATCCAATTATGTCGGTCCATCCAATCTCTTGGTTCCAGATGTTTCTCCTTCATGTATAAATATATTCCCTTACTCCAGGAAGTTTTAGGTCTTCCTCCCCCTCGTCTTCCCTCAGGTTTCCATTCCAAAACTCATTTGGGCAGCCGATTCTCTTCCATTCGCTGGACATGCCCGTACTATCTTATTTCCTGAGTTTTAATACAATCTAAAACAGTGTCTTCAATCTTCATTTTCTCCCTTATAACCGAGTTTCTATTTTTTCTGGAAATTGTTGCTGCCCATCGTGTAAAATTCATTTCCGTTGCCAAAAAGTATTTATTTGTTTTTGTTGTTAATGTCCAACGTTCTTCTTCTTCCTTTCTAGGATTAGGTCAATGTATTAAGATCTCACAAGTAGAAGGTCATTTCGAAAAACAAAAAACAAAGAATTGCGGAGGACTTAAAGTGAATGAGGCAAAAAAATACTTAGGTTTGAAGTCGCCCATAATTGTTTGATTGTTTGTAAAACAAGTTATTCTATTGTTTTTATTTTAATATTCAATGTCCCACGTTGTCATTTCGACATTTCTGGTGTTGCCTTCTTGGCGTAATTGTAACCCACTTCTGAGGTTGGAGCGCCTAGAAGGCGGGGTTACGCTGCTCCGATAATATGAAGGGTGGTGATGATAGTAATAATGATACGACAAGGAATTCTTAATCCTAAACTTAATATAAGGCTATTATCAATTATGATGAATATGATGGCCATATGATGTTCAGGGACAGTTTGGGTCTTAGAGTTTCTTGAGAGGTGAGGAAACCTCCGAAAAAACCTGACTCAGGAAATTTGTCCCGACAGAAATTCAAATTCTGGCTCGGTGCTTGACAAGGCAGCACGGTACCTCGAGACCATAGCGGTGGACTACTTATTATATTATAAATCAATTATTAAAATGACAACTTTAAATTAAGATGCCGATTAATAGTGTTATGCCTGTTTTACTAATTGCAATATGCCTATTATACGATGAGTTCAAGACCTGAAAAAACTCGATCAATTGTTATTCAACAAAAATAAAATTAGCATTTGTAACATATAGTGTGCACACGTAGAAATGCATTATATAATGGAAATAGACAGCTAATGACAAATGAGGGAAATTTTGAGGAAGTGGCTGATTTCAAATATCTAGGAACAATAATTACAAATAAGAATGAGATGCACAAAGAAATTAAACATAGGCTCAATTCTGCAAATGTGTGCTATTATGCATTGCAGAGACTTTTCTTGTCCCAACCCCTTTCATAAAACGTTAAA
Organism: Diploptera punctata; assembly: GCA_030220185.1. Taxonomy (NCBI): domain Eukaryota; kingdom Metazoa; phylum Arthropoda; class Insecta; order Blattodea; family Blaberidae; genus Diploptera; species Diploptera punctata. Next base: position 1,132,632 of record JASPKZ010010239.1, on the reverse strand, counting down.
CTGAAAATATATAAAACTATTATTCTACCAGTTATATTATATGGGTGCGAAACATGGCCTCTTACTTTAAGGGAGGAAATGAGATTACGAGTTTTTGAGAATAAAGTTCTTAGGAAATTTTTGGACCAAAGAGAGACGAACAGACAGGTGGATGGAGAAGACTACATAACAATGAACTACATGGTTTTTATAGGAAGCCAAATATAATAATAACAGTTAAGCCTCGTAGACTGCGATGGGCAGGACATGTTGCGCGTATGGGGAATGAAAGACGTGCATCGAAGCTTCTTGTAGGAACGCCAGAGGGGAAAATACCCAGTTGGTAGACCAAGAATGAGGTGGGAGAACAACATTAACTATGATTTGAGGGAAGTAGATTATACAGGGAATGATTGGAAAGCATTAGCTTAGGAAAGGGATGTATGGAGAGCCTATGTCTGCGCGGCCATGAACCTACGGGTTCGATAGTGCCAGTGAGTAAGTAAGTAACATATAGTGTGAACATTAGATTAAAAAATATGTCTATTGCAAGAATTCATCGTTTGTAAACCCAAGTTCTTACACGCCTTATACAAGAGTCATAATTATACAACTATAACAGATATATTAGTGCAGACAATAATTATACCGTAGCATAACCTGTACTTTCGGAACGTCAAATTGTCTGTATTATGTAATCATATTTGAATGCCTGACGCACTGCCAAATGTTTCTCTTTAGTTGCTTATATACGTAGCAATAGTTTTGTCATACAGTGCTTTAACTCTGCATACAGTCTAAACAATTTCAACAGAATCAAAGTTGTAATGCAACATAGTTTTATTCTTTATATGTAAATACGTAGTAACATTTCCCAAATTCTGTCGTCATATGTTTCCACGATATTAATTTTTTTAAATTTAAAACATAAATATATTGAACTATTATTAATAAGCGCAATTTTTAGATATTTAATTATGTTATTTCTTTATGTTCACACATTTGTGATAAAGAAAACATTGAATGAGTGCAAAGCGTTGAATTAATTTACCTAGAAAACTGTAACATAACCTCTTTCGCTTCATTATTATATAACCATATGATGAAAGAGAATTTAAAAATGCTCTTTTCAACGTCACTTTTTACTTTTTAATACATTTTAAACATTAGGGAAATGAAACTCAAACAAATTTAATAATAATGTTAATGGAATGACAGAGATAGATTAAATTTGTAATGTAATTACCTTTTCATTACTATAATAACAATAATAGTAATAATAATAATAATAAAACATGATAATATTTCATTTATTTGAAAATTAATTCCGTTGTTTAAAAGAAACTTAGACCGACCAAGGGAAAAAAATGGTAAGAAAATGAAGACCTACAAGAACTACGCCAGAAAATGTCCTAGAAGACTTGAACCGATGCAGTACGGTATATAGTTCAATATTGTGTTAACTTAATATAATTAACGTTGCCGAGTTCGATGGATTTTTAGGATAGAGAAATCCAAGGGTTAAATCTCCGGGAGGGATTTAAAGCCATAGGTCCCTAGTCTGAAGATTTTCGGTCTCGTGAAAGAACCTCAAGCATAAATTAGTTCCTTCCAGAAAAATGTAATCGCTATTCCTAATCGAAGTAATACCGATATCTTGGTTACCTACTATATGTCTTACTGTGGCGTTCGTGCTGACAACATGTCATTTACTGACATTTGTTGTAAAATAAACATAGTCAATTACGTACTTAGCTTGGTTAAGAAACTTCGCTAGGGTAGCACACATGTCTCCAAGAGGATGTATGGAGTATATATATATATATATATATATATATAGACATTGATAGAGTTTTATTTTTATCGATAATTACTATTCAATAAGCAATTATAATGGCGAATAGTCCTCACCATTTTCCTTAGAGTCTTCGTCAGCAATATTATGAATCAGTTTTACCTTGATAGTAATCATCATAAGTGCCTTATCCTATTTAATTCATATTTTTTCTTTGCATGTTTCGCACAAGAAATCCAATTTCTAATTCCAATATTACTAATTTCGACATTAAATAGTTTATAAAACAGAGTATTTTATCCATTTACGATTATAACTTGTGAAACGTATAAGGTATTGTTATCAACAGACAGCTGTGTAAACATCAGTGTCTTGCTTTGTGATTGTGGTAGGAAGCCACTATAATAGTATAAACAATGACCCTATTATTTCATGTCAGGATGCGATTGGATTTCATTTAGGAGAGCCACAACGATAAGATATTAACGAGCGAGTTATTCAGGTGTGTCCAAAGTGCATTACGATTATATAGCTCTGAATAAACCAAAATGTTCAGCTGGCTCTCATTGTTAATTGCAATGTTAAGCCTAAATTAAATTTTATAGTATCCTAAAGGTGATTAAAATTACTGAAAGCATAATACATCGTATAATTTCATATATAAAAATGGTTTTTGCTTATAAATGATCACAAATTTTCAAACTTAGTCCTAACTGAACTTTAATGCAAAGTCTATACCGTGAAAAATGTAAAGTTTTACTTTTAATTGTTTTGTCCACCGCTGTGGTCTCGAGCAGTAAGCCCAGATTCGATCCCAGGTTGGGACAAGTATCCTGGTAATGTTTTCTTGGTTTTTTTTTCTCGCCTGTAAGATAAATGTCAAGAAACGTAGGGGCCCAACGATTCCCGAATATCATCTGGCCATCATTATCATTATTATATTCAGCTCATTAGAATACGTTTAGGGTTAAGGTCTCTCCTGGTGCATCATTATCATCATGATCATCTATGATATATCATCGGGGCATCTTAACTCCGCTTTCCAGGAGCCCCAACCTCGAAAATCCCAGGAGAGAATACCAGAATATCGAAATGACAACCTGCTGGCATTGAATTAAAAAAATAGAAGCTCTGGGTACATTGCTCCAAAGTAATACAGTATACATGCTATAAGGTACATTTAATTTATATTTATATTTTTAATAAAACAGTAGAAACGAGAATGAATAGAAATTACATAATTTTTTACTGTATTACAAAATATACAGCAGCATAAATCGTGGCAACTTTGGGACGGGGGGTGTAAATTTTACCTTTGGCAACAAATACAAAGCTGAAATTTACATGCTGTTCTGAAGAAACAGCCCTGTCCCAAAGTGTCCTCTACTTACAATAGTAAATAACAATTACATATAATTTTGTTTTCAATGCTGTACGATACATTTAAGTGACTGACATGAGAAATTAGTATTTCGCCAATTTAAGGATTAATCTGGAGATCGCATACTTGATAGTAATCTAGTCCACGTATTTACACTAGTCAGATCAAGGTCAAACTGGAGTGTGTCAATCCCCTTTCCCCGTGTCTTAAAACTCAGTGCAGAGTTACATAATACAATGCGAGACAATCCACGCAACTCCTCATACCATTGAACTTATCACTGAATTCAATGTGGCAGAGAAGCAGTGGCCTTCATCTAATTAAAATTCTTGAACTGTAGTCTAGATTTTATTACAGGCTAAGAATATAAAAATATGTACCTGAGATCTCTGTTGTCTTTAATATTAGAACTGCAGTTAAAGCAACATTAGGAGTTTATTATACTGTAGAAACATGATATAGCAATTTTTAATCTAGGAATTTTACGCAGTAATGCATTGATACCTAAAAATGCACAAATTATTGTACATTATGGGAAAATATTTAGTGTATATTGACTTTATCACCCAAAAATGTAAGAAATACTTTAAATGTAATGAGATGTTTGGATAACGTCAACCTAAAATCGCCACATTTACAAAATAAAATATCCATTAGTCATTATTCAATCGGAATAGCCATCTTACTCTACGGATTTTACGCAGTAATACATCATCATCAACAAGGATTAAGCCCAATGGCGTGTTCCGATCTCATAGGTCGAATTTGTCCTTCCATCTCTTCAATGGTCTTCCCAACAATCTCCTTCCTTTTGGTTTATAATTATACATTCTTCTTGGTATGAGTTGTTCATCCATTCGTAATACGTGCTGGAGGTAAGCATTTTGATAGTATTTTATTCTTTCACAGAGATTAAATATATTAAGTTCTGTTCTTATATCTTCGTTTTTCTTTTTATCGGTCCTTTGGTATCCTGCTATTGCCTCAACATCTTCATTTCTGCAGCCTCTATTTGTTTACTATCTGCCTTTGTTAATGTCCCGGTTTCACATTCATAGATAAGAAATTGAACTGCCAATACTTAATAAAATTTGAAAATAGTTCAGTAATGCATCTACATATATTTAAATAAAGATACCGATAAATGCACGAATTATTACAGCATTATGTGAATATATTTAGTGTATATTGACTTTTGCTCCCAAAGTGTAAGAAGTGCTCTAATTTCAATGAGAAGTTGATGTAATTTTAACCTTAAATCGCCATTTTTTCGAAAACAACCGTGCATTGGTCACTGTTCAACCGGAATAGCCATCTTATTCTTATGGCGCTCTCTAAATCGCCGATACACAGTAAAATAGCTTCCCCTTGTACTCACGTCCTGTTAGAAATGAAACACTGGAAGCTTATGTGGTAGCCTACACGGATTTCGTAATGAGTTATAGGCTATATAGAAACCGTAATCTGATAACAAAAATGTTATGATCCTGTCTAACATGACAGTAACAGTCCCTTGTAACCCGTTGAAAATCACAGGTGCCTAGGATAGTATTCTTACCCTTTATTTGTAAAAACACAACTGGAAATAAACTTCCTTCTTTCTTCTTTCTCGCTAGGTAGCTACACAAAGAGTCTAATTACGCCAGGTACCACCATTGTGGGATTCTTCATCCTGCAGTCTGCGTTCAGCAGAATATCATAGCACTAAACCTAATCCAGCAGAGACCATCTAAGTGGGGAACCTAAAATTTCCCTAACCAGCTAGCAATCAAATCCGATCTGCTGGAATAAAAGTTAGCGACAATAACAAACACGCCACGGGGCGAACAGAAAACTATATGTGTGCTATGTTTTGTTACTTTTCATTCGAGACCGGTGTATCTTTTATTACCCCAAATAATATTTGTGGCAGGTCAGCTCCAAAGAGCCAAGACCGATTGAACTGATTACACTTGCTGGCTGGCAGAAAGTCATGTGAATTGTGTGAAGCAATCCCTTAACCACAGTTTCTGTTTCCATAACCACATGTAATCGCAAGACTCGTTCATGTTCTTTTTCAATTCACCTCGTGAAATATTTATGGTAAATAGTGACTAATGGTAAACATTGTTAAGACCCATTAAAAGCTATGGAACGCACAACTATTTGTGACCGTACTCTGAACAAATATTGATTTAAACGGTATCAAACATACCTAGTATTTTTGGACATTTTCAATGCAATTTTTTTCAAAATCTTTTACAGATATCAGGAAGGACTTTTTTATTTAATTTTTACCGGTATCTCTTTTCCTGTTTGTCTTTCTTACCAACAGGCTATAGAGAACTTCAGAAATATATAGCAATATTCAGATCTAGATCCTTCACATGCAGAGGATAAAATTAACACAACAGGCAACTTACACATACCATAGGCTATGATGGCATATGTAAAATTATCATAAGTAATGCCACGAGTGATTTCCAAATTATCGATAAATTCACGACTCACGAAGTGAGGAGTGAATTTATCTAGAGAATTTGGAAATCAAGAGTGGCATTTGTTAGGACTATTTAACGAATAAAATTAAGCTGTTTACTCACAATCATTATTTAACTATAGTTATTTTAAAATATTTATATATTTAATGTAAACGGCGATGTTTGAAAACAAATGAGAAACGATAGGTACGCTTCTACTGCTTCTTTTGTTTATCACTGCAACCAGATCATACTATTTATTGCCAAAGGAACGCAATATTGTAAGGAGGAGCTTTCTTTAATATGGTAATCATAACACTGATAAATATTTGGTGAAACACGACTCTGATTGGTTGTAATACAGAAATCATCGAAACGTGATTGGTCATTGACTCCCATTTGGGGCATGAGTTAAATAGTCTTTATAACACAAATCTACGTTTATAAACCCAAAAATCGAACTTCATACATCTTGCTCCATATTCGTGATCAGTTATGAGGCCGGTAAAAGGAATTTGGTACGTTTTTACAGACCGTAACTCCCGTATGCCATTTGTTGTATAAAGATAAGCAATGAGGCTGCGGTAGCTTAACTTCCAAACACAATACTTTCTGGGAAAGAATAGCTAATATTTTATCCTTTTTACAACGATATGTCAACGTACACATTCAGCAATACAGTATTAACTCAAAAGATGCATATAAAATAATGCACTCTAGAAAATTACAGTGGATTTAGATTAAAATAAAGCTATGTCAAATAGATTATTTTTTAATGAGTTTTACAGTAAACTCGTATATCCAATTGCTTTATAATAAGATCTGAAGAACTACACTAACCTCATGGAGTAATCATAGATGTATGCAAATGTATTTCAGGCGTTCGAATAAAGAAGTTGATATTTTATTTTAAATATTGTGACACTCATTATAGTTAACACACCACACTTATTTATAAAACTTTCCCACGGTACTACTACGTGCACTCGACCGACCGTCACCAACTTCTGCTTCCTTCTAACAGAAAGCTCGCATTTACAACACCGACAACATTATAACAAAAAAAATCTTAATTCATAACAGTCTCAAGCAACATTATAGCATCCAAATTCAATAATAAACTAATACCAATTTAATCTTAATGTGTGATATTTAGAGTAGACAAGAAATTATCGGTAAACATCTACTTATTGAGAGATTCTACTATTAATATAAGATAAATTACTATGCAGCCTGAAACTGATTAAATATAATTTTACGAAGAAATAAAATATTTGTAAGTTCATCTAGTAATGTTTTAATAAGCGTGCTTAAAATTGACCGGAGTAAAGGGAAAAGGAGATAAATTTATTTGATGTAATTTACTGTTGTCAGCCGTGTAAATTACCGCGGTAAGTAGTATGTTCATTCAGTTTCTTTTCGAGTGGGTCGAGCGTGTGCTGTGTTGAAGAGGAAATTGTAGTTTCTATGAATGTTATAGAACATAGTGTACCGTTACGTGATAGTATTTATACGATCTGTGTGATGTATATATTATGTTTTAAGTGAAAATAAAATACATCTTTATACTATATACCTGTGTAATAAGGTGAGTAAAACTTCCAGAATATTAAAGTATGAACATGACAGTATTCTTCGGTTATCGAAGACATATTCATCGATGATTTTATTTAATAATAAAAAATATATTTTTGTTACAAAAATATAAAAAACAGAATTAAAAAAACACATATATATATATTTCAGCGCTTTATCAAAAATATATGATAAACAAGATAAATATCCTAAGAAATAGAGATTTTTTATTTTGAATATAAGTGCGTTTTAAAAAAATGTTTATTATTTATCGAGAACCGAATATTCCCTTATAATATATATACATAATTACAATATTGACCATGTTGACTTGCCATTTCAAATAACTCAATATATGGTAAGACAACACCTTTACAATACACAACATGGAGGCGATTATATATTTTTCTTAGAAAGAAGGTAGGAAATAATTTAAACAGTTTTAAGAAAGGAAATATTTGTGTTATGTTGAACATACCGTACTATTAAGTGATAGTATTTTTAAAAAATATATGATTTATATTATATGTTTAAATGAAAATAAACATCATTATACTGCATAAATTTGTAGTAAAATGAGTAAGGCCTTCACAATATTAAGTGTGTAAGTTACATGTAAACGAAATCTGATTGACATGTGAGGGTAGGAGAAGCAAAGATAAGATTTTAAATTCAGAAGGAAACCAATTGTTAGCTTTTTGCGATGCATTTGAACTTGAAATTCTGAATGGTAAATATGGGGAAGATAAAAATGGAGAACTGACATTTATTAATAAAAATGGAAGTAGCGTAATCGATTATTCAATGTATAGTTATATATATATATATATATATATAATATACTTGTGTGTTTTAGTGAGGAATTTTTAATAAAAATAATTGGTGATGGAAAGAATAATAATAAACTTAAGGTCAAGAATTTTTGCTTTTTTAAATTTAAGACTTTAATATCAGAAATAACAATTTACTATTTTACATTGAGCTCACTGGTTCCTCTTTTGTAAAAATGTCGGCCATTTTCGTCTGCTCGATCGTATTTTAGAATATAGAAAAAAGCTTTCTAAGAGGAAACATATCATTCTGTCTCAATATCTAATTATGTATTATTTAAATTGAAAACTGGTAATTACAAAAAAAGTTGTATGAACGATATAAGAATCTGTTCATCTGAACTAGTGAACCATGTTTAATATTCATAAAACGAATTATTCTTGGTCACATTAATTTCCAATAAGGCGGCGAACTAGTTTATTATATTTTGTTTAATAATTACACCAATTTTTATGGTTCGATAAGCAGTTTGGGGGGTTGAGGGGGCGAAGCCCCCTTTCATGCAGGTTTTCAGAACGCGAACATATTCTAATTTTGGAGTATATATTAGATGATAGTAAATACACATCGTTCCATTTCCGATATCCAAAGAATAATATTTGAGTTATATAACACTTAAACACGTCTGTCTTCAATATAAAAACTAACAAAAATAATTTCACACTAATCAAAAATAAATTCACACTAACTTTAGTTGATTTTTTGTTAAAAGCAAGTAATATCACATATAGGCTACTTCAAATATTTACTTTTTTTCATATATATATATATATATATATATATATATATATAACATAACTCATACTACTATTATATCAATCCATTCTGTGGAATTTAGATAATAGCAAATAAGGTTAATAAAAACATTACTTTCTCAATGTGGCAAATTAGTCAAGGTCGTTAAGGCATGGTGCTATAGATACGAAGGTCTAAGGTTTGAGTCTCGCCGATGTCCAGAGTAAGTAATAATATAATATGTAGTGGAGTAGTTAGTATTGCATAGAATTGTAGAAGTAGAATTGAGATAGATGTGGAACTAGAAAATAGGATAAAGGACAAACAGAGGAACGGAAGGTAAGAAGGAGATAGAGACAGAGAGACATCCAGTATCAAAGAAAAGTTTTTTTTTTCACCAATGAACTAGTTATAATGATCGAGAATGATACTAATCCAGTTATTTTTCTTTTATTATTTATTCGTTCATACAACTACACATAACGATATGTGTTGTTTACCGGAGACCGTTCATTCCACTGAATTTTTAACTTAAAGGAAAATATACTACCCTTGAATTATTCAGGACTTCATCTTGGCAATAACCGACGTTAGGGGTAGTTGCTATAATTTAAAAAGTTTAATACTCGGCAGACGTAGAACTAATAGATTTCATCTCTAATAAATGTTTACATTTTCTATGTAAGCCCAATTGTTCTTTTGTCCTGTATGTTAAAAAAGCAACCGAAGAAAAAATAAGTTTGATGTCCGATTGAAATTACGTTTGTTAAGGAATTCCAGTTTTTTAGGAAAGAATCTTCAGCATAGAAGGAAAAATAGTTTTCTGGAAATGAGGACTCTTTTAGTGTTCTGCTCGCCTACCACTGCTACTTTGAGTTTTCGATTGTAGAACAAGTGACTTGTGGCGTCATCATTACCAACGTGATAACAGTTACTGCCGCTATAGTTGACTGCCAACATGTTTACAATTTCAATTACTCGTTTAATACAATAAATATTCATGATATGTGTGTTTATACAAGGGATATAATTATTTATGTCTAAATTGGTCTGCTGATAACAAAGATTTATGTCCGTATATAACCGCGTTTATGCTAGTATTTTTTCCTCTCTTTTTATTAATTTTACAGGTTAAAATAATATAATTACGTTAAATTAGCTTTTAGATATTAAATTCTACGGATTTTAATTGTTTTAAATTATGTTTTCTTCTTCTTCTTCTTCACTTCCTGGTTTAGGCATTAGTTGCCTGTTCCGTCTTCACTAATAGATCTAAGACCATCTCTTCCAAGGACGTCCGACATTTCTTCTTCCTCTCGGAAAATAATGTAAGATTTTATTTCGTAATCTGCTCTGTCGATAACAAAGATTTATGTCCATTTCTTTTAGCTCAGTTTGCTCTGTTGATAACAAAGATTTATGTGTATACTTAACCGCGTTTATATCAATATTTTACCCTCTCTATTTATTAACTTTAATACAGGTTAGAGTAATTTAATTTGTTATGTTAACTTTTAGATATTAAATTTAACAAACGTTTGTTGCAACTGAGTGAATGTGATCGGCACAAATCAATTTTCTCTGTCGATAACAAAGATTGATGCCCGTTCTTAACAGCTTTTATGTCAGTATTTTATCTTATATATTTATTAATTTTACAGGTTACAGTAATGTAATACAGGTTAGAGCAATTTAATTATTTTGAGAAGTACCGGTAGTCATTTCTTAAAATAGAAAATTGTTTGAGAGTCCGAGTATATAAAGTACAAGATATTACAAAATAATATGTTAACAATGGCGATCTGTACGGTGGAATGATCCGCATATAACCTGTGGGGCGACAGGCCTATCAGCCGCATGCTGGCCTCGAATTCACACATGTCAGAGAATTGATCTTTCATCCAGTCAATATAGAGGTGGCGTGTGATCAGCATATCGGGCCCCGAGTACGTTTTAGCTGGTTTTCTCAACCTGAAACCCTTAATTATTTTAGATTATGAAATTCCTCACTGGACGAAATTCATCAGAAAACTCTTTCATGATGTGATCTCAAACCAGCGCGTACTTCACAGCTCCTATACACCTAACTGGAGCACCAAGTTCCACTTTTATAATTATTTCATTCTTGTGGTAAGTGATTAAAATAAACGTTATAATTATTTGTATCTCATTTCGATCAGTATTATTTAATTAAAAAAATATGGATTTTCATCAAGTAAACAACAACTCAATTGATTATTTCGATCAGCTTTTTTTCACTCTTTATAATAACATATTTTAAGAATATATACAATTTTTCTATTTCCATCAAAATATTATTTTATATTAAGGGTCATGAGGACTCTGGTACTCCGTTTACCTAATGAGATCAGTGGTTCTCCAGTTAAGGGAGATACAAACAGATGAATTTGTATGATGACGATGTATCCTGGACCGTTACTTCTTCTAATATGATTACTTCAAATCTAATTAATCATAGATTTTAAGGACCGTTCGTGTGAACAGTAATTAATACACGCCCTCTGCGGAAATATGTTTTCAGTGCAGTCAGAATGAGAATGCACGCAACTTTCTGACATAGAGAAGAAAAATTATCATAAGTAATGCCACGAGTGATTTCCAAATTATCGATAAATTCACGACTCACGAAGTGAGGAGTGAATTTATCTAGAGAATTTGGAAATCAAGAGTGGCATTTGTTAGGACTATTTAACGAATAAAATTAAGCTGTTTACTCACAAATCATTATTTAACTATAGTTATTTTAAAATATTTATATATTTAATGTAAACGGCGATGTTTGAAAACAAATGAGAAACGATAGGTACGCTTCTACTGCTTCTTTTGTTTATCACTGCAACCAGATCATACTATTTATTGCCAAAGGAACGCAATATTGTAAGAATGCTCTCTAGTGGAGAAAAAATGAAACACATCAATCTGTATATTAATTCATTTTTGATGTCGTATGATGTAAATATGACAATTATATTTTTCTCGATTATTACCTGGGAAAAAATACATTTAAGAAAGTGCAAACAGTGGTTTCTTTTTTTGGTGGTATAATCAATTGCTACAAATGTTGACATGTAAGCACTATTATATACAATCTGGTAGCCGTATTTGTTATAGGCTCAGTCACTGCAAAATAACGGTCAGACCTGTTCAGAATATTAAAAAGGAGGAGCTTTGTTTAATATATGATAATCCTAACACTGATAAATATTTCGTGAAACACGACTCTGATTGGTTGTAAAACAGAAATCATTGAAACGTGATTGGTCATTGACTCCCATTTGGGGCATGAGTTAAATAGTCCATGAAAAGAGGCCACTTTAGGCACTTGCTACAATATAGGTTAGAACATACCGATTAATCAGATATGGACCTAATAATCGTCACTTATAATGTATTAAATATCGGTACTGAGATACTCATAACTTCATTAGTCCGAAAATAAACCGCATCCAGATGTAAACCACACTGTAATAAAATTGGGAGAGTAATTAAAAATGACTATTTAACTCATGCCACAAATTGGAGTCAATGGCCAATCACGTTTCAATTAATTTTGTTTTACACCAATCACTGTCGTGTTTCACCTCGATAATTATCGAATTTTGATTACCAAAATAAAGAAAGCTCGTCCTATTTAATATTGTGAATAGGTCAGAGCATTATTTCGCAGTGACTCACTCTGTAACAAATACGTTGAATATAGTAAATTATGAACAGATTCCTTCTATCAACACATTTGATAATTGTGTTTTCAATCATTGTTTTTTTTAAATATTGATTTTACTGAGTTGTTTCCGAAAAAAAATTATTAATGACCTATAATGTTGGTTATAATATACAATTTGATGTGTTTAATTTTTTCTCTCCTAGGGCGTATTCTAACAATATTGCGATTCTATTTAGCAATAAATAGTATGATCAATTTGCAGTGATGAACAAATGAAACATAACCAAATATTTCTCATCTGTTTTCAAACATCGCCATTTACATTAAATATACAAATATTTTAAAATAACTATATTTAAAGAAAGGTTTGTGAGTAAACAGCGTAATTTTATTTGTTAAATGGTCCTAACAAACGCCACTCTTGATTTCCAAATCCTGTAGATAAATTCGTCACTTCGTGACATTACTTACATAATTAGATAGGAATAACTCACTGACATCAAGTACATCTTTTTCGAAGTGTATACCAGCATCTAAAATACTGTCATTCATTGTCATGTTCTCTGCGATCTCGAAAACCATGGATTCAATATCGGCCTCTTCTTTTTTTATTAGGTGTTTTATATAATCCACGTCATCCCCTCCTAAGACTCATAAGAGACTCATGTTTCCCAGTATATTTTCCATATTTCAAGTTATATGTGTGCCGAGTTTTGTTGTTTACTCAAAGTATTCCAGTTATGTGGAAACATGATACTTCTTAGTCCACCCCTTCTTTGCCTCTAGGAATGCTAGCGATTTTTTTTAACAATTACAGCCACTTTTCCAGATTGTAATCAGTATTTGTGTGTCAAGTTTGGTCCAAATTGCTCCAAGCGTTCCAGAATTATCATATACTGTATACATACGTACACACATACATATATTTATAATCGTATGCGTCTTCTCCTTTGCCTCTTGGAATTAGGTCATTGATGTATATATATATATCCACATCAAGACATTTACACATAAACACACACACAAATATACAAAAACACACACACACACACACACACACACACATATATATATATATATATATATATATATATATATAAAAGAAAAATGAATGCTTGAGTCGGGATTTGAACCCGAGTCTCTAAACTCTGTACGTTTAGCGCTCTAATGACCTGAGCTACCCAAGTATTCCAACACAGACATACATTTTTCTTATATATGTAGTATTCTCAATTCACACAAGAGGTAGCAGAAATTCGTTCCGACTGACATCTAGTGGTTAACACAACAGTTAAGCAAATGTTTAAAGAGAATATTTACTTATATATATATATATATATATATATATATATATATATACACACAATGCTAATACTAACATATAATATTATATATTAATATGATGTTGCTCCAAGGCACGGATATAAATCTTGAACTGATATGAATACGGATATCAATATATGTTTTATCAAAAACTACATATTTAAAATGATTTTTATTCTATGTGTGATGCCCATCAGCATAAATAAGACACACAAAAATCATTGTAGCAGTGTGTGAACAATTACTTGAGGAATATATATATTCGAAAAAGTGCCTCAAAATTGAATGAGATGTTGAAGTTAAATAATGCATCTAATAATAAAATAGCTGTATGAGCAATGGAAGATGTAAGCCTATATTAGTATTGGCTAAAGCATAGTAGCTAACTTCAAAAAAATACGCCAACAAAAAATTGAAGTCACTGAGTACCTATCTAATCTAACCTAACCTGATGTATCTAATCTAATAAAATTAACCTATCAAACCTAACCCGTATAAACATGTTCTTAATTAGCTATAGCAGAAAATAGAATAAAAATGTTAGCAACTTTGTTGCTAGTACTAATAGAACCCGATACGAATTGTATCGAAAACTATCGATAGAGTTGCTAACTGGTGGTCTGTTGCAAGTTTCATAAACTGGCATCTCGCATGGAATGGGCTAACTGTTACCTCATTGTGAACTTTTTATTTTATTTTTGTCAGATATTCAAATTTAATTTACTGTCACTAAAATTTATAATATACATTCGTCGTTTAAATATAAAAAATACCTAACTTGTACAACAAATAAAATGCGTAGGTCTCATTGATTAATAAATAACATTATTATAAATTTAAAAAAACTCCGCCATGGCCGGTCCCAAGCCCGGAAGAGAAAAGAGGAGGGGGAGAAGTAACAACCTCGTTAAAAAAAGAAAAAAAACAGGGTACAGTTGGCTCCGACTGATACTAATCTGTAAGGGCCCCTAGCCAGGATTACGGTGAAGACCTCAATGGCAGAGTCGGCGCAGAAGTAGTCCTTCAACACGGCGAATCTGGCGGAAGAGACAAACCCATCTCTAAGGGAAATAGAGGAAAGCTGCCTTGCGATGAAGAGGGATCTTCAAAGGCTATGGGAAGAAAACACAGAGAGAAATTTTCCTGGTCCTCCAAGTTGGGGGTTTATGCTATGGGTCATTTTCCTCACACATTAGAAAAAACATACAATGCTAAAACACCAAGCAAATCAAAGATGCAAGATTGTAGGCTTTGGAGGTTTGGCACGGGAAGACGGCAGCTGTAAAACCCGAAGATATATAGGTAAATTTTAAATACGCGATTCATTTCTTGTGGCTTATCGTGATAACATTACATTCTAAATTGGCTATTATTTTTATTAAATTGATACAATTTTACACTTAAGCCTAAACGTAAAAACAACGATGTTGCCTGTCAACTTTAGAACATAGCTACTGTTATAGCAAGGGGAATATCTCTACTTGTGAGTGTATAAGTGACATTAGTGAACTCGTGATACAGTAATGATCTGAAAATAAAATTTGTAATATCTGTGAAGTATGGGGGAATTAATTTGAGTATGCGGAGAGAGATTGAAGTGAAAGGGCGGTGCAGGTAGTGAACCAATACCGGGCATCCAGGGGTGGAGCTATGCGCGCAAGTCTTTTCTTACAAGCAATTATAAGATGTCAACAAATAATTATTTCATTGTTTTTCAATAATTTAACTTTTTTCACCCACAGCGAAATAATTGGTGAATTTATTAACATTATCACCCTGTTAGTTGTAAAAAATATAAATTTATTCTGCAAGCAGCAATTTTACTCCTTTATATTTTAGTATCACGATCAAAAAAGATTGATCGTGGCCTTTATAATTACACATTATACATACCTACACAGTTTATGAGACATACATGGAAAAATTTCCAAATTCATACAGGTTGTTACAAATGTTTAAAGTATGAATCAGGTGGCATGGATGATTTGTTTATATATCAGTATGCATGTACTTCGACTGTTTTATCAGTATGAATACAAATAGAACAGAGCGCGTAAATGTACTCACCGATGCCGCTAAATATGCGAGGGTTAAATGACTAAACTCACTCCTGAGAGCCAGGGAGCTCCATCTGGTTCCAGACGCAGCTCAGTGGACTATGCTAGGCTCAACTTTTAGTAGTAGTAGTAGTAGTAGTAGTAGTAGTAGTAGAGTAGTAGTAGTAATGTTTGCTACCCTATGACATAATGCAGGTCGGTCAATGTTTGTTATGTCATCAAAATCACATATCGGAGAAGAATTGGTACCCGTGTTGATGGAGTTATTATTACCGTCATGAAAACTGTCTAGTATGTTACATATAAATCACTATTAAGCAAATTCCATGCTAGGAGTATGCTGAACAATCTCAACATATTTGATTGATGCATGTCATCTTGGGTGGGTAAAGTAGGAACCTACATATTACCTAGAATTACGACACGCTCCAGCCAAATATTGGTCGACATGAGTTTGGTAGGGCTAAACAAACTTTTTTTTTAACTTTGCTTTCTCCTTATTAACTCAAACGTTTTAATCGATCTTTAGAAACAAGCTATTTATGTTACATGGAATACGGTCACCTGAGTTCAAATGTCATTTTATGAAAGTTTGTTTGTGAATAGTTTTAAATTTACAATGGTTGTTGTTTTGTTTAAAAGGGCCTTTATTATTATACGAAACAGGGGAACGTTTACCTCCAGGCATAAGAGCACTGTTGCTGCGTCGCACGGACTTAAATACTAACCATATATGGCCAGGATCAAATAGCAATGAAGCACTTATTCAGCTTAGGGTAATAGCTGCTCCACACCTACTTTCATAGACCATCGTCGCTAGGCCACAGACTGACGTGAAGCGAGTGTACACGTGATGACACGGCGCGGCGTTAGTTTGCAAATCATCCACAAACGAAGCAGGTCAATGCATCACTTTGTCGGACAGTAGATACAGTTCTGTTCAACAACCAACTTCATTTTAATAACCGGAGTTCATTGTCATCATCAACAATCACCGATTACTAAAAGTCTCATAATGGAGTTCATTGTACAATTGGTAATAGTTTATACTATGTTCCTAAAGATTATTCTTAAATTTAGTAGTTAATTTAAATTTGATTGATTCGATAAAATACTACTTGTTTGATAGAAAGTGCTCGATTTGACAAGTTCTGAAAAAGCGAATATTAATTAACTCCGAGATACATGCAACTAAACCAATTAGTGTTTATAAGAACGTAAATTTAAGAGCTTACCTTCCATCACAGATGATGGTAACCAAAAGTGTTCTTGGAACAAAGATTGATCTTGTGAATATGCGGAACCACTTACAGAATTTCGACAAAATTATATGAACAGTCACCTAAGTTGTTGATTATAGCTTGAATTGAAAATAGTCTTATTGTTCATGGAACGAATACATACAAATTCTGATTTTTTACTAATCCTCAAAGCTTTTAGCGAATTCCGAATGAATGTTGAAGTTTTCTGATGAAAATATGTTTTAAACTTTTTACAAATCTTCACCGATCCTATCTACTAAATACCGAAAATAACCATGAACAATATATATATATATATATATATATATATATATATATATATATATTATATATATCCATAGTAATTCTGCCCGAGGGCAGGTCTTTCACTGCAATCATAGCATTTTCATGCTATGCTTGCAGCTTTACAAGGGAATTGTAGGCGTGGTAACTTCTCGTTACTTTCCAATATATATATATATATATATATATAATGTGTGTGTGTGTGTGTGTGAGAGAGAGAGAGAGAGAGAGAGAGAGAGAGAGAGAGAGAGAGAGAGAGAGAGAGAGAGAGAGAGTGAGTGTCCGTTAACGCTCCAGCGGCCTCAATTTTTTTTTCATCGGAACCAATCTTGTCATACAGCAATAAATTAGAAATATAAGGTCGAATTCGTTAACCAGCAAAATATGGTCATTAGGTGTAGTAGACCTACACCTGTAATTAAAATTTAAAAATCGCTGTAGCGGTCGCTATGTTCGATGTATGGTAAGAAAATTCAAAACATGCCATAACAATAAAACATGAAAGGTATTATCCAAACATCAGGGAAATCCGAATGCTAGAAGTGAGGGTTTATGTCAAAACTGAAATAAAAAAGAATCGCTCAAGAAACCCCCCAATCGTCTCAAGGTGTGAGTAAGTCATATAGTTATTACCCCTTAAATGTTCAGTATATCGTACAAGTAGGGCTGAAAAAAAGTCCCGGTATCAGGATAGTAACAAATTTCCATACACATTGTTTACAAAATGCATGTCTTTGTCGAGCGTCTCCACTGCCTGCTCGGAGCGGAGAGTGTGTATGTTCTACTCTCCTCAGTAATAGACATGTTTACGTGACGTGTGGTTGTATCAGAATGCCGGAACAAAACTTGTGCAAAAATGAGTCCATTCCTACACAAAGCGAACTGTACCAGAAGTCTGTCCCGAGCAGCACGGTCAACGTGCAGTGTGTAAACATAGCGGTCGAAGTATGATGCAGCCTAGCCTATAACCAATACTTTTTTCTGCTCTACATATAAGATCATCATCATCACACCAGGGATTAGACAATTGCCCGTTCCGACTTCATAATGCATCAGCCCAACGTCTTCTAGGTCTTCCAACATCACGCCTTCCTCTTGGTTGATAATTTCTTGTTAACAATGGATATCTCTCCTTACTCATTCCATCCATGTGATCAATCCATTTCTGTCTGTAATTCGTGACTTTATCCAATAAAGACTGTACTTTCAATTCTTCTCATATCCTCATTTCTTATTCTATCAAGTCTTGTACATCCTTTTACTTGTCTTAGGAACCGCATCTCTACCGTCTGTATTCTATCCTTCTGTCTTTTCACTGGAGCCCAAGTTTCACATCCATACAATATTGTGGGAACCGCCATAACATTATACATTTTTATCTTGGTTTCTTTTCTAATTTTATTTTTGAATGTTCTCTGTATTGTTCCACACACCGTCTGAAATTTATTTATTTTGGAGTCAATATCTCTTTCCACATTGTAGCCAACATCACAGCCCAAATATTTGAAACTAGACACCTGTTCTATACTTTAATTTTCTAAAATAATTTTGGTTCTCACTGGATCTCTTCCTCTAAAAGCCATGGTCTTCGTTTTCCTGACAGAAATCTTTAGATCGTATAATTTACATATTTCATTTAATGCATGCATTGATTTCTGTAAGTTGTCTTCGTTTTTCTGTATTATGATTACATCGTCAGCAAATAGAAGATTATTTATGCACACTTTATTATCCATTCTTATTCCTGGATTTACTAAAACTTTCCATTTATTTAAAATATCGTCTATATATATATATATTAAACAAAGTGGGTCATAAAGTACATCCTTGTCGTAATCCAGTATTTGTTTTGATTGCATCTGTTCTTTTGAATCCGGTATCTGTAATTATATTTGTGTCTTCATATAATTTCTTTATTGTTTCAACTTATAAGATACATTGTTTATTTAATATTTTTGACAAGATAATTGAAAAATTAATCTGTAGAAATTATTTAAATTTGTATGAAATTATACAACAGCATTTAAAAGTTTATAAGTTAGTACAGGTTTGGTTTCTTTGCAGTCCAACACCTTTAAATAAGTTATCATATGAAATTGAGTGTCTCCAAGTTAACAAAAATTTAACGAAATCAGATAATAACTTCAATTTGTTGAGTAATTCGCTTAGTTTACGCAATTCCTGCGTAATAGACTTTTGAAGGCAACGGGTCCTACTCCGGTTTACAATATCACACTGCCTCGATAATATTCCAAATCAGGCTACTGTGTATTCCAGGGAGTATGTGTAATTTCGTCTTCATGCTCATTAATCTTGAACCATTGTAGCTGCAGTAGTTGGATAATTATTGTTATTCTAGGAGATTGCATCCCCTGTTGGAACAATGCCTCTGCAATTTCGTGGAAAATGTCCAATACAATTAATTTCTCGTAGAACTTCATACAGTATGTTTCTGAACAAGGAAAAGAATTACATTCTATAGGCCTACTTATTTGTAACAAGCGTTCCTTCGTTCAATATGAGAGGATAATAATCACACTAGCAGCAAAATCCTATCCTTCTCAAAATATCGAATGTAAATATTGGGAAACAGACTCTATACATATATACACACGTATTGTTCTGCCCAAGATCAGGTCTTTCACTACAAACTCAGCATTCTCCACTCTTTCCTTAACTCAGCTTTCGTTTTTGTATCCGCATACAAACCAAATGGTTTGTATGTCTATATTGTCTATACTGTTTGTATGTTTAATATTGTCTATCATCTGATTTATTTTTCTGCCTCTAACTTTCTTTCCGTTGACCATTCCTTCTAGGGAATCTGTCAGCAGGCAGTTTCTTCTTAACCAGTGGCCAATCCAATTTATTTTCCTCTTCTTTACGAGTTCCAGCATTCTTCTTCCTTCACCCACTCTATCACATCTTTATTTTTTTATTTTATCTGTCCATCCTTCTCCATATCCACTTTTCAATATCTAGAAGTTAATAAGAATACAAACGAAATAAAAATCTGTTCACAATCATTTTAACATTTGTAGATGAAGATTTAGTTCAGGTGAAATTTCTCCAATCAGCAATGTAATAATGTATTCATATTTAAACTGGGAGGGCAAACTGGCCTAACACTCCGACCTGAACGATACATTGCGCTTTAACAAGCATTATGGAATGAATGATCTTATGTAGTTTGTTATGGGTCTTCCTCTTGGGCCGCCATATGAAGTACTGCTATCATGACTAATACCGTTATCTTTTGGGCCTTTAGCTATGAGGGGGGGACTAAAACCCTCCCGTAGGCCTGTATTCAGCTCTTCATAGGTTATTACTCGGAGTCAAAAAGAAGCACATTAGTCTGCGACCCACAACCACACATGCTCAAAACTATGTTTACCTAATCAAGAGAAGAAGTGAATAATGATATGAAATTAATGAATGAGAAATGAAAGCAGAGTGGAGGGTGGTGGTGGGATAAAATTCGGAGAACAGAAGAACCCCGAGAAATCGCGTTGTGGCCCACTAACAATACCTCTCCAGAACCGCCAGCATTTGAACCTGGGATTCTATCAGAGCAGCTACGCGCGTTAGCCACTCGTCCACCGGTACGATAGCATAATTATAGTATCTACGTATTGAGATAAATGTGACAAATAAAAGTTTTCTTCAATTAAATATACGATTTTGTGTTAATATTTTACATACGTTCAAGCAAGTAAAATGGCGTAATAATAATAATAATAATAATAATAATAATAATAATAATAATAATAATAATAATAATAATAATAATTAATAATAATAATAATAAATTCGTTATCTCAGTCAAATATTCAATTTATTCAAGTCAACGGGCCGTTTCATCTCCTTGTGCGAGATCTTTTTCAAGGCATTTTTTGACATCGTCAGTTACCCATTTTGTTGTTTATACTACATAATAATACGTATAAGTATATTCAGGGTGAAATCACAACCGAAAAACTTTCACGAGTTGTTCAGGGCTGTTTTCTGAGTGTTTTTGATGTAAGGTACCCATGACTTCCGTTGGCATATTTATAGTGTAATTTCGTTATTTTCATTATGTATAACTCAGCAACCTTTGTATCTGTTTATTTGGACTATTTAACTCATGCCCCAAGTGGGAGTCAATGACTAATCACAATTCAATAATTTTTTATTTACAACCAATCACAGTCGTGTTGCGCCTAAATTTTACCAACTAAAGATTATCATAATAAAGAAAGCACCTTCTTTTTAACATTCTGAATAGGTCATAGCATTATTTTGCAGTGACTGACTCTAAGAAATACGGCTACCAGATTGTATATATAGTGCATGAATGTCAACACGTAGCGCATACGAGAGATAATATAAAACATTTGTAACAATTAATCTTCTTCTTCTTCTTCTTCTACTACAAGATTTAGGCTATGCAGCCTGTTCCGGCGAAGTTAAAAGTGGAGTCCATCTTCTACGTGGTCGGCCAACATCTCTTGTTCCTCTTTGTTTTAAAATAACTATAGTTTGATTTGTGAGCATACAACTTAATTTTATTCCTTAAATAGTCCTAACAAATGCCACTCTTGATTTCCAAATTCTCTAAGTAAATTGGAAATCACTCGTGGCATTACATAAGAAAATTATTTGCAATATTACACTATTACACTGTTTAAAGTAATTGTTTAAATTTCCTTCACCATGATCATTACAACCTCACAGCCATCCTTTATGAACTGTTGCATGCAGTGTAACATAAAACAATATTGGCGTATATAATTAGCGGCTGCTATAATCTTAGCAAGTAGGTGCATGCACAGTTCAACAATAGTCACCTACATCAGACTTTTCACGAGATTCCAGTATGCATGGGTGTAAGTTCTGGTGATGGTGCTGGTCACAATCCATCTTTGCCTGTTTCTTCAAGGTATTCCTTAACATTCATTGCACAATGTGCTTGCGTCCCATCATATTAAAACGAGCGGGCACATATTCATAAGTAATGCCACGAGTGAATTTATGTAGAGAATTTGAAAATCAAGAGTGGCATTTGTTAGGACTATTTAACGAATATAATTAAGCTGTTTACTCACAAATCATTATTTAAATATCGTTATTTTAAAATATTTATATATTTAATATAAACGGCGATGTTTGAAAACAAATGAGAAACGATTGGAACGCTTCATTTGCTTCTTTTGTTCGTCACTGCAACCAGATCATATTATTTATTACCAAAGGAACGCCATGGCCGGTCCCAAGCCCGGATGACAAAGGAGGAGGGGGAGGAGTAACAACCTCGTTAAAAAACCAGGGTTCAGTTGGCTCCGACAGATAGTACTCTGTAAGGGTCCGTAGCCAGGGTTACGGTGAAGACCTCAAAGGCAGAGTCGGCGCAGAAGGAGTCCTTCATCACGGCGGATCTGGCGGAAGAGGCAACCCTATCTCTAAGGGAAATAGAGAAACGCTGCCTTGCGGTGAAGAGGGATCTTCAAAGGCTATGGAAGGAAAACCCAGACAGAAATTTTCCTGGTCCTCCAGGTTGGGGGTTTATGTTGTGGGCCAGCTCCCCACACATTAGAAAAAAAACAAAATGCTAAAAGACCAAATCAATCAAAGCCGGACAGAAAAAAGTACGAAAGACAAAAGCAACGAAAACGGACATTGAATATAGGCACGTGGAATGTACGAGGAATTAGAAACAAAATTAATGAAGTAGCAGGAGAATTATTTCAGAACAATATAGATATTGCAGAAGAATTGAGGAGAAGGAATTAAAGTGGTTAGGACATGTCTTAAGAATGGAAGATGAGCGATGGCCGAAGCAACTATATGAATGACATCCGAACAGAAAGAAGAAAAGAGGGAGACCAAGGTTAACATGGAAGGAAAACATGAAGACAGTAATGCAAGCTAGAGGGCTAAGCATCGAAGATGCCCAAGACCGTAGGCTTTGGAGGTTTGGCACGGGAAGACGGCAGCAGCTGTAAAAACCCGAAGATAGATAGATAGACCAAAGGAACGCAATATTGTCAGAATGCACTCTAGTGGAGAAAAACTGAAACACATCAAACTGTATATTAATTCATTTCTGATGTCCTATAATGTAAATATGATTTTTTTATGGGAGAAAATAATTTAACAAAGTGCAAACAGTGGTTTCTTTTTTTGGTGGTATAATCAATTGCTAAAAATGTTTTTATATTAACTCCAGCATTGCGGTATGTGTTGACATTCATGTACTATATATGCAATCTGGTAGCCGCATTTCTTAGTGAGTCAGTCACTGCATAATAATGCTATGACCTATTCAGAATGTTAAAAAAATGAGGTGCTTTCTTTATTATGATAAACTTTAGTTGGCAAATTTTAGGCGAAACACGACTGTGATTGGTTGTAAATAAAAAATCATTGTAACGTGATTGGTCATTGACTTCCATTTGGGTCATGAGTTAAATAGTCCGAATAAACACATACGATGGTGGTTCAGTTCAAAACGAAAACAATAAAATTACTCGTTAGTGAAACACCGGAGACCACACGAGTTCATTGTATAACATCTCTGAACAACTCGTGAAAGTTTGTCGGTAGAGTTAGGATTCTTCCTGTATATAGGATTTTCTCGGTGGAGAAGTTTACTCTGATTTATTATATTAAATGTAATTCTTTCACTAAACATTCGTTTTATCAGTGGCGTGCATTCAACCCAGCTATCCCAGCACTGCTGGTTTAATTACTATATTCGTAATTTTAGATTAAAATAGACTAATAGATTTACCAAATTCCATTCGAATCAATTTCGGGTAAACATTAAATTTCAAATTTCCCGCCGTGCCAAAGACATCTATCGCATTCCACTTGACGGTGCTTCCTGTGTTCAAATTATTCCTTCTAACGCCAGCTCCTAAAATACAGATGAATTCACGCATGCGTATTTCGATGCATGGCTGATAAAACATCGATAACTCACATTGGTGGGGGTCATCGCTGCACTAGACGAAGCTTTTGATGAAGTCATTGAATTCCAGCTAGCTGGGCCTGACTTCACAACTCGAAAGCGAAATGTACATGTTGATCGATAACCATAAGGTCGAGTGGAGTTTCGATCTATCGATTCATGAAGCATTCCTTTTCTGATGCGATTGGTTGATTTTGAAAAGTACCAGAATAGCAATTATATAATTCTTCGAATTAATACTTTTATATTCATAATATTTTATTTATGCAATTTACAAAATACAGAGGAACGATATAAAAATCAAATTATGTGGTATACGTTGTCTGATATAGCAACATATTAATTTGAGACGCCTTATATTATCTAATTGAATAACTCAACAATTGAGTGATTGCGAACATGTATATATTATTTGTGGAAATCAACAGTTGAAATAATTTAATATCGACACTGACTTTTTTCAAATGCGCTGTTAATTTGCTTTCACGAGTTTTAGTTAGTGTTACTGATAAATATGATTTGTCTAATTACTGCAAATCGAATTGATTGAACAATATACACTACAGACCCATTTTACGTGAGTATCACTGCATGTATTATTGAATTATAAAGTACGTTTTCATATACTCTAGTAATATGATAGGTTCCCGAAACGCATTTACAATAATAAATGCTCTTACCATTTATAAACTGAAAAACAAAAATGGAAAATAAATTGTTATAAACCATAAGATACGAATACATTTTCGTCGTACAGATGAGGTTTATTGCTGTGACCACCGCACGCCACTGCGTTTAATATCGTGCTGAGAATATAGCATTGCTGTTGAAACGTGCCCACAATTTTTAAATCTAACTTTTGGTGAATGGGTTATATTTAATATAATAAATGGCTTACTATACCTCGTAAATATTTATGTGAGTAATTGAAAATTTTACATCTTGGAAGTGAGTTACTAGCCCTTCTTCTTCGATGGGTACCTCTATTAGTCTGGACCTTCTTCCATGACCTGCCAGGCATGGGAGGCTCTGTTGGTAGTTACACTACCGCCTGTATAGCTCATGGAGTCAATAGGACTCACAAGCCCCACCACCACGTCAAGGTATAGAGATACTGACGGTGAATGAAGAACAGTACACTAGTGAAGAAAGTACGTGACTGGATACCTCAGCACGAAAGACCTTTAGGAAGACCACAACTACGATGGAAGGACGTCACCATACCCCGGACCTGTAGTGAATGAACACGCAACAAGCTCCCAGCTTTCTTGCGTAGAGAAAGAAGAAGATGAAGGCTTACTATAAAAAGTGGGACAAAATCCGAAAACTGTTGAACGCTTTACTCCATAATATTCCTTGGAAAATAAAAGTGTTTCCCAAACCTTTAATCAATAGAAAAAAAGTTAACTAATGCAACTCTTTTTAATCGATCCTACTCTCAGTAAATTGATATATTCTTACAATAATTGAAACTGAGATAATCTAAAGGCAATCTGGGCAATGAATGAATAAAATATTTAGGATACATTTTTGATCGTCAATCTCTAAACCCATCCCTTCATTAAACCTTTACCTAATACTTGCTTTCGTATTCTTCCATAGAAGTATGAAGATATTGGAAGTGGCATTTTGAAATACAAGTTACGATATTATGATGTATAGGAGTTGGGTGGTTGTGCATCTGAGGTAATGCTATCGAGTCAAACGGAGAATCTGGGAATGCATTCAGATTCCGGAGCCATCAAGGGTTATGACGCCAGGGTCGCAGTAAATAGTGATGAAACGTGCCCGGAAATTCAGCGAAGCAGTTTCTAAATAAGGGATGAAACCTCTAGCTTGATATTCTGCTCGTTGCCACAACAAAGCGTCAAAATCTTATTGATTTTCTCCAGATTGCTTTGTGAATGTTGCCCACCTGCCTACGTGATACTGAGTGTCTTCCTCTTGTAATCACACTTCAAATTGCCAAAAGTGTGAACATTATCCCTCTCTCTCCCTCTCTCAGTCTCTGTGTGTGTTTTATTGTAAGATGAATGTGATTTAATAACTGAAGACTGGACATACTAGCATCTTTCTTAAAATTGTGAAGAATAACCGTACTGAAATCATTTTGTCAGTAAAGAATTGAGTAATTTGGGAGTTCATTAATGTGTAAACTGCATGGTGATGTCTGAAACAGTGTACATAAAACAATAAAGTCATGCCATTTTCTTAAATTAATACAGAGTGATTCAAGAAGTTTCCAGTATTTATAGAGAAGGGTGTAAAAAAGCATGGCATGACATAGCTAGAAGGCCCTTAGCTTACCAGTCGGTAAGCTGGCCTCACATTGACATATTTTAATCATAAAGGTGGGCGATCATCTAGCTAGTATAGGGGTTGCGTGTGGTCAGGTCGGGTCTCACAGTTGTTATAGCTGGTTCTCTCAATCTGTTGCCGCTGCTTATTATAGCTACCTAAGTTTCTGAAGATCTTGGGTGGGCATCGGTTCCATACTGGCCGAAATCCCGTTGACAATTTCTTTCTCCAACAAACGCAAGTCCCGTAGCTCTCCAGTAATGCATACCTTAAACTGATTGGCTAAGGAGCGTGACGGAGTAGTATTTGACAAAACAAGAAAAATGTATTTAACTTTAACCATAGTTCTTAAATTTATTATTCCTCTGACGTATAGTCTTATTTTGCAAGAGCGTTATATGTTCTAGCAACTTGGCAATAAACAAATAAGGAAACTTCGTACATGATTCCCTGCATAGTTGGCTACAGTCAGCTGTATCGGTAAACTTAACTCTCTTAGGAGCTATCATGCCAAGCATTTTTTATCAATTAGACCAATATAAATTCTTCATTTCACATTAATTTAAAGATAGACGCCATAATACTTCAATTTCATTTTGTTTATATAAGCATTTCGTTTTAAGTTGGCCTGTATATTTTTTCTAATCAATTTTACAAGAATTTAAATATACACATAATTCATCTTAATCCGAGGACAAATCCTTATATAGAGTATATGATATCCTAAATCAGATGGATGGTCTAGGGAAATGTATATGAATGTCACATAAACTGGTGCGTTTTCTTGCAATCATAATATTGCGGACCACATCTGCAGACCGAGATTTCGGAACCATTTTATGAGTTTCCTGCCGTACTGTATAAGTTTACAAGTAGGAAGAGAAGAGAAACCAATACAGATAAATAACGCGATCTTCCATTATTGTTTCAACTCTGATTTTAACTAAAAAATACATAACACAATACTGCCGATATCTCTAGGTCGGGCGCGATGGACTAGAGGTTACGATCCTTGACTATGGTCTCGGGGGCGCGGATTCAAACACAGCCGCGGTCGATGGATTTTTTTTGGGCTAGAAAAATTCAAGAAGCAAGTCCTCCTGGAGGGACGTAAGCCGTGGATCTCGAGTCTGAAGATTTTCAGACTTGGTAAAGATCCTTAAGCTTGAATAAAAGGCCTCTAAGCAAAATTTACCGAACTTAACATCCTAATAATATCTTAGTTGCCTGCTAAATGTCTCGTAGGGTCGGTATGTTGACCGCATACAATTCATGTCGTCTATGGGCAAATAAAGTAACTAAATTAACTTGGTCTGGTACTCCTAACAAAGAAAAATCTATAGTTCAACATTGGGATATACATTCTAGTAGATGTCTCTGGAGTAAAATTGTCTTAAAATTAATAAGTTAATAATCCCATACGTACGCCTCAGCATATCATAGTAATTATGCTTTTCAAACTAACAATTAATGACAAACTGTCCTTTAATTTGAACTTTCTCAAAACTATAATAATAATAATAATAATAATAATAATAATAATAATAATAATAATAATATAATAATATAATAATACATATTATTATTATTATTTATTAACTACTCACTGGCACTATCGATCCCGTAGTATAGTAAAAGTGCCTTATTCGCAGGGGATGTTCCGCAAATATGCCTCGAATAGAGAAACCGCGAATATGGAATGGTTATTTGCATGGATACACAGGGGATACGTTCCAAAGTTCCAAAATAAAATCAGTTTATTAAGAGATTTTCAACAATTTCTACAAATTATTAATATTGTCAAGCGATAGAATTCCTTATTTTGTCGTCGGATTCTTATGAATCGTACAGTTGATTCTTTAACAATGAAATAGCGTGATATAGGTGCAAACGAATCGCCAACTCGTGTACGTTCTAGAATTCCAATTTTTACATTAAGCGGCAACGCTATTTTTTTCTCTTTGGTACTAATTTTTCTTTCCTTTTATTCGACTTTATAACTGGGAACAAAACACAAGAAACACGTGTTGTATTGATCAAAATTATTGCAACGAATCACAAGTTGAAACAATAATATACCGATGGGGCAATGGAGACATTTATCAAAGTACATATCTGCACATGAAATACAACAGCTTTTAACAATGAACTTTAGGATTAGTGACAATAAGGTTTGTTTTGTTTTGTTTTGACATTTATTTGTCCATTTGGTTTGAATCACTATTTGTAAAAGCAGCCTTAGCACCTGCCTCAAAAAGAAAAAAAAAAACTGTTGATGGTTAATAAAGGAAACTAATCCTTCTAATATAGCGACTGGATTCTCGAGGAAATAAATTTTTTGCCGCGAATACAGGAAGTGTGTCGCAATCATTTAACCCGCGAATTAGGAGTTTTTACTCTACGTACGATTTTCTCATTTATAAACTATTCTATTTCGTTCCACAACAATTCTCCGAAAAAAAAACAAATTAAGTTCCAAAGTAATTAACTGAAAATGATAAATTTATTCTAAGTTCTTGACTCTTCAATAAGCGTTCTTTGAACTGAACTACAACAGAAGCGGACAGAAACTCTCTATACATACTTAACCTGAGGTAATGTTTTCCAGTCAGCCCTGTATAATCTATTTCCCTCAAATCATGGTTAACGTTATTGTCCCACCTCTTTCATGGTCTAAATACTGGGAACAATCTCTCTGGTTTCCCTACAAGAAATCTCCATGCCCCTCTTTTATTCCCATTGATGCTACATGTCCTGCCCATAGCAATGTATGAGACTAAACTTCACTTGGTATGTCTAGTTTCCCATAAAGCTAACGTAGCTCGCTCTTAAGTGAGTTTCTCGATTCGGCAGTCTGTCCATCTCTCTTGTTTCTATTTTATTATCAAATACACATAATATTTCTTCCTCCCTTAAAGGAAGAGCCCATGCTTATAATATAACTGGGAGAAAGAAAGTTTTATTTATCTTCAGTTTAATGTTTTTTTTAGAGATTAGAGAGTAGTTGGGATGATAAGAGTCCCTATAAAGCATAATAATTTCCAGAATAATTGAGCCGGTAAGTAATATCTTTGTGCATCTCATTCCTGTTTGTAATTGTTATTCCTAGGTATTTTAATTCAGCCTCTTCTATACAATTTCCATTTGTCATGAATTATCCATTTCCATTATACAATGTATTGATACGTGTGACCGTGTATTTAATTATATTGATATTTTCTTCCAGTCCCAATTTATTACTCAATAGACTGTGCATGTTGACCCTTAATATCTTTCTGATATCGCTTAATAATACATCAACATTAATATTATTATTATGATTGTTATTATTATTATTATTATTATTATTATTATTATTATTATAAGAAAGATTACCCAGGAAAACATTGGAATAGTGTCCACCTGGAAGAAGGAGGAGAGGAAGACCTCGAAACTCGTGGATGCAGGAAATAAGAACTGGAATGAGAGCAAGAGGACTGGAGGACATGGAAGGGATGAGAGAGACGAGTGGAGAAGAAAAATAAAACTTTAGGCACAGAAAGATGTGAAAACATTAAAATTCTGTATATAAATAAAGAAAATTATTATTATTATTATTATTATTATCATTATTATTATTAATTCAGAAGTCTTCCAAAATTAAAGTGATGTATTAACACAAACTATTCACTTTTTATTTAAGTATCTTCCTAATTTTCTAATGAATTTGTGTATTTGTGACAGACTTCCAATAACATTTCAAACAGTACATAAAAATTTAACTTTGTTGATCATTTATCAATTCATACAAATATGTTATTTATTTCCGATTGTAATATTTCACCTTAAATGTATTTTGTATTAATTTGTGCGTATGTTATTTCACGAAGAAATCCTGCCACGTTTGCTAGTAACAAATTAATTGGTATAAGAATAAGTTAAAATTAAATTAATAACGCAAAATAGATAACATGGACTTGATAATAGCAATAAGATTTAAAATGATGATGATAATAATAATAATAATAATAATAATAATAATAATAATAATAATAAACATTGAATTCGAGTATATATTACAGGCACATTATACACATTACAGGCACATTTTCAAATACCTAGAAACAATAACCATAAATAGGAATGACATGCTCGAAGAAATTAAACATAGCCTCAATTCTGAAAATGCATACTATTATGCATTACAGGGACTCTTGACGTCTGAACTTCTTTCAAAAAACGTTAAACTGAAAATGTATATAAAAAAGCTGTTATTCTATCAATTATATTATGTGGATGCAAAACATGGACTCTTACTGTAAGGATGGAAGGGAGATTAAGAGTATTTGAGAATGAAGTTCTTAGGAAAATTTTTGGACCAAAGAGAGATGAACAAACAGATGAATGGAGAAGACTACATAACAGTGTACTAACTACATGATATATGGTGCAGGAAGCCAGATATAAGAACAGTTAAGTCTCATAGAATGCGATGGGCACGAATGGGGAATGAAAGACGAGTATGAAAGCTTCTTGTAGGAAAACCAGAGGGAAAACGCCCAGTTGGTAGACCAAGAATGAGGTGAGAGAATAACATTAACAATGATTTGAGGGAAGTAGATTATACAGGGGATGATTGGAAAACATTAGCTCAGGATAGGGATATATGGACAGCTTATGTCCGCGCAGCCATGAACCTACGGGTTTAATAGTGCCAGTCAGTTAGTTATTATAGGCACGTTATTTAAGAACTTGTTCGGTAAACTTATTTTAAAATTGATTTTAAGTCGGCGGCTGTTATACAAAAGGGAAAGTATTTTCCTAGACAGGTATCCAAAATAAGAAGAAGGGAGATAGTAAGATTTTCGATGTTTGTGTAGTTGAGCGCCTTGTCGAACTATTTGCTCATCTGTTGGAGCTTGCGAGCTTCGTGCTGGCCCACAACAGCTGCAGAAGGCGTCCCTGGGGGCACACCAGGGCTCGGCTCGGACCAGTCCAGAGGGGAGCTACTGTACTGGTCCTGGCTCGGCCTACGGGCCCGTCGACAAACTGTGGGGTCGCCAGGAGATGAGCACCTGGATGTACTAAAATTCTCACACTGTTGGCTTGTAGCCTAGCCGGTCTCACAACGGCTTCAGGACACGTCCCTGGAGGCAGAACAGGGGAATGGTCGGTGGATCTGCGACAGCAGTCCTCCCGGCTAGGCTCATGGAGCCCGTGGACCAACTGTGCGGTCGTCAGGATTGAGCGACCTGATGTACTATGTAGCTCAGCAATTCCCAGAACTGCAAACTCCAACACTCTCTCCCTGGGGTGTTGGTTTAAGGACCGTGAACTTGAACGTGGACGTGAACATAGGATAGGGAGGACTAGAACTAGGACTTGGGAGTATGGTCATGACGACCGAGGTATCCCAAGGGGTGGACGGCTGGGCCTAGATGTTTAGGATATGGCGAGAAGATAGTGAATGAAGCGAGTGGACTACAATATCTCAAATTCTTCAATACGGTTTATAGATTGTTCTCCACTATTTATGACACTATCAAACCTAAAGGTTCATTTCCTCACTGACATTATTTATAGATAATATAATACCCTCCACGATAAGGAAATAAATCCCTATTAATATAAAAGAGATGCATCTTGTTGAGGTGCCACTAAGGGCGTGGGGGCATGGATGTTAGTATCCATGTTTCTCGCTTGAGGAGGTGACCAGACATAATATCCGAATAACTTTCTTCAGGATTATTCCTGAGGCTGAGTTTATAAGAAGGTAATTGGATTTCAGAGCTAGTTTCGTCATGAATGAGTCAAAATCTCAAGACGTCACCGTGTCGATAAACTACAAATATAGACAACGCATTATACACAAAATGCATATAAATTCCACCAATATGTACCCAGATAATAAATATGAATTACAGTATTACCAGTAAATGTAAACAAAAGTCTTAACTTTGGAAACACATGCTACTACATCACAGGGATTCTTTGTCTCTCTATATGTTAATCTGAAACTATAAAAAAGTATAATTCTCCCAGCCTTCGTCCCTGACAATATATACAACGAACATCTGAAAGAAAGCTGTAGCATCCTGGGAAATGTATGGGCACAACTTTTTAATAAATGTATAGAACTAGGACGCACGCCAGAAACCTGGAGAGAAACAACGCTCAAAATCATATACAAAGGTAAAGGAGACACCAATTCTACAGACTCCTATAGAGGCATTGCACTCCAAAACTAGATTTCTCCAAAGCATTTGACTGCATAAACAGAACAAAACTACCACAGAAGCTGAAAGATAATATCGTAGATGGAAGATATCTACTGCCGGTTATTCACAATATACTGCAGGCAAACTACGTCACTGTAGATGACAACATAAAGAAGTCCTACAGAATCACCCAGACGAACGGAGTGCCACAGGGAGATTGTCTCAGCCCACTTCTATTTAATGTAGCCACAATAGATGTCAACAACATCTTACAAGGACCGGAAGATCAAATGTCTCTATATGTCTATGGTGGTGACATGGTGGATGCTCTCCAACAAGGCTTTAATGCCTTAACCACCTGGGCAAGAGGAAATGACCTGGCCATAAACTAAGAGAAAACGGTCACATTGGTCTTTAGGAAAGGAGGTAGAGTGAAGACCGGAGACAGCATTAGAACAGATCAAGGAGAGTTAGAAAAAGTCAGCCATTATAAATATCTCGGCATTATCTTACAGACCTCTGGCACCACCTTCAAGATACACGTCAGAGAAAGAGCAGCAGCGGCTCTAAGAGCCATGAATGAAATAAAATCACCTGCCCTATCAATAGACACAGCTGTGCAACTCTTCAATGCAAAAATAATGCCAATAATCGCATATGGGATAGAGATACCCTAGCAGTCTAAATTGACTCCCTCGAGACTGGTCTATGTACTATCAAGAGAACAGTTCTTCCTGGAATACCTCAGAATGCGCTACTACCTGCCATCCACTAAAGCTTACGCACAACAGATGCAAGAGAGAAGACCGAAGCGGGATGCCATTCCTGAAGAATTCTACGGTACACCTGCCATGATAGATAGGAGCTGGTGTGGACCAAACAAGGAACTAAGGCACCGGATAAACCGCTATCCAGTCCACGGCTTCCATCACAAAGTGTGTGTAAATGTCACCATCAAATCGAAGACAGCTGCAAATTTAAACTGTGCGGACTAAAGTGTACAAGATATCATCTGGAATTTTGTTCCAAAGTGACAATGTCATTAGCGCAATACGCCAATTAATTAATTTTGCACGATGGTGCGCAATTGTATTGTTATAATTCTCCCAGTTATAGGGTATTTATGTGAGATA
Source organism: Diploptera punctata (assembly GCA_030220185.1). NCBI lineage: Eukaryota > Metazoa > Arthropoda > Insecta > Blattodea > Blaberidae > Diploptera > Diploptera punctata. The sequence goes on along the minus strand of JASPKZ010010239.1, from coordinate 1,098,688 downwards.
TTGTCTATTACTTAGAGATAGAGCGAGAGAGAGGGAGAGAGAGAGAGAGGAGGGGGAGGGGAGGGAGACAGAGAGAGAGAGGAGAGAGAGAGAGAGAGAGAGAGAGAGAGAAAATCTTATGGCTATTTGAGAATAAAATTCCTAGGAAAATTGTTAGACCAAATAAAGACAATCAGATTGTTGAATGGAGAAAAGTAAGTAACAGTTAATTACACGATATTTTTGGGAGAAACTGGATGTAATAAGAGTAGTTAAGTCTTGTAGATTGATATAGGTATGGCATGGAAGAGGGACATTGAAACTTGTAGGAATTTCAGAGAGAAAGCGCCTTGTATTTAGGCCAGAAATGAAGTTGGAGAATAATGTTAACCAAGATTTGAAGCAGAGATATTATACAGGGAAAAAAAACAACTCAGGATATGCATGTATGGAGAGAGCTCAACTCCATGCGACCAAGAACCTCCGATTCGAAAGTGACAGTGAATTAAATATAATCAATCAGTTTTGTACTTTATTTCTCAAATGTATGTTTTTTTCTAAATAAAATGCAGGTTATTATGCTTTCCACTTATTGTTTTATAATGATCACAATGCCGTGATTTTAAGAGGGGAGTGAAATAAAATTTAATCGTTTATAATTTATATTATAGGTTTTAATACCAATTAAATTGAAGAGACTAAATTTCATATCCACTTAATAATAATTTTAAAAATTAGAAACCATAGTAATTTTTCCTTAAAAGTATTCATTCCTGTGGATGCCCGTGGTCTGGAAATTAGGATAAATGTAGGTTAACAACTCTCTAGGCCTAATTTATCGAAAAATAGAAAGAGTATAAAAGTTGTTTTATTTATATTCCTTATGTCTGTATCAATTCACAATCCTCATACACGTATGAAAATCAGTCCTATATATACCCATGATCATCATGAGTAATGTACAAATAAACTTGTCAGAACACAAATATTATAAAAAAAATATCGTTCATGTGCAACCTAAAAAATCTAAGAAATTTCCATCACATTGTCACAATAAATTTGATATTTTTAAATTTGCATATTTACATTAATTCGAATATGTACCGTATAATTCATGTGACTCTGACAGGATTTGCCCAATGACACGAAATAAAACAAATTCAAGAAATTAAAAATTAATTTGTAATATACAATAGACATACTAAACATTTGTCCTCCTAGGTGGTCTAGTGGTTATGTCCCTTGCCTCTAGTCACGAGGGTCGCGGGTTCAAACCAATCGGGTTCGACGGATTTCTAGGATGGAAAAATCCAAGAGACAAGTCCTCAGGATTGTACTTTAAGCCGTGGGGCCGCGTCTGAAGATTTTCAGGTTCAATAAAAGATCCTCAAATCCAAAAAAATAGGCCACTGAACAAAATTTACCCGACTTTCTATAATCTTGGTTGCTGACTAGATGTCTTTTGAGGTAACATATACCGATACATCTGTTCGGATTTAAGCATGACTAATTCAGTTTGGTTAAGAAACCCCCAAAGCGGACGCCAATCCTCCACTTGGACTGTAAGAGCCATATGATGGAAGGATACTAAAAATTTAAAAGATCATAGATTAAATTCAAAATTTAGGCTAATGTTATTTAAGATTATATATATATATATATATTATTGGATATAGGCGGAGTTGTAAAATTAAATGAGAATTAGCAAAAGAATGCTATGGTTGGCATTTTTTCTATGCGAAAAAGAATTTATCAAATTCCATCTCTACTGCTGCGGTCAATAAACCATTAGATTCCATCGTTACGATATTCCTTTGTCTGAATGTACACAATAATACACACACGCATGTCTAAAAAGATCAAAATTGTTATAAGTATTCTAATATAGATACATACATTATACAGTTAAATGCAAAAGAATTATTCTAGAATCATAAAAAATTGTAATTCGTAAATTGCAAATTGTAATTTAAATATGTTGATATTCACACTATTTTGAATTATTATTATTATTATATTATTATTATTATTATTATTATTATTATTGAATCTCTAAATATTTTGAAAACCCTATTTCGCTACAAAGGCAGGTTAGGGTTGTAGCTTACTGTAACAATATTATACTATACATTGCAAAACAGAAATATTATCCCATGGTTACTATTTTGAAGTAAAAAACTATTAAAATACTGATTTATGTGAACCAAATTTGTTACAATGAAAATATAAAAATCATCTTGTTAAATGTATTACTATTTTCTTTACATTTTATTAAATTTAATATTATTATGTAGGGTTCAAGTATATAATGGAAAAAACATCTACTTAAACCGGGATTTGAACCCAGTTTTACGCGCTGGCGCACTAAAACATTGTGCTTCTTATGTAATCCAGGAATCTTTTTCTATTTGATATCCCGGTTTAGGCAGAGATTTTTCTCTTTAGTAGTATTTACTATTACATGTGAAAATCAAGCGTGAGTACATTGATTTCAATATAACGTTCATAATTAGCTGATGTAGCACTGAATAAATTCCAATTATAATGTCTTCTTATAGAAACAACATTTTTTTAATGTGAATAGAAGTTCACTAATAGGGATACAAGGGAATTTCAAATAGAGAAAAATTTGTAAGTAAATCTAAAGAAATATTAGTCCAGCAAGGAGACTCATTAAGTCCCACATTGTTCACACTTATAATAGATGAAATTATCAAAGAAATAAAAGTTGAAGTTAGAAAAGGGATTAAAATATGCAATAAAGAGTTGAAGATAATAAACTATGCCGATGACACAGTTCTAATTGCACAAAGTGAAGATGATTTACAAATGCTATTGCATAAATTTAGAATAATTGCAACAAAATATAACACGAAAATATCAATAAAAACCAAATCAATGGCAATATCTAAGGACCCACGCCCTGTTAAATTACAAATAGAAAGGAAACGCATATAACAGGTTATGAAATTAAATAATTTAGGAATAGAAATTAATAGCAGCAACAGAATAACAGAGAAAATAATGCAAACGAAGTATTGGGATGTTTAAATAATACTGTTTGGAAAAATAAAACTTTAAGAATATATACAAAACTAAGAATTTACAAATCTGTCATACCTTGTCGTGGTGGAGTGGCTTGTGTGCTTAAATGATCCTGAGAGCTATGCCGGCGGTAGCATTGCTGCCGATAGGGTTACCCATGCCGGACTGGTCGAAGGTGATAAGCCAGACGAAATAAGTACCTTGGTCGAAAGAGTGACGATCTTTCACCGTAAAAATACAACCGTCAAGAAATACGGACATGGGTTCTACTGGGGTAAAATTTTCCGGAGGTCAAATGGTCCCCCATTCGGTTCTCCGGGCGGGGACTACTTCAGGGAACCCATGCCAAAGGCTCAAACACAGGGACATGTTCCTAGGAACATGGAATGTTAGGACTTTATACAATAGCGGGGCACTAGAGATATTAACGCGGGAATTGGATAAATCGCCCTTGGATATAGTCGCTTTACAGGAAGTTAGGTGGCCAGGAGAAGGTAGTCAGGAATCAGGAAGCTTTGCATTATACTATGGGGGTGCAGAAAGACCTGCATTTGGAACGGGTTTTTTAGTCAGAAGGAGGATCCTATCCGCTATCCGAGATATTAAGTTTGTTAGTGATAGGATATCATACATAATTCTAAAGGGTAAACGATATGATTTTATAATTGTAAATGTACATGCCCCCACAGAAGATAAAGATGACAAGATCAAGGATGAGTTCTATGAAGAATTAGAATGCTTATTTGATAGCCTTTCACGATATCATATGAAAATTGTCTTAGGAGATTTTAATGCAAAAGTGGGGCGGGAAGATATATTCAAACCAACAATAGGCAAATTCAGTCTTCATGAAGATAGTAACGACAACGGGGTTAGATTAGTCACATTTGCCACATCAAAGAATCTCATTGTTAAGAGCACAACATTTCAGCATAAGGATATTCATAAATACACCTGGACGTCCCCAGATGGAGAAACTCGGAACCAGATAGATCATGTATTAGTGGATAAACGCTGGCACAGTAGCATCATTGATGTTAGATCAGTTAGAGGGACAGACTGCAATTCAGATCATCATTTGGTCAGGGTGAAAATCAGACAACGGCTATCGCTTATGAGAGGAACAAACGCTAAAGATGATTCTGTAAAATATGAATTAAAAAACTTGAAAAATGATGAAATGCGGCAACAATACCAAATCAAAATTGCTAATAGATTTGAAGTACTGGAATCTTCAGACGACAATGTGGCAAACGAAGAAGAAACTGATATAAATAAAGAATGGGAGGCTATAAGAGATACTATTAAATTGTCAGCATCAGAAAGCATTGGTTGTTTAAAAAAGAGTCAGAACAAGAAATGGTTTGATGAGGAATGTGCCGACATTGTAAAGAAAAGAAAGCTAGCAAAAATGTAATGGTTACACGAGCCAAATGAGGTAAATTTAGAGCAATTGGGTAGTGTTAGACGGGAAACCACCAAGTAACTAAAGAGTAAAAAGAGGGAATATTTGAGAGAGAAGATTAATGATCTTGAAATGAATGCAAAAAATAAGAACATTAGAGAATTATATCAGGGAATTAGTATAGAGAAGAAAGGGTTTCAGGCTAGAACAAACATAATTCGGAATGAAAATGGGGATATGATTGCAGATTCCAAGAGTATATTAAATAGATGGAAAAGTTATTTTAATCAGCTATTAAATGTACATACAGAAGAGGACATTGAGGAGGATAAGTCACAGACAGCAGAATGCTAGTCGCAGAGCCAAGTGCATTAGAGGTTGAAATGGCAATTGTAAAATTGAAGAGGTATAAAGCAGCAGGTTCAGATGAGATCCCAGCAGAACGATAAAATCAGGGGGAGAAAAAAATTGATGGACAAGATACGCTGTTTGCTTAGTATGATTTGGGAAAAAGAAGCTCTTCCAGATGAATGGAAGGAATCAATTATCGTACCAATTTATAAGAAAGGAGATAAAACTGATTGCAACAACTATAGGGGCATCTCATTACTTTCAACTTCGTACAAAATTCTAACAAATATATTAGTAAGCAGACTTACTCCCTATATTGATGACATTCTAGGATATCATCAATGTGCATTTAGAAGAAACAGGTCTACAACAGATCAGATTTTTAGTATAAGACAGATTTTAGAAAAGAAATGGGAATATAATGGTACTGTACATCAACTATACGTAGACTTCCAAAAAGCATATGATTCAATTAAGAGAGAGAAGTTATATAGTATCCTGCTGGAGTTCGGAATTCCTAAAAAGTTAGTTAGACTTATACGAATGTGTCTAAATGGCTCAACGAGTAGGGTGCGTGTAGGCAAACAGTTTTCAGACACTTTTGAAATCCAGAATGGGTTGAAGCAAGGAGATGCACATATCTCCTCTACTATTTAATTTTGTACTAGAGCATGTCATTAAATCTTTAGAGAATGAGGAAGGCTTACAACTGAATGGTATTAATTAGCTGTTAGTTTATGCTGATGATGTAGTACTACTGTCCGATAGCGAGGAGGGTACTAAAGGCCAACACGCACACACTATTGAGTAACACTAAGAAATTAGGACTGGAAGTAAATATCAGTAAAACTAAATATATGGTCACACGTAGAAATACATTATATAATGGAAATGGACAGCTAATGACAAATGAGGGAAATTTTGAGGAATTGGCTGAATTCAAATACCTAGGAACAATAATCACAAATAGGAATGAGATGCACAAAGAAATTAAACATAGGCTCAATTCTGGAAATGCATGCTATTTGCATTATGCATTGCAGAGACTTTTGATGTCCCAACTCCTTTCAAAAAACGTTAAGCTGAAAATATATAAAACTATTATTCTACCAGTTATATTATATGGGTGCGAAACATGGACTCTTACTTTAAGGGAGGAAAGGAGATTACGAGTATTTGAGAATAAAGTTCTTAGGAAAATTTTTGGACCAAAGAGAGATGAACAGACAGGTGAATGGAGAAGACTACATAACAATGAACTACATGGTCTTTATAGGAAGCCAGATATAATAAGAACAGTTAAGTCCCGTAGACTGCGATGGGCAGGACATGTTGCGCGTATGGGGAGTGAAAGATGTGCATGGAATCTTCTTGTAGGGAAGCCAGAAGGAAAATGCCCAGTTGGTAGACCAAAAATGAGGTGGGAGAACAACATTAACTATGATTTGAGGGAAGTAGATTATACAGGGAATGATTGGAAAGCATTAGCTCAGGATAGGGATGTATGGAGAGCTTATGTCCGTGCGGCCATGAACCTACGGGTTCGATAGTGCCAGTGAGTAAGTAAGTAAGTCATAAGACCAGTTTTAATATATGGTTACGAATGCCGAACAGAAACTCAAAAAATAAATCGAATCAATGAAACAACCAGAATAGAAGTTTTAGGGAAAATCATAGGAAAGTAGCTGAGAGAAAAAATTCGTAGCTCTCTTATTAGAGAAGAATGTAAAATTGAACCTATGAACTTCTGGGTAAATGATAGAAGGCTAAATTGGAACGATCACATAGATAAAATGGAGAACAGTAGATTAGTGAAGAAAGTACGTGACTGGACATCTCAGCAGAGAAGACCTTTAGGAAGACCACAACTGCGATGTAAAGACGTCACCATTCTCTGGACCTGAAGTAAATAAACACGCAACAAGCTGACATCTTTTATGCGTAGAGGAAAGAAGAAGAAGAAGAATGATTTGTCTCACATCCTGGATGGCCAAAGTAGGACAATAGTTCAGTACGCCGGCGCGTCAAGGTGGATATATTGGGTTCAAATCTCGGTTCAAGCAGAAATTTTTCTCTTTGGTTATATTACCTATTACATTCGAATAGCAAGCTGAGAACATTAATTTAAATATTACGTATATTATTATTATTATTATTATTATTATTATTATTATTATTATTATTATTATTATTTTATCTATTATCGGTAGTAGTATTAGAAATAATAATAGGCTAATAGCAGTAGTAGTAGCAATTGAATTGTTATTGTTATATAAGATATATTTCTTCTGCAACACAATTTTATCGTAAGTAATGCCACGAGTGAATTTATCTAGAGAATTTGGAAATCAAGAGTGGCATTTGTTAGGACTATTTAACGAATAAAATTAAGCTGGTTACTCACAAATCATTATTTAAATACAGTTATTTTAAAATATTTATATATTTAATGTAAACGGCGATGTTTGAAAACAAATGAGAAACGTTTGTTATGCTTCATTTTTTCATCTCTGCACAACCAGATCATGTTATTTATTGCGAAAGGATAGCAATATTGTACGAATGTAGGCCTACCCTAGTGGAGAAAAAAATTAAACGTATCAAACTGTTTATAACCAACATTATAAGCTATTAATTAATTTCTGATGTCCCATGACTTAAATTATATTTTTCTGGGACGTACATTCCTCGGAAATAATACGTTTAAGAAAGTGCAAACAGTGATTTATCTTTATCTTTATTTTATTTTTATTTTTATTTTATTTTTATTTTTATCAATGACTAGGAATGTTTTTCTATTATATCCCGCAATCAGTATCTGTTTACATTCTTGCAGTATTTGTTCAATCTTTTTGCCGTATTTTTTTAGAGAGTCAGTCACCTCCAAATAATGCTCTGACCTATTCCGAATGTAAAAAGGAGGAGCTTGATTTTAATATGATAATATTAAACTGATAAAATCTAGGTGAAAAACGACTGTGATTGGTTGTAAATCAAAATTCATTGAAATGTGATTGGTCATTGACTCCCATTTGGAGCATGAGTCAAACATGAGTTAAATAGTCAACATGAAAATATTAATATTAAAAAATTTCAATCCATACTTTACAGACTTCTTATCCATATGTTTGTATTAGTAATTTATTTAACATTGTTCCATGACAACTCAAGACAGCGTTGGAATTCGTAACTGCACATTAAAAGACCGATGAATTGTGCTCAGATTATGTTAGAACATTCATGAGGTTATTTAACGTGTCGTGAATCTACAACGCGGAATTCAAAACTGCATTTCATTTCCGACGAAATTTATACTCAAGAATTTACGTCAATAATTTTGAACTCCGGCTAAGTTTGAACTCGCGAAACTTGGAACCAAGGACGAAAACGAAACTAACTCACTAGGACTGACTGATGCTCTTATTAATTTTCTCAACACATGAGGTTTCAGTTCTGACTCCCTTCATTTCCTCCGATTCTTCCCAAAGAATGATTATTATAATGTTTACTCTACTCCAACATCTTAGTAATGAATTCCCAATGAAATAAACTATTGAGGTTATTTTATGAAACGATTTTTGAAAATGTTTACAGATCTTCACCGATCCTGTATAGTGGACATCGAAAATAACCATTACCTATATATATATATATATATATATATGATGTGTGTGTGTGTGTGTGTGTGTGTGGTATGTGTTTGCTCCCGTTAACGCTCTAGCGGTCGAAATTTTTGTTTAATAGAAACCAAACTTGACACGTAATAATTAATTTAAAAAACACAAGGTCGAGATTTAAGCAGCAAAGTCGAACCATTAGGTGTAGAAGTTTGACTTCAAATTAAAATTTAAAAATTACCCTAGTGGTCTCAATTTTCGATGTTTCATAGCGAAACTCGTTACATTCTATTAAAAGAAACCGAGAAGGATATTCTCCAAGAAGTCAGCAATATTAAGAGAATAATAAGGGTAAATATGCAATATCAAAATTAAATGGCATAAGTTCTAAAACAGAACAGCCATTTTTAATTCAATAATGAGTTCAATAACTATGGAGCAGAAACATGGGGATTAGATTATACAGTAATAACTATTTTCCCATGGAATTTTGGCCAGTATGGGACCGGTGCCCACCCAGCATCATGAGGCATTTGGGTAGCTACAATAAGTAGCGACTCCAGGTTGAGAATACCAGGTAAAACGGCTGGGGTCCCGACATGCTGACCACATGTCACCCCTACACCTCAGTGATTGACACATGTGGATGTCAGGCCAGCAGCCGACTGGTCAGTCAAGGCCTTCTAGACCTGTCGCGCTTGGAGAGTAATAATTATGTAAAATTTTGCAGAAATGGAGGAAATTAGTTGGAATTTCTAGAATAGACTACATGAAATAAGAAACAGTGTAATTAAACAAAATATGAGTGTTGAAACTTAAATTGTGGGTTTCATAAAATAAAACAAACAATTAAAATAATCATGGTCATGTAAAATGAATGACGGAAGTCAATTTCCCAAGAAAAAACTAGATTGGGTGCCACTTGATAGAAGAAGAAGAATAAGTCGATGGCCAAAATTAACGTGGATTGATCGTATTGAGCAGCATGAGGGTTGAATATTGGAATGGCAGAAAGATCTAGAGATGAGTAACGGTAGATTAATTGGACGCACGAAGATGTTGTGAAACATTGTGAAACCCGCTAAATGAAAGTAAGTAAATAAATAACAATTCGTCTTCGAATTACTAACATAACTGCATTTATTTTATTATTATAATTATTATAATTATTATTATTGTTATTATTATTATTATTATTATTATTATTATTATTATTATTATTATTATTTTATTATTATTCCTCGCTGAAAGAAGTGGTGGAGAGTGTGAAATTTACCGGACAGCCGAGACAGTTTCGTTTTCACACCCCAAATATATGGGGACCACGGATTTTACATGTCACATTTTTTTTACCGAGGTTATATGTGGGCTAACCCAGCTTTCGCCACAATATAACTAAACAATATGTTCTCTGCCTGTGTGATACTGATTCCAGAGATTATTGAAGATACAATAACGACATATCCTGTGTTATAACTGAATCCACTGGGGATTAAATATATGAATAACATTTAATTTATTGTGGGTTTAGAGTCGCTCGACTTATGTTATTGTAGACGTAAAAGTGAATACATTTAAACGTATGTAGATAGTAATAAAATTACGAAGCTAGATTTCAAACAACAGTAGAAACATGGTTTAATAAAACAATGGCTATTGACATGTGGAATTGGTTTTTAATAAATGACACAATTTAATGGAGCATTAGCAACAAATTTCTGTTCTTAAATATAGTTCTAGCCCAGTTTTAAGATGTGAATAAATAATTTCTTGGCACATGATTTGTTTAGTTTGTATAGGAGTTACGGTATATTTTTAATTTCATGACCATAATCCATGACCCACTTTTATCTAAAGAAACATAGGACAATAACGTCACCATTCATCCATTCATAATAATTCTGCCCGAGGGCAGGTCACTCATTGCAATCATAGCATTTTCATGCTATGCTTTGCAGCTTTGCTAGGGAATTATAGGTGTGGTAGTTTCCCGTTGCTTTCCACACCGGTGAAGGATGATGATGATGATGATAATGACCGGATGATTTTCGGGGACCGTTGGGTCCTAAGCTTCCTGACATTTGTCATACAGGCGAGGAAAAAACCCGAAGAAAACCTCACCCAGTAGCCTGTTCCGACCGGGAATTGAACCCGGGCCCGCTGCCTGACAAGTCAGCACGCTACCTCGAGACAACAACGGTGGACCATAACATCACCAATGACATTATTTGTAATAGGCTTACAATTGGATAAATAATCAGGATTTTTGCTTGGGGATGTGGATTATGATAGCACTGGTCAACAACGGTTTTTTGCCCTTGATATAAGATTAATTTCGGATATATTTATGCTCACAATTCATGAAACTATCAATGATTTTGGAAGATTTACTCTGGTTTTTTAAATCTTTATTTTCATTTTACGCTACAAAAATCAGAAAATATGAAAAAATATAACAGATATATTTATAATGTCAATTGTGTTTTGAAACATTAGTATGCACTGACGTAAATAGAAATAAAAATATCGAAAACCCTTGTTATACTTCAGTGAAACGCCTTTTATAAGATTTTCTTCTATAGTTTTTTAGATGATAATTTCTTTTTAAAGACCAGCAGTAATCTGCCATCATGTGATGGTCCCATCTACCCTGATACCTTTCCTCCATTACTTTTAGATCCTAGTGAAAGTGCACTCCCTGTTCGTCACTATAATTTCCTAAATTATCCAGGCGACTGTGGAGAAAGTGTAACTTTATACTCATTTTTCTCCTAGAATCTTGAAGCTTATCAACATGTTTGCACAATTTATTTATAATTTGGTGCTTTATGGTTACCTAGGAAATTTTCTACTACCAACACAAAACCCTTCCAAGCTTAACTTTCCGGAACAGTCATAACTTTGATAAAATTTGCATCTTTCATCAATTGCCGAATTTGAGGACCATCAAATATTCCGCCTTTTAACTTTTACATACTGAGCTTAGGAAATTTTCTACAAATGTGTTTGAAACATTTTCCTTCCTTGTCCAACGCTTTGACAAATTGTTTTATCGTATCCAGATACACGTCAAATAACTGAGATCACGCCCGATGTGCGGAGTGAGGGGTGTGAGAGTGGGGATCACGTGATGTTTGTATATGCGAAAAAAAATGCTCAGAAATCAAATCATGACTGGAAACATAAATTTAATAGTAACAAGCCGTTTACTGTTTAACATATAAGATACGCAAAAATCATAAAAACTAGAACACATTCATCAGTTTCATGAATATATTCGTGAACTGTGCACTTGAAAACATAGAAATTCGCTGAGATATCCAGGGCAACAAATTTGTTATCTTGTAGAGCTGTGAAATAAGTCAGTGGAAGTTTTAAAACTTGGAGGAAGTAGCTGTAATGAGTAATAGATGGGCATGGTAAATTACTCCAGGACAATCCAGAGCACGAGGGTAGGCCAGGGATGAGATAGGAGAATAACATTAACCATTACGTGAGGAAGGTGAATTATACAGGGAATAATTGGGAGACATTTTAGCTCTGGATAGAGATGTATGGAATGTATGGCCATGAACCTTCGGGTCCGACAGCACCAGATAGATAGTTAATATTATATATATATATATATATATATATATATATCCTCTCTTTCAGCTCTACAGCCTTTGTGAGCGCTGGCTGCTATTAGGACATCCCTGTACAAAGCCCTCCATCTCCTGACATCTCAGCTTCGGTCTTCCACTTCTTCTTCCTCCATCTGGTCTCAGTAGTGGAACCTTTCTAGTAGCATTCTCCTCCTCAATTCTCATTCTATGACCCACCCATCTCAGTCTCCCAATTTTAATAACATTTACAATATCTGGTCTGAATACAAATTGTAGATTTCATCATTATATCTTATTGCGCCATACACCACGATAATTTATACGTCCCAGGATCTTCCTCAGGATTTTCCTTTCAAAGATTCTCAGTCTTTCCCCATTCTCTCTGGTAAGTGTCCAGCATTCCGATTCCGATTGAGGGTCTTTCACTTTTCAGCGGTTGCCCTTTTACCAGCCGGCTGCTGGCCCTTCACATCCACATGTGTCAATCACAGAGGTAGATGATCAACAGCCAGTGTAGGGGTGACATGTGGTTAGCATGTCGAGTCCCCCAGCCGTTATAGCTGGTTCTCAACCTGGAGCCGCTACTTATTGTAGCTACCCAATTGCCTCACGATGCTGGGTGGGCACCGGTCCCATACTGGCCGAAATACCATGAGAAAATTTCTTCCCCCATGGAGACTCGAACCAGCGCAAGTCCCGTAGCTCTGCGCCAAGGCTTCCTACCTTAACCGCTCGGCTACGGCTACAGCATTCACTGCCATAAATAGCAATTGTTTTTTTTTTAGATTTTTAGTTTTGCATCCAACTTAGAATCTGTGATTTGAATTGGTCCTTAAGTGCATAATAACACATGTTGGCTTGAGCATCCTGCTCCTCATTTCCTTATTAATATTATTGTCATTAGTGATTATAGTGCCCAGATATTTAAAATCATGTACAATTATATATATAGTAATTCCGCCCGAGAGCAGGTCTTTCACTGCAATCATAGCATTTTGATGCTATGCTTTGCAGCTTTACTAGGGAATTATAGGTGTGGTAGCTTCCCGTTGCTTTCCACATCGGTGAAGGATGATGATGATAATGATAAGTATGATGATGATGACCATATGATTTCGGGGACCGTTTGGGCCTTAAAGTTTTCCTGACATTTGTCTTGCAGTTGAGGAAAAACACCGATAAAAACCTCACCCAGAAAAACTACCGGGGATCGAACCCGGGCCCGCTGCGTGACAAGGCAGCACGCTACCGCGAGACCATATATATATATATATATATATAATTTCGAAAACGATAATATTCTAATACTATATAATAATATGCCTAATAATAAAATTATTGTTATTCATTTGTATGGCGCTATTTCTTCTGCGTATTTCTAGAAACTACCGATGTCTTCTCCAAGTCCCAATTGTGTTGCTTCTACTACTCCGTGCCCCTCGCCTATGAGAGCAGAATAACCGATCTCGGTGATACAGTGATAGAAACAAGGAGATTTTATGGAAGAGTAGAAATCTTTACGAAGGAAACGCAGATGCGGCCAAAATTTCGAAACAAATTCATAAAAAAACTTGAATCCTTGCAATGTACATAATGTTTATTTTGGTTTATAGGCAATATGCACTCAGGTTGAGCATTAATGGACACACACCAGACCCAGGTGGAGATTTTTTAAAAGCCCCTACCCCGCCGAGAATCGAACCCGGGTCGCCGGAGTGGAAGGTAGGAACTCTACCGACTATGCCACGGCGACGGACACACAATTTTATTTTATAGATGATCAAGAATAACATCGGAGAATAACATTTACCATGATTTTTGGGAAGTCGATTATGCAGGGAATGATTGCAGGACGTTAGCTCAGGTTAGGGATTTATAGAGAACTTATCTCCATACAGCTATGAACCTACGCGTTGGACAATGCCAGTGAGATATTTTAATTATTATGTCGAATGTAATTATTAATAATATGGCAATGTTAATATACTCTGTACATACAACTGATACAAGACGTTGCCCTTGAATATACAATGAATGTTCTTTAATGCAATCTTAGGTTATTCCACTACTTCAAGATGAAATTCAATAAAAGTTATAAATCCAAAATATATGCCTACAAAAAATTAACCATTGCATAAACTTATGTGAATGTATAGTCATCATTTGCATTATTACTCTTGTACCAATGCAGCATATAAGTATTTTGAATTAGTAGGCCCCCCTCAGGGGTCCTCATCTAGGGGATATGTGGATGGCGACCACAAGGTGCCCAAGCCGAGCAAAACATTTCTTCCACTTACTTGTGTTTTGCACTCTTTTAACTTTACTATCTAACCTCTCTTGGTTAACTCTTGTTTTTCGACCCCGTCGCTATTAGGGCATCCGAGGGCTAGGGAGTCTTTCCTTTCTTCCATTTCTTCTTTCCTATATTTTCTTTTCTTCTCCAGAAAAGCCTGACCAGAGGCTGTAAGATGGCAGGCCCATCACTGGTCTTGCCTTCCTTTGGCCAGCAACCAATCGAAGGGACTATTATTATGCTTTCAAGTCTTATACGAGAATTTTCCGGAAGAAGCTGGAGGAAAATTTTCTATAGGATCGTAACAGGCCTTGGCCTAATACTTGGAAGGAAGAGAAGAAGAAGAAGAATTAGTAGGCCTACTGAAGTTGACAAAATGCAGGGTGTCCCATTCAAACTTCCCATATTTTAATTAATCATAACTAACAAAATGTGCTGAATTATGAAATGAGGCCGGTATTACGAAAACAGAGACTCAAAGAATTTCATTGCCACACCTAAAACGCCTCTAAATGTGCACCATTAGTAGCACGAATAATATCAAGTCTGTATTCGATTTCGTGCCACGTTCTGTCCAATATGCCCATGGTACTATTGTATCAAGGATACCGGTTCGTAAATCATGAAGATCTTGTACTGGAGTCGCAAACACACCCCCAGAGGAAGACGTCCAGTGGAGTGATGTCTGGCGAAGGTGGTGGCCATTTGTTTTGTTATTATTGTCCAACATGTGACAGATTAATTAACTGCATTAATGAAACCAAAAAAATCTTTGATTTTCTCTTTCTTTTAATACCAACCTCATTTCATAATTCCGTATACTTCGAGAGTTGTGAAATAATTAAAATGTGGGAGGTTTGAATTGAACACGGTTTATAAAATAAATTGTAAGTATACGACAAATATTAAAAATGCATTTTTATAACGTTAAATAATGTATTTTTATTTAGCCTTGTAATAAAATAACTAGTAATGATATGAACTTATAATTTGTATCCATATACATGCTGTTGATTATCCATGTTTTCTTCCGTGGTATGTTTATACGTTGGAAAAAAAAGTACTTTTTGTTAACTTTTACATTACGTGGTAATGTAATATTCCACTTTCAGACCTTTTTGGAAATTCATTAATTGTTAGAGAGAGATATAGGTATTAGGAAATAAAATAATTAAATTAACAAATTTGAACAGTGTAAGTTGTAGGTAAATGTACACGAAATGGCCCGACCACATTTTATTACTTTTTATTTACAGAGTCTTTAACATCTAAGGCCATATAGCACTGGATTTTTAGACATATCCATTAATTTGTGTACTACTTAGTATTAGCTATATTTGGCGACTATTTTTAACAGATCAGGTATTATGTAAAGTAATTCGACTTTTCCCAGAAGCCTCCTGTATAACACATAAGGTCCCACTTACTACACAGTATCCACGGCTTTACTTTAACTTTAAAATAGGCTGTGTGAGTCTATTAATGTTTTCACTAATTTAAGTTTATAACGATCGATAATGTGAAATTGTGTTTATAATGATTTGGATCCTGAGAATGAAATTTCAAACCAACATTTGTTTAACAACAGAGAAAAACCAGGTAAATTTTTATATTGGTCAACTTCTGGTTGATTGGCCAATTCGTTTTGTAATTTTATTGTGTTTCAAAATTATATCAGAATAAAATGTATGTAGATTCTCACATTTTGTCAACACGTTTTGGATATAAAAGAGTTACTTAGACAGGTTCCTGTTCCACGTTTTTTTACATATTTTTATGAATTGAACCGCATTGCAATATTTAACATAAGAGGGGATTAAAGTAATATACACTCCCTTTTTAAGTGAACTAATATATTGTTATAAAGGATTCGTTTGAATTTATATCTTTCTTTACAATCATTCTATAAAACTAAATGTCATCCCGGAGACCTCTAGCGCAGGAATGAGGAACTCCGTGCAGCCCAACACCTACTTGTTGCGACCTGAATTTTATTAAAATAAGTTATTCATAATATACTGCCCTACATTACTTTCATTTTACGTCTTAATGTCTGCTTTATCATAACATTAAATAGAGATTAGGACGTTGATTTTAAATAGAAAATATTATAATTTAGTGTTGAGAACATAGTGTAATTTAAGTTTCTATTAATAATATTATTATAGTAATAATATTAATAATTAGAACTCTTTTTAATAGGTTTTTTTTACTTCTGATAATATTTAGAATTTGGATAAGTTGATAGTTGAGAAGATGAAAATAGTTCGAAGAAGCCTATTATTTTAAAATAATGTATGACATTTTCCCTCTTTCCAACTTGGTATATCTTACAATGACAGAAAATTTTAAATTACATTAATTTTAATACAATTACAACAAATTAAATTAAACTGCAATTTGATTGCATTGCTATACATATCAGTAGCCATAGTTTAATCTCTTTACCAGAGAGCACAAATAATCCTTCGATCTTTGGATATGTTGCATCATGAATTTGTTTTCGTTTTATTTATATATTTTAATACTGTTTTTGACAAAATACATCACACACGTTAACTATTCAATAATATAAATCATTAGATATAGGCATATATATATTTATATATATCGTAATAATATTAATTATTTTTAATGATTCCAAATATGTAAATACACCACAAGAATTCTTGGCCTGATTAATAATGAATCAACGATAATTAATTTGAGAGAGGTCAAGAAATTTGGAGAGAACGTTGATTATACAAAATTTCCACATTCTATGTTAACAGGACAAACTCAGATAACTTACTATAAATATAGCTAATTATATTCCTTATGGAAGCCATACATTGAAAGCCGCATTTGCTCATTTGTTAAGGTCTTCCACTGGTCCCTATTCTCAGTCAACTGAAACTAGTTCATATCTCTGATATCCAGTTCCCTAAAATATATCAAACTATTATCCTACCGCATAGCCTAATCATTTTAATGGTCTCTCACACAAACGTTTCACGATAAAAAATTGCACAAGCATTTTCTACTGTCAACCATTCGACCTACTCATTCTCGTTCGTGAAGAGCCTTATAATAATATTGGGACAGTGATATAAGAGATTCTTGTTATGAAGTTTCCTCCGTTCTCAATTCCCATTCCTTATGGGACCGAATGTTTGTTTCAGTATTCAGCTTCTTTTTGTAACCATATATATTCCCTCAATACAAGAGACCATGTTCAACTCTAACTACAAACGTCAAATCAGAGAATGTTTAGATGAATCTGAAATTCTAGCTCCTTAGAAAACAGAGAAGAACAGGACATTTTTAAGGAAGGAATTGGCTCATAACATATAAATTCATGCATATTTCAGAAATAATTATATGAGAAATGAGAGAAAATAACGACAAAAATGGAATAAAAATGTTTCTTCGGACACGTAGGAAGAAATAAATCGAAACGTTCTGCAAATCATAGTCTCGCAGAGGAAAATTAAAACAATAAAGAATTATGGTTAAGAGAATTAAATAAGAATTTAGAGGAAAAAAAGATCAAGAACTTTGCCTACAGAATAGACACGTCTTCAGAGAGAAAATCGATGGCAACAATTTTGTTTAAAAAATCAAACTGTTTAGCGGTATAAAGCTATATACAACCATAATATGTCTCAAATGTCATGTCAAAGAATATTTTTATCTCAATGTTTCTAATACATATTTATATATCAGTTTTGAACTTCCTCTTGTGACAGTACAATATCTTATATATGTGTGTGTGTGTGTCTGTGTGTATTGTATTGTGTTGTATTGTATTGTATTGTTTTGTATTGTAGATGTTCGCCGATATAAGTATGATTATATATAACTTGAAAACGGCATGAAGTATCATCTCGAAATGTAGGAACAAATGGCCATCGACCGACTTTGAATATGTGACGCGGAAAAACCAACTAACCTTTCTTTATGGTAGGCCTATATATACATATCATCATCCGGTATCATGGCAGCTGCCGCCGTCTTCCGGAAATCAAACGTCATTTTTCTCTGTCCACCCATTGATCTTCCTCCAATTCTCTGATATTCATAGCTGCTTGTACCCCATCTATCCAAGTTTTCTTCGGTCTTCCTCTCTTCCTCCTTTCTATTGGGATCCATTCCATAAACATTTTAGTCAATCTTTGCTCTGGAATTCTTTTGACATGGCCATACCACTGTAATCTTTTCTTTTCTATAATGTCCGGCTCCTCTTGTACGCCCATAATTTCCCTTGTTTCTTTATTTCGTATTCTATGCATTCTAGATTTTCCAGCTGATCTTCTTAAAACATCCATTTCTGTACTAAAAATTATTTTTATTTCTCTGGTAGGAATTTGCCAGACTTCAGCACCGTATGTTAAAATACTCTGAATTATGGTTTGATATATTTGTAATTTTCAATTTTTTGTAATTAATATTTTTGCTCCACCAGAGTTTAAAGCATTTATTGCTAGTTTTGTTTGTGCGATTCTATTTTTAATTTCAACTGTGTTATAACCTGAATGGTCTAAATTTTGTTCCTAAATAAGTGCATTCAATACTAGGTTTTAGTTATTCTCCGTTGTTGAAATTTGTGTTTTTCATTTCTTCTCCTATACACAGATATATAGTTTTCTCAAATTTTATAATGTCCCCATTTTTCATATTCTTCTTTTAGTTTTTTAGCCATCGTGCGTGGTCTTGTGCTATTAATACCTAGTCATCTGCAAAATGTAGTGAATATACATGTGTATTTTGGATTAGTATACCCATTTTTTGATATTTTTTCCTCCAGTCTCTTAGTACTCTTTCGAGTAAAATTTTTAATAGAGTTGGGGATAAACTGCTACGTTGCCTTAAACCCTTTGTAATAGTAAATCCCTCTGTTATATGATTTCTAATTTTTATTTTCGAAATAGATCCTTTATAATATATATATATATATATATATATATATATATATGAAGAGCATATGTCCGCATGGCCATATGAACCTCCGGGTTCGATAGTGCCATTGAATTAGTTATTTAGTTGATAAGATTTTATATTCTTAATATCTCTTAACAATTACTTTTACCCTTCCTTGCTTTGCTAGAAGTTGTATTATTTATTAGCTAATTCCGAATTGAAATTATTCTCAAGAAAATATTTTTTAAACACTGTTACAGATCATCACCGCTCCTATCTAATAAACACCGAAAATCACCATGATCAAAATGTACACACACACACACACACCTACACGCACACACGCGCACACAAACACACACATACACACACATATATATATATATATATATATATATATATACAGGGACTATATATGCACATATACACACATACATGCGTGTATGTCCGTGAACACTCTAGAGGCAACATTTTTTTATAGAAACCAAACTTGGCATAGAGCAAAAATGTAAAATATAGGACCAAGTTCGTTAACCAGCAATATCGGAAATTTGGATGTAGGAGTTGACAAGAAACAAAAATTTAAAATCACCTTACCCGTCACAATTTTCGGTGTTTCGCAACGACCCTCGTTATATGGTATTAGAATTAAAGGAGGAAGGTATGTTTAATAAATTAGCGTCATCCGACCATTATTAGTTGGGGTTTACCTGAAACTTGAAATTAAAAATTCGCTCCAGCAGTCATAATTGCTTCGTCCCAATGTATCAGCATGTAGGCCTAATACAATTTAAATAGCTCTTTAATTCCCAACATATCCTACAAGATATATCAGTTTAATTTATTTAATACTTGTAATAAAATAATTTAAATTAATCAGCAGAAGTTATTTAAATTTGTGTTAAACTATACAACAGTATTCTAAGATAACTTACTGTTGTGATACGATTGTTTTCTCTGCAGTCCGACACGTTTAGATAAGTTGGCATAACAAATTGAGTTTTGCATTAATACAATTGGAGGGTTTTATTGATGATAAATTTATATGATAAGAAATCAAAAAATACCCAAAATTATCAAATTAAAATTTAAAAGAGCTAACTAGTTTCAATAGCGAATTTATTATTTTCAAGACTAATTAATGATAGTCAATAATAATTAGTCTTGAAAATGATAATTTCGCTATTGAAACTAGTTGGCTGTTTTAAATTTTAATACTAATTATTGATAGTCAATAATTTCCTTGAAAATGATAGCTTCGGTATTGAAACTAATTGGCCCTTTTAAATTTTAATTTGGTGAATTGGGTCTTTTATTGACATCTTATCATATGAGTTTTTCCAGTTTAATAAAATAAATATATGTTGTGTAAACCAGTGAAATCAAACCATAATTTCGATTTGTTGAGAAATTCGTTTAGTTTACGCATTTCCTGTGTGACAGACTTTTTTCTCTCTTTCACATTGTTCACTGATTATATTTTATAGAAATCACCACGTGCTCACATGGTGAGTGGAATGGAAATTGCAACCTTCAATATCAATATATTTGGTTTATTTTCGTATGTGTACATTTATGTTTGGGTATATGTTTATTTGGCGTTTATGTATGTGGACATTTACTCGTATGTTCTTGCTATTTCAGTTTAGGACTATAACTTTAATGCGCGTTATCCACTGAGGATTAAGATCCGGGATGATCAGTTTACTCGTGAACATGCTCGCTAAAGTTTCAGTTCAAATCTGGCTAAGGTCGATTGATTTATAAGGGCGTAATATCCTGAGAATGGCTTTCTATAGAAGGAAAATAAGGCCAAAGGGCCCCATTTCGTAGATTTACGACATGTAAAAGAACATCAAGCCTGAAATAAATATGATCACCTTCATGGTACGCCGTCGGCCTGTTCCGCTCTCAGAACTATTCTTCCCATCATCTTCTAGGACGTCCCACATCTCTATAGCCTTGAGGTTGGTAAACAGTGCTTGTTTTGTTAGCTTAGAAGAGTCCATTCTTAAAACATGTTCATACCTTTTTTGTTTATAGTTTTGTATTTTTTCATTTAGATTAAAAATTTTGAGTTCTTGCCTAATTGTATTACTAGGAATGTGGTCTCTTAGAGTATATCCTGCAACGTATGAGGAACTTCATCTCTGATGTTTCTAGTAATCTTCTGTCTGAAATAAATGTCTTCTGAATAAAATTTGTCCATCCTTAAACTTTCAGATTAGTATATTACGACTCTGATGACCTGAGGTGTTAAATATTAGCACAATATAACGAACGGACGGATACAGTCTTTTAGACCACTAGCGGGATGAGTCATAGCGTAAAAGCTAATAACACCACTTACAGACGAATATCTGCAGAATTATAGTCCAAAGTGGTTTCAGTTTGTAAATAGAAGGCGACGTTGCAGAATACCTGAACAGATTATACATTACATTCCCAAGGGAAGACGCTCTATAAGTCGACCGTATAGAAGATGCCAGAAGACCGTAACAGGCCCTTAGGCATGAACCTGAGAAAATTACACACACGCACACACATGTATAAATTTGTGTGTATATTTATGTTTCTTCCAAGCTACAAGAAATAGAAACAGAATTTCAACGTTCCTGAAAAGAGAAAAGTTTGAACTTTCGATCACGGCCGCATTGGTCTTAAAGTTATACATACATGCATATGGACGGATGAATATATAGATGGATAGATAAGAGACTTGGTGAAGTAAAGAGTTCCCTGTAGAAGGTCGTAGACCTCCCAGGTCACCAGATCTAACCCCGTGTGATTTATATCTCTGGAGTTACCCAAAATACCGTGTTATTATCCCCCCTATGCCTGACACTCTTGAAAATCTACTACAACAAATTTTTGAATCTGTGAATTCGATAACTAGAGACCAGCTGATTCGTGTGTTGCACGAAATGAGCCACCGTTTTGATATGTTATCGTGTAACACATGGTGACCATATTGAATGCATAAAATAGTGAAATTTGAACTTTTGTGTTTCCAGGAACGTTAGAATTGTTTCTATATTTTTGTATTTTGGAGGAAATAAATGTTCGAAGTCTGTTCTTTCTTTCTGAATAGCCTAGTATATATATATTATATATATATATATATATATTAAATTCAACAGCCTTTCATTCTAACGGTTAGCTTGTCTACCATCCTTGAGGACTAGGGTGGATTTCAGATCATACTATAACAGTTTTCGTTTCTATGTACGATCTGCAATGAGGACTTATCTAGCACGTGAGGACAATTAAGTATCTATTTGATATGAGAAGTAGTAAAATCCAGTTAAGAATACTGAAAACACGGTTGAAGGACTTCTTTACGCTAATCGTGTGACTCTCTGAATTGCCAACTTCAAGTTAATGTTAGTCTTATATGGCTTTTGGGTTGTCATAGTCCACGAATATAGGCGTATATAGCTATTACTATTTGAAGCTGGTATTATAAATCTGAATCCATTTAATAATATTCTTGCAAAGTAATTATATTATTAGAGTCCGATAATCTGTCTTATTTATAATTTAGGAAACTTAGGAACTACCGATATATCGGCGATATACATCCCCAAACTTAAATAAACTCCATGGTGCAAGAGGACTAGAAGGCCCTTGGCCTATCAGCCTGCTGCTGACCTCACATTCACATGTGCTGTTCCCAGAATTGATGATTATCTAACCAGGGTAGGGGTGACATGTGATCAGCATGTCGGATCCCCCAGCCGATGTGCGTAATTATTGCGAAACATATACTCTTACTTTAATGGAAGAGAAAGGATTACGAGTATTTGCGAATAAAGTTCTTATGAACGTTTTTGGACCGAACAGAGTTGAACTGCCAGGCAAATGGAGAAGATTACGCAACAGTGAGCTATATGATCTCTACGGGAAACCAGATGTAATAAGAACAGTTAAGTCTCGCATATTGAGATGGCAGAACATGTGTCACTAAGGGGGAATGAAAGAGGTGCATGGAAACTCCTTAGAGAAAAACCAGACGGGAGGCTCTCAGTTGGCACGCCAATAATAAGGTGGGAATGAACCGTAATTTAAGGAAAGTAAATTATACAGGGAATGATAGTAAAATATTAGCTGAGGATAGGGATGTATGGAGAACTTATGTCTACGTGACCATGAAGCTAAGTGTTCAATAGTGCCAGTGAGTTAGTTATTTTATCTGCCTTATTATTGAAGTAAATGGTGTGCAACTTTTCTGGATTTGCCTCATTATGGCCGCAGATGCAGATGTAATATTTTTATAGTGACCACGATCGAACGTTTTCGAGCGTGTATATTGAAATATATAAAAAAAAATAGAAAACTGGATGCAGAATAAATTTTACAATTTGTTGCAACAGACAGAAAGCATGTTTATTGCGTGTTTGGTGTTTTTGAAATCCGCCCCTAGAGGCGCAGTGACGCGGGGATCACTAAATATGCATTGATTATAATTGGATTATAGATTTCAAAATAACACTTTATGTTGGTAGTTAGCTTTTAGGCCACCAGCTGTGTCGGTACGAGGCCTAATTCAATTGCGCGCCGTATCCATGTTATTGAATTTGCATATGAGCGATGTACAGCTGTTGCCGCACTTTCGCACGTCAGTCACGACTTCGAGACTCGCTAACGCTATTTTGTTAATCATTTATTTAAAATAACTTTTCAATTTTACCAAAGTTATTTTAATATATTTATAACAAAACATGTTATTCTTTATATTCACACTAAAACCAACTAACGCCAATTTTCAATCTTTTCAATTTTTTTAAATTTATAATTATCAGATGAATGAGGATTTTCATCGTCATCAGCATAAAAAATTAGACCTTAAGGCATATTCCGATCTCATATTAGAATTGGTCTGTCCATATTTTACTGTGTCTTCCTACATTGCTTCGTCCTAGTGGTGTGTAGTGAAGAATTTGATTCGGCGTTCTCTTTTTATCCATTCTGTTGATGTGGTCCATGTATTGTCTCTGTATTGTGCAAACCTATCTAATGGCTTGAACATATTTAGTTATCTTAATATATCTTCATTTCGCCTCCGATCTGCTATTGTATAGCCAGCTACACTCCTCACAAACCTCATTTCTGAAGTTTCTATTCTTCGTTCCTGGTTTTTTGGTTAGACCCAGTATTCCAATCTATATGATAATTTTTACAGGGCAATTAATTTAGATCGTAGGTAGACACCCAGAAACTGAAAATGCAGCAACCGGTTGCGCAGATGTAAAAATATTCTGTTAAGTAAGTAATGGAATTTATTGCTTTTATTTTAAAAAAGAAAGGAAATACATATGTATTTACATTGCGCACGGGCCTTCTTGGCCGTACGTGCATTATTTTTCCATGGAAAAAAATCATAATATAAATAAATACCTACATGGCTACACACCTACATAAAAATGTATCAAAACAATATATATATATATATATATATATATATATATAATGTATGTCTACACTACATATACAATAATACACATCTACACTAATCCATGAAAGACCATGTGTATAACATAATCTGTTTTAAACCGTTCATTGTACAGTAACTCAATCGATATTGAGATTCAAATTGAGTCGTGACAGCGATTGCCCATCTATGTTTCAGATGAACAAAACATTTTGGGATATATCTAAAGTATTTTATTGTTGCCATTAACAAACTATCGGCCAATGTGATCTAGAGGTTCAGTTCCTTGTCTGTGATTCCAAGAGTTCGAACCTGGTCAGAGTCGATGGATTATTTAAGATGGATAACTTCAGTGCACAAGCCTTCCGTGAGGAACGTTAGGCCGTTGGCCCCGTTTTTTTAAGATTTCCGGTTTGTGAAAATATCTCTAGCTTACATTGGAGCCTCTTACCGAATTTAGTTGCTCTTTCCCATTCAAGTAATAGTTTAGATGCTTACTAAGGTGTTCCTTTGGGGCTATAAGCTAAACACTTCTCACTGCCTGACATCTGAAGAGATGTAAACTTAACTACAGCTTGGCAGCGAACAAAATGCAGTATTAATACTTTCTCACCTAGACTGCACGTCTCCTATTAAGCAAACCGTGTTTTTCTCTTCTACTAGTTTGATCAATCGACGTCAACATCCATAATAAGAGATCAAGAGGAACATTACATCATCAATTTTTAGCGCATGAGCAGTATGACTGCATTGTGCTCGCTGCCAAGATATAAACTAGTATGGTTAAGGGTACCCATAGGTGAAATTTCAAGAAAATCCTTCAAAAATGCATTTTTTCCTAGTAATTAGGTTTGAACTTTCTAGTTTCATAATCTATAATCGTTTTTTATAATTGGAGCATACAAAAGGCACCACGTGATATTTTAAAGGGCCATGTGCGAGTGGTTTGGTTTCCCTTTAAACCTTTAAATTGATTTTTCTCAGTTTCTGTTTTTTTTTTTACATTTTTCAGTCTTCAAAATGCTCCTCATGATGTAATTTTTGACAGATTAGTTTTAAAATTTGAACAGAATACAGAAACGTTCAATAAAGAAATGTCTCATATCAATTTTGTGTACAAGTACTTTTCCAGATATTGATTTTATAATATTATGTACTTTTTAAAAAATTAAAAACACAAATTAATTTTTTTCCTCAGTGATTAAACACTGTAAATAAAAATGATACGATATGTTCTTCTATTATTGTTAGGTGAATAGAAATAGATTTTTAGAATTTAAAAAAAAATTGCATTATGAGGGACTTTTTTTTTAGTCGCTGAATTAAAAACATCTTATAATCCATATCTCCATAACCATTGAAGATATCTACATCAAGTTTTACATATATACATCAGTAATTGTTGATAATTGATAATTTGTGTATAAAATTTCAAGTTAGTAGCATAAAAACTTTAGAATTCAGAAATTTCACCTACAGGTTCCCTTAAGTGACTACCGAATGGAAGCTCCCTTTTATGCTGTGTTACCTTAAATTTCGTTTGGTCGTTATGTTAGCATCCGTTACATTACAAAATGAA
The DNA here is from genome assembly GCA_030220185.1 of Diploptera punctata. Taxonomy (NCBI): domain Eukaryota; kingdom Metazoa; phylum Arthropoda; class Insecta; order Blattodea; family Blaberidae; genus Diploptera; species Diploptera punctata. The sequence continues at coordinate 1,072,481 of JASPKZ010010239.1, read as the reverse complement.
TTTTAAGTTTCGGATGCAATGAAATTCAAAACGACACCGATAAGTTGGCAATCATGTTCTAAACATTGTTTATAGCTAACTTTGCTCGATCTATAATAGTTTAACACTTTTTAGGTTATTTCAATCTCAATTTTTTTCTATTCCTCGTACTTTTGTTCACCGCTGTGATCTTGTGGTATCATCGCTCCATTGTACGCAGCCTCAGTCGAGAAAGTTTTTTGCGTGATGTTTTTTTTTCCGGATTGTTTCTCACATTTAAAATACGTATGATAATGTTCGTTATGACGGCCATATGATATTCGGAGGCATGTCAGGAAACGTTAAGCCCCAAATGGTCCCCAAACATCATTGACTATCATAACGAGCATTATCACATTCAGCATGTTTAGTATGAATATGTGAGTGAATAGTTTGTTTCGTTTTAAATGTTAATGAGTTTTCGAAAGAAGGCAATGGGTTGAGCTGATCACCTATTCGGAAAGCCTCTCCATGTCCTTGTGTAGTCACAATATATGTGAGCATTCCAAAGTTTAAATTAGTCTCTCGAGACCCGGATGGCGAGGTACACGTAAAAGTATTTATAGAATGAGAGATTAAATTATGATGATGAGGAGAAGAAGAAGAAGAAGAAGAAAAATATAAACATTAATCTTAGAATCCATTTCCCGTCACATTTTGTTCCAACAACCATTGGTTGAAACCAATGAATCTATCCATAACTGGACAATCTGTGAGTTAACCCACATAAAAAAAATCACATGGGGTTGAGCCAGATAACTAAAGGAGGACATAGGAAACACATGAGTAGAATGTTTTTTTTTGTTACAGAAATTTTACAACCTATGTTTTACCACTGACCTATCATAGAATTATATTTGAAGAGAAAAAACTATAAGTTCGTACTTTGTTATGATAAAAAAAACTGTATATACACAATCATCAGGTCACTAAATAACATTTTCAGTGAGTCCGATGTTTCAGGGTCCTCTTTCGAGGGTTATACTGTGCTGTAACTAGAAACTAAGTGCGAATATATATAAAACATAATAATGTAAGTGAATAAATTATGTCAAGATGTAAAAAAAACATTTTAGGAGAGTAATTCATAATTTGGCTGTTTTTATTACGGTCTCAAGCAATCTCCGATACAATCCTCCCGTACGTTTATATTTTAATACTTCGACATTTATTTTCGTAGAAATGTATCTTAGATAAAGAAAAAATAATTTTAGAATATCGCGTGATAAGATATAGTGCTAGACTGTCAATTTTGTTTCGTCCCATAACATTACTACAACAGTTTTGTAACGGACGTCCATATTGCATCCATTATTTGAAATGTGTAGTTGCAGGTAAGCAATATCTGTTTATTGATTAACTAAGTAGAGTATGAAATAAAAACAGAGAGTACTGGTATGCAGTATGGTCTTACTGTAGAGTAATTTACATGTACAACTGATCTCAACTGGGTATTGGAGCAAAGTGAGTTATTGCTGGCTGCCTAATCACAGGGATTCATTCCCTTGTACGTACTTCACGCTTCAGGGCTCGAACCTGCAACCTCTTCCAATTAGCTGAACGCATTGTCAAACGGAATAACTAAGTCGCTCACTAATCAACTCAGTTACAAAAAAACACGAATGTCATTAACTCACCACATCCCATGCTGTTATCCCTTTAATCAGAGCATGTTGCTAGCAAATGATACAGATATATACATGTAGGCCTACCACTCCAAAACATGCATATATATTATTTTGTTTATTTAAATATAATAATGCGTTGCATCAATGTTCAGATATCACTATTATATACAATTCGTAAAACATACACATAGCTATAACGTGTCTTAAGTACACAAACATTAATGTATGACTACTGATACAAATAAAATTCAGACTGCGTTAAACCAAGCAGATTCCTTAGAAAGTCGAATCTGTGGTCAGATTTTGTTGTTTAAGGGAATATCTCTATTGTCGATTAAATCTTATGATTTATCAGCAAACAAATAATGTGGCTGATAGACCGATTTTTTTAATTTCTGGTTTCAGTTAAACCCTTGCTTCTAATTTTTGAGTTTCGTTGACTTTTGCACAATACCTTTCTCGTTTTATTTCAATAATATATGCCGGGTTTATTTGCGAACAATTGAAAATCGATGCCGTTTCCATGCCCCACATTCATTCTCCATTCATTTGACGTGCCCAGACCTTTGCAGTGTCGAGACTTAACTGTTCTTATTACATCTAATTTCCTACAAAAAAAAAATGTAAAAGTCTTTCATCCATACATCGTACCATATTTCATTTCATATTATGTTGAAATTTTAACCTCTAGTTAAATAAATAACATTGTGTAAATAAGACATCAAGATATATTATTATAGTAAGTTATATTGAATAAATAAACAACATCATTATAGTGCTCACTTAAGGGCTACCATTTAGTAAGTTAAGTTAAATATGGAGAGAGTTTTAAAATATGATTGAAAAATTCCGCAAATTATTCGAAATATATTTCTTATGTCGGAAAAAGGTAGACTAATGTGTTTTAACATAAATATTATATTGAGCATATAACCTAAAATTATTGCAACAGTTCTTGTGATACCAAATTAATTATGGCGGCAAATTGCATTAAATTTTCTTCCTCAGGAAAAAAATGCTGTCAATGTGAGGTATAGATCTATTAATAGATTTTTTTGTACATTTTGAAGTGTTTATATTTAGTACAACGTGCCATGACCGGTTTTTAAAGGGAACAACGCCTTTTTAAAGGTGATGGGTTAAATTACTTCGGGATGGCATGTATACAGAATACTCTTAATATTGTTTACGTTAAAATGAGTCACCACGCACTACATTTTAATTTTGGCGAAAGGTGTGTGAGTGTTAATTGTGTACTGTAATAGTTCATTTCACAAACTGATTTTAACCCTTAACTTCACAATGTATATTTAAGATATTTATTTTTTATAAAACAGTAAAAAACAAATGATTATAAATTACTTAGGTTCGTGTCAAATTACGTAATAATGTAGCCTACAATAATAACTTAGAGTTTTATATGATTTTGTTGTATTTGCGGTCCCAAAAATTTGAATAACTGGCATGATACATTATTGTTTTGACAATTTATGAGATAATAACGTAAAAATGATTATTTAGATTCAAATAAAATAATTGTTTATAAAATAATAATAAGTTGACTTATTTGATCAGTCTTACATGTAATAAGGATCAATCATAACAAATGTGCATCCGTTCTAATGTTACCCACTGCACGTTTCATGGTTTGGGTACCGGTTACTAGGTTTCAGTTGTCCCTTCTTTTGTCATCCTCCCCATACACCCTACATACATAAACATGCATTCATCCTATACTCCTCACTGTACACAATACAAGGATACATAATCAACGTAAAGTACCGCTCTAGAAGACTGTAATACAGTCTATCTTATATTTACTCACCACTTTACGTTGATGATGTATTCTTGTATTGTGTATAGTGAGGAGTATAGGATGAATGTATGTTTATGTGTTTGTGTATGTAAAGTGTATGGGGAGGATGACAAAAAAGAAGAGAGAACTGAAACTTAGTAACGGCACGTAGCCCACTCCTGTCGGAAAGCACCAAGGTAGCCTCAAGGCTTAACGTTTGCATTGGATGGATGAATCGCTATCAACACTACCACATGCCTTCTGAATACGTGTTATGCGGAGGGATTTACTATTACTGTTGGAATCTGGTACATGATCTAGCAATTAAAATTGTACACCACCAGATCCGAAATTGAAAATTTTACAAGTTAAATTTTGAACCCCGTCGATTATTAAACCCGGGCACGTTAGTCAGGTAGTAAGCATGCTAATACGTGAGCCATCACGTCAATCATAGGAACGTTGACACAAATAATTAAAATTATGGCCTTATGTTTAGTAAGATACGAAATATTTTTTAGAGAGCCAATCTACTTACTAACATCTTAATGTAAATAAAGAAATGATAATATATTTCTTGAAAATGTAGAAGTCAGGTCTGCAACCCGTTATTTAAACAAATTGCACTGAAGAGAATTCAAACACAATGTCTGTTGAATACGTATAGAAAATGGAAAGACTCCCTACACTTGTATTTTTAACGGGGTTGGGGGAGCTCGATGTCACGGCATATTCACCCCCGTGTTGAGTTTCGCGTTATTGCCTCTTGAGCCGCTCTCTTCCCCATTTTCTGATTATTGCTTTCTAGTGTTTCCAGTATCGCACTACAATATCTTCTCTACGCGTCAGGCAACCGATATATACTGTATATGTATATTCTTTGTTTGTCGGCTTATACGCATTGTAAAGGGCTTTGTCTTCTTTTCAAGGATAATTCACCACAATCAATCAGCCTTATAAAAAGTGAAAAAGTGAACACAACAACAATAAATAATAGTTTAAAAAACTAAAACAACACGCGTTATTAGAAAGCCAAGCTAAAAAATGAAAAATAATTTTAATTTCCAACACGCTTGGGATAAAATTAAAGTAGGCAACAAAAAAATAATCTCCAACACACCCATAATAAAATTAGAGTTATCTACAAAAAATAAGTTTACCATCAAAAGCGTGGGTTGCTCCATATCAATTAATATATTTGATAATAAACAGATATTGGCAAAAGTAAAGTCTCTAAGAAGAAAACGTGAAAACTATAAAAAGCACCGCATACTTTTGATGGTAAAATTATTTTTTTGGTAGATGACTCTAGTTTTATTCTAGATGTGTTGGATATGAATTTTTTTGTTGACCACTTTAATTTTATCCCAAGCATGTTGGAAATTAAAATTATTTATCATTTTGTTAGTTCAGTTTTCTAATAAAGCGTGTTGTTTTAGTTTTTAAACTATTATTTATTATTTTATTTTTTAGTTTGATTTTCTAAGAAAGCGTGTTTCTTTAGTTTTTTTAACTATTATTTATTTTAAAAATGTTTAGTTTAATTTATTGTCATAACCTGAGATCCCATGAAAATGTAATTGCATTCGATATTTTTAGTGTCTAAGCACGAATATAATTATATATATTTTTACATTATTATTATCTAATATTATTATAATATTTTTGAATATTTTAATATAGATAATTAGTTACAGTTAATCGTATCCTTCTCATATTTTTGGATATATTACAATGTGGTAAGTTTACAAACTTGTCTTTAATATTTTACAGAATAAAATAAAAATATAAATATCTATAAATTCGATATTACTGTAGTATGAGCTAAACAAATCTTCCGGGCCGAATTTGAACCAGCGGCCTACTGATTACTGATATTATATACCACTACAGTCTACCGCTCTACCAACTGAGCTATCAGAGGATATAATATTAATTTCTTAGAACGATGGACTAAAAAGTCGATAAGTCGGAAACCCATTATACCGGTCTTTATGTTTTTGATGTCCTCATGATCCTGGCCACGATCCTGGAAACAATTTATATAATTATTGTATTGGTTCTTTACAAGTATACAAAGTTTCAAGTAGATCCAATGTTTTTAAGTGAGTGAAATTCGCGTTGAAAAATTCTGTTACATAGACAGATACAGGTCAATCTAATATAAAGCGTATAAAAAAGTAACAAAGTCAGAAATTAAAAATATGTATGTTGGACTCTGATAACTACTGGCTAACAGTTCGATTTAATGCGAGGTTAGCTGTTTAAACACTGTCGGATTCTGTTGTTTTATTGTTTTCAAAGTGTACAAACGATGTATAGTTATGTTTTCTTTCAACTGGAAGTACAACTATGGATCGCATGAGAAGAGTGAATTATTTAATGTTTAGCAAAATTTCTCAGCCCAGCTTTGAATTAAGACGATTGTGCCGATTGTGCTAATAGCATGTTGATTGAAATACTACCTACAAGACGCAAATCTCAGTTCAGGGCCTCCATTTAGAATTTCATATCAAATATGGAGGGAGCGCGACATTCAATTTTCTTCCTCATGAAACGATCCTGTAAATTTAAGTATGTAAGGTATATAGTTTGTCCCGCACCGTAGATGAGTGGTTGAGGCAAGATGCCTTGGTGCAGAACTACGGAACTTGCGCTGGTTCGGGTCTTCGTGGGGGAAGACATTTTCTCATGGAATTTCGGCCTGTATGGGACCAATGACCACTCAGCATCGTGAGGAATGTATGGGACCAATGACGACTCAGCATCGTGAGGAATTTGGGTAGCTAAGATAAGTAGCGGCTACATGTTGAGAAGAATAGCTATAACGGCTGGGATCCTATATGCTGAATGTATGTCACCCCTACTCTGGCTGAATTATTGTCTATGTGTTTTACACATTGAATGTGAAACCAGCAACCAGCTCGTAAGTCACGGGCCTTTCTAGGCCTAATGGCCATGCAGAGAGAGAGAGAGAGAGAGAGAGAGAGAGAGAGAGAGAGAGAGAGAGAGAGAGAGAGAGCGAGAGAGAGAGAGAGGGGGGAGTAGGAAGTTTATAATTTCTGTAAATTGAAATGTTTATATTTACAGTTAAGTGTCGGTGAACGGGCTTTAAGGGTACGTATGCCATATTTAAAGTTATGGGTCTACAATTAGTGGTTTGGGATCGTACGAATACGGATTATTCTTAATATTAAGTTATTATTACTTACCACACAGTATGTTTTAGTTTTTAAGTTGACGAAAGTTGTATGTGGTAAAGAGTTTGAGAACATTCATTTTATAACGAAAACATATCAAATCCAGCTTAAAGTGAAAAAGTCTAACAAAACATTAAAAGAACAAGAAGCAGAAGGAATGTTTGTACTAATATAGGTAGTGGAGGTGGTGTTGAGGATGGCGGCAGCAGCAGGTGAATGTAGCAACAGCATCAATTGTATTATCATAGTCTGTCCGTGGCATGTGTAAAGAAATTCACCAGCTTTCCGATTAGATATCTTTCTCGCTTGATGCTCAAGGGCGAAATGAGTAATGTCACGTGATCTGTTCTCCGTCCTGCACTTCCTTCCGCGACCGCATTGGCCATGCATTTTTGTCCGCCTCTGCGTAGATGGCTTATTTCTCTACATATTCTACGGACAGACTGTAGTAGTATACAGTTATTTATATGATATATCCAGGAACTGAGCCCTGGACCACTGGGGCTCTTATCAAGCACGTGAACGATCCAAAGAGACACAGTCAAAATTTAAGTTAACTACAATTAAATTAATGGCACTTAGTTCATAATACCGTATGATCTTGATAAATCATCTGTGGTCTAGAACTAACAACTTTGTCTCTCTTGCAATGGGAGCAGATTTGATTCCCAGAAAGGTTCAATTTTCGGTAATTGTCAAAACAAATTCGGACTAAAATGTCCCTGAATAACGTTAGGACTCGTAATTTTCATCAAACTATTGATAATAAATTTAATTTAGATAGAACCAATCTTAAAAGAAAAAATGAAAAATCCAAATGTTGAAATATAATGTATATTTCATATGATTCTAAGATATTCAAAGACTACAATTTAATGTAAGTGTGTGAGTAAGGCCCACATAGTCCTAGAAAATCATTTGACCAAATGGTTTTCGGGGACTATTTGGGCCTTAAAGTTTTCTAGAATTTTTATTAGAGGTGAGGAGAAAACCCGAAAAAAACCTCACCCATTAAAGTCTTCCCGAACGGGGATCGACGCCAGGCTCGCTGCTTCTGAGAAACGAACACTAGATCACAGACGGTGGAATGTTTTATGAAATTGAAGAAAAAAAGTTCACTCGAAAACTCACGAATATGAGTTCGCCTTTTTTAGTAAGAATATATGAGTAAATGGTATGTTTTGTACTAATGTTCGTATTGTCTCAGAATTGGTCCCCATATTGCGTTATGATTCATTTGGGAGGTTCTCTGTGTCCTTGTGTGGTCAGAAAATTATGTAATTTTGTGATCAAGAATTGAAAATCGTATTCTGTCAGGACATGTCCCTGTAAGGTCCGATTGGTAAATGGCACGTATGAGTACCTACAAAGGAGAGATTTAAATAAGGTAAACAAAGAAAGAATTTAATAAATATAGAAATGATATAAACATTTAATTATCATGAAGAAAGAATTGTTGAAATGGAGTAAACACGAATGGAAAGATACACGCCTTTGAACTTTATTTTAAATGTAACACATTTTTAACAAAATAAATAGTAGAATTTATTCACTTTCTATAATATAAATATTACATTTACATCTGCATTAGTAGTAAGTCTACTATTACTACTATTGTCACTAGTACTACTAGTAGTATTAGAAGTCTTACTGCTAATTAATATAAGTCAAATAGCAGTACTTAAACATATCTGTCGGCCGCGGTGGACTAGTGGTTATGCACCTTGTCCCAAGGGTCGCGGATTCAAACCCGGCCAGGGTCGATGGATTTTTTAGGATGGAAAAATCCAAGGAGCAAGTCCTCCGGGAAGGACTTTAAGCTGTGGGTCCCGAGTCTGAAGATTTTCAGGCTCGTAAAATTATGGAAAGTCCTCTAAGCAAAATTCACCGAATTTTCCCGTCCTAGTACTGCCTTGGTTTCCTAGATTTCAGTATGAGGCGGAACGCTGACCACGGACCACTCAAATGACATCTGTATGAAAACAAGTGTAACTTAATTAGTATGGTTCAAATTCTTCCGTGTAGGGGGAGAGCGCCTAAATCTCCGTTAAGGGAAACGTGGACTTACGAGAATTACAAGAAGAATAAACGTAGCTACATTTTGAAGATGCATGCTATTATCCATTACCGGGACACTTCTCCCAATATCTCTAAAAATGATAAATTGTAAATAAATAAGTATATTATTCTCCCAGATATGTTGTATGGATGCAAAACATGGACTCTTACTTTAAGAGTGGAGAAAATATTACGATTATTTGAGAATAAAATCCTTACAGAAAATTTTGGACCAAACATTGATGAATAGACAGGTGAATGGAGAAGACAACATAGCAGTGTGCTACATGATCTTGATGGGAAACCCGTTATAATAACAATTAAAACTGCTAGACTGCGGTGAACATGACAAGTGACACGATTGAGAAATGAATGTGGGCCTTGGAAACTCCTAGTAGGAAAACCAGAAGGAAGACGCCCAGTAGGTAGACCAAGTATGAGGTGCGATAACAACATGAACAATGATTTAAGGGAAGTATAGGGGATAATTGGAAAATATTAGCTCAGGATATGGATGTATGTAGAGCTTATTTCCGTACGACCTTGAACATATAGATTCGATAATGTCAGTTATTTCTAGTACTTGATCTTCTTCAATAGACTCTACAACTTCCATTGGCCTTCTTAATTACTTGTACTTTTAGGAATAATATTAGCAATAAAAATAATAAAACTGTTACTAATATAGACTCGACTGCGGTGGTCTAGTGGTTATTTTCTTTGCCTTTAGTCCCGAGGATCGCGGGTTCAAACCCGGACGCAGTTAATAGATTTTTAGGATGGAAAAATTCTTGGGACAAATCCGATGGATGGGGTTTAAGCTGTAGGTCCCGAACCTGAAGATTTTCGAGCTGGTAAAAGAAACTCAAGTCTGAATAAAATGGCTTGTGAGCAAAATTTAACCGTCTTTCATCCGTACAAGTAATCCCTTAGTGTTATAGGTCTGTTTTATAATGCCTCTGCGAGGCGATGTCCACATGACACATACACGGAAATGAGCTTAACTAAATTGGTCTGGTTAAGAATCTTACCACTAGAATTGAGTGAACATCCATTTCCCAGAATCGATCAATCAACCATTGCTAATATAAATATTAATATTAGTACTACTGCTAATATCATTACTATTACCGATAATAATTGATACTACTACTGTCCACCGCTGTGGTCTCGAGGTAGTGTGCTGCCTTGTCACGCAGCAAGCCCAGGTTCCATTCCCGTTTGAGACAGGCTCCTGTGTGAGGTTTTGTTCGGGGTTCTCCTCACCTGTAAGGCAAATGTCAGGAAGCTTAGACCCCAACGGTCCCCGAAAATCATCCGTTCATCATCTTCTTTGACATTATCATCATCCTTTACCGGTGTGGAAAGCAACGGGAAGCTACCACACCTATAATTCCCCAGTAAAACTGCAAAGCATAACATGAAAATTCTATGATTCCAGTGAAAGACCTGCCTCGGGCAGAATTACTGTGGATGGATTACTACTACTAGGCCTTCTATTAGGAGTACTGCTTCTTCGTTTCTTTAATTACTGTTGCTCCTTGTGGAGCATAGAGCATTCCATAGCCTCGTATTGCCAGTCAAAATGTTTTACTTCTCTCCATATTCTTCCATACTCACCGCTTCCACTTTTTTTTTTTTGAAATACTGGTATTAATAATATTTTTGTTAACATTACTACTACTGATAGTGCCTAACGAACTAACTCTAACTCGCTGACACTATTGAATGCGTTGGTTCATGTCTGCTCGAACATAAGGGCTCCATACATCCCTATCCTGAGCCAATGTTTTCCACTCATCCCCCGTATAATCCACTTCCCTCAAATTTCATAGTTAATGTTATTCTCCCACCTCATTATTGGTCTACCAACTGGGGCGTTTTCCCTCTGGTTTTCCTACAAGAAGCTTCCATGCATATCTTTCAGTCCATTCGTGCCACATGTCCGAACGGTCGCAATCTAAAAGTACTGCTAGTGCCACTACTTATTAAATATTTTACTGTTACTAGTCCGTCTACTTCACCTGTACTAGGCTAGTAGTATAGTAGTAGTAATTCTACTAATACTATTAGTAATCTAGATACTTCTACGACTATTAAAAATAAAAAACTCACTTTTTAACTATAAAGTTAATTTTTGACAAAAAATGACGTATGTTTCTTTTTTTCAACGTCAGCCATTACATCATGAAACATTTCACAAAATGTGTTACGGAAACAAGGCACATGATATATGATGTAATGAATATTTTAGGCGACTAACACGTGTGATGCATAACTGGTCATTCCATAGCGCGGCAGGCACGTATGAATTCTTAATACCTCATACTCCCCTGATATTTAATGGCACATTAGCTAAAAACATTAACACAGACTGCATGACGTTCATTTGCCAGTCATTGAATGCATTCACAGCGAAACTAGAATTAGCCTATATAATGCATTAACAAGGAAATTAATCAGGAGCGAAGAACTGGACACTATCTTGCTTCTAGTGGGTAACGACATTCAAATATATGCGCAATAATAGAGGATCGTTGGTTCATGCAAAGAAAATCTAATGTGATTCCAATGCAATTTCTTCTTAACTTCTACATAAAAACACACATTAAATTACACTGCAAAGTGAAGAAAACTAATTCCAAGTCACATAAAATTTCAAATAAACTGGATGAACATTTTAAAATAAATTAGCAACATGTGGTCCGCTTAACTACTGGCTGCCAATTTAGTTTTAAATTAGCGAAACTCAATTTCTTATGACAGTTTGTTTATATTTGTCAGATACATTAATTAAGTATTAAGTCTACTGTACTAAAGTGTCCAGTAGATTCTTGATATCATGCTAGGGATAATCCATATCAAATCGGACATCGAAAAAAATCTTGCTACTTTGTTTTAAATTTTATGTATCCCTAAATATAGTGAATACATTTATAAACGTATTAACATGGAAATTTAATTTTTATCATTCTTAGGTTCATGGTTATGACGTTCTAAAATTACCGTAAATATGATAAACTAAAATGTTTACTAACTAATATTTCTCAAACAGAAAACAGCAAAAATTTGTTTCAAACGTATTTATATAGGTAATATCATGTAGTTTAAGGGTGTTATTTTTATAATTATGACATTTTTATTTTCGGTGTCAATTTTCTATTTGATGGCGATTTACAGCAGTACATCTCAAAAAATTAAAACTAGATAAATTCAGAATATTATTCACGTAATAAAGATTAATTTCCAGCAATTACGTTTTTGGTAGGATAAATAGTGCAGACAATATCTTCTTGTATCTTGTAAGCCCATGTTTCCCTTAACAAAGATTTAGGCGGATCCACAGCGCAGCTGTTTCATTTCAGTACCAAGGTCGCGAGCGTAGTTAATTGAAACAGCTGAACCCGCTTCATCAGTGACTTTTTCAACTGCCATTAAATCCAATAGATTATTATATGTTCTGCTTAATGGAACAGTAGCGTTAATATATAAAAGTGGCGATATTTTAATTATTACGCCGTATATGTTTATTTATGGAATTTAATTGATGAAGCGAGAAGTAAAGATCTCTGCTACTTACGTTTACTGTCAATTATTAAATAAATTATTTAGAACTAACTAACTTACTGGCTCTGTCGCACCTGTAGGTTCATGGCCGTGCGGACATAAGCTCTCCATACATCCCTATCCCGAGCTAACGTTTTCCAATCATCACCTGTTTAATGTACTTCCCTCAAATAATGCATACTGTTATTCTCCCACCTCATTCTTTGTCTTCCAACTGGGAATTTTCCCTCCGGTTTTACTACCAGAAGTTTCCAAGCACCTATTTCATCCCCCATACGTACCACATGTCCTGCCCATAGCAGCCTACAAGACTTAACTGTTCTTATAATATCATGGCTTCCTATATATATATATATATATATATATTATATATATAAAATAATGTAGCTCGCTATTACGTAGTTTTCGCCATTCACCTGTTGTTCATCTCTTTTTGGTCTAAATATTTTCCTAAGAACTTTATTCTCAAATACTCGTAATCTTCTTTCCTCCTTTAAAACAAATTATTTACTTTGTTACAAATTTTGCATTACAATTTAAATGTAATATTATATAATAAAAACTCTAACATCATTAATTGAATAAACTGGCATAGATTTTTATTATGTTATAATTACTAATATCAATCTTGACCCTTAATTTCGTAATGTATTCTTTTGGATACATCAGTTGGTTCAATTAATTTAATATTTCAAACAAATCAGAAGAAAACGAACAAAAAAAGGAATCATTTAAATGTAAGTCTAATTATACAATATATCCAATGATAACAGTTATGCAAGATTCCGTTTTCACTGCGGTCCGCCACATTTAAATAACTACAGAACAAATGTTATGTTTTGCCAATCTAAGGGTTAAAATGACTTTTTATTCAGTGTACTTTTTTGTACCCTGAAAACTACGACGAAATAGTGTTATAAGATATCACCGAATGTTTTAACAGTCGTACCACTTCGTAACAAACGATAATAATGCTGAATCAGCACGTCTTCCTGAAACATCTGTTTCTCCATCAACAATTCTCTAGTTCAGATTACTTACTACAGAATTGATTTAAATTAGTGCGTGTGTTTAGTGCACCTCGTCATTTTAAGTGTCACAGTCAAATTTAAAATATTTTTATTGTTTTTAACTAACAAGTTTACAGATCTACACAGACTATATGGTGAGTTAGAAGTTAAATATAATTTTAATTATGTTTATATTAGTATATAATGTTTATCAAAAATATTATGTGTTAATATATAATTTTAAAATTTCTTAAATGTTTTTGGAATGAGAGATTATTCGTAGAGATATACATTTTGTGTTATAAAAGGAGATTAATGGGAAGTTTGGGCATTAAATTAAACACTATAATAATAGTTTAGCTTATATCCTGCATTTATCGTCGATATGTCATGAGTAGGGGATGCAAGGTCAATAAGTGATACCAAGCCAATAAAATATATTTATACCTCTTAAAAAATTACTTGTAACAGCATGAAAATTGCTATGCATTATTATCAATAGCTTGCAATATTCAACATCCGACGATGGTGTAGTGTATAAGTACAGAATATTACAACACATTAAAAAACTACTCTATAGAAAATAATTTTTAATAGGCCTACAAGCTTGAATTCGTAGGAACGAATTTAAATTAAACTATACATGAGCCAAAATCATCACAAAATTAACCGCCTACTGGAGATATCAATAAAGATTGTTACATTTAATGACGCTCACTAGCATGTGAGCAATTTATTTCAAGGGCGAGGTTCTCCTATGTTCCGTAAATCTACGACACGAGACTCACGGATTTCGTTCCCTCTGGAGAAAAGCTACATTCCAGAATTGTTACGGCTTAAGGGCAGTCTTACACATAGGAGATTTTAGGGAAAATAATTATTTTCGGTAGTTTACTTTCATCCCACCACTTTAATACTAATTACAAACAATTAACTGGTCATCAGGTAATAATGTGGTATTTTTTATTTTATAATTTTTTGGTGGGAAAGGTCAATTGCACTATAGTTGCATTTACGCCCTTCAGAAAAGCGTAAGTGTTAACATATTAATTTTCAAGCGATAGAACATAAAATCATCTATAATGTGACTATCTTTTCAAGTTGAGGGGGTCTTATACTTCGAGAAATTTTATTTCATAATAGAGATTTTTTAAAACAATGCGATACATTGAGAGGTCTATTACTATTTAATTACATCAAACGAAGACCTGAAATTCGGTTCAGATATTCAGTATATCATAAAGTTTCACTGTGAAAAATTGTGAACTTTTAAAGATATGAGTTCTATTTTCACTTTTTTTACCAATTTCGTATGAAATGGCCCGCTAGTCTCTGGTCCCGAGATTCGAGGTTTGAAAAACAAACGAGAATATTTCTCCGGGTACCAGCTGGTTAATAACAACATAAATATGTTTCATTATTGAACATAGAAGTTAGTCTTTTCAAAATACTGAACAATAAATTCACATAATCACACAATTTCTAGAAGACTCATACTCTAGAGATTGAGTTTAGAAATCGGATGGGACTGGATACAAAACCCGGTTCCAATCAACATTGCCGACATTTTTCCTCGATTTGCTCAGTTCTCAGAGAAAATGCTATTTGCCAACAGTCCTTCCATTGTATTCCCAATTTCATAGTACCGCTATCTTATAAAAAGTAGAATTACATAGAAAATACAATCTATGTATAAACCTAAAGACCCTAGACGCGATATGAACTTGGATATTAAAACATCTATAAATAACAATTTAATAAAACATTATTCCAAATTAATAATGGGCCTAGCGTTTTAGAATTATGCCTCTAAATTATTTAACAGTTTCACGTAGATTACAAGATATATTTACGTAAAATGTTGGATTTTGTAATGTGACAACACGAATATCAAACTACTAAATTTTATTGAAAAGCTGTATAGCCAGTTGAAAAATCATGCACGTTTATTCTAGAACATTATTTATCAAAATGTATTATAAACCAATATTATCTTAACAATTACCATTATTCCAAATTATAAATTAAATAGTTTAGATGATTTAGTAGTTTACTGTTATAACTCCAAATATTTGTTGGCTAACGACATAACGAACGAACGTTAATCTCTATACCTCGTTGAATCCATTGATGTCATTTGAAACTATGAAATTCATTTTAAAGACAAAGATAATGCGGGAATACGTTGATAAAATTAAAAATAATAATAATCATTAATGATCAATTCTTGTTAATTCCATAATAGTTTATATATTCTGTTAATTGATTACTTTTATTTCATACTATTTAAATATTTTACGATATTACAAGGAGGAGGAAAATAGTATAGGCCTATTAGGATGCGAGGTTGGGCACTGGTTTTTACAGAATCGAGGAAACATTTTTAAAAACGGAGCGAGAGCGAGGTTTTTAATTTCCGAGATTCTGTAAAACACTTCACAAACGTGCGTTGTACATTATTTTTTGCGCGATGGTGTTTTCAAAATAATACGTAACAGTAAAATAATAGCATCTTTGTTGGTAATACTTGCGTTCATTATAAACAATTGACTAACGTTAACAGTGTGGGAAATGTTTATTAGTTGAAACAACAGGATTATTGATAACATGGCCGCAATTTACGTATTTATTGTTTTATATTGTTTCAAATAAAGTTCAGTTCATTATTTAAATTGCAGTGATTTGTTTTGTATAACTGTATATTAACACTAACTTTTTATATTTTTCTGTATATACATTGTACGTAGTATACATAGAAGGCAGTGGTTTTACTTCCCGCACGTGGGTGTAATTGTAATATTACACTATAGTTATTTAGGTTGGCAACCCCAAAATATAGGAAGTTGAACTTTCATTAATGGTCGCCATTGCTGGTAAGTACGGCAAAACGCACTATCGCGCAAAAAGGTAATTTATACTACAATTTACTGTAATATTTACAAAAGGAACACAGCTGTAGCCAGTAGCATATATTGAAAGTCTTAGGCCTAACAATGTTAACAAGTTAACAAAGGCAATCGCATAAACGTTCATAGATATCGTCATTATAATATAGAATAAAAATTAATTATTTAATGTTACAGAATACCCCTGCGTCCTACACTATGTCATAGATAATCCATCTCATTTATTTAATTCAACAATATGATACGTTTATAGTTCACTCATTCATTGAATGTCAAAATATGGTTCAGTTACCACATATTTATTGAATTGTATGTATATTATATATATATATATATATATATATATATATATATATATATGTCCCTCGTGGAGAAATTGATGATTCCCTAGCGGTAGTTTCTTCAGAAGCTAATTTAGCTACGCTTATTTCCCTACAGATGTCAATGAATGACATGAGGTCAACACATCGCTCCATGAGACATCTAGTAGGCAACTAAGATATTACGTGAATAGATGAAGATCGACTAAATTTTGATCAGAAGCACTAATTTAGGTTTCAGTTTATTTTACGAAGTCAAAAGCTTCAGACTTGGGAACCATGACTTTAAGTCCTACCATAAAAATTTTACCATAGATTTAATCCCGCGACCCTATAGACTAGAGGTAAAGAAAATAACCATTGGACCACCGAGGCCAACGGTATCAATATTCTTCTATTTATATCGGGCGCTATATATTACTCATACAATAGTATTCCAATATAACCATAATTGAAGTTACAGCAACACATTTACTTATGCCCTCAAATACAATGGGCTAAGTCTAATTATGCCACATTTAAGATCTTTTGTTGACGCTGAAGAGATTAAGGCTAGGTTCCTAAATGCCTTTGTTTGTTTTTACCCAAATTAGGAAGCTGCAAGCGTTGCTTCCATGTTTCAGCAAGCAGCACTCTTTACACTGTTGTAAAGTGAAGAAAACTCATTCAAATTTTCCCTGGAGAGACCGTTGAACGCATCGGCAACACTGTTAACCAATTATTCTGTTGTTCCTGCACTTTTCTTGTGTTGTAAAAACTGGATCGCATTAAAAATACCCTAATCCAAAGTATTTAAATTGGGTTGTTGGGATGGTGCCACTTCACAATATTCCATCCATAATTTGGGGCCGCCAAAATAATTTAACGACCTTGGCCAGAACAATGGTGATTCGCATTGCTGAATTGTGATGAGGTCTTTTCGAAAGCCCGTAAGCTATTGTTGAATAGCTGGGATGACATTTCGGATAAGCAATTTCTTGTCACTGATGTTTTATACTTTATGATGGGATTTTTGTTGTTAATTTTTGCAAATGTTTCATCAGTGCATGGTAAAATACCTATTCGGCCATTCAACCATGTATTTGTATGCGAACCCCACCTTGTCCCTGCAATTGTCGACATAAACATGACTTTAGGAATAAATCTTTTACTTTTGCATTATCGGTCAAGAGACTCCTCGTCCAACACGAGGTAACATTTCTAATGTACTTTAGTGAAGTAGAACTGCATTTCATCGATATGCAAGTAATCATACATAGCCTAGAATGTACCGTCAGATTCCACCAATGATAAACAGAATATGAACGTACACATTTGTTTTCATTCATGTGAACAGGCTTTATTATACAGGGCTATTCAGAAAAAAGGAACAGATTTCAAACATTTATTTCTTCCAAACTACAAAACATAGAAACACAATTCCAACATTCCTGGAAAGAGAAATGTCACTATTTTATGCATTCAATATAGTAGTAGTAGTAGTAGTAGTAGGACGTTATTAGACAAAAAGTAAGATATTTACAATATTATTTACAAATATGGGTCGCACGGGCAGTAAGCCGTACGTGCTGTTGACAGTCCGTTACAATAAAGTAATAATTGGTACTAGTGTAAAGAAAAATAAACAAAAACAGCAATAACATTACAATTACATAAAGAAAACACAATAAAAATATTACCATTAAATAATAACACAATAGCATTATACACTAAAAACATTAACATTACAATTACATAAAGAAAACACAACAATATTACAATTAAGTAATAACACAATAGCAATAACATTACAATTACATAAAGAAAACACAATAATAATATTACAATTAAATAATAACACAATAGCATTATACACTAAAAACATTAAACTTACAATTACATAAAGAAAACACAATAATATTACAATTAAGTAATAAAGAAAACACAATAATATTACAATTAAGTAATAACACAATAGCATTATACACTAAAAAAAACATTAACATTACAATTACATAAAGAAAACACATTAATATTACAATTAAATAATAACACAACAGCATTATACACTAATTAATTTAAGCGCCATGCGTTACACAACAAATTTCAAAACGGTGGCTCATATCTTGCCATACGCGAATCAGCTGGTCTATAGTTATCGAATTCACAGCTTCAGTAATTCGATGTCGCAGATTTTCAAGAGTGTCAGGTATAGGGAGGATAAAAAACACGGTCTTTTGCGTATCCCCACAGATAAAAATCATACGGATTTGGTCTGGTGACCTGGGAGAACACTGGCGATGAAGTTGATCTTCTGCTTCCCCTCTTCCAATCCAATGTCCTGTTGTGTCGTAATTTTAATACCAAAAATCAACATGAAAAACAACAGCGCCAATACATCCGTGATCGGAACTTCAACCTTTTCTATTTCTAGTAAAGTGGAATTGTGTTTCTATTTTTTTTGTAGTTTGAAAGAAACAAATGTTTGAAGTCTGTTCTTTCTTCTGAATGGCCCTGTATATGAAATTCTTGTGGTGAAATAAGGGAACAGTTGTTTTTAGCATTTCAATGGCACACGCCAAAGATCGAATCGTTCCACGTCTATGTAAAGTAATTACCTTTAATATTTCCTATTCTGAATTTACGACCACAATTTCTTATCTTTCTAGAATTAACATTAGAACTCAGTTTGTCTTAACATGCTGGATATTATCTCGGTGATAAATATGGGATACAGTTAACGATGTTACTTATCTTCTGCATTTTTAATTACACCCAAATGTCCACCTTTCTTATATTGCAGCAGAAACTGGGGAAAAGCAGCATGACAATTCGTGTGTCAATTGTTGTTATTTTGAGGCTCTACTGAAGGCCACTGCTAATGGTCAGTTGATTCTCACTGATATTGCACTACATACATTTTCTATTCTATTTCGTGATACTAAAGCTGGGAGCAGCCACATTTTTTAATCACAATGGAAGCCTGTACACTACTGCACACTATACCATATCGAAACTGGTATAGTTTGCGATTGTGCATAATCCAATTTTCTGAACTTGTAAATAGCCTATACCATAATTCGGGACGGAGCGAATATAATTTTATTAGTTATGATTTATTTGAATTTGTTTGATAGTTAGCCCGCTATACGGAATAGGAATGGCTGAATACGATTGAGGTAGTTAGAAGCAAAGGGGTGAAAGTGGAAGTTTTGTATTATTGAGAAAAAAACAGGTTTAAAGATGAAATTGTATATGATCATAGGTAATGAAAATTATTACAACCGTTCTTTATCTACTCCTTAATCATGATGTTCCTAAAAAGGAAGTTTTGAGGTGCATCAAGTCGTCATTTTTATCTGCGTTGTGGTAAACTATTTAGCCGTTAGATAAACGTTACCAGGGTACCTGAGTTTACCATAGTACCCAAGAAAAGTATGGAAGATATAGATGCTGTTCATATCCGAATATACCCATCCCTAACAACCAACAATTTCGTGGACAGATACTGGGAAGCCAGGGAAAAGATGATGAACGTTTTATAATCTTCATTGTTATTGTTTGTTTTCCAAGTCATTTTTGATTCATTAGAAATTTCAAACGCCACTTCGTTTAAATAAATAAATTCTTTATCTACTCCTAACGCGTACACTTATATTCCTTTGCCACTAAATAAAAGTGTACTTAAAAATTGTAATTATAACTCTTTTTTTGCGACAAAATAACTTATACTCCTTTATTTCTAACCGCCTCAATGCATAGCTGTAAGTTAATGCAACTGTTAATTTTTGTTGGTATACATACCTAGGGACAATAATTAAAAATAGGAGTGAGATGCACAAACAAATTAAACATAGGCTCATTTCTTGAAATGTACAGTACAAGGGAGACTGTTTGTACCTTTAGAATATTGTACCTGGAACACGCTTTGGTTTCCAGTCAGTGCTGTATTCTAGCGGCATATGTTACTTCTATATGGTGTATTTTAACGATATAAAACTACTGTATAAGTATCAGATGAATGCCGTCAGTTGGTGATTCGTATTACAAAAATTTCCTTTTGAAGGCACTTTGGAGCCATTGTTTGTTGCGTTTGTTTTTGTTCCTGAGAGAACGATATAAGTATTGTAAATAAAGCTATGACACCAAAGCAATCTCTAGTAGGCCTACTTGGCAAGTAAAATATTGTCTCAAGATTACCCTTGAGGATACCCGACGCAGTCTCTGGCGAAACGTCGGGGAACTTCAAGCCTCAAGACCACGGCCAACAGCCCGGAAATCTTCTACAAGATCATCATAAAGTATTTTCTGTACCTTGAAACACTCTTCTGGCTACAAAACTATGTATTGGTGATAAGTGTATTATTTAGATATAATGCAGCGAAAATAATATGGTATTATGAGAAAACCTGAACCATCAGGAATGTAATTGATGCTGTCAATGCTCCACCTGATCGGAGGATTTCTCTAAGAGAGGCTTTTAAAATCTGTAAATGTGCTAATAGTAAAAAATATTCAGGTAATTGGAATAATGATTGCCTAGCCGGACAAAAATGGATGCGCGGTTTATGCGCAGACATGCTGATGCACATGGTGTTTTAAACCCAGAGGCTATTCCATTCAACTAGCTTCAATATAACAAATGCTGATGCATTTTTTAGTAATCCAGAAGGTGCTCACACCCGATTTGGCACCTTTCCTTCCCCGGAGAATTTGGAATTTGGGAAACGGGTTTTCTATTGTTCAGATTCCGAGTCGCATTGTTGCCCTCAAAAGAATTAAATAAATCGAAATCTGCACTTATGCCAACGGGTAAAACACTATAACAATGCTAGCCGCCATATATGCCTTCGGAAATCACATGCCATATAAGTGAATGTTATGGTTAGGATGCTGTTTGGTGCATCATCAGGAACATTAGGTGCTGCAACTACATCAGGTTGGTCTAACGAAGAAATATTTCTACAATTCCTGACATATTTCTCAGGTTTGTGAAATGTTCGAAGGAGGAACGTGTCCTAGTCCTAGACAACCATGAATCATGGCAAATTATTCTGATTCTGACGTTTTTATGGTAACTTTCCCGCCTTACATGTCTTATAAATTGCAGACAAACACACAACAGTGAGCTATATGATCTTTATAGGAAATCAGATATAGTAAGAACAATTAAGACCCGTAAAATGCGATGGGCAGGACATGTAGCACGAATGAGGAATTAAAGAGGAGCATCAAAGCTTATTGTAGGAAAATCAGAAGGAAAACGCCCAGTTCGCAGACCAAGAATGAGATGGGAGATGAAAGATAAGGAGAGGATTATAAAACATTAGCTCAGGATAGGGATGTATGGAGAGTTAATGTCCGCGCAGCCATAAACCTAAGGGTTCTATAGTTATATATGTATAATTATCTTTATTCGTATTTTATTTCGATATCGGCGTAATAATCTCACATTTCCATACACACAAGTTCATTGTGAACATATTTAGATGTATTCACGTAGACTTTCACGGCCGTAGTTGCTATGATGATCTTGAAGAAGATTTTCGGGAGCAATGGAAGTCCCTAACGCGGACCAATCAGAAGGCAGATATAACTTACGAACACATCGCGGTGAACGTACAAATAGGACAGACAGTGGACAGAATTGCCAGTCTGAAGACAACCCTTGAGGTGCCAGACGCAGTCTCTGGCGAAACGTCGGGGAACTACAAGCCTCACGACCACGGCATACAGCCCGAAAATCATCTTCAAGATCATCATATTTATATGTGTTGTTTGATATAAATAGTTGAATGGGTTGTGTATACTGCATAATATTTATTTACTACACAAAACTAAAATCGGGATAATATTAAATAGAAATATATGCCTGACAAAGATTGGAAATATTTTACGAACCCTTTTTGAAATTCCGGCCTCAGATATGCTTCAGCTATAAACGTCCACAAAAGCTCATTTCCAATCCTTGTAACGTAAATAACTATTGAAGAATTCTTTACGAAAATACATTGTGATCGTTTTCTTGTCAATGTCATTGTAATTTGTTATATTAAATTAAAAAGAGTTCACTGATGCGGTCTCGAGGTAGCGTGCTGCCTTGTCATGCAGCGGGCCCGGGTTCGATTCCCGGTCGGGACAGACTCCTGGGTCAGGTTTTTTCAGGGATTTTCCTCACCTATAAGACAAATGTCAGGAAACGTGGGGCCAACGATCCCCTAAAATCATCCGGCCATCATCACCATCCTTACATTACCATCATCATCCTTCACCAGTATGGAAAGCTACATGAAGCTACCACACATATGTATAATTCCCTAGTAAAGCTGCAAAGTATAGCATGAAAGTGCTATGATTACAGTGAAAGATCCGCCCTCAGGCAGAATAACTATGGATGGATGGATGGATGGATGGATGGACAGATATTTAAAAGTGAATGTGGATTATATAATGGACATATTAGACCTGTAAACTCTCCAGTCTTTTGTATCTTATAATAGATATATTAACCGAAGTGCTGATTCAGAAGGTAGCATACCTAATTCCTGACTAGCGGGTCCGGATTTTATACCCATAGGGATGAACACTTTAATTGTAAAAGTAATATATAACTAAATAAAAACTAAATCGCATTATAAATTTAATTTTCATTCAGGCGCTATGGTTATTTTAAGATTTTATGAATAATTTTGTTATTTTTTACAATCCTAAAAATATGACTTGAGGATTCTACATGGATAATGAAACAAGCATGTTTATGTAAACTTAGGTAAAAGCATTGGTACCAGTCTTTATGACGAAATTATAAAACTCTACGCAGCAATATGCACTATCTACGTGAATTTATCTAAAACATTTTCTAGAGTTCATAAAATTCATCTCTTTTTCTTATTTTCTCTTTATTTTCATATATGTACACAATCATTGTTATATGCATTTACTGCAGCGGCAATAAGACATTTCTCTGCTTGGCGGTAAACCCGACTATAACCGGTAAAACTTTTTATGCAGAAGCGCTAGTAAAAGCAGACGAAAAACTCACAAAATAAAACTTGCTCAAAGTGCTCACTTACCTGGTTATTCAGCAGATAGAAGCCCCAGGCTTGGTGAGACCTTAGCCTACATATATTTAGTTATTCTTGTTATACCTTACAATATCGCGAAAATAGAATAACTGCACGAAAGAGTAAATGGTTTTTAACCTCTTCAGACACTTTAAATCCTATATGATAATTATACTTCAGAGATTTAATTTTTTCTCGCTTTGAATCAACTAAATATCACTGCGATTGTTTTTTATCCCCATTACAGAACGATGCATCATGCGATAATTTTCACTTTTTGTCTGTTACGATAGATGGCAGCTCGAGGTATGTCCTAAAAACATAATACTGATAAACTATATCGTAGATGATAAATACTGAACCCCTATCACATATCCCACTCAATTTTATTAGTAAAATCGAAAATTGCATTTGTGTTTGGTAACTAATAAAAATCTACAAATTAGTTTTTTTTGCTACCTACAATTTGGAGCTGAAGAATAACTCTTTTTTTAAATCTTTATATTATTTGCGGAAAACAAGTCGACTGCTATGTGCTAGTACTAATGTTCTTTACCTGTTGTTCCGAGGGTCGAGAGTTCAAGCCACCCGGAGTCGACATATTTTTTACGATAGAAACATCCAAGGGACAACACCTCCGGGAGAGTCTTTAAGTCGTGGGTATCGATTCTGGTAATCTTCGGGCTCGTAAAAGAATAGCAAGCGTAAATAAAGAGACCTCGGTGCAAAATTTGCCGACCGTTATTCATCCAATAAATATCTTAGTTGCCCACTAGGTGTATCAAAGAGCTGATATGCCGACTCCATATCACTAGCTGACATCTATAGGTATATAAGCACAACTAAATTAGCTCGGTTAAAACACTCCCACTAGGGAGCACTCTAATCCCCACACGGGAAAATACCGGGTATATATATATGTACACATACAGGTGTAACAGGAACTCACCGACAAAATTATAGGGATGATAGGCCATGCAGAGAGGCTCATTTTTGTGAAGGTACACATAGTCCCAAACACGTCATTTATGAGTTATGCGTAGATGAAGGTGTTCACTAGTAATGGTCGGAATTGATTACAAACAATTGTACACATATAACTTTATTGAAAAAGGCATGTTTTTTACAATAAGTGTTCAAACAGTCGACCCTGTGCCTCATTGCGTGTTTAATATTGTCACAGCAACGATCGACCAGCATGGCAGAATTCTATTTGACGTCGTCAAATGTAGCATTTTATCTGTCAATCAATTGAGCTCTAGTTGCCACTGGAGTTACGTAGACCTTGCTCTTGACATGCCCCCAAAGAAAAATCAAGGGACGTTAAATTAGGCGAACACGGTGGCGTCGCAACAGGTCCTCCTCGTTCAAATCCACCGGTCCCTATAATCGACGGTCAGTTGTGCTCGTGCGTCGGCAATGAAGTGTGCCGGGGCTCCATCATGCTGCAACCAGAGATTGCGGCGCACAGCAAAGCGGTACACTGTTTAGCAGGTGAGGAACGGTGGTCTGCAGGAACTGTAGATAATCTGTCCCAGTTAACCTTGCTGGCAGAATTACAGGCCCCAGCAGTTGAGTACCAACAATTTCAGCCCAAATGTTAACGGAAAACTTCTGCTGGTGATTGCGAACAGCAATTGCATGTGGGTTAGTGTGATCCCAGACGTGACTATTCCTACTATTGTAGTATCCATCACGCATAAAATAGGCCTCATCTGAGAATAACACCTGTGTAGGAAAGGCAGTGTCGTGAACAGTGTGATGTAGAAACCACTGTACAAAGTTCATAAGAGGTAACATCATGTGGATCTATTGCCTGCACATTCTGCAGGTGGTATCCGTGTAGCTTGTACTCTCTCAATATCCTCTAAATGGACTGGTGACTTACGTTCATAGCACGAGCCACAATACGCGCGCCGACTAAAGGTTCCACATTAACTCGCTCGACCACAACGTTCTCAAAATCTGGTGTCCTCACATCACGCCTCCCGCAGCCAACGGCCCGAGAACGAAGGTTCCCCCGTTTCTCCAAGGCGTCAATGAATTGTAGCAATTGTAGTATGGTGTGGATGTATTTGAGTTCAGTCAAATCGTACTGCATGTTTATTAAATTCTCAAAACAACAACAAATCAAACCTACCGGTACATATTGCTACGGCAGAGTGAGGGCTGACGGCACAGATAAACAATGAACTGTTTGGATCCAGTGCGTGGAGCGTGCACCTTGACATATGCGCATAACTCATAAACGACATGTTTGGGACTATATGTTCCTTGACAAAAAATTATCCTCTCTACATGGGCTTTCTTACAAGAAGTTCCATTACTCCTCTCCCCTTCCCCAATCGTGCTGGCTACTCTGTCCATCTCACCTACAAGCTGAACTTGTCTTATTGCTAAACTTAAAAATTAAACTTGTTTCATCATAATTTAATTTTAAGAGTATATTAACTATTTTTAAGAAATTTATTATCCACTAAAATCCTCATCTAAGGCTGTTGTTAATTTTATCAGGTATATCCAAAAACAGATACAGTACGTCCAATCACATAATATCTTATTTCCCTATAACACATTTTAATGTTGTCTTACCAAAAGATTATATACTTCCAATATTCACTTATAAAACAATAATAGACAAATGATCTTCGTTTAGAACCCACATCACTGTACAATGTTATAAATTATTCCAAAACGATTATAAGCATGTTATTTTCCAAACATTGGTACCGTAGTTTAATTAATGCTAAGTTGTTAACATTTTGTAAAACGTTTCCTACAGCAGTTTAAAATTATAATCACGTCACCGATTTTTACCATCTGAATTTTCATGTTATCATATGTTATTAATTCTGATAAATTGTGTTGGAATTTAATAACCAATATATTATGTTAGATTCTCTAATTATTTCTTTAAAAGTTAATATGTATTTAAAACGGAATTTACATATTTTTAAAATTAATGTGAACCAATTCCCACAGAAAAATCCCTATGTAATGATTTCTAACCTAACAATATTGATGTAGTTCACTTAATTAAGCCTTCAAACGCAAAACAATTATTAATATTTACTTTAAACGTCATTTTTACTGTGGAACTCTTATACGATTTAAATAATGCACTATGTCATTGAACCTTTATGCCTATATATTTCCAATCTCTTGCTGGCTCCTCCTCGGCTTAACTATTACTATAATAATTAATAAAAGCGAAATAGGTTAATGTGTTTTAATATTAATTATGTTTCCCACATTTGTTTAAAATAAGCAAATGGTGTATATGCATCCATCCATAGTAATTCTGCCCGAAGGCAGGTATTTCACAGCAATCATAGTATTTCCGTGCTATGCTTTGCAGCTTCTTCTTCTTCTTCTTCTTCTTCACTTCCTGGTTTAGGCAAGAGTTGCCTGTTCCGTCTTCACTAAGACCATCTCTTCCGAGGACGTCCGACATCTCTTCTTCCTCTTGGAAAATAATGGAATATGCTTTGCAGCTTTACTAGGGAATTATAGGTGTGGTAGCTTCCCGTTGCTTTCCACACCGGTGAAGGATGATGATGATGGCCGGATGATTTTCGAGGACCGTTACGCCCTTAGTTTCCTGAAATTTGTCTTACAGGTGAGGAACCCCATAAAAGCCTCACCCAGGACAAGGAAGCACGCTACTTCGAGACCACAGCGGTGTATGTATATAGGCCTACTATATTATTAGTACATTGTAGGAGGAAAGACCCAAGAAGTTAGGTCGAGAATGAGATAGATTAATGTTACAAACAATGATTTAAGTGAGCTAAATTATACAAGGAATGTTGGATAAAGTTAGCAACGGATTGGGATATTTGGAGAGCTTATGTCAACGCCACATAGGGATGTATGGAGAACTTATGTCTCCGCCACATCTCCGGGTTCGATAGTGCCATTCAATTAGTTAATTATGATATTAAATTTATTAAGATGAATATCTCATTGAACAATCTACAGTAAGTGTTTTATATTATCATACCTATTAATAAAATAAAATATCCATTTTATAACTAACTCCATGCTAAATAAACATAAATAGGGTGTTATAGGACCTCATCGACAAACTTCTAGGAACGACAGAGTGGATCGTTCTTTGTTAAGGAATATGCACTTCCGAACATCTGACTTCTTATTCTGATTAGAGTAGAACAACGCAAGGCTCGTGTTAGCAGGCCCGTAACACGACAATCTTGTTTAGGGTAATTTTATTATAAAGACAAATCTTTGTTTGTTATGAGTTAATGGAAATTAAATCTAGTCTACTTTACGGTGTTATGTAGTCTATTTTGGTATTCCTGGTTT
Source organism: Diploptera punctata (assembly GCA_030220185.1). Taxonomy (NCBI): domain Eukaryota; kingdom Metazoa; phylum Arthropoda; class Insecta; order Blattodea; family Blaberidae; genus Diploptera; species Diploptera punctata. Next base: position 1,044,610 of record JASPKZ010010239.1, on the reverse strand, counting down.
CGATATATCAGACATTCACACACGAATCATATCACCGTTATCTGGGCTCAGAAGCTTAACGAGGATCTACAACCCTCCCTTTGGTCCTATTCTAGCCTGATATCACATAGGCTCAGATTCGTGAAGAAACACATGTATGCTATGTGCCTTCCCTCCCGATTCACCACAACCACTTATTTAAAACACGTGTGGTTTGCCAGACCAGACTATTATCCCTAAATGAGATGAAGTGAAGGATGATATGAATTGAACAAGAAAATAAATAAAAATGAAGTGACGTGATAGGAGAGGGAAAAGAAATGGAAAGTGTTGGTGGGATGAAATTCGAGAAACGGGAGAACCCCGAGCAAGAAAACCCAAAAATCCCTGATTCGAACCTGGGATACAGCTGGAGCAGGCCACGCGTCTACCGAGAAGGCACTACGCCAGGTAACCACCCAAGTTTTTCTTTTGGGGCACGTCAGAATTATAGTGTAAGTATAACTCCAGATATCGGTGAATGCAGGGATCAGTTATTCGTTTCAAAACATCAAAGAGAATCCTGTCATGCCTTGAAGAGTTGGACATTTGCAGCTGTGAAGATATAAAGCATGCAGTGATACAGTAGATATGTTTATTGAACGCACTTTGAAAACTGTTAGAACATGACTTTCTGTAGTGTTATGTGCCATTTGCTTTATTCATCTTACGGACACCTTAGCCATGCGCAAAACTCATAAACGACTTGTTTATGATTAGGCCTATATATGTTCAGTAACAAGAACTCGTCCTCTCCGTATGTCTTGTCGTTCTTAAAAACTTTTAGGTGAGGTCCCGCTACACTCTGTTTTTACTTAAATTACGAGGAATGAGCAAGTAACGATTATCCATTTCCTACCATTGCCCATAATAAACCTTATAAAAATGTGTTTTATTTTAGTAAGGAATTACTTGAACTATCATAGGATGTAAGTACTTGGATATAAAAGCTGAACATTGTCCATGTGACCTCGGTAGGTTCTAGCGAATATCTCGTAATAAACTGTACAGAGCTGCCACCTGTTGGTTGAATTGTACAATGCATGATATGGAATCGATACTGCGCAGTACTGTCGACTCTCGAAACAACTCGATACAAATGTTAGAACGGCGGAAGGGGAGAATGTAATGTTTTAAAGGGGAACGACGATACAAGTATAAAGTTAACAGTAGGTCACCTGTGTCAAAGCACACAAACTCCCTGAAGTAGCGCTCCCTTCTCCCTACTTCAACATTTTTCAAACTTCAAGAAATAAAACATTGTGATGAATAAAAAACCTTAAATTGAAATGATGTCCTGTTTGATATATTGTTTTAATTTATTTAAAAATTTAAATAAAATAATAGAAAAATAGACGACTAGAAATTACTGAATTTGTTTCGAATGAAACATTAAGTTATACAGTATAATTTACAATTTTACATTATTTTATTTTCACTGCGGTCCAACAAATTTAAATAACTCGCACGAAAAATTAGTGTTTCGGCAATTTAAGGGTTACAAACAGAACTTTTTATGTTTGCCCTGGAAAGTAAATTTTCTTCAAATACATTCTCTTGCAAATTGCACGTCTTCAGGTAATATATATATTTTTTATTTAATTAAAATTCAGAATATTCATCACTTTAGATTGGGCTCTCAATATTACCAAAAATAAGTACAGGAATATTTGTAACCAGAATTCTTCGACAGACAGCTGGTCCTATTTCTGAGAAAGAAATGTGTAAAAATATTTAACAAAAACTATATAACATATTGGGCGAAAGTGATATAATATTCTTTATTATAATGAAGGAGAAAATTGGCAAGGTGTTTTATGTTTTAGGATGTCAGGACCCATCTCGGGCTATAATACCAAAGATGGCGTTTTTTATATATTTTTTTATAACTTAAAGAGTATATGAATATGGTCACTGTAATCCCCTAAAAGAAAAACTATGAGAAGGTAGTTCTTCAGATTTTTATTCAGACAGGGTGGGCAGACTACCCTGTGTACCATGATCTCAAATCTTTATTGCGCCTTCTCAGTACATTAGGGTGTTATGTAAGTTGTAGGAGGTCTTCCGAGTCCGTCATGCCAGGTTCTTCTCTTATGACCCGTACTGCCACTTTTGGGTTGGATCCATGGACGCCAGGAGGAACTACGTTCCTCTCGTTGGCTCATTCTGCTCTTTTTATTGTTCAGATTTGAGGTATGAACCAACACCCCGGTAAGTCCCCCATTAGTTATGAAAAGACTTAAAATATTCTAAGATCATCATTTGTGCCGCCACTATTTCAAGTGTTTACCTTTTGTATAAAACCCGAATGCAGCTGTCATAGAAGAGCGTAGGTTAGGGAATAATGTTATTTAAATGTAGTTTGGTTTGTGTTGACTTTTGCTAAAGCTATGTTTAATTATGCCATTCATTTTGTTATATTATTGTTATTTAATGTAAACTTATATTTCATAATTTTATATTCGTTTTTATAAGATATATAGGTCTATATTTTTTTTTATTTTATCTTAATTTATGACTATTTTGTCTCTTTGTTTATTTTGTTGTGAACTGTCATTGATTTTGTTTTTGATATTGAAATTTCAAATCAAATTCTTTAAGATTTTGTTTAACTTAAGATATATTTTTTGTATTTTACCCTACTTACTTACTTACTTACTCACTGGCACTATCGAACCCGTAGGTTCATGGCCGCGCGGACATAAGCTCTACATACATCCCTATCCTGAGCCAATGCTTTCCAATCATTCCCTGTATAATCTACTTCCCTCAAATCATAGTTAATGTTGTTCTCCCACCTCATTCTTGGTCTACCAACTGGGCGTTTTCCTTCTGGCTTTCCTACAAGAAGTTTCCATGCACGTCTTTCATTCCCCATACGCGCAACATGTCCTGCCCATCGCAGTCTACGAGACTTTACTGTTCTTATTATATCTGGCTTCCTATAAAGACCATGTAGTTCATTGTTATGTAGTCTTCTCCATTCACCTGTCTGTTCATCTCTCTTTGGTCCAAAAATTTTCCTAAGAACTTTATTCTCAAATACCCGTAATCTTCTTTCCTCCCTTAAAGTAAGAGTCCATGTTTCGCACCCATATAATATAACTGGTAGAATAATAGTTTTATATATTTTCAGCTTAACGTTTTTTGAAAGGAGTTGGGACATGAAAAGTCTCTGCAATGCATAATAGCATGCATTTCCAGAATTGAGCCTATGTTTAATTTCTTTGTGCATCTCATTCCTATTTGTGATTATTGTACCTAGGTATTTGAATTCAGCCACTTCCTCAAAATTTCCCTCATTTGTCCTTAGCTGTCCATTTCCATTATATACTGAATTTCTACGTGTGATCATATATTTTGTTTTACTGATATTTGCTTCCAGTCCCAATTTCTTAGTGTTACTCAATAGTGTGTGCGTGTTGGCCTTTAGTATCTCCTCGCTATTGGCCAGTAGTACTACATCATCAGCATAAACTAACAGCTTATTAATACCATTCAGTTGTAAGCCTTCCTCATTCTCTAAGGATTTAATGGCATGATCTAGTACAAAAATTAAATAGTAGAGGAGATAGTGCATCTCCTTGCTTCAACCCATTCTGGATTTCAAAAGTGTCTGAAAACTGTTTGCCTACACGCACCCTACACCCTTGTATTTTACCCTAAGATTTTGAAATTATTTCTTGGTCGTCAGCATATGCTATGATATGTAGTTTATCTCTGATGTTGAATTAGATTGTGTTACTACATTTTTCTTTTCACATCTTGACAATTTATTTATGTAAATGTTAATTTAAAGTGGTGTCAATTTACAATATTTTGTGACTCTCCCTTATTGATATTAATTAGTTTCTGTTCCAAAAGTTTTCCATTATCGTATTTGGAACACACATATAAACAAAACGCAAACCCGCTTATATTATATTAATACAATTTTTTAAAAAATCCAATAAATCTATATCCTTACATAGTAAATTAATGTATATTTTTTATATCGGTGTTCAACTATAGAATAAAATTTCTATCTTATGGTCAGCCTCTCTTAAAGAGCCGCCTAGAACATGGTTATAATTTGCTACTAACGACACTTCAAAGTCGACATAGTCGTAAACAACAATAACTAGTAGCGGACACTCATCCTGCTGATGATGGACGTTAAATTCCGAAAGGCCTCCAGATAACATTTTAAAATTGCAATATTTTAATACAGTTGAGGACGACGGCACCTGCCAACAGGTATAATTATATTTTAATTTTATCTTAAAGTTATAAACATAATTTTTCCCTCAAGACGAGTTTCACGTGGAAAACTGTTTTTAATCGCATATGAGACCTTCATTCATAAAAAATAAAGATGTTACAACTTTGTTTTGGAGGTCATTCAATTAATGGCATTGATTTATTTGCCACAAATAAATAAATATATAAATAAATACTATATAGTTTACATATAACTGAATCGACATGATATTTCCGTCCAACTGTAGACCATTGACAAGAATTTTAAAACAATTATTTCCACTTTTAGTACTTCTATTGGTGCATAAATATTCGCACAGAACGCGTTTAAAAAGAAATTTAAAATTAATCAATCGATAGTTTAATCATGTTTAATATTTTATTTATTCAAAGCCCTATAAATAAAAGTCAATTGAATTACCTCAAACTGTACCATTTGAAATTTCTATTTGAGAGCTTTCAAGCTCGAACCTAGACGCGCCGTTCAATAAAGTGGGGGGATTTTAGTAGGCGTTTCCGCAATTTTCAAGATGAAAGCTGTGTTCGATATTATTCTTATCACGACCCATTATACTATTAATCACCACTTCGTAATTAGTTAAATTAATATCAACCGCTTTTTCACAATACAATTGAATATGGAATAGAGAGAAACAGTGGCAGGTTATAGAGTTTAAGAGATGATAGAAGGGGCAATTAAGAACAATTTCATAGAGTAAACCGTGTTCGAAATTTGTTATGGCTATATATTGATGCAATGCTGTATAATGCCTGCATTGAGACTGCTAGATCACTTTTCAATAGGTACTATACTATTTATTGGTATTTTAACTTTATTGTTATTATTTTAACATTAATTCAACAAGAGTTTGTAATGATGAACATTTCTATATATGTGTTCATATATGAAAGTTTTTTTATAATTGTTTAATCTTTTATCCCTAAAAGTTTGTATCATTGAACCCTCCTGTATACAAATTATTGGAAAGCATTCCCAGATTCTACACGAGATATGACTAAATGTTTTAAGAATTTCGAAATAAAATGTTTGATGAAGAAATCTATTGGGATAAAGATAAAATACAAAAGGGTCCTACTTCATTCTTAGGAAAACCTCGGGTAGTAGCAATTACTACGAAATGTCAGCTGGGTTTTTAGGTACTCGTGACGACCATGTTTACCTCCAGAACATGCATCTAACTCTCATTTCTGTTAGAGACTGAGACAACGTAGGGCCATAATGACGCTAGAAGGTTTAGACCAGTTTAAAAATTCCGATACCATCAGATTGAACTTGAGACCATTCGGCTTATTCTCTTAACCAAATATGCTACGGCGTACTCCCACTGCTTATAAATACCATTATCACTGCAATCAGATCTACGTCTGACGGCCAAAAAGAACATGCATCTAATATATACTCATTTCTGTTAGAGGCTGAGTCACCCGTGGGGCCATAGTGATGACAGGTGGTTTGGATCAGTTTAAAAAACAGACAAAATCGGAAATTGAATTCGAGGTCATCCGACTTGCCCCTTAAGCAAATAGGCTATGGCGTGTCCCCGCCGCTTTTAATTACCACTATCTCAGATACTGATAACTAAGACCGGATGTTAGGAAAAATGCCTATAGTTATTTATTATAGATATTTTAAAAGTGATTTCATATAAGTTCATACCAACGACCCTAGAGTATTTTTCCATGAAGTTCATTTTGCCTATAAATGCCTATTTTAGCTTATAATGCCTATAAATGCCTATTTGCATTTTTTCTCGAAATTAACTCAATATTTCAATGAAATCAATTGAAATGGACAAACTCCATGGTACATATCATTTCATAGAAGTTTTCAAATGTTATTTTTATAAATTCCCTTAAAACATTTTAGGATAAGGGTGGCAATACCCCAATAATCTAGCAGGCAGATGGTTTCTCCCTCAATGCACTCCCGTTAGCTAAATATTGTATTTTTCCACCTCATGTATTCCCGTTAAGCGAAATATTCCTAAGCTACATCCCTACTTACCTGGCGTCTAGATTTGAGAAGTTATCCTCTTACCACAATATTGACACTAGATCACAAGATAGCAGTCTGCTAACAATTCCTCTTCATAGCACTTCCTCCTATTCTACTTCCTTCACAGTAGCCTCTGCCCGCTCCTGGAATCTCCTTCCTCAAGAGATCAGGGGTTGCCGCACACTTGGTACCTTTAAGTCACGCTTATACAGTTACCTGTTGTCTAATAATTAATTTTTCTCTATTTATTTAATTTTATACTATGTCATTAATCTTTTCCTGTTTTTTTATATATATATTGTACATATATATTTAATTCGTTAAATTTAGAGTAAATCAAAATACATTATAAATATTAATTGTATTGTATTCATAACTTGTAATCGTTTATATTTATATATATATATATATATATATATATATTGTAATTTAGATTTAAGACTATTTTTTGTTTGTATTGTTTTTTAAACCTGGTTGAGTGGTAGACAAGGCCTTAAGGCCTTAACTCTGCCAGGTAAAAGAAAGCTATTATTATTATTATTATTATTATTATTATTATTATTATTATTATTATTATTATTATTATTATTATTATTGTATTATATTCAAGCTCTATGGCTAGGAGAAAAGTTATTTGCTTCTTTTCGATACAAACATTGCTGAGTGACAAAGATGGTTCTGCTGTTTGTAAAAGGCAAAATACATTCCAAAAGCATCTCTGATATCTTCGCATGCTATTGATAGCATATATTTATATTCTTAGTGTAAGATTGTAAAAAGTTATGTTGTAGTCCATTTTGTGTAAGAGCCTATTTTGAAATTTTAGTGCCTATATTAATGATTTTTAGTGCCTTTTTGCCTGCCTATTTTGAATTTTTTAAGTGCCTAACATCCGGACTCTACTGATAACATACTTGTTAGGTTTATTAACTTCTATTTTAAAGATGACCTAACTAAAAGTCGAGATAAACAAAATGGATTCAATTAATTACTAACTTTAGGAATAAAAACAATTGAAAATCAACTCATTTTATTGTATCTCGGAAATAGTTGCCTTTGATACAAGGCTTTGGCTGCGTGTGAGCTGACTTGCATTAAACTGGTAGCGAGTTTCAAGTCTGCCGTAGTTCTTTGATAAATGGTGTCACACAATTGAGTCAGACTTATCGGATCGGCACAACAATCCGGCCCTCTTTTCACTCTGGATAATTCCTACCTAATGGAATCTCCCGCTGTTTTTTGGCGTGAAAAAAGTTGAAAGTTAAAAGTTGTTCAATCTGGCACAGAGCTCTTCTCCTCAACCATTATCAATAATCTTAAATCCCTGAGGATGATGGAGAAGTTATACATCGAAAAGGTTGACTTCTTTTTAACAATCGTTATTAATGAAGCATTGGAAGATAAGTTCCTTTTATACCCTGAGATAAGGAAAATAAATCAAACCGGTGAAACATTTTATATCCTACTAAACAATCGTACCACGTTGCAAGTTATAATAAGTTCTTAAGATTTTAATTAGTTGTTATTATGGCTCAGAGCTCGGAGTTCTGGATAAAGTTTCTTAAAAAAGTCCAGTGCAAAGAGGCCATTTTGCTGTGCTTAACTGAAGCGTCACTCTGCGCCCTGAATATTATCGTCTTTATAGGCTATACTCAGGCGATATTTAAATTTATTATATGACTATTTTTTTTACATAGGATTGATTTTATCTATTATATGAATTTCGTACATTTTTTTGAAATCAGCATCCTTAATGGAGATTTGAAACCATAATTGGTACAGAAATCAAAATACTCCGTATAGGTCTATTCTTTAGGGTAACTCAGGTAAATATGAAAACTTACAGATTTTACTGAAAAAAGGAGGGAACAGTATATTTTTATTACACAGCAAATATACCATATTAAAGCCTATTGTTATGGGTTCAGGCTCTTTAGCTACAAACAGAATACTTCAACATTTTTTTGTGCCAATTAACTTTCTTCAACAGTTCATGTTGTTAAAATAGTCTGTATTGAGAGTAATGTGAGCATGTTGTTTGGATTATATCAGCAATAATATTTAACAAGTAAAACGACAAAACTTAAAATATCACAAATTAACACAAGATAAAAATTTGTTAGGATTTGATAGTAAGCTTGTATTACGATGCGAGGTTGGGAAGTGTTTTTACAGAAGCGAGGATGCGATTAAAAACTGAGCGATAGCGAGGTTTTTAATTTCCGAGATTCTGTCAAATACTTCACAAACGTGCGTTGTACATTATTTTTTCGCGATGGTGTTTTCAAAACAATAAATAATAGTAAAATAATAACATCTTTGTTGCAAATATTTGCGTTCATTATGAACAACTGACTAACGTTAACAGTGTGCCAATGTTTATACGGTATATGCCGAAAATAATTTAGTTGAGACTACAGCAGGCCGTGATACCAAAAACTCATAAATAGGCGGCAAGTACGAATTTATTGTTTTATATTGTTTCAAATAAAGTGTAGTTCTTTTAAAATGCAGTGATTTGTTTCGTATATATATATATATATATGTATATATTAACACTACCTTTTGTATATATTTTTGTGCGTGTATATATATTGTACCGTAGTATACATAAAGGGCAGTGGTTTTACATCACGCACGAGATACGTAATATATAATATTACAGTATAGTTATTTAGGTTGGCAACCCCAAAATGTAGGAAATTGAACTTTCAATCATGATCGCCATTGCTGTAAGTACGATAGAATGCACTATCGCGCAAAAAAATAGACTCTTTGAAAAAAAAATATATTTCACATTTTGAACACCCCTGATTATTTAGTGAACATATATCAGTATAAAAAAATATGAATCAAGAGTTATTAAAAGTTAAATGACGAATTGAATCTCTAATATACTGACTCTATAGACATTTCTGTAGATGACTTAAATGAACATTTTACCTCAATACCCATGACACCTCCAGACATCAAGACTAAAATAGACATTCTTAAAGACTTATCCCCATCCCCCCATATAGGAAGAGATAAATTTTACTTTAACGACATTTCGCCTATAGACGTTAAAAAAGCACTCAAGCGGATTAAATCCAATGCACAAGGAACAGATAACATCAGCATTTTAATGCTAAATAAAATCATTGACATTATACTACCCACAGTGACTCATATTTTTAATGCTTCCCTTATAACTTCTATCTTCCCTACTGTATGAAAACAGTCTAGAGTTCGGCCTATACCAAAAATAAGTACACCAACTAACTGTAATGACTACCGACCGATTAGCATCCTTCCGACATTATCTAAAGCCCTGGAACATATTGTACATAAGCAAATGACTGAATATCTCCAAGAAAATCACCTCCTTGATCCTTATCAATCCGGCTTTAGATCTGGTCATAGCACAACCACAGCTTTGCTAAAAATTACTGAAGATATTCGTGAAGCCGTGGAAAGACGTCAATTGACTCCTTTAACCTTACTTGACTTCAGCAAAGCTTTTGACACAGTAGACCACGACTTACTTACTATGATAAAGCTCAAGCACCTACACTTGTCTGACAGCGCTGTATCCTGGTTCGACTCATACCTGCACGGTCGTCAACAATACGTTTCATTAAACTCTAGATCTTCGTCTTGGCGCAATGTGCCGGCTGGAGTCCCCCAGGGCAGTGTTCTCGGACCTCTTCTTTTCTCAATCTACATAAATGACTTGCCAACTGTACTAAAGCACTGCCGTTATCACCTCTACGCTGATGATCTCCAAATTTACCTACATTCACCTCCTCATTCTCTCTATAACAGCTTGACAAAAATGAATGACGATCTCATATCCATCTTTAACTGGTCTTCAAGTATCGGTCTAAATCTAAATCCTAACAAGTCACAAGTAATTCTAATGGGACAACAAAGACTGCTTACAACCTTTGACATATCTACACTTCCAAACATTACTATAAATAATATAATTATCCCTTATTCTTCTTCAGTAATAGATCTTGGACTACATCTAGACGCAAATTTAACCTGGCAAACACAAGTGAAACACATATGTAAAAAGACTTTCTCCATCTTACATTATCTTAGACGTTTAAAGAATTTTCTCCCAGTTTCGTTAAAACAAATCCTTGTGCAGAATCTTGTGTTACCACACTTCGATTATTGTGACATTATATATAATGATCTAAAGTATGACTTGTCGCAGAGACTGCAGCGTGTTCATAATGCTTGCGTTCGATTCATTTTCAATATCCGCCGTTATGACCATATTTTCGAACACTTTAATAACCTCTCTTGGCTCCGTCTTACTGACAGACGTAAATTGCACTCCCTTTCACTACTTTTCAAGCTTCTGAATTCCTACATCCCTACTTACCTGGCGTCCAGATTTGAGAAGTTATCCTCTTACCACAATATTGACACTACATCACAAGATAGCAGTCTGCTAACAATTCCTCTTCATAGCACTTCCTCCTATTCTACTTCCTTCACAGTAGCCTCTGCCCGCTCCTGGAATCTCCTTCCTCAAGATATCAGGGGTTGCCGCACACTTGGAACCTTTAAGTCACGCTTATACAGTTACCTGTTGTCTAATAATTAATTTTTCTCTATTTATATAATTTTATACTATGTCATTAATCTTTTACTCGTTTTTTATATATCGTGTACATATTATATATTTAATCGTTAAATTTAGAGTAAATCAAAATACATTATAAATATTAATTGTATTGTATTCATAACTTGTAATCGTTTATATATATATATATATTGTAATTTAGATTTAAGACTATTTTTTTTGTTTGTATTTTTTTTTAAACCTGGTTGAGTGGTAGACAAGGCCTTAAGGCCTTAACTCTGCCAGGTAAAATAAAGCTATTATTATTATTATTATTATTATTAAAATTAATATATTTCCACTTAGATGTTTACACATACTTATTACTTTTTCTTTCATCTACTCACATTTTTCACACAGGAATAATCTCTAGAATACTTCAACAAGATCCTCCTGCCACCACTCATTGCATTTCTGAAATCATATCTACATTTCGTCAATATGAACACTAATGAACTTACCGCCTCACATGGGAAACATAGTCACTTAATGGTTTGACATTTTATGAATGTTGTCTACAGCTTTTTTTCTCTTTACTCTAAATTTTAAAGAGCAGCTATTGAATTACAATTACGTACTCTCTATATTCCTATAATAAAATTATGACAACATTTTATATTGTGTTTAGTGGATTTTTGAACATAAATAATATTAATTTCGAATACAGATGTTATTCTTGGGCTTCAAAATTATGGGGTTTTTATGGAAGCGTATAACCTATTTGAGGAATCGTAATATATTTTTTTATTTTTTATATGAGTAATGAAGAACAACAATTGTTAATTTAAAAATAAGACGATAAATTTAATCATTAAATTGCCAAAATCCTAATTTATTGAGCCAGTTATTTAGGGCTTAAATGCGTCGGACCGAAGAGTAAACGAAAGCAGGTAAAAATGTAAGTTATGATTACATATAGTGTAATTCAACACAAATTAAAGCAATTCTTACTCGTTTGTTTATATGTTGCTTTATTTAAAATATTAATTATTTAAACATTTTATCTTGCACGATACATTCCCAATGTAAGGGGTATTGAGAGTTCGGTTTTTTTAGTCATTTATAATACAGAGTTTATATTAAGTTTTGTGCTAGACAGAGTGGATGAATGAAGAACAATGCTGGAACTCATAAAGAAGAGGAACATAAATTGAATTGACCACTGACTAAGAAGGAACTGCCTACTGACGGACCCCTAATGGTTAACAGAAAGAAGTTTAGAGGCAGACAAAGACATCAGATGATAGACAAAATTGAAATAAATGGTTTATAAACGGATACAAAAAGGAAGGCTGAGGTAAGGACTGAGTGGAGAATGCTGAGCTTGCAGTGAAAGACCTGTTATTGGGCAGAACACTATGTATGTATGTTAAGTTTAAGTATCAGCAATAAAGTAAAATATGAACACGATGCACAATTAGGTACCGTAATATCATTTTAAACTAATATCAGCGATATCGAATTGTTTATAGAGTAAGAAATGAAAAATAAATCTCTCATATACGATACAAGATACACATAAAGTCACAGATGAGGATAAAATAAGGTGAGACGTATCCAATGTTGTGTAATCTAAACATCAACTCTCCTCAAGAAAGATGAGAACAGATTAACAGCCTGCGAAATGGGATTCATAACCGGAAGTGTCTGTTACAAATGAGAATAAAGAAAAACGTGGACGTAGGATTCATGGCGCCGAAAGGTTTCCATTACCAGTACAGAACACCATAGGTGTTTAATTGAAATCACAGTATTGATCTCAGGTCGTATCAGTTCATCTAAGACTAATATCTGGTAATGTGACGATAATGTTTTCAAAATCTTAATTTTGTGTTACAGAATCCTTGACAACTGCAATTTTGGAAAATACAGTTAATTATTATTTACTACTATTTAAAGCATTAATACTAATTTATTATATTTATGCACTATATTTATTTAAAATAGGCTTATAGAAATATATTTGTGGTTGTCGATATATTGAATATCAGTAGGGGCCTAATTATTATGTAATTAATATATATATTTTATTTAATCATACATATATCTTTAAGTAGTAGTAGTAGTAGTAGTAGTAGTAGTAGTAGGACTTTATTAGACAAAAGTAAGATATTTACAATATTATTTACAAATATGGGTCGCACGGGCAGTAAGCCGTACGTGCTGCTGACAGTCCGTTACAATAAAGTAATATCTTTAAGTAATATCAGGCGGATCCATGGCTCAAGTGGTTGGACGCTCGCCTCTCACCGCTGAGGTCCCGAGATCGAGTCTCACTCAGTCCAAGTAGGTTTCACGGTGGACCAAATGGAGCTTGGGCAGGTCTTTCTCGGGGTTTTCTCCATTTCCCCTGCCACAATTTCATTCCATCATTTCTCCATATTCATCTCATCGGTTTCGTTTCATTTCATTCATCTGCTTCTGTGTTGGTGCGTCAGGCGTGGTCGGCCGGCACCCTTGTCATTCACAGACCTCCATATAAGGGACTTCATCTGTTCTCATTCCTCAACCCGATCCTGAGTTGGATACGAGTTGTGAATATTTATTTTTATTTATATCTTGGTTAAGAAATCCCCGATAGGGAATCCCCTTTCTCCACAAGGGCGAATTATATATATATATATATATATATATATATATATATATGTGTGTGTGTGTGTGTGTGTGTGTGTGTGTCCACCGCTGTGGTCTCGAGGTAGCGTGCGCCTTGTCACGCAGCGGACCCGGGTTCGATCCCCGGTCGGGGCAGTTTTTCTGGGTGAGGTTTTTATCGGGGTTTTTCCTCACCTGTAAGACAAATGTCAGGAAAACTTTAAGGCCCAAACGATCCCCGAAATCATATGGCCATCAACATCATCATCATCCTTCACCGGTGTGGAAAGCAACGGGAAGCTACCACACCTACAATTCCCTAGTAAAGCTGCAAGTATAGCATGAAAATGCTATGATTACAGTGAAGGACCTGCCTTCGGGCAGAATTACTATGGATGGATATGCACAGACAAGCATACTTTTTGTATTTGCTTATTGAACTATATTAAGCTATGGCGTGGTGCGTGTATATATATATGACCCAGTTGCTACTGTAATACAGGACATATGTTATATAACTTATGTGTATGTATATATATATATACATACATACATAAGTTATATAACATATGTCCTGTATTACAGTAGCAACTGGGTATGTATATATATATATATATATATATATATACATACATAAGTTATATAACATATGTCCTGTATTACAGTAGCAACTGGGTATGTATATAATATATATATATATATATATATATATATATATATATACATACATAAGTTATATAACATATGTCCTGTATTACAGTAGCAACTGGGTCAGTGAAGTCAAAATATAAACAATGAGAAGAATGAAGTCACAAACAGTATCATTAGAATAAATTAATGAAACGATTGAAGTTACAAACATATTTAACAAATTAATAAGGATAATAAGTATAGTCTAAAATTTAACAAAAGTATATAGGTTAAATATTAATAATAGATTGACTAAAATGTAAAATATCTTTCAGTTAAAAGTTAACAATAATGGAAAGACTAAAATTTAACAATAATACTTAAGATGGAATTCAGATAACCTGCTTAAGAACTTTTTGCTTAAACAGGTTGAAGGAATGAGGAACGCCATTGAAAGCGGTTGCAGACAAACTACTCCCATATGACGTAGATTGTCGAGAAACATATCGCAGTTGAATGAGTAACCTGGATACACAAGCGTCTATCTGTTTGATAAACCGTGAATGTGTGTTTCTGTTACAGTAACATCACGTTAGCGAAGTGAAGCGTACGGCGTGGCGTGTGAGAGAGTCTTGGATACTGAAACACATGTAACCGCCCGCAGGGAATCGAAGCTCGGACTCTAGGAATAATGAATGTGTCAGCATGGCGGAAAATGAGGTTATTAGACACAACGAGTTATGGTAAATGTTTAAAGATCGGAGCCACACCCCCTTGCAGCCTCCAATGGTGAGATTCTGCACAGGACTCCTCCCAACCCCCATGACGTCATCGTCTAATTCGTCCTGCGTTCTGACTTCAGGTACTTTTCACTACCGTCAAACCTCCCCACATCTTTCTTACTTCAAAAAATAGTGTCACATTTTCTCATTTTCAACAACGTCACACAACAAAATTTGCTTATAACGTTATCCCTATACTTGAACTGCCTCATCCCCCGAGATTTGTTACTTCAGCTGAGGATATTTGAAACCTGAGTCATAATATGAATATACGTAAACTTTAATTTTGTAATTCTTCTCATGACAAGATTTAAGACTTTTTTTTACAAATCTTCATCAATTCTACTTAGTAAATACCATACCGAAAATGACTATGGCAAAAAAATATACCGTATATATGATATGAAGAGAAAAATAAACCCAGAACTGAGATTTGAACCTTACACCTCTAACTTTATGTGCTAATGACATAAACACTAGTCAACTCAGGCTCCTAGTAAAAACATTAATTTTTCCTTCCTTATAAATGATTCTCAATGAATCATGAGAGGTAGCAGGTCATCTTCCTCACTGCCATCTCGCGGCTTCTATAACAAGTAAGCGTTTTAAAGATAATATTTATATTATAGCAATAATGATTCTTTATTTCGATATATTTGTGTATTTATGTATATATGTAAAGTAAAAATTAAGTAAAATGGTCCCGCCTTAGGAAGCCCATGGGGTGGTAGAAGGTTAAAGGCTCCCATCGTAATAGATAATCGGGATAAGGAAGCTAGCCCGGTTGTCAACTATGTGTAAAGACCGTCTTTGTCCGCAGAACATATGTCTGGTGCTCTATTACTTTAGAGGCTGAGTTAAACACAGGGCCATTGTACTGCCATAATGTATAGGCCGGTTTAAGAATCCTGACCTGACCGGGACTCGAACCATCGACTTATGACTTGTAGGTGTTGCATTAACCAGCTACGATACGGCGTACCCTATATAGTATATATATATACGCGCGCGCGAGAGAGAAACCACCCTCACACACTAAATATGTACAGTATTGTGTATAGGTCTTATATGTGTATTAACGCTCTAGGAGCCGGAATTTTTATTTTTTCTGAACCACTCTTAGTATATAGCAATCAATTAAAAATAGTAAAATTCGAGTTCGTTAACCACTAAAATTGGATCACTATGAGTAGGGATTCACCTGAAGTGAAAATTTAAATATCGCTCTAGCGAGTGCAATTTTTTATTTATCACAAATAAACTCAGTACTAGGCTATGACATTAAAGTAAAACGAGATCCGACAATTAGGAGTGTGAGTTTACCTGAAAACTGTAATTTAAAAATCTCTCCAGCGTACTCAATGATATTGAGCATACAGTGTGATACAAATCTTGGATGTTTGCGTGATATTTCTAATTAACTGTCTTTTTAATTACAAATGTTTGGAAATGTTGTTGTTATGGAGTTGTTATCGTTGTATGATGGATGTCGTTTCAAACATTATCAGGAATCCTCTATCAACCCTATATGAGCATCGTGTTGTACATTAAATACAAAAAGGAAACCATCACCTAACACTGAATTGCGATAATTTCTGAATTTGTTTACAGTTACTTCTTGAACAAGTTAAAAAATGTTTTAGTACGTCCCGTCACGCTCCTCTCTTTACTTCGTGGCATCTGGGCATATAAGTATTAAATCCAGTTTGAACCTCAGATTGACTACCATGCAAAAGGGTGTTCAAATTGTCGATCTTAAACTTTATTAAAGAATCAATCGGCGGCGCAGAGATTGGCGAACAGCTTTCTTTTAAATGCAAACGGATTGTCTTCGACATTGCAAGCATTCTCTCTCCACATTGGCTATATTATAACTCGTTTATGAGTTTTCGAGGCTAGAAACCAGAGGTACATTACCTCGATCATATGATGGGTGATACATGATAATGAAGCACCAAGAGTGCCCTTAAATGTAACATAAATTTCATATTATTGGCCAACACAGAAATAATTCTCTTAAAGGAAAATCCAGCTTTTGAGCGGAAATCGAACTCGGGACCTCATAAAATGTAGTCAGGAAATCTGAACACGATACTATGAGGCTGGAAAGTATTATTATGAACCATAAATTGTGGAATGGACCCACTAGTTCCCAGAGAAGCTAGTAGAGGCATCAATCTTAGGGTGATGGCTAGTAAGTTGCATAACTATCAGGATGACTAACTTAATTTGAAAAAAACATTGGCGCACGAGACCGCTGTGCGGGCTCAGGTAATAGCATGCCTGTCTTTTGACTTGGGCATTCCATACCGAGCGATGTTCGAAATTTTAATTGTATAATTTTTAATCTAGGAGCTAGGAGAAATATTTGTGTACAATTTTTAATCGCTGGATACTTGGATTAATTCTAGTTCTCGCCAGAATATAAATATTAAGAATTCATGTGGCACTATCAACAAAGATTCGTCTGTCGTTTGGGTAGGTTAAGCATGGCGATCCCCTTGGTGATTTCTGACAGGAGTAGGCTATGAGCCGTCCCTTTTTTTCACCTTCTCCTAATCAACATTTCTCACACAACACTCTTACACTAAGCAAACACTTAAATACGCATTCGTTCTACTCTCTGTCTTTGTACATTATACAAGTACATGTCATCTAGATAACTTGGTCTAACGAAGGGTATGAAAAATGAAAATATACCTAATCGATGTCATCTATTTTCTAGTGCAGAACCCGAAACACGGAAAATCCAGTGCCTGGCAATGGAAAACATTTTTGGGAACCATATTTGCATATTATTTTTAAACATCCGAGATTTCTCTATAATTCATGATTTTTTGCAAGTATTGTTGAATATTTGCAGGCATATATGTTTCTGAGATCTGCGGTTCTAACATTTTTTATCCTATATACGAGTATAATCCTACATACTTAAATGCATCGGTCTTCTGAGATACAATACCTTACGTTTTATTTCAGTTAGGTCTATGGTTTAATTACCATTAAATATGGTTATACCAAAACAGCTCTTCTATATCTTATAGATGGTTCCTTAAAATCTCTGAGCTGATACACATCTCTATATATAATGAGTTTGGTAAAAGGAAAACTACCGAGATTACCTGCCTTTGATCTCAGATTGCAAGCCTATGTATTATGCCATTAATTTTAACACTTATTAAAAAAGAGATTTATCTGACAAATTTCATATAATTATATTTAGACAAACGTTTTTGACATAAAACATAAATTATATATATGTTTTTCTTTTTATTGAAACCGTTCTGTCGATGTTAGTTATAATTCAATATATTGGTTATCTGATGAAAATTAAAACTTTTTTCATTCCATTCTGCATTGTCATTAAAACTCTGTATATGAAGGGATCTGGAGTTGACATTTTTAATAAAATTATATTAATAAACGTTATGAATATTTTAATACAGATACGTCCAAAACTTGATAAGTTAGAATCACTGTAATATATGTTATCAATGGAGATGGTTTTAATTCAAAATAAAGAATGTTTTAAGTAGAAGTAAGGGGATGAAATCCTGCCTCCTATCCCTGGATATCAGTGGCGCCTGTGACAATGCTTGGCACCCAAGTATCAAAGCGCGTTTACGAGAAATAAATTGCCCTTCAAATATCTACAATATCATAGTGGATTTCCTACATGACCGTACAGCTCACTTCAGACAAAGAAACTCTTCAACGAGTAAGAACGTCACCAAAGGATGTCCCCAAGGATCTATCTCAGGTCCCACTCTGTGGAATATTTTAGTAAGTGGATTTATTTCAGAGCTGGCAGACGAACCCGACCTGAAGACCGTAGTGTATGCAGACGACATAATGATTATACTTAATGGTATTTCCCATGATCACATACTAAACACGCTCCAATTAATACTGCAAATCCTACATGATCGGTGTTGCAGAAACAAACTTGTAATCTCTAAGGAGAAATCTTCTCTAATGCCTATGTATGTCAGAAAGAAAGACACATACGCCAATCACCCCCAATAGTTACAGAATGGGGCCTAAATGTGGTAACTAAAATGAAATATTTGGGTGTGATGATAGACCACAAAATGGACTGGTATCCCCATTCACTATACCTGCTCTAGCATGCTCTAGCATGCGTCATGCCCATGGATCCAACAGTACTCCTACACAACGACATTAAAGCAATATCCAGAGGCCAAGCACTAAAATCCCTCTACTGAAACGATCTGAAATGCCAACACTAATAAAAGGAATTCATCCCAAAGACAGCTATATAGAAATAGATTCAACTGGAACTGTAAGGAATGCCGACTACTTAATATTCACGGATGGGTCAAAAACGGCTAAGCATGTGGGAGCAGGTATGGTAGCCGAGAAAAAAATCAAAGGAGGTATTTACCAATATGAAAAGACTTGACATAGAATGCTCAGTCTTCCAGGCAGAACTCCTTGGAATTCAAATGGCAGTTGAATGGATTGAACTAAAAAATATGTAACTTCAACATATGCTATCCACGTAGATTCACAAGCCGCTCTTTTAGCCATAGCCAATAGAAAAGCAACCAACCCTTTGGCGATCCAAATCAGAGAAAAGCTAAACGTACTCAAAGAGACGAGTAAGATTGACCTCCACTGGGTTAAAGGTCACGCAGGCCATCGAAGGAATGAGAGAGCTGACCATCTGGCTAAAATAGCCGCTAGCTACAAAACTACTATCGACTATCACTCCATCCCTGTAACACGAGGAAAGCAGTTATTAAAAGAATACTATGAAACAATCTGGAATTTAATTTACACCAAATCAACTGACGCCTTCTATACCAAAATGTTCATCCCCAAAATACCCTATAGACTCTATCTCTATGGCCTAACTATATAACCTACACAATGAAAAAATACTGCTTCACCTTATTGTAACTGCCCAGAAAAATCACTGCAGACGGCCCAGCATCTGATAACTGAATGCAACATGTTCTTCACAGATCGACCAGCTATACTACAAACTGCTACTCCGCCAAATATTCTGAAGTTCCACTTCAATACAGTCAACGTTGCAGAATTTCTTACGAGGATCTTCCGTCAACTACAAGAACAACTAGAACAATAATTGAACAATTGTAAAACTGTAAATATCCCGTGATATACCATTGGTGAACACGGGTTGTAGCATATATGTAAATAAAAAAAAGTTTTAGCAGTTTCTTTTTGGTTAATTGATAATAGCTGATTTTTAATAAATAGCTTGTTATAAGCGATTAACATATATCACTCTGTACGTTTGTGTATATTTATAAGCATATATCTTAGTATATATATATATATATATATATAATATATATATTTCATACAAGTTTAAGGCTTTTTGGTCTGTTAGATCTCTGTTAAATTTTATATTTAATGTTTGTTTGTTTATGTTTGGCGGAGATGTCATTGGTTTACGCATCTTCACCATTTTTACGCAGTAGGTAATTCGAATGTAATTTTCCATTTTTCTTGTAGTTCTTTAGATTCGAATTCCCATCTGTTTATCTTTGTTTACACATGTTACATTTGTTTGCGTCAGACCGACCTTATTGTTAATCGATTTATGAAAGCTGTCGGTCTAAATGCTACTTTGTTCTTAGTAATTTATTTACTAATGTAATTCGTTATGTTTCGTCTCGACCTTCGGGTAGTAAAGTCGAACTCTCTCTCAAAATACGTTTTGTCTCGACATTCAACTAGAAAGGTCGAATTCTCTCTTGTCTCTTGTCGAGACAAGTTCTACAAGTTTCGTCTCGACCTTCGAGTAGTAAGCTCGAGCTCTCTCTCGAGACAAGTTCTGTAGTCCAGTACTGATGCTCGACGAGGAAGATCGAGCTATCTCTACGTCCCACAAGGTTGAGTCCTGCTTCAGCTACGAGCAGACCGCTTCTGTTCTCAATTAGAGCATGCAGCTTCAAGATCGATAAATGTTTATGTTCGGTCCCCGCTACGAGCAGGCCTCTCCTGTTCTCTATTACAGCAGGTTGCTTCATCCTAAAGTTATTCTTCAAGAAACAATTAAAACTTCATTAATTCAAGATAAAGTACAGTTCTGCTCTCATAACGAGCAGATCTTTAATATTACGTCCAGTTTTCGTAAGAAGTTTAAGTTCAATTGCTATACCTTTTGTCACAGAGGAGGTCCTATCAAGTTTTCTGAAAATAAAAGTTAAAATTCTGCTTATACTCAAAGTTTAAGTACAGTTTTTCTAGTCTACGAGATTTATTGGTCATTACACAAGAAGCAATAGTGAAGAAACTTTTATTAGAGCAGCCGCAAGACTTCAATGTTGGCCGCGCGAATTTGGCAATGACAGTGATCACTACAAATGGACATCGTATCCCATTAGCAATTCAACAGACCAGGAAAAATTAAAATGTGTTAAATTCCAACAATCTCACTACAGGATTTTCAATCCATATCTTCTTGGGACAGTCCAAATTTCTTCTTACATGTGGACAGTAGTGAAGCATGGATTTTGAGATTCTGTTCTTGGACATACGATGTAGATGGGTTTTCTAATTGTATTCATACTTGTTCATAAATAAATAACTGATACTATCTACATTTTTTTGCAGGACATCTTCATTTATTTTGCGATCCCATCGGGAATAACCTGCTGTTGATCTATTTAACTTCATTTCACTGCTTGTGGTTCGAAGGATGTCCTTATTTGTCATTTTCCATTCTTCACTTTCGTAACATGACACTGACCTTTGTAACGTTATATATAGCTTAACTTAAGGATATTCTTGTGTAGCCTTGTAATATGTAAGTATATATATATATTATTTACCAGGTTTCACAATCTTTTACATCATTTTTCCTGCCCAATTTTAATCTGCTGTCAATCTTCTCTAATCTCCATCGTCTAATTCTTTTTCTTCCATGCTGCTCAAAACACCACTAATCCACGTTATTTTTGGTAGTTCTCTTCTTCTTATTCTACCAAGTCGCACCTATTCTAATATTCTTATTTGGAAGAATATATATATGTATATATATATATATATATATATATCCAGCCCATCCATAGTAATTTTGCCCGAGGGTAGGTCTTTCACTGCAGTCGTGAGCATTTGCATGCTGTGCTTTGAAGCTTTACTAGGGAATTATAGGTGTGACAGCTTCCCGTTGCTTTCCACACCGGTGAAAGATGATCATGATGATAATGATGAGGATGATGATGACGACCGGATGATTTTCGGGGACCGTTGGCGCCCTAAGCTTCCTGACATTTGTCTTAAAGGTGAGGAAAAACCCCAAAAAATCCTCACCTAGGAGCCTGTCCCGACCGGAAATCGAACCCGGGCCCGCTGCGCGACAAGGCAGCACGCTACCTCGAATCCACAGCGGTGGACAATATATATATATATATATATATATGTGTGTGTGTGTGTGTGTGTGTATGTGTGTGTTTTCGGAACCAAATTCGGCTTGTAGCAATAAATTAAGAAACGTAAGGTACAGTTTGTGAACCAGAAAACTCATTATTATTAGTATGGATTCTCCAGATGCAAAACTTTAGAAATCGTCTATTTTTATTTTTAGCAACGATTCGGTATATGCTATAATGGATAAAAAGAAAAGGCATTCACCAATCCCAGCGAAATCGGATCTTAGAAATGTGGTTTACCTGAGAGCCCTAATTTAAAACCCGCTGGATACATAGAATGTAAGCCTATTTAATAAAATAAAGAATTATGCCATAAATCATCAAAAACGGACCATAATTTGACTTGCTGAGGAATTGATTCAGTTTACGCAGTTTATGCGTGACGGCCTTTTTATAATATACAGGGTTAGTCAGTTATTCGAAAATGCAAATATATTATTTACTGTAGTTTACAACATCTATGCTAAAAAAACAATGCCGAAATTGTTCGAAGTTAGCAAATTACCTCGAGCAGTAGTTTCCGAGATTATATTCTGAAGATGCCGTATTCAAACCCCAGTTTTAAACCAATGTGATTTTTTCCCCTTGCAACCATCTGCAGTGGGTAACTGACTTATGCTGCATCCTGTATATAATTCTGTCTATTGGAAAGTTCTAATTTGTCAATATGTATCACAATGTCAAGTTGAATTTTAATTAGTGACGTTCTAACAATTGTGATAGTTAATGCCATTACACGACATTTTGAACATACACTGTTTTAAATTCTGTTCGTACTCTATAACCATGAAATTTTGGTGCATGAATTCAGAAATATTTATACATAATTTACATTGCAATATTCATAATAAGTTTGTATAGACGTAATTAATTATACGAGGAGAAAATTGCGGTTCCGGCTACTATCTGTTCACGGCACAGATTAACCACCCATTCCATACAGGGAAAAAAGTGCATGATGACGCAAGGGAATCAACAGTGCAACTGAATCAGAAATAAAAATTGAAATTAGGTTTGTTTAATCAGGACAGTATTAAAAACCTATATAAAGAATGCCTGAAGGCTAAAATTGAGAATTTGGATTGCAAGGAAGAAGTAGAAGAAGAATATAATCAGTTAAAGGAAATAATACATTCGGCAGCAAAGAAACATATGCTAAGGCACAATAAATAAAAACCAAATACACATGATTGGTGGAATGATGATATTGAAGAATTAACCAACATAAGAAACATTACTTCCTTCAATGGTTGGCAAATAAAACAACAGAGAAATTGATAGGATTCAAGAAAACAAACGCCAACATTAAGAGAAAAAGTGATAGAAGAAAACAAAATACGGAAAAACAAATGCCAAGAAATATAAAGTTGTATAGGAGGATCACAAACATCAGAAGTATGGATATATTACAAAACACTGAAAACCAACCAAGGATCCAGCAAGATAAACTTGTTAGTGAAATCTGACGCAGAAAAACATTACAAAGCTTTACTGTCAGAAAGTACAAAAGAGTTTATGGAAATAATAGAAAATCGAACTACAGAAATGAACACACAGCAATTGGATACAACAAATATATGGAATTATAAATTCAAACCTTAAAGAATAAAATGACACCAGGCTCAGAAAACTTACCCAATGACTTAATTAAATATGGTCCAAAAAAATTAATAAGTAGATTGAGGGACTTGTTTAATAAGTATATTGCAATACAGAAGATTTATGATGAATGGAAAATATGCTACATTTTAACAATGTACCAAAAGGGTGATAGAAGAGAAGCAAAAAATTATAGAGGACTATTTATAAATAATATTATAATGATATTGTGAAAAGGAAAATTAATGTCTGAACCAGAAATCGAACTGTGGACCTCTAGTTCTGCAGACTAGTGTGCAGCCCACTACACCATTCTAGACTTGGCACAAACATTAACAATTGTTTCCACATATATAACTCTATAATTCGTTTCGTACGCTGCCAGGTAGGTGACACTACAATCGCCAACGGCCGGCTTCGTTTAGACGAAACGAGAATTATAGAGTTGTATATGTGGAAAGAATTGTTAATGTTTGTGGCAAGTCTATAATGGTGTAGTAGACTGCACACTAATCTGGAGAACTAGAGGTCCACGGTTCGATTCCTGGTTCAGACATTAATTGTTCTTTTCGCAATATCATTATAATATTATAATATTATCCATTATCGGAACTGTGTTAAAATAACAGTATTGGAAAATGTTAAATATGTATGAATAACACACTATATAGAATATTTACGAAGTTATTAAAAACTAAGGTACAAAAATATATTAAATACAACATTGGAGAAGATCAAAATGGATTCAGACCGGGAAGGCCATGTGCTGACAAGTCATTTGGATGAGAAAACGGACAGCAGTTGGAGAAGATACCCATTTGACAATGATAGATTTAGAAAACGCTTACGGCTCAATTCCAAGGAACAAATTATGGTATGTATTAGAGAAATACAATATTAATAGAAACCTAATTGAAATTATTAAATAAGTTTATAAAGATAAGAGGGCTTATGTTAAATTTGGAAATAAAATATCTAATCCTATAAAAACCACTAAGGGATTGAACCAAGTGTGCAGTCTATCACTAATTTTATTTAATATTTCTGCAGTATTTATATTAATGAAATGGAAACATAGCTGTAAATGTATGGCGCTATACCAATTGGCAATAGATTTTTGATGACATTACAATTTGCTGATGATCAATTGGTTTTTAGCACAAGACAAATTTCATATGGAATTCCTGATAAAAAAGTTTAAAAACAGATATGAATCATGGGGTCTCACGATAAATTTACAAAAAAAAACATAATATTTGGCAATAAATAGCAGAGAAAGAGAAAATGTAATATTGGAAGAAGGGATTCAAATAAAGCAAGTGAAACGAACTAAATATTTGGGAATAATTATAGATAACATTGAAGGCATAGGCAAAGAGAACATAAATCATAGAATTGAATTCAGTAGCAAAATAATATCGTCGTTAAATTCCATATACATAATAAATTAAACCATATCAAATGATGTGTGACACCATAAGAAAACCCCTCCTAAGGACTCGAAGAGAGACTCAGCTCAGGTTTTATAAAATTATGCCTGTTCCTGTTCTTTTATATGGATCTGAATCTTTTCATTTCAGTGGTTTAAATGTTAATAGCTTAGTCAGTAGAATGTTGAAACTCCCATTAAGCGAAGACAATTATATCCAAGAACTCAACCACATTAAATATATGTCAAAAACCAATGGCTATAATGAAGAATTCATAGATAAGCTCGTAAATAAACAAAAAAGGAAGAACAATATAACCAACATAACTAAACTAGAAAAAGAATCTGACAACAACAACAAAACATGGATAACACTTACATATACAGGAAAATAAACGACAAAATTAGCCAATGCACTAAAAAAAGCCGATAGAAACGTAAAAATAGCATACAGAACCAATAACAAATTAAACAACATAATAAACAATAACATTGAAGAAAATAACATTTTCAACAGCAAAGGAGTTTATAAACTAACATGTAACGACTGTAACAAATTTCATATAGGAAGGACAAACAGGAGTTTTAACATCAGATTCAAAGAATATTTTCGAGAATTCATTCACGCAGAAGGAAAATCAAGCTATGCAAAAAACGTTATCCATGAAGGACATCGCATGTTAAATATTGAAAACACCCTAACAGTAATGCACAGAGAAAATAATCCAGCTAAGATAAACGTACTCGAAGAGATGGAAATCATGAAAGCAGCTCACAACGACGACAGCCTGATAAACGAAAACGAACCCAATACATGCAACCCCCTCTGCCAGATCTTCAGTGAAACACCACTTTTGAATCCTGCCGATGATGGGACAAGTCCCGAAAGCGCTACAGTTAAATAATTAATTAAGTTGAGGAGAAGGACCTTTCAGGTGAATATTCCATAATTCGCTTTATATTAGCTTGACCTGTATCTATCTATGTAACGGAATCTTTCAACGCGATTTTCACCCACTTAAAATCATTGGATCAACTTGAAACGTTGTATACTTGTAAAGGACCAATGATAATACAATAATTTCATAATTGTTTTCTAAAATCCTGGCCAGAATCATCAGAAAATCAAAAACGTGTGTGTGTAATTATGTAACGGAATCTTTCAACACGATTTTCACCCACTTAAAATCATTGGATCGACTTGAAACTTTGTATACTTGTAAAGGACCAATGACAACACAATAATTTCATAATTGTTTACAAAATTCTAGCCAGAGTCATCAGAAAATCAAAAAAGTGTTTGTGTAATTATGTAACGGAATTTTTCAACACGATTTTCATCCACTTAGAAACATTGGATCGAATTGAATATTTGTATACTTGTAAAGGACCAATGACAATACAATAATTTCATGAATGTTTTCTAAAATCCTGGCAAGAATCATCAGAAAATCAAAAAAATAAAAACCGGTATAATAGGTTGCGGACTTATCAACTTTTAAGTTAATCGTTGTAAGAGCTCAGTTGGTAGAGCGGTATAATTTCAGTAATCCATAGGTCGCTGTTTCAAATCCGGCCCGGAGGATTTTTTTAGAAGAGTACTTTTAGCTCATACTACAATAATATCGAATTTAAAGATATTTGCATCTTTATCTTATTCTGTAAAATATTAAAAATAAAAAATAAATAATAGTTAAAAAAAACTAAGACAACACGCTTTATTAGAAAACCGAACTAAATAATGAAAAATAATTTTAATTTCTAACATGCCTGCGATAAAATTAAAGCGGTCAACAAAAAAAATCATCTCCAACACATTTAGAATGAAACTATAGTTATCCACAGAAAAATAATTTTACCATCAAAAGCGTGGGGTGCTCTATATTAATTAATAGATTTAATAATAAAAGGATATTGGTAAAAGTGAAGTCTCTAAGAAGAAAATGTAAAAACCATAAAAAGCACCCCACGCTTTTGATGGTAAAATTATTTTTTTGTAGATAACTATAGATTTATTCTAAATGTGTTGGAGATGACTTTTTTGTTGACCGCTTTAATTTTATCACAAGCGTGTTGGAAATTAAAATTATTTTTCATTATTTAGTTCGGTTTTCTAATAAAGCGTGTTGTCTTAGTTTTTTTTAAACTAATTATTTATATTTGCATAGCAACCAGGGATTTCGGTATTGTGATAATCTAATACTCAGACAAGCAATGTTTTATAAAACTAACTTATCTTTTAATTTAACAATATAATTTGGTTTTACATCATAGCCTTTTAGAATGTGGATGATTATTTTGAACAGTGTAGATGCAACATATGGTAACATTTTGTTATTTTAATTATCTTGCGTCGTCAGGTGTAAATGAACGGTGACCTATATTACGTGGAAATACATTTCTATGGAAAGACATTGTTATTTGATCACTTATAGAAAAATTGAACTAATTAAAATAATTATTTTCATTCCTGTAATCAGATATTTTATTGAGCTATGTACAGATGTTAGAATTTCCAATAACATTACGATAGTCTACTATAGCGAACCTTCTAATATACTTGAGTTCAAATTCCAAGACTTTCTACTGACTTTCGTATTACAGAAGGTAAATGGAGGTTTGAATTTTCGTTTCGATGAACCTCTGTATTTCCATTTATTTTTTTAAGAGCAGAAATACTGATGATTTAAGTAGAAAAGATTAAATATATCAGGTCCCAAAATTGACATTAGGTTCGTTTTCTTGATATAATTTAGAATTTTAAACAGTCAAATATAATTAACAGATGCACATAAATATATCATGATACCCCACTTTGCCCTTGTCTTGTAGACACACAACGAAACACAAATGTATCCAGCACTTAAACCGTAATATATAAATTACATGATCTCGTATTTCGAAGTGGTATGAAATTTATAACCTAATCCTGTATTAACATGAAAAAAAAATTGAGTATTGTATTTATTAGTTGTAAGTTCTAGATTTAATTTCAAATCATATTTTGGTAAATCTAGACACACAAAACTAACAGTACATATTGTTATAAAAATTGAGACAATATTTCAGGGATAATCTGTCATTTTTATGAAATACTATTACTTACTTCAGTAAGAGTAAGTGAAGTAAAAAGATGAAACAATCAAAAAAGTTTTAATTTTTGTAAGATGCAAGTTATCTCCTTACCTGGCTGAATAATTGAATTCATAAATTTTTTTAGTTAATTTAAGAGTTGGTGTTTTGTTTCTAGTTTTTGGAACTTTGTATCATATGTGAAATTAACTATAAATTTGGTATGTTCGAAAGTATACGATTAATTTCATTACTATTGACCTAATTCATTTGTTGAGAGATTAAAGTTTAAATATATGATGTACATCCTTCTACTTCTTCTTATTCACGGTTTAGGCTTATTTACTAGCCTGTTCCGGCTCCAAATTGCTGCTCTTTCCATCTTTTTCTTGGTCTTCCCAAACTTCTTCTTCCTCGTGGTGAATACTTGTATGCTGCTTTTGGAATTCTCAGTCATCCTTGCCAAGTGTTCTTTCCAGTTTGTTCTGTATTTCTCTATTGTTGTGTTTAATTCCTCTATTTTTACTTGTTGTCTTATTTCTGTGTTGTGTTTTTTGTCTGTTCTTTGATATCCTGTTATTGGTCTGAGAAATATAATTTCAGCAGCTTGTATTCTGGCAGATTGTGTTGTCACTGTCCATGTTTCGGATCCATAAGTAATAATGGGCACTGCCATTGTCTTGTATAATTTCATTATAGAGTCTTTC
This sequence comes from Diploptera punctata, assembly GCA_030220185.1. NCBI lineage: Eukaryota > Metazoa > Arthropoda > Insecta > Blattodea > Blaberidae > Diploptera > Diploptera punctata. The sequence goes on along the minus strand of JASPKZ010010239.1, from coordinate 1,015,480 downwards.
CTGGCTTTATTTTTCAAAGTTCTTATTAGTGTTCCTGTTATATAATGATGTACATGTAAATTAAATGTATACTTTTTGGACGATGTAACTACTGTAGTATATTGTACTTACCAAGCTTGTTGTCGTGAATCAAAAGTTGACATTACCAGATCTGACCTAGTTGCAATGCAAACAAAAGAAAACTTTCATGTGTTTCTCTCTTAGTAATAATTTATATTAAAATCAATTATTACTACATTGAAATTAATAATAATATCCATCGTATAAAAATAATATACAATATATGTGTGTGAAGTGTCTTTAACATAATCTCAGGGATAAAAAAAACTCCATAAATGATTATTGTACTAGTGTTTATGTATAAAAGGGAGGTGCATGGGAACATTTTGTTCAAAACATATAATCCATTCTAAGTGCAAGTTTAATTTTCTATTATATTGATAATAATAAACTTTTACCTATATAATAGCTTAAATACAATATACTCGTACTAGTTTATATAATGGTCATTTTCATTTGATATGACTATAGTCAACCTTCAAGCTAGAATTTACCTTACATGGGCGATATTTGAACCATAATACGTATCTTTGCTTACAAAGGAATGACTAAAGGAGGGAAATTTTGGCATCCTGTGTCAAACTTATAGATAATTAAAGCGATTTTATTTTATATATTTCTTGATTTTGAAACATATAGATGTGTTAACCATCAATCACTGGATTGGACTGACTTAACAAAATTTATTTTTAAACAAACATTAAAAAAATAAATTTCATTATATCATTTACATGTTTTAATTTTTTTAAATGTCACTGTTCAATATGATGTTGTTCCCATTTCTACCGTAATTTTAAGTTATAAAATTGAAATTCGTTTTCATATCGAAATATCTATTCCGTCTCGGTGGACACTGTGTCCTTTTACATAATTTGAAAGTATTTTATTTCAGTTGGATAAGATAGCCTTTTCCACATTGTATAAAGGAATTAAGTCCATGTGACATTAAAAGGCATTAAACACGAATGGAGTTAGAGTAATGTATGTCAGTACGGGGTGGAACTGAAGGGCTCTCAAGCATTTACTTGTAAGGGGATGCTTTATATTTATTTTGTATCTCCCCTTCTCTAGGATCAAAGAAGTCTCGGGTATTTAAATTACCATCTGTATGTTCTTTTCCAGGAAAAACAAACATGAGGGGGAAGTAACCACTTCTGAGAATACATCAAAGTCCACTTTTATGCTGTAAATAATCCTTATCCTTATTTTACAAGGTCGCAATCAACAAAAAATTAAAGTTTGCTTTAAATTATAAATTAGTGTTATTCAAAGTATGTTAAAAATATTGCGAAATATTTGGGACTATTTAACGAATAAAATTAGGCTGTTCACTCACAAATCATTATTGAAATATAATTATTTTAAAATATTTATATATTTAATGTAAACGGCGATGTTTGAAAACAAATGACAAACGTTTGTTTCATTCGTTCATCACTGTAACCAGATCGTATTTATTGCCAAATTGAATCGCAATATTGTAAGAATTCACCCTAGTAGAGAAAAAAATGAAACACATAATTGCAGGTTATTAATTAATTTCTGATGTCCTATGAGGTAAATATGTCAATTATATTTTTCTGAAACGTTAATTCCTGGGAAATAATACGTTTAAGAAAGTGCAAACTGTGTTTTTTATATATAATCAATTGGTACAACTGTTTTTCTATTATATCTCGCAAACAGAATCTGGTTACATTCGTGTACTATATATAAAATCTGGGTGCCATTTGATAAAATGAAAGGAATAAAATGAAAGTGATAAAATTGAGGTGAAAAACGACTGTGATTGGTTGTAAATAAAAATTCATTGAAATGTGATTGGTCAATTACTGCCATTTAAGGCGTGACTTAAATAGTTAGGTAGAAATAACGATGATTCGAAGTACAAAGGAATTGTAAAATTATCCTATTACTACACTGCTCAAAACAATTAGAGGAACACTTGTAATAAATTGAATAAGTAATTGTTTTTTAAAGCTGTGATGCTGAAAGTTGGACAATATGTAAATTGAATTATTAATTTTATCATTGGATACAAATTTTAAAGATCCATGGCCTAAATACAGAGAAATTACCTCAAATAACAAATATAGAGAATTTTTTTTATTTTGGAAGGCACTGGCCACTTCTAATTGGTAAGCTTCCTGATGTTGCTATAGTGACGAATGTTGATTATTGCCTTGTTTATTGAAGTCTCTGACAAAATGAGGCATTTAAATGAGTTTGAAGTGTATCATGCTCTACATCTTTTACGACAAGGTCAATCTCTGCGACAAGTGGCTAGAGAGCTTGGGGTTTCTCCTTCCGTGGTGTCCAGGTTACGCAACAGGCACAGAGAGACAGGTCAGTATTGTAGAAGACGTGGCCAGGGCCGTAAATTTAAAACAAGCCCCCAGGATGACAGATACGTTGTTCTTTCTGCTCTTCGACAGCGTACAAAAACTGCAAAAGACCTGCAGAATGACCTTCATATGGCTTCCGGAATCCGGGTTTCAGACCAAACCATAAGGAACAGATTAAGGAAAGAGAATATTCGTCCAAAAAGGCCCGTTAAAAAACCACGCTTAACAAATGGGCATAAGGCAGCAAGACGTACGTATGCTGAAAACCATGGTGATTGGAACCTGAACCAGTGGGAGTCTGTGCTCTTCTCGGACGAATCCAGGTATCGTCTTACACGTTGTGATGGTCGATTGAGGGTGTGGGGACGGCCAGGAGAAAGATTTTCTGCAGAGGCTGTACAGGAAATTGATAGATTCGGAGGAGGTTCCATAATGGTGTGGGCCGGAGTTATGTACAACAATCGTACGGACCTTGTACTTGTTCCCCAGCGACTGAATGCTGTCCGGTATATCGAGCACGTTCTGGAAGAGCATGTAGTACCTGCTGCCATTGGAGTAGGCCCTGGATTTCTGTTTATGCAGGATAATGCCAGGGCACATTCTGCGGCTGTCACCAGGGATTTCCTGAGGAGGAATGAAATTGAGGTAATGGAGTGGCCAGCGGTCAGCCCAGACCTCAACCCTATTGAACACTTGTGGGATCTTCTAGACAGGAAGGTCAGGAACCGACATCAAGCTCCACAAACTCTGCAGCAACTTGGAGATGCTCTGAAGGAGGAATGGGAGAATATCCCGCAAGAGGAAATCCAGAATCTTATTGGGAGCATGCCACGAAGGTGCCAAAGTGTCATCGAATGTCGTGGAGGCCATACACGATACTAACTCTATATAACGAGTGTTTAACTTTGAAAAATAAGCACAAGATTCAATTGCTTACATAGCGGAATTATTTGAAAAGTTAATTGTCAGCGTTATTCATTTGTTTTTACTGACATGAGCAATAAATAAATAAATAAATAACCACAAATAATGTACTTTATTAATTTCATGTTTGTACCTTTATCCAATGAAAAAATATTTGCATATTTCATAGTGTTCCTCTAATTGTTTTGAGCAGTGTATATTAAGAAGCCTTAATCCTATACTTAATGAATATGTTAATGATGGCCAGATGACGTTCGGGGACCTTTTGGGCCTTAACATTTCCTGACATTTGTCTTACAGGTGAGGAAAAACCCCGAAAAAACCATCACCCAGGAAAATAGTCCCGACCGGGGATCGAACCCGGGCCTGCTGCGTGACAAGGCAGCAGGCTACCTCGATACTGATTCGGCTAAATTAAAAGAAGCCAATATTTTACATTGGTTAAAATGTGTGTATTTAAATTTTGTTCAGTCCTGTGTTCACTTAAAGCGGACATGTTCGTAGCAAACAGAAGATAAGTTAATTTATTATTGATAATACTAATTTAATATATATTGGACTTTGTAAAGTAAATTAAATGGCCGAATTCGCTACATGAAATTATTAAAAAGATCAGTAATGGGATAAAAAGGGGATTACGCATAGAATGGGGCAAAAAAGGGCAAAAATGAAAAAACTACAGATCTCAGAAGAGGAAGAAAAGTGATACAAAACTGTCCTTTCAAGCAACATTTCACTGTTGTTTTTTTTTCATCGTACAAAAAAACACACATGAAAATCCTAATCCCATATATTATAAGTCCACCGCTGTGGTCTCGAGATAGCGTTCTGTCTTGTCACTCAGCGGGCCCTGGTTCAATTCCCGGTCGGGGCAAGCTCCTGGGTGAAGTTTTTTCGGTATTTTTTCCTCACCTTTAGGACAAATGTCAGGAAGCTTAGGGTCCAACGGTCTCCAAAAATCATCCGGCCATCATCATCACCCTTATCATCATCATCCTTCACCGGTATGGAAAGCAACGGGAAGCTACCACACCTAGAATTCTTTAGTAAAGCTGCAATGTATAGCATGAAAACGCTATGATTGCAGCGAAAGGTCTGCCCTCGGGCAGATTTACTATAGAGAACAACATATTAGGCTATTAATTTTGATATAAAAGTTTAAATTTTCAGACCAATCCAAATGAAATACACGTAAATTCATGTGTATCTTGTGATACCTCCACGAGGTGCAATTAGAACTGCTATACATCGTGGCATTGAATCAATGAGACTTTGGATCTCTTTTCCTGAGGAATGGTATGCTTGGCTATTTGTATGCGTGTTCATAGTTCATTGCAGCTGCCTGCTGAATGTTGATGTTTGATTACTTTTCGACAAACCGTAACTCATACATGTTCAACAGGCGACATCTCTGGCAGGCCAATTAAGAATCTGAATGTGTTGTGCCTCTAAACATGTGGCTGGGGTATAGTGTCAGGAGTAAGTTGAAGATATGGTTTGAATTCTGTCTCTACAACGTCCTCGATATATAGGTTGCTGTTAAGTCTATCCGCAATGTTTAGCAACCGAAATCATGAATTTTGCCCAATGATTCCCCATACCATCGTGCCTCTCGTTCTAGCAGTATGATGCTGGGTAATACTGTCTGGATGATACCCCCTCTCCATGGTATCATCTCATGCGTATACGAACATTATTGTAGTCCATGTTAAAATGGGATTCATAAAAAAAGCACCATGTGCTGCAATCTGCACTGCACTTTTTGCGTCCACGGGCTCGTTGTAACCTGAGTCCTCGATGATCTAAGGTCAAGGGAGTCCGCCGCAAAGGAGTGCATGCAACCAGTCTTCGTGAAGCAGACATCGTCAAATAATTCATGCGGACAATGCTATACCTGTAACAGTTTTTCCATCTTTATGCTACCCCTAGAGATGAAGCTGAACGTTCTGTCACTATCATTCGGACGAGATGTGTGTTATCCTGTGATATTGTCACAGATCGTACTAAGCGGACGATAACGTGCGGCAACGTTAGCGATTTTCGTTTCCGGTGAATGGCGTCCTCTGAAGTCGCACGCTGTAGTCAGCCTTTCTCACTTCGTCGCTATATTCTCACTATTAGGGTTAATCGCATGCTAGACTCCTCGCTGGTCTCACAATAACGGTAGGGTTCATCTCCTTGTGGAGGATAGGGGAATAGTCGATAGATTTTTTATCTTCCCGGGTAAGTCAGATTAACTCATGGACCATGTGTGAAGTTGCTAGGAGATGAGTTTCCTGGTGTACTAATAGCTATATTTTAAATAACCCTGGCTTCCAGTTGGATCCTTAACAGCGTCCAGCTGGGTGTCAAGGGATACTGTATGTGGACATCCTTTTCATTTCGTCCTCCTGGATCCTGGATCAGTTGTGGAATCGCCAGAACGTAACCACCATAGTGTACTATTGGCTCTCTGCGGAAATTGGTATCTCTCCGCGCTGGACTCACAATAATGATAAGACACATCTCCGACTGTCGGACAGGGAGTATAAACGATATATCTACTTATCAGTCCTCCCGGATGTGTTCGATAGACTCGTGGACAAACTGTCAGTTGTTCAAGAGATGAGCTCCTTGTCGTTAAATGTGACTCTGTGTTGGAGTTTGGTTTTAGTCCGTTGTGATTTCACAGCAGCGACAGGGCACGTCCCAGGCTGAGGAACCGGAGTACGTGCGATGGAGCTGCATGGTTCGGGTGCGCTGCTTTAACTCCTGATCAATTCCAAGGACTCATGGACCCATTGTGAGGTCCAGGAGTTGAGCGCCCTAGTTTTGTAAAGAATGATCCTATTGTGGAACCTGTACATATGACACGTTTTCTCGGTCCCACTACGGCGGCACAACAGTTCCCAGTTCACAGTCATTGGGAAGGTGGCGGATTACGAAGCATTAGCAGTACTTGGCAGTCCTCCCGGCCAAGTCTAATGGACTTGTGCCTTAATTCTGTTGTCGCCATGAGGTGAGCGTACTGGCGAACTGTTAGCTCACCAAGTACTCAAACTAATGACAGGCCCTAGGAACCTTGTAAACTTTCTGTAGGTGAGATAGATTACATTCTGGATTAAATTCGAGTATTGAGTTTTTTTGTCGAATACAAGGAATGGGTCACTGTGTGGTGACCTGAAAGTACAGTAAGAACACATGTACACCTGTTCTGAGTATACAGACAAATAGTCCGATGTAACCTGGAGGTTTCGAAGGGTCGATGTTGTTCCTGTATTCTCTCGTTTTCCCTGCCTTCAATGTTAGAAAACGATGTGAACACTGTAATTTTAATTACCGATTCTAGCGGAACAGTTCACCGTAAACGATAAGCATTGACGGCTGAACCATTTACCGCCGATTGCCGCAGAAAAAGTCACAGACTACTTTCTCTCTCTCTCTCTCTCTCTCTCTCTCTCTCTCTCTCTCTCTCTCTCTCTCTCTCTCTCTCTCTCTCTCTCTCTCTCTCTCTCTCTCTGCAAACAGCTATCTCTCAATCTGTTTACGTATCTATCTAATGATACTTCATTTTATAAAGTACAAAAATACATAAACAACTGCAAATCTCACGTACGAAGAATGAGCAGAACAAGAATACCACGTCAAATCCTAAATTACCAGCCACCAGGTAGGATATCTTTGGATATACCCTTCAAACGTTGGATTGAGGCTGTAACAGACCACTAGGTCTATCAAATGAAAGGAAGAAGAAGAAGAATTTTCGCAGTACGATGTACAAAATACTTAAATACAAATTAAAATAGTTACTGTACTTTCATATATCCAGGAACAAATTTAAGGATATATAAAATAGGCATAAAGACCGATCATTTTGAGACTATTGCTTTATTGGAGGTGAAATATATTACAAATACACTAAAAATATAATTCTTAAGACTGGGAAAATAAATGTATATTTTAAGTGATGGAAAGGGGTGAATTACTTATTTTGGTCTTATTAATCATAAGTAATGCCACGAGTGATTTCCAGGAAACTGTCAGTAAAAGAAATAAGGCGCATCGAAAAGCAAGTTACAATAAACGGCGAAAAGAAGAAGATTGAACTACCAGTTTATATTCTTACTTTTCGCAAAACAGAAGATCTAAAAGAAATAATTGAAAAGGACTTCAAGGAACTGTTCAGCATTCGTATCAGACTGGAACCATATAGGAAACCAACAGGAGACACTCATTGCTTCAATTGTCAGGGCTTGGGCCACATTGCAGAGTTCTGCTATCGAGCTACAAAATATGTAAGATGTTCTGGTGATCACAAGTTATCTGAATGTACTCAGAACAACTAGATGCACAAACTGCAGTTAAGAACATGCTGCAAGTCATCGAAAATGCCTCATATTTCAGAAATATCTGAAAATGAGACAGCAAACACGACATAAAACAAAACAACTACAACATCAAGAAAAACAGAAATAACATCTAGAAAATCAAGAAATACTGAAGACAACTCTCCTCCATTACCTACCAAAGATCCTAAACCAGAGAACTTACTCCAATCAATACATATCCTCCTGACTACCATCCTACAAAACCCTCAAATCCTCCAATCCACATTATCCTTTGTAAATTCCCAAGTATCTTCAAGTAAATAGATCTACAAAGAAGAGAACTTCAAGGAAGAAACTTTAAGACCGACAAGCTTAAGCCAAACTTCAGCATAAATGAAGAAAAAAGACATCACACTCTACTAGAACAAGCTAAGAGAGAACTACTCTCTTCAGCAAACATCCAAATTGCAGCAGACCTTCACTACTAGCACATCAGTTACTGGGTCGCGGCCTCACATAGGCCGGTACCATACATCACACATCATTGACTACAAGTGGCTTCTTAGAGAGTCATATTTATTATGATAAACTTTCGTTTGTAAATTATAGGCGAAACACGACTGTGATTGGTTGTAAATAAAAAATCGTTGAAACGTGATTGGTCATTGACTCTCATTTGGGGCATGAGTTAAATAGTCACAGGAATGGTTTATAGCAAATAAGTTTGTATCCAGTAACTGTCATATCCTGGTCACACGGTAGGACCAATGTGCTGGGCGAACTATTGCTTTCCTTAGTATAACTTTCAAATATTTCTTACATTTGGCTACCCTCCAGCATTTCTATTGCCAAGTTCTCTTCTATATTCCGCATTCTTATGGCTTCACAAAATTATAAATACTGTACTTTTTCCTAGATAAAAATATTATTTTGTCATATAACCACAAATTGGAAAAAATCACCACTCGTGTTTAATAGTCTGGAGAAAAACGTGTGCAGGTATAACCCAAGCACTTGGTACGCTTTTAATTTCAACTTGCACACGAATTGGCTACTTTTATTCACCGTATGCAGTCACTCTTTGGTTAGTGTTTCACTTCCTAATGTTTCGTTCTACATGAAATGTAGTTTAAATTGTATTAAAAACTCATATTAGTCAAAATATATTCAAATGAATGATAATTACTTAGACCTACCAACTCGTACATCAGTAATAATAATAATAAAGATTTGTTTATATATTTGCAGGAGTACTGAATATAAAGCTTTCTTTTCCTCTCAACCAGTTCAAATATACAATATACGCAAAAATAACGGTGATGCACTGAGGTACAAAATATCAGTAATTTTAACATACAAGTGACTGTGGTAGAATTTGAATTGGAATATATCTAAATTGCAATCTCAATTGATTGCAAGACCAGTTATATAGTCTACAGGTAGACCTACTACATTACAAACATTTCTTCACATATACAAAAAGTATGAGCATATATATATATGACAAGATAAGAAAAATAAATGCCTACACGGGATTTGAACCCGCTTATCAATGTTATTTTTTATAGTTCTCTATTTATGATTGCAGGCAATCTACTTTTCATTTTCATACTTTTTAAATATTTTATTATTTCATCCTCCCATCTATTTTTTGTCTCCTCATATATATTTACTTTTATTTGAGTAAATTTCTCAATAATTAATAAGTTGTTTGGCGTTATATATACACTGCTCAAAACAATTAGAGGAACACTTGTAATAAATTGAATAAGTAATTGTTTTTTAAAGCTGTGATGCTGAAAGTTGGACAATATGTAAATTGAATTATTAATTTTATCATTGGATACAAATTTTAAAGATCCATGGCCAAAATACAGAGAAATTACCTACAATAACAAATATAGAGAATTTTTTTTTATTTTGAAAGGCACTGGCCACTTCCTGATGTTGCTATAGTGACGAATGTTGATTATTGCCTTGTTTATTGAAGTCTTTGACAAAAATGAGGCATTTAAATGAGTTTGAAGTGTATCATGCTCTACATCTTTTACGACAATATCAATCTCTGCGACAAGTGGCTAGAGAGCTTGGGGTTTCTCCTTCCGTGGTGTCCAGGTTACGCAACAGGCACAGAGAGACAGGTGAGTATTGTAGAAGACGTGGCCAGGGCCGTAAATTTAAAACAAGCCCCCAGGATGACAGATACGTTGTTCTTTCTGCTCTTCGACAGCGTACAAGAACTGCAAACGACCTGCAGAATGACCTTCATATGGCTTCCGGAATCCGGCTTTCAGACCAAACCATGAGGAACAGATTAAGGAAAGAGAATATTCGTCCAAAAAGGCCCGTTAAAAAACCACGCTTAACAAATGGGCATAAGGCAGCAAGACGTACGTATGCTGAAAACCATGGTGATTGGAACCTGAACCAGTGGGAGTCTGTGCTATTCTCGGACGAATCCAGGTATCGTCTTACACGTTGTGATGGTCGATTGAGGGGTGTGGGGACGGCCAGGAGAAAGATTTTCTGCAGAGGCTGTACAGGAAATTGATAGATTCGGAGGAGGTTCCATTATGGTGTGGGCCGGAGTTATGTACAACAATCGTACGGACCTTGTACCTGTTCCCCAGCGACTGAATGCTGTCCGGTATATCCAGCACGTTCTGAAAGAGCATGGAGCACCTGCTGCCATTGGAGTAGGCCCTGGATTTCTGTTTATGCAGGATAATGCCAGGGCACATTCTGCGGCTGTCACCAGGGATTTCCTGAGAAGGAATGAAATTGAGGTAATGGAGTGGCCAGCGGTCAGCCCAGACCTCAACCCCATTGACCACTTGTGGGATCTTCTAGACAGGAAGGTCAGGAACCGACATCAAGCTCCACAACTCTGCAGCAACTTGGAGATGCTCTGGAGGAGGAATGGGAGAATATCCCACAAGAGGAAATCCAAACTGTCATCGAATGTCGTGGAGGCCATACACGATACTAACTCTATATAACGAGTGTTTAACTTTGAAAAATAAGCACAAGATTCAATTGCTTAGATAGCGGAATTATTTGAAAAGTTAATTGTCAGCGTTATTCATTTGTTTTTACTGACATAAGCAATAAATAAATAAATAAATAAATAAATAACCACAAATAATGTACTTTATTAATTTCATGTTTGTACCTTCATCCAATGAAAAAATGTTTGCATATTTCATAGTGTTCCTCTAATTGTTTTGAGCAGTGTATATATATTTGGTTTTCTGATGCCATCCCCATCTACTGAACCTTTACGTGCTTCGGGCCACATATATATATATATATATATATATATATATATATATATATATATATGTGTGTGTGTGTGTGTGTGTGTGTGTTGTATGAATTTTTTTAAGACGCGAACATCCAAGGGACAAGTACGCCATAAGTTACTTTGATTCATGAGTCCGAATCTGAAGATTTTCAGGCTCGTAAAAGAACCGCAAACCTGAATAAAACGGCTCATTTTTTTTTTCAAAATTTAACTGAAATTTAATTCATCCCAGTAATAACTTGGTTCCTTACTCGATATCACATTGAGTCGGAAAGCTCACTACGTACCACTCACTGACATCTGTAGGAAATAATAATAATCATCATAGTATATTCACGAATTTAGGCCATTTGTTGACCTGTTTCGGCCTCAAGAGAAATACCATCCAATAGTATTTTCAGCAGACGTCCTGGTCTTCTTCTAGCAAGTTGATAGCTTAACATTTGTTTGGGTTTCCTGTGATCTTCCATCCGATGTACATCTTGACATATAATCAGAATTTTTGTTTTCTAATTTTCCATGTGTAATTCTTCTAAGATATCTTCATTTTGTAAGTGTAACTACTCGTAAATTAGCATTAGTTAATACCTCTCGATAAGGAACACCTATGTTAATTTATATTCAGATAATATGACATCATTGCTTCATATATTTATTATATTTTGAAACAAATGTATCAAACAAAAATTTGTTAAATTTCTCAAAATTAAACTCATTATTCGACAATCTATAAACTGGCTCAGAGAGAAAATCTAGTTTTTATTACTACAAACTTTAAAATATGTTGAATTTGAATATCCCATTGGATCAGAAAAAAGTCTTAAGATATTTTGGTTTTCTTTACACCCAATCCATTTCAGGTCATTTTAAAGACAACACAAATTTAAGTATATGTTTATGTATATATTGTTAAATATTCTAGTTAGCTGTATGAAGAAACTGTGAAAAATTCCAATTGTTCATTTTTTTTGCATTATTTGAGTGTCAATTTTTAATTAATAGTTCAGAAATGAATATATCTAAAACATGCCACGCCATGCCATACCATGCCATTTACTTAGTTTTACCTCTCACTTTACAGTTACTTTTACGTGCGACATGCCACCCGGGCCTTACAGTGACACGATCTGTCTGTAGCGGGATTTTAAGTATCGATCACACGCATACTATCATTTCAGCACACGGAGCTTGGAGGGCCTCCCCGTTTGAGAGACCGGGCTCACCGTCAGGGCTTCCTCTGAGACAACACAATATTAAGAAGAAACACACCACCCACACACATCCATACTAAACAATGTGAACATGTGATGGCCAGATGATGTTCCAAGATAATTTGTATCTTGAAGTTTCCTAACATTTATCTTAAGGGGGGATGGGTGAAAAATTGATCATTTGAGATCAAAATTGGCATTTTTTTGTTTTTTGTACTAAGATATAGCCTGTACTCTAATGTATATGTTGGCAAATTTCAGAGGCCTATGGCGCTTCTAAGTGCCCTAAATTAGATCAGAGTTAAAAGGCTGCGCCAGTTAAATACCACCTGCATGCATATCTTTAAAATTGTTTTGCTACACTTTTATTTTCACTGCATTTTTGTACATTCAAAATTGAATGGAGGTCAGAAATTTTGTCCTAGAAGGTTCAAAATTTACTACATGTCCTAAACACAATGGGTAACAAATTAGTTTATGGGTTGCATGATTGAATAGTATTTTAAGAAATAAAAAATAAAATGCATGCAATTATTATTTGTTTTGTAATTCCACGCATAAGTTACATTTTTTTCTCCCTTTGTATTCACATTATAAGAATTCTAATGCATGATGTATTTCTAAATATTTTAGGGGTCTTTTAAAAAAAATACATTTTACTAAAAAAATGTGGAACCCATTTAATTATAATGTTTGCAATTTTTTAAAATACAATATTTAATAACTCATAAAATAAATATCTCACAAGAATGAAACTTAAACACTTCATTATGTATCATGCAGTGGATGTTTGTACAAAATATCAAGTCACTAGCTGAAAAATGTATAAAATAGAAATTTCACCTATCATCCCCCTTAGAGGTGAGGAAAATCCATGAAACTCCATCACCCAGGAAAGTCCTAATACATAAAATGTCATAATATATATGTAAATGGATAGGCTACTAGTTATGGCATTGTTAAAAATTTACCTAATGCATTTAATAATAGAATAATCGATTTGAAAGGAAAATCGGACTAAATATTTATATTGGAATACGCTTCCAAATTCACAGTGCTTACATAATCTGTTGTAGTACGGTTGAAGTGTTTGTATTTACTGTTTGAGTTGTGTGGCATATTAACAAATATTTGTGTTGTGGTTATCCATCAAGCTTATTCAATAAAAATTAAATTATTGTGGAATGAAACTCTGAATGGTGATTGAAAAGAGCTTAACAAAATGTACAGAGCTAAACTAAATGATGCTGCATCTTAATCTATTATAGATATCAATTTATTTATACTAACATTTGTAACATTACGCTGGGTATATATTTATGTTTCTCGATAATAACCGTGAAACACGATTAATGTATTCAATTACAGAAGTTTAATATTCATATTTTCAGTATGTAAAATATTCACTTTTCTGGGTACAGAAAAACAAAAGTAATGCGCCTACTTACAATGAACTCGATACTAGTAAAATTCATTTACAATGGAGGAAAATCAAGTTACGCAAAACATGTAATTCAAGCTGGACATCATATGCATAACATCGATAACACCCTCACAATAGTACATAGAGAAAACATTCCAACGAGAATAAATATACTGGAGGAAATCGCAATCCTAAGAGAAATCAACAGCAACCTGATTCTCAATGAATACACACCTAATCCACACAATCCTCTGTACAAAATTCTCACAACCAAGTCAGTGCTTCAACAAGGGTCAACAAGAACGGACCTAATGCATTCTGCTGATGATGGGACTAGTCCCGAAAGGCCTACAGAGTTTTAAAAGAACTTAAGTTGAGGAGACGGACCTACAAGGTAACTATATTATAGTTTTTAACCGTACATTATATTACTGTTACAATGGACTATGAGATAAACTGAAGAATGTTCATGGTATATAAATTCTATCTATCTATCTTCGGGTTTTTACAGCTGCTGCCGTCTTCCCGTGCCAAACCTCCAAAGCCTACGGTCTTGGGCATCTTCGATGCCCTCTAGCTTGCATTACGGTCTTCATGTTTTCCTTCCATGTTAACTTTGGTCTCCTTCTTTTCTTCTTTCTGTTCGGATGCCATTCATATAGTTGCTTCGTCCATCGCTCATCTTCCATTCTTAAAACATGTCCTAACCACTTTAATTCCTTCTCCTCAATTCTTTCAATTATGCTTTCTTCTGCTTCCATTATGTTTCTAATTTCCTTATTTGTGACATGTTCTAATTTAGACTTTCTGGCACTTCTGCGTAAATAATACATTTTAGAGCTATTAGTCTATTCTTGTAGTACTTATTGATTGTACATACCTCACTTCCATACATTGCAACAGATTCCACCAATGTTTTACCAATATATTTTTTTGTGTCTTTCCAATTATGCTTATCCCACCATATGGAATTTATATGATATTATTTTGCTACTCAATTCAATTCTATGTTTTATGTTCTCTTTGCCTATATCTTCAATTTATCCATAATTATTCCCAAATATTTAGTTTGTTTCACTTGCTTTATTTGAATTCTTTCTTCCAATATTAAATTTTCTCTTTCATTGCTATTTATTGCCAGATATTCTGTTTATTGTAAATTTACTGTGAGACTCCATGATCCAAACCAGTTGATCATATGTAAATTGTAATGTCAGCAAAAACCTGTTGCCTATTGGGATCCCCATACCTTTGCAGCTTTGTTTCCATTTGATTAATATAAATTCTACATAAATATTAAATAAAATTGGTGATAGACTGCACCCTTGTTTCAATCCCTTTGCTGTTTTTATAGGATTTGACATTACATTTCCAATTTTAACATAAGCGGAGTTATCTTTATAGATTTGTTTAGGTTTCTATCAATATTGTATTTCGCCAATACTTCCCATAATTTCTTCCTCGGAATTGATTCATAAGCTTTCTCTAAATCCATCATTGTCAAATGGGTTTATTCTCCAACTGCAGTCCGTTTTTCAATTAACTGTTGTATTACAAATATATTTGTCAACACATGACCTTCCTGGTCTAAATCCATTTTGGTCTTCTCCTAATTTGTCTTTAATATATTTTTGTAACTTTGTTTTTAATAACTTCGTAAATATTCTGTATAATGTGTTATTTATACTTAGTCAGATTCATATATAATGTCCGATAATATGATCACATATCTCCAAATAAGATGTGAATTAGAAATATATTTAATAAATGATAGAATTCAACAACACCGCGTCGGCTGGGAGCAGCATGTTCAGAGAATGGAAGAAACAAGGTTGCCCAAGATAGCATATCGTTATAAACCAAATGGATTTAGGGATGTAGAAAGACCTAGGAAGAGATGGAAGGAATCATTGTTAATTCGGAACAGGTGAATCGCCTAAACCTAGAACTGATGATGATGTTGATGATCTCCATTTATTTAAACATTGACATTACTCCGACTCACATGTTTATACAAAAAAATGAGTGATTGTCCTTTATGGACTCAAAATCTACTTGACCGATTTGACTGGGTTTTTTTTTCCCATCACTTAGAGACTTTTTTGGACAATTAACATTTATAGCACGTTACCCTACTATTATAGGTCCGGGAGCTAAAAATAAAGTGCATCTGTGCACTAAAAAAGTCGATTTTACGACGCATAAATGGCTTATGCAGCCTAAACCATAACAAATACACCAAATAAATGTACACAGAATTGATTATCTTGAAACATTATACAAAAAATCCGCACAGCATATGTCTATCTTTTACGGATAACTCACAAAAACTATTTTTGTCTTTCAGCGCATTGATGCCAAAAGATCAAGGAAGTAGATTCCCGGGCATCGCACTGGGTATCATAAAAACAATTATGATATAAATTTATAATTATTTTTCTGTTAACTTATTCAACTAAACATAAAATCACAGTTAATTTATTAAGGCGTAGCAGCGCACCCCGGGCGTTAGCCAGTATAGGTTAAAGTTACACTGTCTAGTTCTCTTATTTAAGATTCTACATTATCTAGTCTCTCGTTTCCAGTATCCATCCATAGTAATTCTGCTCGAAGGCAGGTCTTTCACTGCAATCATGCTATGCTTGCAGCTTTACTAGGGAATTGTAGGTGTGGTAGCTTCCCGTTGTTTTCCACACCGGTGAAGATGATGATGACGATGATGATGATGATGATGACAATGATGATGACAATGACAATGATAAAGATGATGACCATATGATTTCGGGGACCGTTTGGGCCTTAAAGTTTTCCTGACATTTGTCTTACAGATGAGGAAAACCCCCGATAAAAACCCTCACCGGAAAAACTGCCCCGACCGGAGATCGAACCCGGGCCCACTGCGTGACAAGGCAGCACGCTACCTCAAGAGCACAGCGGTGGACGTTTCCAGTATATATCCTCCAAAACACATTATCACTCCATAATATCTAGCTTAATACATCTCAACATAGAACTTTTCATCATTCCACATCATATATTATTATCTCCACTTACGGCAAATGGAATTCACTTACTTACTTACTCACTGGCACTATCGAACCCGTAGGTTCATGGCCGCACGGACATAAGCTCTCCATACATCCCTATCCTGAGCTAATGCTTTCCAATCATTCCCTGTATAATCTACTTCCCTCAAATCATAGTTAATGTTGTTCTCCCACCTCATTCTTGGTCTACCAACTGGGCGTTTTCCTTCTGGCTTTCCTACAAGAAGTTTCCATGCACGTCTTTCATTCCCCATACGCGCAACATGTCCTGCCCATCGCAGTCTACGGGACTTAACTGTTCTTATTATATCTGGCCTCCTATAAAGACCATGTAGTTCATTGTTATGTAGTCTTCTCCATTCACCTGTATGTTCATCTCTCTTTGGTCCAAAAATTTTCCTAAGAACTTTATTCTCAAATACTCGTAATCTCCTTTCCTCCCTTAAAGTAAGAGTCCATGTTTCGCACCCATATAATATAACTGGTAGAATAATAGTTTTATATATTTTCAGCTTAACATTTTTTGAAAGGAGTTGGGACATCAAAAGTCTCTGCAATGCATAATAGCATGCATTTCCAGAATTGAATCCGGAAAATTTTACCCCAGTAGAACCCATGTCCGCATTTCTTGACGGTTGTATTTTTACGGTGAAAGATCGTCACTCTTTCGACCAAGGTACTTATTTCGTCTGGCTTATCACCTTCGACCAGTCCGGCATGGGTAACCCTATCGGCAGCAATGCTACCGCCGGCATAGCTCTCAGGATCATTTAAGCACACAAGCCACTCCACCACGACAAGGTAAAGATACCATGGAGGGAATGGAATTCACTACCACAGGAAATCAGGAGTTGGAAGAAGTTACAACTGTTTAAAAGAAATCTAAATTTATATTTGCTTTAACTTTCATTTATAAATTACCTACACATATAACGTACATGTATTAATTATTGTGTTTTTATGATTAATGTATTCTATTATTTTTTTATTATAATGTTTATCGTATAAAAATGTCGCATGCACATGAATTTTACATTGTCATTTTTATGTATTTTTTTAATATATCATCATTTATATATGCGTACAGTCCGTCGTGCTGGCTCAGGTAGTAACAGCCTGCTTCCCTGATTTCATATCCACCGGGGTTGGCAAATGTAATTGTTAATTTAATGTAATTAATTTAATTGAAAATGTTTCAATTTCGGGGCTCTCTAAATTGTGTACCAGATTCCTGCATTAAATTTTAACCTCTAGCATTTTATATTTTGAATAGCCATGTGGTACTGTTGACAGCGATTCGTCCGTCGAATGGGTGCGTTAAGTCCGAGGCCCCCGTGGTGCTATTCGATAGAAGTAGGCCACATGCCGGCACCGGGTTTCACCTTCTCTCTTGCTTTCATCGTCATCACTCAACAAAACACTTTACACAAACACATACATTCATCCTGTATTCGTGTTTGTACATAATTCAAGAATACTTCATCTACGTAAAGTAGCCTGCCCAAGTGTTGCGTAAATTGAAAATAGACTATATGGATTCTATCTATCCGCCCAACTCGAAACCCGAAGCACGTAAAGTGCAATGGCTGGCATTAGAACACGCATAATTTGTATAGTGTACATATAATTATATTTTATATCAGATGTTTTTTATTTGTGGTGTATAAATAGAAGAGAAGGGCTTAGGTCTAAAATCTATCCGAATAAATATTACTATTATTGTTGTTATACAGAGAGAGCTGATATTAATACTGAATGTGTATTATAAGAAATGTTTTGACAATTAATGCGCTCACATTAGAAAGAAAAAACTAGCAAACATTAATTGGGTACATCAGCAAAACGAAATTAATTTTCTAAATTTCAATATTATCAGACAGGAAGCACAAAGTTTTAGAGAGTAAATCAAGGAAACATTTGAAAGATTCGAAAATATTATTTTTAAATGAACGAAAAAATAGGGACATCACATAAATATATCAAGCAATTAATTTTAAAGTAAAAGGTTTGAAGCTAGAACAAACATTGTTGAAAATGGAAAATAGGGATTCGATTTCAACTTAAAAATATATTAAATAAATGGAATATTACTTTACTCAGCCATTTCCATTATTTAATTTTGGGCAAAACATGGGTTATGTTATGATATAGATTTAAAACTAAATAAAACTTTAATACTTTTTCATTGCCATTTAATTTATGTCTTCAGAAAGAAGTAAAACGGCCCTTTATATGTGAACTGGAATTAAACTCAAATAGCTATTAGTTATTTCTCTAGAACGCTGTCATCTGTAAGTAAATAAGCGTGACTAAATTGGCTGAGGTAAGAAACTCCCACCAAGGACACCCGTGTATCCGCGCGGAACGTAAACATACCCCATATATAATTTTAAAAAAAATAATATCATCAAATAAATATATAGCAAAATTACTAAACTTTGACATACCTGCAGAACAGGAAATTGAATCAGATTTTTTTACAAACAGCAGAAATATTAAGTAAAGAGCCGAGTGCATTAGAAGCTGAAATGGCGAGAGAAAGATTAAAAACATAAGTAGCATAACGTTTGTGTATGATCGCATCGCAGATAATAAAAGCAATAGAAAGAGACAATTTGTTGGACAAGACACCGATTTATTAGAGTGGTATATGAAAAGAGGCCCTCTTAAAGGAATACAAAAATCAATTAAACTCTTTATAAGAAAAAAGATAAAACTGATTTGAAGAAATAAATGGGCATTTCATTACTTTGAACAACGTGCAACATTCTAATAAATATATTAATCTCAATGCTACATAATAGGAAAATCAAGATGGATTTAAAGATAAATACATCTGCAATAGGTAATATTTAAATAATAAAACAAAGTCTTGAAAAGACATGGAAATATACTGGCATAATGGCACTGTACATCAATTATGAGTAAACTTAAAAGAGATACTATTGGGAGGGAGAAATTGTAAAATATTCTGCCAGGATTCAAAATTCCTAACAGTTGAATTATTTTTATCTGAATTTATTTAATTGCAGAAATAGTAAGATATGAGTAGACAAACTGTTTTTAGCTTATTTTGAAATTCACAATAGATTAAATCAAGGAAAATCGCTATCCGCAGTGTTTTTTTCAGTTTAGTACTAGAGCATGCAATCAGATCGTTAAAGGATAAAGAGTGCGTGCTACTCAATGGTGTTTATGTGCTGTTACCATATGGAGATGATGCAATATTGTTAGCTATAGCTTGTACAAACATTTCATTAAATAACACCAAGAAACTGGGGCAGGAAGTCAGTGTCAATAAAACTAAATTTATGGCCACATAAATACGTTATTAAATAGGAATGAATATAGACTTACTTATTTTAATAAATTTTGTAAATTTTGAAGACGTGTCAGAAATCAAATATCATCTTATTTGTTATTATAATAACAAATAATACCAAATAAGAATGATGCGTAGAAAGAATAAATATTGGCTCAACTATTGAAAGGCATGGTATTATGTACCTAGGTATCACATAGTCTCTTCGCACCTTAAATTATTTAATAAAATCTTAAACTAATGATGTATAAAAATTATTTTTTTATCTTTTATGGATATGGCACCTCACTTTAAGAGGGGAGGAAACATTACAAGCATTTAAGAATAAAGTGTTTAGAAAAATTTTCGGATGAAAGAGAAGCAAACTGACAGGTAAACGGAAGAATCTACGTAGCAGTGAGCGCAGTGATCTTCATAGGAAACTAGTCGTAATAATAAGTGACTATTATTATGTCTTTTAGACTGCAATGAAGAAGGTTCGTGGTGCGAATGGGGAATGAATGAGATACCTGGAAATATTTTGTAGGAAAAACAGAGAGGATGGACCTAATAGGTAGACCAAGAATGAAGTGGAGGAATAACATCCATGCTTTGAGGGAGGTTAATTATACAGGGATTATTAGAAAATATTAGCTCAAGAGAGGGGTGTATGGAGAACTAATGCTCGCACGGACATGAACTTTCGGGTTCGATATTGCCTGTGAGCTAATTAGTAACATAACAGGCAAACTAAATGCTATTTTAAAAATAAACTTAATAGTATATTACGATGTGAGGTTGGGAAGTGATTTTTACAGAATGTAGGAAAACTAGATTCTGTAAAACACTTCACAAACGTGTGTTGTACATTATTTTTTGCGCGATGGTGTTTTCAAAATAATAAATAATAGTAAAATAATATCTTTATTGGAAATATTTGCGTTAATTATAAACAATCGAATAACGCTAACAGTGTGGACAATGTTTGTTAGTTGAAACAACAGGAGGCCTTGAAACCAGTTATTGATAATATGGCCGCAAGTTCGTATTTATTGTTTTATATTGTTTCAAATAAAGTTCAGTTCATTTAAAATGCAGTGATTTGTTTCCTATAATATATATTAACACTACATTTTGGATTTTTTAATGTACATTGTACGTAGTATACATATAGGGCAGTGGATTTACTTCCCGCACGTGGGTGTTAATGAAATATAGGAAGTTAAACTTTGAATCATGCTCGACATTGCTGTAAGTACGACAAAACGCACTATCGCGCAAAAAGTTTGTTTCCTTTATCCTTCATGTAATAGTGGATTTGAAACCAGCAGATGTCTGGTAAGCCAATGTCTATCTATACCTGTCGTGCTATGGAGAAATAGATAGATACAGAGAGATATATGTATGTCTAGATATATTGTAAATATAAAATAATATTAAAAAATTGACATACAGATGTTTCAAATTTCCCGACATACTTTTAGGAACGATAGGTCATACAGCAAGGATACGTTTTGCCAAGGGGTATATGCTTTCTAACATATCATTTATTGGTTCTAAGTATTAGACTAGGTATGAGTTACGTCACATAATAACCTAGGTCTAGTTTTTTTTTTTTTTTTTTTTTTTTGCTGGCCTGCCAATAGTACGATAAATGAAACTCGAATTTACACAGCACTTAACTGTTTTACGTAATTAAATATAGCAGATCAACTAGAATCTTGCTATGCAGCCGTTCCTGCGAAGATATATAGCCTGAGACACAGGGCAGACTGTTTGAACACACGTTATAAACATAGCTTTCAATAAACTGTGATTTGTATTATTATTTTTTTTTAATTTCCAAACCTTCAAAATGTCTACCTTGACCAATGCGCAGACTCATATAATCGAAGTGTGTGGAAATATGCCCCTATAACTTTCTTAACAAAACTGATTTTGTCTTTATACATATCATTCCTGAAAGTTTGTTGTCGTAGAGATTCAGTAACACTCTATATAGCCTAATATTTCCCAAAATTATGTCCTGTTGTTCTCAAACGGTGGATCTAAAAATAAGTTATCAAAAATACAGAACTATGATTTCAATATTAAATAAACACATGGACTGTATGAAATAAATGTGAAAGAATATATTAGGTCTATATTGATAATTTTTTAACATATTTAAACACAAGGTGTTCCCAGTGGACTAGTGGTTCCATACTCGCCACTTTGTTCAGGGATTCGCAGGTCTACGCCCGGTCAGGGCCAATCAATTTACAAGGGCATAACAATCATGAGTATGTCATCTATCTGAAGAAACTTAAATGCATGGGTGCCGTGGCATGAATTTACGGGACGTTAAAGAACATTAAGAATGAGTTCTTACTGAGCTAAAGCAAATCGTCGGCCCTTTAAAGCTCTTGATTTGTGGCGTTAGTAGCTTGGATAGTTACAAAACATCGTTAAACAAAATACTACAAATATTCCTAACTATTTTGGTACATATTTTAAATTTGACATCATTGTTATCATCTGCATGATTTAGACTGTTGGCCTGTATCGACATCAGGAAGATTTAAAGCAATAATCCCGTTTTCTTGTAGGCCTTCCCGCAGTTCTATATCCTTCTGATTTATATTGCAATAATAACTAAGTCTGTTATTTTGAATCAAGTTAATATGATATATATCATTTCTCTTATATGGTGTTAATTTTTTTCCTGTGACATTGGAAATATTTAATTCTTTCCCCATTAGGTATTTTCCACGTGGTCTTCAAGAGTTATCCGACCTTCTCGATGGACGCGCCACTTCCCCGACGGTCTGTCAGGCTAGAATCCTGGCGATACCAGAGGGATGTTGGTGGTGGGACACAACGGGATTTTTCGAGTTTTTTCTCGGGGTTCTCCCGTTTCCCGAATTTCATCCCACCAGCATTCACCATTCTTCTTCCTTCTCCCATCATATAATTTTATTTCCATTTAAACATTTTATATCACTTTCATTTCATCTCAATATTAGGTAAAAAAAAGTCTGGTTAAAGAACCACAGGTATTTAGAAATGTGATTGTGGTGATCTAATGGGGCACTCATTTATTTCTTCATGACTCCGAGCCTGTGTGTCAACCTTGGGCAGAATAGGTCGAAACGAATAGTTTTAGTCCCTCATCGAGGCCTTGGATCCAGCCCAATGTATACCGGTAGGCGTCATGTGTGTGAATGGTTGATGTGGGTCGAAAGAAAAAATGCCGTAAGAGACGAATTATGACAGTAGAGTAGATTTAATCCCATTCATTGCATGAAGTAAATGTGGGTAAAGGTATTTGAACATAAAACAAACAGGAGTTTTAACATCAGATTCAAAGAACATTTTCGATACTTTATTCACGCAGAAGGGAAATCAAGCTATGCAAAACACGTTATCCATGAAGGACATCGCATGATAAATATTGAAAACACCCTAACAGTAATGCACAGAGAAAATAATCCAGCGAAGATAAACGTACTCGAAGAGATGGAAATCATGAAAGCAGCTCACAACGACAGCCTGATAAACGAAAACGAACCCAATACATGCAACCCCCTCTACCAGATCTTCAGTGAAACACAAGTTTGAATCCTGCCGATGATGGGACAAGTCCCGAAAGCGCTACAGTTAAATGATTAATTAAGTTGAGGAGACGGACCTTTCAGGTGAATATTCTATAATTTTATATTAACATAAAATAAGGATAAAAGAAGATAATGAAAAGCAATATCATTTGAACGAAGGTTCCAGCATTATAGAGATCAATGGACTGAATACCTAGAAAGAATGTGCTACCGTCGTATTCCTAGAAGAATTCTTGATTATAAACCTGAAGGAAGCAGAGATTTGGGAAGACCACGGAAATGTTGGTTGAAGAGTATGTCAAGCCGGAACAAGCTTAGGAGCCTAATCCCTGATTGAAGAACAAAAAGAAGGTTTCCCTATTAGGGTCTTACAAACTGGCACCCTTCTTTACTCATTTAATCTGAGTGCAAACCGGCAATTCCTTATAGGCTACAAATTTCATCTTTGTTATTTGCACTTTCTTCTATCTCAAGAATACATATAGGCCTATATTTATTACAATTTACCAGATAAATACCACGCCCTTAGTCATTGTACTGTAATTGATTCTGTAGATTTGCAAATGTGGTTTTGAAGACAATCTCATAACATTTACAAGTTTCTGTATGAAAGTTTCGTAAAAGATTTTATTGAAGGTCTATATTAGAACTACTGGAAGAAGAATACAAAGTTGGTCGGTGGGAATAAATCTCACTACCTGAAGATCTCAATCCACATTTCCTACTTAAAGCTTATTCTTTATTCATTCCATTCGATTAGCCCTTCCCTTAGCCGTGATTTATAACGTAGAGTCAGAGAAGCAGAAAATCCGACCACAATCCCCTCCCGTTATTTACGTGATGCTTCCCTTGTCTGATAGGCAATACATCAGCAGCATGTAGGCGCTAACTGGTACACTCTCCCTCAATTAATTGCTTCCTTCTTATACTCAGGGTTCGTAACTTGAGGACGACAATATTTCGTATATCGATCCTGCCCAGTCAGAAACATAACTTTATTTATAGACACATCCAACGCCAAATTATATTTTTTGTACATTTGATTATAGTAGTTACTACTACTACCACTACTCAAAATTACGGTATTTACTATAGTTCAGAATATACGAGTAATTTGATTAATAGGGTAAAATTGAATTCCACGAATACTACTACTACTACTACTACTACTACTACTACTACTACTACTACTACTAATAATAATAATAATAATAATAATAATAATTTTATTTATATAAAAATTTTAATGTTTACACATCTTTCTGTGCCTAAAGTTTTATTTTCCTTCTCCACTCATCTCTATCCATCTATTCCATGTCCTCCAGTAATATTGTTCTCATTCCAGTTCTTATTTCTTGCATCCACGAGTTTTGAGGTCTTCCTGTCCTTGTTCTTCCAGGAGGACACCATTCCAATGTTTCCTGGGCAACTTTTCTTCTTGCGTTCGTCGTACGTGCCCATATCAATGTAATTGCTTATAATCTACTATTGAATATCTAATATTCATTTTTTCTCGTATGACAGTATTTCTTATTTTTTTCTAATTTTGAACATTCACTGCTCTCCTCAAGAAATTCATTAATAATAATAATAATAATAATAATAACAACAACAATAATAATAACAATAAAATTAAACATATATTAAATAATAATAAATAATACTAACTTGCACTACGGAACCCGAAGTTCATGCCCGATCGGACGTAAGATGTCATAAATACCTATCTATTGTTAATGTTTACTATTCATTCATTGCGACCCATATTTGTAAATAACATTGTATGCATCTTACTTTTAGTCTAATAAAGTCCTTATGTGTGTGTACTATTCATTCCATATATATAATTCACATCCCTCAAAAGCATCGTAAATGTTATTCTTCCACCTTATTTTTGGACTACCTAGCGGGCGCTTTCCTCTGGTTTTCCTATAAGTTTATATGCCCCTCCTCGATTCTCCATTCGTGTCACATGTCCTGCATATCGAAGGTTAAGGATCTTAACTCATAAAAAATATTATTACTATTATTAATTACAGAAATTGGCATAACTAAAAAAATAATAATAAGAGTAATGATATTATATAATTTTTTACGAAAAATAACGTTAAAACTCATAAAGGAAAACTACTTGAATAAAAATATTAATTTGAGATGTTGGTTTATTAGCCTAATATATGGTTTTATTTAACATTATTATTATTATTATTATTATTATTATTAAGTATAGAACAGGTGTCTAGTTTCAAATATTTGGGCTGTGATGTTGGCTACAATGTGGAAAGAGATATTGACCCTCCAAAATAAATAAATTTCAGACGGTGTGTGGAACAATACAGAGAACATTCAAAAATAAAATTAGAAAAGAAACCAAGATAAAAATGTGTAATGTTATGGCGGTTCCCACAATATTGTATGGATGTGAAACTTGGGCTCCAATGAAAAAACAGAAGGATAGAATACAGACAGCGGAGATGAGGTTCCTAAGACAAGTAAAATATGTACAAGACTTGATAGAATAAGAAATGAGGATATAAGAGAAGAATTGAAAGTACAGCCTTTATTGGATAAGGTCACGAATTACAGACGGAAATGGATTGATCATATGGATGGAATGAGTAAGGAGAGATATCCATTGGTAGCAAGAAATTATCAAGCAAGAGGAAGACGTGATGTTGCAAGACCTAGAAGACGTTGGACTGATGCATTGTGAAGTCGGAACGGGCAATTGCCTGGTGTGGTGGTGGTGATTATTATTATTATTATTATTATTGTCTTCTTCAACAACAACATTCTGTGTACTAATAATAATAAAATATTTACACGGAATATAATACCGAGAAAAATGTTTGGCTACAGACATACAATATATGAACTAGTACATGTTTCTACTTGGAAAGATTGTATAGGAAATGCTTATAAACATGCCATCATTTCAAAATGTAATGTTTTAAGTTTCTTTCAACGAGAAATGCAGTAGATAGATACCCATTGTTTAATGTCGCACAAATACAACACCACATAATGTGAACAATATAACACAATGCAATGTGAGCATTGAATGAGCTAATGTTTGGTAACAATAAAGTTGGCATCATTTCACATTAATGTTCCACATTTTTAAATACTTTCGTATCAATAAGTAATTTACTGTCATACTCCATTTATCTCCACTTACAAGTGTAAATCAAAACACGGTATGCATTGTTTTCTGTATTAATAAATTTCAAATTCAAAATATTTTCCTAACTTTACATCTGTGTTACAAACTAGCCAACTAAATATGTTTTATTCATAAATTAGTTCATTTAGGACATTATAACATAAAATGTCTAGCTCCATATTAGTTTACAATTCATGGAATATAATACAAATAGGCCTATCACATATTTTTGCTTGCCAGAAATGTACCTTTTATAAGCTCTTTTGAGCATAAATTGTATTATCGAAATATTTAATAACAATAATAATAATAATAGTAATAATAATCCATCCAACCATAGTAATTCTGCCCTAGGGCAGATCTTTCACTGCAATCATAGCATTTTCATGTTATGCTTTGCAGCTTTACTAGGGAATTGTAGGTGTGGTAGCTTCCCGTTGCTTTCCACACCGGTGAAGGATGATGATGGTGATGATGATAATGATAAGGATGATGATGATGGTCATATGATTTCGGGGACCGTTTGGGCCTTAAAGTTTTCTTGACATTTGTCTTACAGGTGAGGAAAAACCCCGATAAAAACCTCACCCAGAAAAACTGCCTCATCGGTGATCGAATCCGGGCCCGCTGCGTGACAAGGCAGCACGCTACCTCGAGACCACAGTGGTGGACAATAATAATAATAATAATAATAATAATAATAATAATAATAATTTGTTGTCGGTTGCCTCTTATGCAGTGGACCCGGGTTATATTCCCTGTAGGTAAAGCGTCCTGGTGAGGTTTATCGGAATTTCCCTCATCTGTAAGACAAATGTTGGAAACATTTAAGACCCAAATAGTCTCCGAACATAATTTTACTATCACTACCATCTACTAATTTTCATCTTATGTAAGTATGAATGTATGAGTGAATGGTGTGTCACGAGTTCGTGCTATTTCGGTAGTGGCTCCGAACTGAAATGTTCCGTCATTCGCGTATGTGGTCAAGAGATTATGTTTACGATCCAAAGTTAAGAAATCCTCCCCTGACAGATCGTGCCACCGTAAATCCCGGGGATCTGGAACATGTAAAAGTATCTAAAAGGTAGAATTTAAATTAAGAATGAGAAAGAAAGTAAGAATGAATGAAACATGGTCAATATAAAATGAAAATCATAATTAATAAACATTAAGATTGCAACATAGTCTTCTTACGTGGTCAAACGGTTATGTTGCATGCATGTAGTCCGAGAGTAGCGGGTTCAAACCCGGCCGGGTTCGATGACTTTTAAGATGGAAAAATCCAAGGGACAAGTCCTCTGGGAGGGTCTTTAAGCCGTGAGTCTCGAGTCTGAAGATTTTCAGGGTTATAAAAGAACCTCAATCCTAAATTAGTGCCTCTGACTAAAATTTAACCGTGCTTCCCCATCCAAGTAATAACTTAGTTGCCTATTAGAGGTTTTATTAAGGGGATATGCTGACTACATGTATTTCACTGATATCTGTAGATAAATACGCGTAATGAAATTAGTTTGGTCAAGAGACTCCCGGCAGGGTTGTAAACGTATCTTCTCTCTTCTCAGGGGAGCTAATTCTTGTAATAATTTATGAGTAATATTATTTTTTAATTGAATGAAATATATTTCTTCTTTATTAAATTATGTTTTGTTCACAAATAAGTTTTGATACTGAGAATGAAATTTTTATAATTGTTTTAATTATCAAATATGATGACTATCAATATAGTATATTAGCAATAAAGTTGCTATCAATATTTTATATTTAATTGTATTATTAAATTTATAAACAATTCTTCTTTCAATATCATTAAATTTATTTATTACTTTAATAATGAAATATTCACTTATTATATTCCATTATTTTTATATATTAACCTGATATATTTAATGTATCCCTCCATGGTATCTTTACCTTGTCGTGGTGGAGTGGCTTGTGTGCTTAAATGATCCTGAGAGCTATGCCGGCGGTAGCATTGCTGCCGATAGGGTTACCCATGCCGGACTGGTCGAAGGTGATAAGCCAGACGAAATAAGTACCTTGGTCGAAAGAGTGACGATCTTTCACCGTAAAAATACAACCGTCAAGAAATGCGGACATGGGTTCTACTGGGGTAAAATTTTCCGGAGGTCAAATAGTCCCCCATTCGGTTCTCCGGGCGGGGACTACTTCAGGGAACCCATGCCAAAGGCTCAAACACAGGGACATGTTCCTAGGAACATGGAATGTTAGGACTTTATACAATAGCGGGGCACTAGAGATATTAACGCGGGAATTGGATAAATCGCCCTTGGATATAGTCGCTTTACAGGAAGTTAGGTGGCCAGGAGAAGGTAGTCAGGAATCAGGAAGCTTTGCATTATACTATGGGGGTGCAGAAAGACCTGCATTTGGAACGGGTTTTTTAGTCAGAAGGAGGATCCTATCCGCTATCCGAGATATTAAGTTTGTTAGTGATAGGATATCATACATAATTCTAAAGGGTAAACGACATGATTTTATAATTGTAAATGTACATGCCCCCACAGAAGATAAAGATGACAAGATCAAGGATGAGTTCTATGAAGAATTAGAATGCTTATTTGATAGCCTTTCACGATATCATATGAAAATTGTCTTAGGAGATTTTAATGCAAAAGTGGGGCGGGAAGATATATTCAAACCAACAATAGGCAAATTCAGTCTTCATGAAGATAGTAACGAACAACGGGGTTAGATTAGTCACATTTGCCACATCAAAGAATCTCATTGTTAAGAGCACAACATTTCAGCATAAGGATATTCATAAATACACCTGGACGTCCCCAGATGGAGAAACTCGGAACCAGATAGATCATGTATTAGTGGATAAACGCTGGCACAGTAGCATCATCGATATTAAATCAGTTAGAGGGACAGACTGCAATTCGGATCATCATCTGGTCAGAGTGAAAATCAGACAACGGCTATCGCTTATGAGAGGAACAAACGCTAAAGATGATTCTGTAAAATTTGAATTAAAAAACTTGAAAAATGATGAAATGCGGCAAGAATACCAAATCAAAATTGCTAATAGATTTGAAGTACTGGAATCTTCAGATGACAATGTGGCAAACGAAGAAGAAACTGATATAAATAAAGAATGGGAGGCTATAAGAGATACTATTAAATTGTCAGCATCAGAAAGCATTGGTTGTTTAAAAAAGAGGCAAAACAAGAAATGGTTTGATGAGGAATGTGCCGACATTGTAAAGAAAAGAAAGCTAGCAAAAATGAAATGGTTACACGAGCCAAATGAGGTAAATTTAGAGCAATTGGGTAGTGTTAGACGGGAAACCACCAAGTTACTAAAGAGTAAAAAGAGGGAATATTTGAGAGAGAAGATTAATGATCTTGAAATGAATGCAAAAAATAGGAACATTAGAGAATTATATCAGGGAATTAGTATAGAGAAGAAAGGGTTTCAGGCTAGAACAAACATAATTCGGAATGAAAATGGGGATATGATTGCAGATTCCAGGAGTATATTAAATAGATGGAAAAGTTATTTTAATCAGCTATTAAATGTACATACAGAACAGGACATTGAGGAGGATAAGTTACAGACAGCAGAAATGCTAGTCGCAGAGCCAAGTGCATTAGAGGTTGAAATGGCGATTGAAAAATTGAAGATGTATAAAGCATCAGGTTCAGATGAGATCCCAGCAGAACTGATAAAATCAGGGGGAGAAAAATTGATGGACAAGATACGCTGGTTGCTTAGTATGATTTGGGAAAAAGAAGCTCTTCCAGATGAATGGAAGGAATCAATTATCGTACCAATTTATAAGAAAGGAGATAAAACTGATTGCAACAACTATAGGGGCATCTCATTACTTTCAACTTCGTACAAAATTCTAACAAATATATTAGTAAGCAGACTTACTCCCTATATTGATGACATTCTAGGAGATCATCAATGTGCATTTAGAAGAAACAGGTCTACAACAGATCAGATTTTTAGTATAAGACAGATTTTAGAAAAGAAATGGGAATATAATGGTACTGTACATCAACTGTATGTAGACTTCAAAAAAGCATATGATTCAATTAAGAGGGAGAAGTTATATAGTATCCTGCTGGAGTTTGGAATTCCTAAAAAGTTAGTTAGACTTATACGAATGTGTCTAAATGGCACAAAGAGTAGGGTGCGTGTAGGCAAACAGTTTTCAGACACTTTTGAAATCCAGAATGGTTGAAGCAAGGAGATGCACTATCTCCTCTACTATTTAATTTTGTACTAGAGCATGCCATTAAATCTTTAGAGAATGAGGAAGGCTTACAACTGAATGGTATTAATAAGCTGTTAGTTTATGCTGATGATGTAGTACTACTGGCCGATAGCGAGGAGATACTAAAGGCCAACACGCACACACTATTGAGTAACACTAAGAAATTAGGACTGGAAGTAAATATCAATAAAACTAAATATATGGTCACACGTAGAAATACATTAAATAATGGAAATGGACAGCTAATGACAAATGAGGGAAATTTTGAGGAATTGGCTGAATTCAAATACCTAGGAACAATAATCACAAATAGGAATGAGATGCACAAAGAAATTAAACATAGGCTCAATTCTGGAAATGCATGCTATTATGCATTGCAGAGACTTTTGATGTCCCAACTCCTTTCGAAAAACGTTAAGCTGAAAATATATAAAACTATTATTCTACCAGTTATATTATATGGGTGCGAAACATGGACTCTTACTTTAAGGGAGGAAAGGAGATTACGAGTATTTGAGAATAAAGTTCTTAGGAAAATTTTTGGACCAAAGAGAGATGAAGAGACAGGTGAATGGAGAAGACTACATAACAATGAACTACATGGTCTTTATAGGAAGCCAGATATAATAAGAACAGTTAAGTCCCGTAGACTGCGATGGGCAGGACATGTTGCGCGTATGGGGAATGAAAGACGTGCATGGAAACTTCTTGTAGGAAAGCCAGAAGGAAAACGTCCAGTTGGTAGACCAAGAATGAGGTGGGAGAACAACATTAACTATGATTTGAGGGAAGTAGATTATATAGGGAATGATTGGAAAGCATTAGCTCAGGATAAGGATGTATGGAGAGCTTATGTCCGAGCGGCCATGAACCTACGGGTTCGATAGTGCCAGTGAGTAAGTAAGTAAGTAAGTAAGTAAGTAAGTATATTTAATGTATAATGAAATTTCGTATAACGTCATGAATAAATATAATATTATATTTACGTTATTTGCGTACATCAAACTTTCTTTTCACTATGTATATATTAAAATTACTTAATAGGCCTAGCCTATATCTGTTAAATTAACTTTCATGTAGACAGCGCTTAATGGCGTCAATAATTCAGCATCTTCTTTTAGCCATCTCTCTTTTTTCTTTTGTTATGAATTATCGCATTATCCAATCCGACGATATTAGTTGGTCAAATTTTGATTAGCTACCTATTTAAGAAAGAACACGATTCGCTCGCCTCCTTCCTCAATTCTCCAATCATATAATTTATGTTATGTCCAGCCGATTCAAGCCCACATTATTTAAACATTCTCTTGTAATAATCATTTGTCAGTAAATTTCAATATCTATTGTTTATCACAATAATAGGTATGACGTAATGATTGTTATTCTTTTCGTCATTGTCATACAAATATTTATCATGTTTTATCATTATTCAATATATAATTATTAACTTGGATTTATTTATGTCACTTTTTAAATTAAAAATGAAATAAATAAAATCCCAAGTTATTATTAAAATTTGGTTAATTTTTCCGGTTATATGGTGCATCCTTGTCTCCACGAGGGATATTTGGGTTATATACATGATTTCAACATAACCCAATTAGAAGTATGATTTCTGCGTGTCTCTTTTCTGGGTTCCACATAATAATATCTACTACCTGAGTTGCAAATATTTACATTTAGTAATTAAAATGGCACGCATTACTTCTGTATCCAAGTTAAGAATGCAGTATAGTATAATGAGAAGTAAGAATTTCTTACTGTCCTCTGTTTTGATTCCACATACTAACAACTGAATACATATAGGCCTACTATCTCTCCTGAATATTCACTTTTAGTACACCAACAATCAGTTTATTAGTTTCTAAATTGAGTATGTGCAGGAAAGGGTAGACATATTTTGTTCTGAAGCCTATTATTTCAGGCTTGAATTTAATTGCCGCAAATCTATGCCTTGGGACGAACGGAAAGGACGCCATATTCAGGATTTTATGGTCTTGTAAATTGCCTCGGTTGTTAAAAGCATATTTAAATTAAATTTTAAATAACAAAATGTTACGTTCGAATCTTGAGAACCTAACCTCAATATATGTTTAAAATGTCATAACCTGCAGATGCCGTTCAATGAAACCCAAGGAAATTAGTTTAGATGTGATTCGGCTATAAAAAAACAGAAGTAAACTGCATGGAAATCGACCGTGATCGAGATAAAACAAATTATGGCTGGAAAACTATAGACAAAATTGTTATGAAAAAGTAAAATAAAATATAACATTATTGTTAACAGATGAAAATCATACATACAGAGTGTAAAAAATTCCGTATACAAACTTTGAGAATTTCTAGAGGATGTAAAACAACTCATTTTATGTGAAAAAAATGACAGGTTCTCTGCTAGGGGCCCTTGAAAGGTTTGACGCTAGATGATTTGTCTGTATTCAATCTCCCGTTTCTTGAATGTTTCACAGATGTTACTGATAATGTCGTCCATTTACATTAATGCACACCTAGCATCGACGTGCACGTTCGAAACAACCAGGTGTCTCACAAATAATTGCTGCAGCTTCAGCCACACGGGCAACCAATTCTTCTGGAGTGTATGTCGGTGTCTCGTTCACCAAACGCTTCATCTCCATCTACATAAAGAAATTCATAGGCGTGAGATCAGGAGAACATGGTGGCCACTGTACTTGCCCATCCCTTCCAATCCAACGATTTGGGAAAATATTGTTTAGGTATTGTCTGACATAAAGTGCAAAGTGTGGTGGGACCCTATCATGGTGCAAGCATAATCGTTGTCTACTTGGTAACGGGACATTTTCCAACAGTTCCGGTAGTATGTCCTCACCTAGTCGGTTCGGCAGAATATATGGCCCAATCATATGGTCGAGAATAATACTCCTGTTTTGTGTAATCTGTCATCAAGAACCTATGGACACCACTACCGTACAGAAACTTTGTAATGTAAACACAACATAATATGAGAACTATGTGTTTGTCCATAACTGGCAGTAATGACAACTTGCTCTTCCAAAGTCAATGTGTTCCATACTAAGCAGTCAAAATAACACTGAAATGTTACCATATTGCATACGAAATAGTTAAAACTACAGTGAACGGTGGCCTAAGTGAAGTCAAGCGTCAAACCCTTCGAGGACCTCTAGCAGGGAAACGGAAAACTTGTCAATTCTTTTCAAATACTTACTTACTTACTCACTGGTACTATCGAACCCGTAGGTTCATGGCGCGCGGACATAAGCTCTCCGTACATCCCTATCCTGAGCTAATGCTTTCCAATCATTCCCTGTATAATCTACTTCCCTCAAATCATAGTTAATGTTATTCTCCCACCTCATTCTTCGTCTACCAACTGGGCGTTTTCCCTTTTTTTTTTTTTTTTTCAAATAACAAAATTATTTTGTTACACTTCCTCTTCAAACACTTAAAGTTTGTATACGGAATTTGTTTACACCCTATATGTGAGGAAAATAAATATCGACTTAAAGTAGAAAAATTGTATTACTATTCACTTCAATGTTCCGCTATTGGACTTTTTTTTAAATATAAATGTATCGCTTCGTGCAGAAAGGGCCTGAATCCACCTTATTTGAACCAACTTGAGATTTTATAATTTAGTTATTTATAGACTTGTAATATATTTGGTAACATCGCGACTATTTATATAATATACCTATTATTTTTAATTATACTGTTTCGTGTGGCAAAGTTTGAATTTACAAACTTCTTTCAAAGGCCACAAGCAGATGGATTGTAGGATGTATGACTAGGAATCATTTTAAGAATACTCTAGTCAAATTTTAACTTGAATAATTTATTTAAATAACGAACACATTTATCACTTCACTTTGAAATTAATAAATTCACTGCAATTTTCAGTAATTCTTTGTTTTAACGCATTTTTGCGGACATGGCAAGCTCGTGTTACTTGCACGAAATCTTAGGTGCATCTGAAGGCCTGAGGCGGATGCAAGAAATTATAAGCATGCAGACCCAAGCTTCCAGAAGCTTCTACATACAAAGGAACTTAGTTTCGCGGGACACAAATGTAGCGCGAAAAGATACAAGGGCCAATGAAAAAATTATATTTTAAATTATTTACCCCCCCCCCAACTGTGCTAAGACAAAAGTCATGTAAGAATGACTTGCGATATTTTTGATGATGTAAGTGTTCTAAATTATTCAATAAGAACTATAATGCAAGAAGAACTTACAGTACGTGTATTATGCAATTAAATGCAAGTCATACAAAATAATTCAAATATAAATGTATATAAAAAATCAAATAAAATAAGAATTATCCATATTACCATACTATCAAATTGTAAATATGGTTACGTGTGGTAGGATATGTGACACGAATGGGAAATTAAAGAGGGGCATGGAAGCTCCTTGTATGTAAACTAAAAATAAAGGATTCAGTAGGTAGGCCAATAATTAAGTGGAAGAATAACTTAACCATGATTTGTGGGAATTAAATTATACACGTGATTATTGGAAAACATTGTATCATGATAGGGATGTATGGAGAACTTATATCCGCGCCGCTATGAACCTATGGATTCGAAATGCTAATGAGTTAGTTATTAATGAACTTCCAATACAAAATTTGCTTCTGCGACTGAAAGAAAAACAGCAGACAAACTCAGATTGGTCGGCACATGGATTTGATCCCGGGACCTCCCGCATGTCTTAAACACTACCGCTTCAACCAACACTCTTGGTAAAATTTATTTTTTTGTTAGTCTATTCTGCACCCAATTATCATGTTTCTGTAATATAATGGCTTAAGTCTGTCTTTCACTGTTCTGAGTGTAACATAAACAAATGCGCAAGGAGAGTAGTAAACGTTAAATACAAAAATAAATTTCATTAAAATTATTTTCGAGCATTTTTACACGATTTTAATATAATATTAAAATCATCATCCATGCACGTGTTAGGCCAAATTACCTCTTATCATCTCATAAAGGAGAAACTTTCTTTCCATCTCTTTTTTAATACATCCCAGAGATCTCTTCCCTTGGGTTGGTAATGAGTTTCTTTTGGAATTCTAAAGGATATCGTCCACCGTAAGTGGCTCATTCAGTTGTTTTGATAATTCTGTGTAAAATGGAGCGCCGTTTCCAGGCCAAGTTCTTTCATGATTTTCTCATTACGTTTATGGTCCCGTTTTGTATATCCTGCAATGCGTCTCATAAATCTCATTTCATTAGTTGTTATTCTGCTTTCCTCCATGCCTCACTGCCGTAACACAAAACAGATCTAGCCAAGGTCTTATACAGGCTTTTCTATACAAGAGGTGGTTTCATCACTTGTTAATGTCATTCCCTTAGTTTTGGAGTATTTTACAATTTTGTTTCCTATATCCATATCATCAGTAAATGTTAACTTATAGTTGAGATATGTGAACTCATTCACTCTTTCTAAAATTCTGTTTCTTAATATGTTTTACAGGGGACAGGGTATTTCCCATACCAGGTCTTAACCTTTGTTTTCTACGTACTTATATTTTTTCATGTTATATACTTTCTCAATAATGTCGAAATTGGAATATTTTAAATAAATTTCGATGGGTGATATTAAGACAAGGTCATCGGAAAAATTAATTGAATATAGTTTTAAGTTTCTGTTTACTTCCAAGTATAAAAAAAATATATTTTTTTAAATTACTGTAATCAAATCTGTAGTAGTTACGGTAACCAAGAATAATACCGAATGAGGAATTGTACCGAATGAAGAATAATACAGAACAAACTAAGGAACAGACCCAGAAGAACCTAAACCTACTGTACTCACAAGCTCTTACAGACAGTGTATTATGTTATAAGGAGTAAACAATAGCACTAGCCTTTCCACATTACGCTATTCAATATTATTCACCATTCAGTATTATTCCAGTTTGCGATGTTTTATGGCTGTGAAGCATGGTATGTTATGTTAATAGAAGTTGAAAATATAAAAGTACACATTGGAACGTATGACGAATATTCGACCACATAAGCAGTGATAATAGAAAACGAAGGTGTCATTAAAAAAAACAATATGATAAATTTATATCGTTGACTTAATACTGTCCAGGAGATTGAGATGGCAGGTCATGTAGCTTAATTGAGTGATAGTACAAAATTAATTTAAAATATTTCATGGAAAAGGTTAGCAGAAAAGTCCATTAGGAGTAGGTGGGAGGACAAGAGTTGGATGGAACTTTAGGTGATCGTTATTTTCTGATACAGCTTGTTACGAAATTTGGAATATTATTAAAATAAGTCCCTTATAAAACAAACAAAATATCTTATCTATTGAATACAACCCAATGTTACAGACGTGATGTGATCTTAGATCGTAAAGTGTAAATAAATAAGAATGGAATAAAACTCTTTATGTCCATTGAGGGGAAATGTTTTAAAACAAAAATTAAGATTTCATTAAATAGGAATGTCTAGCATATAGAATTACCTTAAAGTAAATAATTGAAGCAAGAATAAAACTTTATAAATACAATGAAAGTCTACGGGTCTCCTATATACGCCTATATGCGGCTAGAGAGTGTTTAAATTTTCGCTTCAAATTAACCCCCCTATTTTGTTTAATTTAACTTTACATTTGTTACTTTATTTTATTGAAGGCCTATGCTGTGTTCGATTCTGAAAAAAATCGTGGCTGCTAGAATGTTAGGAGAGACACACACACAATATATACATATATATATATATATATATATAAATAAATAATCATCATCATCCAGGGATTAAGCCTGTTGGCTCATTCCGGTTTCATGAAAGCTAGAATTGTTAAAATTTTTCAGACCATCTTTTTGTGTGGGCGTCCAACATTTCTCCTTCCGTGCGGTTTATAATTTAGCAATAATTTTGGAAATCTTTCTTCTGGCATTCTATCAATAATTATGTTATTTCTAGTCGTTCCCATACTTAATTATTCTGTCTTTAAGTTTGAAAATATTTAGTTCCTATCTTATATATTCATTTCTTTTCTTATCCAGTAGAGTATATTTCTTAAAAATGTCATCTCAACTGCTTCCAGTCTTTGTTCTTGTCTTTTAGTGATCGTCCAACATTCTGATCCATATATCAATACAGGAACAGCCATTACTTTATAAAATTTAATTTGTATTCCTTTTCTTGTGTTTTTACCGGTTCTTTTAATAGTACCACACATTAAATTAAATTTATTTATTTTGTCATTAATATATTCAATTTTAACATATGATAAATTGAAGTCCAGATATTTAAAACTGTTTACCTGCTCTAAAAACAATATATATATATATATATATATATATATATATATATACTGGTGATGGTAAAGTAATATCATGACAAAGCCTTAATAGCTCCATTCCTTCTCAGTCCTTTAAAAAGAAATCTGGACCACAGAAATAAAGAGATGGACTGTAGCAGCAGACCGTGTAGCGATGAAGAAGGAAGTAGTTGCCACCGCTTCATTGTGATTCATAATGTTCCAATTCATTTCAGTTCAGTTCTAAACCTAAAGAAATGTATTGAAGTTTGAAAAGAGTACATACAAAGTAACAAATATATTAAAATTCGTTAAAACCCTCTACATGTATGAATTTAATTGGAAAATTAACAGAAATGGTTTAAAAAAAAGGGTTAAAAAAATGAATTTCTACAAGATAGGACATCAACCCAGTCTATCTCTTTCCGTCAGTGGTTTGAAACATAAAAATAGTTTGATAATAATTGTCTTGGATTTTCAGTTTTTAATTAGTTGTCTTGGAAACAGTACAAATTATAAAACCCCATCTCCCTATTTTTCCACCAGGCTGTTATTTTTACAATCGACAGATTTTTAGACCAGTAAATTGTTGTAAGATCATGCAACTACTTGTATTTAACAAATGCACACTGGTAAAATCTGGCTTGACGGATGACTAATTACCTAGCTGATTTTCTGGAAAGATTGAGGGTCTTTAACCCCTATGGCTACTGTACTATGCCTTGTAGAGAATCCTCTCTCTTTTTTCTACCTTTTACTGCGTGATGTACTTTGATGATGGCGATAATTCACATCCCTGTCTCCTCGCCCTCTCCATGCGATGAAGTAAAAATGACAGGCGGATTTAAACCCCGTGACAAACTGTCGTAAATTTCACTTCCCTCTTTTAGCGCTAGTATCCAGCATATCTGTGGTTCCATCCCCTACATGTGCAAGTATACAAACTTCAAAATAAAAGTACTGTAACCTAAAAAATTAAGTTTTTTTGTACTTTCATGGAAAAACCAACAAAAATATATGGCTTATGAAAACCATATTATCAATGCCGAATTCACCGAGATCTTCAATTTGCCCCTATTCTCAGCCATTAGTATCCATACCAGTGAAATTTATATTACACTTATATTATTTTATATTTTAGTGAACAGTCATAAAGGAAAATATTAAAATAAATAAATACCTTGATATCTGCCGTCGTCCTTAACTAGATATTTTTTAAACTGTGCGCACACCCTTTAGCTGGAGATGGAAGCCTGTTTCTGAAAGGCCTACAGTTTTAAGAAAAATAAACTAGTTGAGGACGGCGCACCTGCTAACATATTGATTTCAAATTTTACTTTACAGTAGTATCTAGTCCATATCCCCGTTATCCCGTAACTTAGATCAATCCGAATATTATTATCCCAACTACTCCTAGGCTTTCCTTCTAACAGAATATTTATTCATCATCTCTCCTTATCAAATCGTAGCTGTCCTGAAACATGTAAACAACTGATGGATTCTTTGATTGCATTCCTATTTATTTTCTAAAATTTACCGGATACTCTATATTTGATCAATTGTTCATCTGCTTTGCCTAAAGTCTTCTGCATATATAATTTATGTTGCAAAAATAATTTTGGAGGGAATTTAATAGAAGATACTTTACACGATAATCATTATAATACGTCTTAACTTTTTGTATATTACAACAATTTAGGACCTCTTTTCTCCATTCTTGCAGGCATACGTTTTTCAAGACTCTTCAACGACTTGCGCTATAATCGCAACTAGAATCTATATTTATATTTCAATAGCCTGTTTTATCGAGCTATATACTTATTTCATGCTCGTTGAAATTATTTTCGTGAGTTATGCTATTATTACCACGATTTTGTGTGTAATTTATTATTTTCTTAAACATTTTATAAACCAATGGCGGTTCCAACACTACTATATGGATCGGAACATTGGGTTCGTAACCAAAAACAAGGAACGAAGAATAGAATCATCAGAAATGAGGTTTCTGAGGAGTGTGGATGGCTATACAATAATGGATCAAAGGCGAAGTGAAGGATATACGAAGAGAACTGAATATATTCAAACTATTAGATACAATTACACAATACAGAGATGAATGGATGGACCACATCAATAGAATGGATTACAATATAATTCCGAAACAGATTCTTCATTACAAACCACTAGGCCGAGAATTGTTGGAAGACCCAGTAAAAGATGAATAGACCAATTCTAACATGAGATTGGAACAGACCAGCAGGTCTAATCCTTGATGCTGCTGCTGCTGATGATGATGATGATGTATTATTGGAATCGGATAAATAGTATTCAATCTCCAATTGAAACAAGTAATCATAAGTTTTAATTATGAGAGATATATGAAAAGAATCTGTCGACAGGATAATTATTCTTATGAAAAGTTGAATATATTCAAATATCTAGGATTATTGTAAAGAGTTCGAAATCATACTGATGTATAATTAAATACCGATTTAAAATAATGAAATAGTGTTATCCTTACTATTCAGTCAGTGTTTGCGGTTATTATTTAAGGATATAGACGTAAATATTAAAATCTATAAATTCTGCGCTAATCTATGAACGTGGTATATAGTTTTTTTATTACAGAAATAAAGAAAAATCGAAAATAAGTCCCCTAAAATACGAGAATGGACAAAGCTTCGCATTTATAAGCTCCAAAATTTATAGCCTATTCTGAGTATTATCACAGTTATTAGGCCTAAGTCTATAAGACCGAGTTGTGTCATGTAACTCAATTGAGCAATAGATAGATGAGGAAAATGCTACTAGGAAGGCCTAGGTGAATTTGGGATTATAATACTCGGAAGGGTCTAAAGGAATTGGGTTCAGTGTTTCTGAGCATACAAAATACTGCAGAATATTTGTATGTCATAGTGTTAATTATTAAGTATGAATAACTATGAAGACATTAATATAAAAAGAGCTCATACCAATTTTTAACGAAAATGAGTTAAGAGCACTATCACGTGGAGACGTATTTTTGTCACAATCTGAAATTTGTTTAAAAATAAAAAAAGAGTTGTATCAGGCGCAATACCAATAAAAACACCGATTTTAGAAACATAGCCCATGTCATTCTGCTTTCGAACAAAAATTGCACTTGTCAGTTAACATGAGTTGTTTTTAGTTAGTTTTCAGCACTGATTTGATTAGGTATATTATGAATTATATAGTAATCTCGTCAGCTGTGGCACTATTGTTTTGGAATAACTCATTTGTCAAATGATGAGCTAAGACTGTTTACCATCCATTAAGCAGTCGGTAAGAAGGGACAAAATGAAGTCATGTCTCTGTTCTTGGTCACCTAAAAGAAAGAAATAATCCAAAAAAATAGTTAATTATATCAGACGGCTGTCCAGGCCAGAATAAAAAATAAAATGTGGTGTACTTCTTGTAGTAAACTGCTTTCCAGATGTTCAAACGAACTACCTCTATGCAAACTACAAATCAGTGGGATGATGAGACAGCTAGCCTAAGTGCATAGTTAATCCAAAAACTTTTAAAGTGAAGAGGGTTCATACAACAGATTTTTTCAACATAAATGCAACAGTTGAGCCTTATTAAGCGCAGACTTCCAGATATCAACTGAAACTAAAGCAAATGAGAATGTATAGAATTGACAGAGACTCCCCACATGTAGGAGTAAGGGACAGTTATTCGGGACCCTGGAAATTTGTGAATATCCGCAAAAGTTTATCCATACCTCAACAACTATAGTTTGCCTCTCTTTACAAAGATCCTTGAAGATCAAGCAATCAAAACTTGATGATCTGAAATAACTATATGGTCTTTCGTCTCCAGAAAACCGCCGGTTTTTTTAAGTCTTCAGTCGGATACAGAAACAGAAAATGCCGTTGTAGACATAGAAGGGTCCGATAATAGAAGTGCAGAAGAAAGTTATTAATATAATGATGTGATTCGCTGCTTTACAATGCAATATTAAATGTTGAATTAATAATATTACAATGTTCATCTGTATTATTTTAATACAAATATAGCCCATATCACACGCTCCCACATTCAATACTTATTTATTGCTCTCTAATATGCAAAAACTTAAATGTGTTGATCACATATTTGATTCTTATATCCTGAAGACAGATTCTACCTTTTTTATGCTTATTTTATTTTTTTTATAATTATATCACAATTTACATGGGTTCGGAGTTTTTTTTTTCTTGAAAAATCGAAAATTTTGACAAGGACTCTTTTTTAAATATCTTCATATTTTTATTGATTATTTAAATACATCTATGCCTTTTGGTTATATTTTACACTTTAAACGTGACGCCCAAATTTAGTACATATTGAAATATAAAAAGAACTCTTTAATAGTGTTTTATTCATGTTATCTATATTCATGGAATATGTAATGGTTATATTGCTTGTACAGACTTCAAATATAAGTATGGCCTATGCTAGAATACGCAGTGTATGTCTCTTGTCAAATGTCCATTCAACTATCTTGTACAAATGCAATTGCTATTAAATTAATTTAATTATGAGGTAATTAAATACAAAGCCAGTACATGACTGAATAACTGAAGGAAACAAGAACAAGTGAGATTGGAGGACACGGTGATTTGAACTCAGAATCATCCGAGTACGATTCTCAGTGGCTAACGACCAAGTATAAACATATATAGCATTCCTGTGATGTGATATCGGCACTGAAATAAATTAAATGAGATATTTGTTCCAGTAAATACAGGTTTCCAACGCTCCAGTGTGTATAGGTTGCAATGACAAGAGAGGATATGAAGCATGTTATCCGCTATGGACGTGTTGTGTCATTTGTTGAGGCGGGAAGCAGACAGACAGAGAGAGAGGTACTGCTGAACATGTTCCGTCATGTGTGCAGGCGGGCAGAGTGAGTATAAACCCCCCACGGCGTCTTATCCGCTCTAGAAGCTCGAGTTGCTGATTTATGCGGGCGTTTTATATATCCGCAGTGGAGGGTGCATCACAATGATGAAGGACTTCCGAAGGATTGGCCATACAAGGAGAAGGACGTGATTTTGCTTCTAAATCAAGTGCAGAAAAGGATTTCCAGACCCAAAACTTGAATCCTTATCACTGCTATAGTCCACGGTGTAAATTGAGGGTTCCACTCGAATGATATAACCCATCTTCATATAGATAAAGCAGTCAAATCAATTGTTATGTATTGGCACCAGTCACCTGGGAACAGGCCAAGGAAGATGAGTATATTCTACAAAGTATTTATATAACGATTGTATTTTAACAACTAATGTTCATAGCATAGTGATACAATGTTAACACAGAAAGGATCTAAATTCATGTTTCACAGTCCTCTCATTCAGGCTGTACGGTAGTTTATTTTATGAACCGTTTAGCGCTACTTAAACACGACATCGCTTCTGCATTTTTGTGTTTGAAAAAAATAAAAACTCTATCGGCTCAGACAGGGATTGAATAAGGGAAAACTATGAATTGAGAGTGCCGTCCTTTGTAATTTGTTGGAGCTTACTTCCGAATCAAACATTGAGTCACCAGTAAAATTATCGTATCTTAGAGCTTATATTGCATTATCATAAACATTGGTGTTATGAATACATAGAGTCTTTTATATAGATATTTAATTGTTTTATGGATTATTTTATTTTTCAAGCAAAGTCTGTTGGAATA
The DNA here is from genome assembly GCA_030220185.1 of Diploptera punctata. NCBI lineage: Eukaryota > Metazoa > Arthropoda > Insecta > Blattodea > Blaberidae > Diploptera > Diploptera punctata. Next base: position 971,580 of record JASPKZ010010239.1, on the reverse strand, counting down.
AAGTTTAGACATGATATATTTCAGAAAAGTTCCTTGGCCTAACTGAAAATCTCTACTTTTAGAGTGAAGGACTACTGTTAGGGCAGTGGTATGTGAGTACAGTTAGTCAGTGGAAAAGTTTAGTCAAGATGAGTACATAACCTGGGGAAAGTGAGGGTCTCGTGTCTGTCTGTGAAAAGTGCTGAAGGGTAAGTCACCGACCATTTTTCTTAATATGTGTCTAGGTTTTTTGGAAGGGAATAAAGTACAATTAACTATATTAATATTAAATTTTCAATAGGGACATAACATTTTTAAACATGTAGATTGGGTTAGATTTATAATTTCCACAACTCCCTCTGCCTCAAACCCCAGGAAGTACTGTAGTTTTAATATAGGCTTAGATTAGTTATTTAGGGCTAGAATACTTAGGGATTGTAATTATTTATACTTTAGAAATAAAATAGTTAAAATAAGAATACATTTGTTTATTTCAAAACTCGAATGAATAACTGTTCTTCCTCACACTAACGCTCGGCTAGATAAACACGCTACCAGATTTTCCAAGTCTCGAAGGTCCTTTAAGCCTAAGAAAACCAGCGGTTCTTAACGATTGGCGTTGGCTCCAAATAAATTAAGTATAGTTTTTTCATTGATATATTTCTGATGGGTACTAGTAGTTTTAATAGGCCGACTTGGCAGCGTTACCTAAATAACTCACTAAGGTAGGTAGGAGGGGGACCTATTTGTATTATTCCCCAGCCGGGGTTAGTTATGTAGTGTCGCGGCAAATTATTTTACTGCACGGGTTATCCCCACTGAATGTAAAACGTGGTCAACTTTTAGATTACGAGATGCCACTACCTCGATATTTCGCAGGCCATTGTTGTTATCATTACATCATCAGAGTGTTCGGTGCACATGGGTACAAGGACTATGTCTATTTCAGTAACAACTTAAGAGGTAAATAATTTGTGACTGACTTTATACTCAGGAACATTTATGATATTCAAATATTAAGGAGGCTGAGTGGAAAACAATATCTGCCGGGTGAGTTGTGAAAATCTCCTCCTTTCATCTGTTCCAAGAAATTGAAACTCAAATCTTAGATACTTGAAGCTTAAGCTGATTGATCCATAAACCTACACACCTATTGTTTTCCTCTTTAAAAAGTTACTTTCTGATCGAACTTACGTATTTTGTATTTTATATTCAAACAGAAATCCATGGTATCACAATCCTGATCGAACGTATTTTTTCATTCAAGTTCTATATTTGAAAGAAATTCCATAAATGAATATCCAATATGACATAATTGCATTTACAAGAAATCCAGGAGGGAAAACAAACTCTTTTCATTTCTATAAACATTATCTGGTATGTTAGAGAAATTATGTCTTTTGGGATTGTGGCGTCAAAATGTATCTTTCTTTTATTTAATTTAATGATTTAACATTAGGCTGACGCACACATTCATTATTGTTAAATTAATATATATTTTCAGCTTCAATTTGATTGTCCTATTTTTTTACTAGTCTCGCACTTTGAAAATTAGTAGGCCTATGTATTTATTTTAAATGTAATTTAATAGGGATACATATTCAACAATTAATTTTCATTATATACAGAATAATTTAACAGAGGAATTCAAGTGAATTAAGGCCTTAAGCAGGGATGCAGTTTATCACCAATTCTTTTTAACATTTATTTAGACCAGGCTCTTAACTTGTGGTATAAAAAATGTTCTGAAATGGGTATTCCTATAGGAGGAAAAGTACTACATTCATCGTTGTTTACAGATGATCAAATAATTTTTGCAGGGGATGAAGATGATATGAAATATATGATAAATAAACTAATGGAAGAATATAAAAAATGGGGACTGAATATAAATTTACAGAAAACAGAATATATGTGTTTGGGAAAGGATGTGGATGACCTCATACTCGAATCAGGGGAAATAAAAAATCTGAATTTTTTTAATATCTTGGGGCAATAATTACAAGTTCAGGTACCTGTGAGAGAGATATACAGACTAAAATTGCAATGGCAAAAATGCAATTAAGACATTACATGGAATAACTTGGAACAAAAATATTACAAAGGAAACAAAAATGAAAATTTATAAGAGCATAATGCAGAATATTTTGTCATATGGAAGTGAAACTTGGCCTTTGACGGAATTACAATAGAATAAAATGAGAACAGTTGAATTTGATTATTTTAGAAGAAGCCTCCAAAAAGCAAGACAGGATAAAATAAGAAATTAATTCCTTTGAAGAGATATCAATGTCACCACATCTGTTGGTTAAGAGGACTGAAAATCAAACGCTTAAATGGTATGGCCATGTACAAAGAATGGAAAATGAAAGATAGCCAAAAAATATATACTAATGGTCACCCCCTGCAAGAAATAAACGTGGCAGACCAAGATGGAAATGGAAAACCTACATCAGAACTATAATGGATGATAGGAATTTGGAAGAGGGAGATTGGAATGATAGAGATAAATGGAAACTGAAGACGGCAAACCTATAAGTGGGAGAAAGCCGAAGAAGAAGATGAAGAATTATCATAAGTAATGCCACGACTGATTTCCAATTTATCTAGAGAATTTGGAAATCAAGAGTGGCATTTGTTAGCACTATTTAACGAATAAAATTAAGCTGTTTACTCACAAATCATTATTTAACTATAGTTATTTTAATATTTATATATTTAATGTAAACGGCGATGTTTGAAAACAAATGAGAAACGATAGGTACGCTTCATCTGCTTCTTTTGTTTATCACTGCAACCAGATCATACTATTTATTGCCAAAGGAACGCAATATTGTAAGAATGCTCTCTAGTGGAGAAAAAATGAAACACATCAAACTGTATATTAATTCATTTCTGATGTCGTATGATGTAAATATGACAATTATATTTTTCTGGATTGTTACCTGGGAAAAAATACATTTAAGAACGTGTAAACAGTGGTTTCTTTTTTTGTGGTATAATCAATTGCTACAAATATTTTTATATTAACTCCCTCATGCGGCATGTGTTGACATTCAAAACAGTGGTTTCTTTTTTTGTGGTATAATCAACTGCTACAAATATTTTTATATTAACTCCCTCATGCGGCATGTGTTGACATTCATGCACTATATATACAATCTGGTAGCCGTATTTCTCACGGGCTCAGTCAACATTCATGCACTATATATACAATCTGGTAGCCGTATTTCTCACAGGCTCAGTCACTGCAAAATAATGGTCAGACCTGTTCAGAATATTATAAAGCAGGAGCTTTCTTTAATATGGTAAATATAACACTGATAAATATTTCGTGAAACACGACTCTGATTGGTTGTAAAACAGAAATCATTGAAACGTAATTGGTCATTGACTCCCATTTGGGGCATGAGTTAAATAGTCATTATTATTCGAAGACAAAATTTTTCCATTACGTATATTCATTACAAAATAATACACAAATAAATTTAATAGTTTTTTTACAAAAAAAAATACATTTTATGACTTTCTGATTACATTTATAGCACAATTAACACGTACTTAAAAGGTGCACACTTATATTATTTTCGGCTTGTCTAAATAACGTTTTATTGCCATTTTTGATAAATATTAAACACCATATATTTTAAAAATATTACACTTAAAAATTCGACAAGTATGTGTTGCCTGTGTAGTAGATTTACAGGTCCACATAAGCTTGTCATTTTTGTTACAAGAGACTGCCTCCAGTCCTTTACGAGTAACTGTGTCCTCAAGCCTTTTAGTGAAAATGTGGGCGAATGTTATCTTCTCATAACTCAAAGCTATTTGTAATCTAATACCCTGTCTGGTTAGTATGTTGTGGATATATAATGGGAACATCTAGATTCAGACACAACATTGCAATTTTTTTCATATAAATCTTCGTAATTATATTAATGTTACTCCTTCACTCATTATAAAGTGGACACTCCGTAAGAAAATATGAATGACTGGCTTTAATTGATATTAAAATTAATAACATTTTACTGCAAAAGTATCAGTGCTTTAGTTGAGGGGACGCAGACCCTTCTCTCAAATATTTGGTGTGAATTTTTAAATATATTTCCATATAATTTACTATACGAATATTGCCAGAACGATCTATACATAGTTATTTTTGTCAAAATGTTTTTAAGGCTCTCGTTCTATACACAGTATACAGCTTTTTTGATGAAAGTTCCTACATAGGAGAGTCTAGCACGTTTTTTTAACCAAAGCACTGAAAGAAGGATACTTGCATTCTGATGTCTCGATCAAATTGAAGTCTTTGATTGCATGTGAAAATAACCAAATACAATAAAAAAGTCATCTAATGGATTCCTAGAATTTAAATGAAAGGTAGTATACATGCTGACAGCTAACCAAAAGGGTGCACATTTTCAACTGATTTTTCAAACAGTGTAGATTGAAATTTCAACTAAATTAAATTTTTGTACAAAGATTCTTCAATGAGGAAAACCAGCAGTTGGAATTTTTCGCCTCTACCAGGCCATTCTTTTCTTGGAAAATATCTAATTCCATTGTTAATCCAATCACATTAATAATATACATTCTGGAACTTGCAGTAAAATGCATGGTATTCATATTAAAAACAGTATGGCTGTCAAATTATCCAGTGAAGTTGGCCGATGATGGAAAACACGAGAGTGTAAGAGTTCATTATTTGGAGCAAATAAATCCGATTCTCGTGATGTTAGGTTTCTTTGGTCTTTACGGGGAGTGACGATAAAACAATGAATACATCCGGGTTGAAGTAGAAGTAAAAGTGCTGAAATTAGACAGTAATGGCTGTCAAATTATCCAGTGAAGTTGGCCGATGATGGAAAACACGAGAGTGTAAGAGTTCATTATTTGGAGCAAATAAATCCGATTCTCGTGATGTTAGGTTTCTTTGGTCTTTACGGGGAGTGACGATAAAACAATGAATACATCCGGGTTGAAGTAGAAGTAAAAGTGCTGAAATTAGAATTAGGTCTACACAATATGTAGCAAATGTCATGAACATTTAAAAAATACACCTTATACATCTACATCTACTTCTACAACTTTTTCTATAGTCAAATTGGAAAACGGATAGTAGGTCATCTAAGTATAAGATGGAAACAGCAAATACAAAACATTTAGTCTTGGGATGGGTCAAGAGGTCTCATAGCCTATCTTGAATAGCTTCAATTTAAAATTGTTGGCTAAATTTGGTAAAGTTTTAAATAAACTGCTAACTAGCGTATTATCTGTAAAAATAGTTGTGTGTACATGTGCTATATTATTTGTACTATTTTCAGCAATGCGTTTGATTTAAATGTTACACAATTAGACTGTTGAATAAAAAAAAAAGGCTGCACACACTAGTTACAAAACAAATTATATTGACAAAAATTGATTTCATGTAACACTAAGTAATTAGAAGATAAACTATATGTAGAAAATTTAAATATCATTAAAAACTATAACTGAAACAAAACATACAAAAGTATATTATAATATTACAGTACTATACAACAGAAACAGAGAACGCCAGCAGTGCAGCCATTTTGGTTCAGAAACGACTTAAAAATAGATTACAATCTTAGACATATATTGATGAAACGATCGTTCTGATAAGTCTTGAAGTAGAGAGAGAATATACTTCAATGTTATCATTATATGCCCCTGACATGGGGGGGAAAAAACTTATAACAACATCGAATTTTATAATGAACTGCAACCAATAATAGATCAGTTAAATATGCATGAATATATACTTTTATTAGGGGACTTAAATGGTCGATTAGGAAATAATTAAGTAAAATTGATAGTAGGCTCTGAAGTTGAAATCACAGTCAATGGTAATGGATATAAATTTATAGAGTTCTGTGCACATAACGAACTCAGAATCACTAACAATGTTTCCAGTCACCTTAGTATCCATACATTTAAATGGAAAGCAGGATGTATAGTCTGTATAATACATAATGTACTTTCAAACAGAAATACATGTACACGGATACAAGACACAAGAGTATATAGATGTTGTGATATATCTTTAGCACACTTCATAGTAGTAAGCAAGATTGAAAATATGTAAAAAATCCAAAAGAAGAATAAAACCAGTAATATAAACTTTCAAAGTTTATCTATTAATTGACGATAATATAGAACTATTATATAAAAATAGACTGGATCAACAATGTCAAATCAAATAAAAATAATAACATAAACGAAGAATGATAAAATATTAAAGAAAATAACACAAGCCCTTGCTGAAAGCTTTATGGTAAGGAAAATAAATATTCTAAAAGATGGTTAAGATTCTGAAATGATGAAACTAAAACACTGACAAATGAGAAGAAGCAAGATTACTTGAAAACGTTGACATCTTCTAATAAAATGTACTTTTTGATAGATTAATAAAATCTCTGGTAAAGAAAGATGTCCGCAGATTTAAAAGGGAAAGTTGGGATCGGTATATTAGTGAATTATAACATGATATACATACAAACTGAAATAAATAATATAAAATTATGAACTATTAAATAAAAGAGAGATACCATAAACTCAGGACAATTCCAGAAATTGATTGGCTATATTACAAAAAATTGACTAATAATCAAGAGAGAACATTAATAAATATAAATGTGATTAGTTATTAAATTTAATCGCAATAGGCGTTTCTAAACGGATCATAAAAATAAGTCTTCTGCTACTGATGAAATTAACAAGGAACTAATTAAACATACATCTGATCTTTTCATAAAAATATTGAATTTTTTTCAATGTTTGCTGGATACGTTGTTATTTACCATTTGAGTGGAATCAAGCCATAATACACCCCATATAGAGAAAAAGGCGATAAAGACCTTTTTTTTAATTATAGGGAAATAAAAGACTTTTAAATGCCTGCTATTAATTGTATGCCAAAATTATGAACAAAATATTAATATATATTTTTAAACTGGTTTATCGGAAGTTCAATATGGATTCAGGAAAGGTAGACCCCTGTACAGATACATTTTTCTCTGATACAAAAATGGAAAAGATAAGAGAATTCAGACTATCTACATAATATGTCTTTATTTTTTTATTTAAATTCGATATTAACAGAGTTAAAAGAAAACTCTTACGATAAATATTAAAAGGTCCCAGCGCACTTAATAGCAGCATATTCAATCACTATATAAAAATAATAAAACAAGAATAAGGACTTGGTCAATATATAGGTCTTAGAGCTGATAGGGAGTAAGACATGGGTTCCCATTTCCACCCTCACTTTTTAAGAACAAATGTTGACCGATTGGACTGATATTACAATAATTCCGTCTGAAATTACCGAAAACATTAATCTCTCTCTTTCACTCTATTTATCTCCCTTTGTAGTTACCTTTACCTACCCCACTTCCACCATAGCCTTACAAAGACACGCCCTGTCGCGATAGGAATTTAACTCCAGATTACCCAAATAATTTTTGACCATACAAGGACATGAAGGGTCTCTCTGGATGTGCGATCAGCTGAATTTCAGGGCCGCCTCCGAGACAAAAAAATAATTTAAGACAATACACATCATTCACTCATTCATTAATACTACAAAAGGCGAATATGATATGGGTGATTGCGATAGCCAGATTGTGTTCGGGAATCATTTGAGCCTTAAGTTTCTTACAGATGAGGGAAACAAAAAACTTTACCCTAGAATCAAAGATCTTACCTAAATATGAAAAGATCAATACAAATCCTAAGAAGGAGAGTTTGAGTGTCATTGTGAATTAAGTCAATTTCGGTGATAAATTTGATTCATTGTTTGTTTACTTAAATTGCTCTGCAGTAAACATTAAATAAGTCGTTTCCTTAATACTGTCTTGGACTTATACCCCTTTGCCATAAGACCAGACATTCAGAAAAGCTTTTACGGGGATATGTTATGGTGAGGGTAAGCGATATATTTGCGTGTTGGGGAGGGGGGTACGATCTATTTATTGCCTGGTTGCTCGTTCCAGGGTTTTGAAACCTTTTAGAGAAGAGAAATGTTTATCTACAACAGAGGTGGAACAATTGCTATTTCAATTGTCCAGCTTTTCACATTATGTTTCCTCTTCATATCCTTTTACGCGTATTTACTAAAGTCGCACATCAGCACCATCATTATCCATTCATGTATTAGACCTATTGATATATTAATGCCTACTTTCTCTTTCTAAACATATATTATTTATTTTGGTGTAGTATATACACCGTGTCCCATTCAAACCTCTCACATTTTAATTAATCATAATTATGAAATGAGGTTGGAATTAAAAGAAAGAGAAACTAAAATAATTTTTGTTTTCATTGCAGCAGTTAATTCATCTGTCGCATGTTGGACAATAATGACATAAAACAAAATGGGGACTCCTCAGCAACGAGCACGAACTGTGTTCTGTAAAAGACCGCGTGTTTGCGATTCCAGTGCAAGATCTTCATGACTTACGAACCCGTATCCTTGACATAATTGCAACAGTACCAGTGGTCATTTGGATAGAACGTGGCACGAAATCGAATACAGACTTGATATTGTTCGTGCTACTAATTGTGCACATATAGAGGTGTTTTAGTGTGTGACAATGAAAATTCTTTGAGTTTCTGTTTCGTTTAATACCACCCTCATTTCATAATTCGCATACTTTGTTAGATATGATTAATTTAAATGTGGGAGGTTTGAATGGAACACCCTGTAGTAGATTTGACGAGGTATCCTGCAGCGTGTTGGAAATTCACATTACAAGCTTCTGGATCTGAGTTTATTACTTTTTGAATCATCATCATCATCCTAAGTCGAGAAAACTTCAAAGGTGAAAGTTTCGGTCTTCTCAACAATCCTCCTGCATGCCATTCTGTCTCTTGCCATATTCAAGTTAGTTGCTTTAATTTTCTTTACATTTTTCATTGTGTTATCTTCCCATCTTATATTCGGTCTTCCAACTGCTCTGCCTCCTATAGTTTTCCATTTATAGAGTTTCTTATCCAATTTATGATCATCCATTCTTATTAAATGCCCCAGCCAACCAAGCCTGAGTGATCTTATATACTAACGTGTATCCGGAAACTAACCTTTTTCGTGCTGCAGACACAAGATTGTATTGAGCGTTTAAATCTTATGCTTCTGCCGAGGATAAATCCATGGTAATTCAATGTTTTATTTATAAATCAATTACATTTACACAACCAAACATTCACTGATTTCCTGACATTACCCAATGCCAATGGAATAATAATTAAACTTTATTTTATTACTGTATTTATAAATTGTTTATACGCAAACTAATCTTCTCTGCTGTACTTAACATTGTATTGAGTACTTATCCACTATCGTAGTAGTTCGATGTGGCGACTACCAAGCTCGTTGCTGACATTGCATCTGCGAATTATGTTCTCATGCACTCACTCCATTCTTACGATAAAAAAAAAGTTTATTTTTTCTTCTTGACATTGGACATTGATACAAAATCATTGAATGTTGAGTTGTGTTAATGTAATAAATCGAGTCATAAATCAATAAATTACTTCGGATTTATCCCCGGCAGAAGCGGGAATTTTAAACTCTTAATGCGAACTTGTACCTGCAACACGAAAACGGCGTACGTTTCCCGACAAAGTTCCCAGTTCAAAACGTTATATACTTAGACCCCTCTACAACTCCTATAAGTTTGTAATGGGAATTTTCGAACATCCCGTATACTTTGACATGAGTTCTTTTCCCCTTGGCGAAGAGCTACGGAATTTCCGCTGGTTCGGGTCTCCATGGGGGAGAAATCTTCTCGTGGAATTTCAGTCAGTATGGGACCAATGTCCACCCAGCATCGTGAGGAATTTGCGTAGATACAATAAATTGCGGCTCCAGGTTGAGAAAACTAGCTATATCCGACATGTTGAGCACATGTCACTCTTACACTGGCAGGATGATCGTCTACCTCTGTTATTAGCCGATGTAAATATGATTCCAGCAGCCGGCTAATAGGCCAAGGGCCTTCTAGCCTTATTGTGCCATGGAGTTAGTTAGTTAGGTTTCCCCCTTTAAGAATGATCCTAGACTACAAATAATTTAGAAGTTAGAACTCTCTATATTGGATAATCAGGGTGATCAAATACGATCGCCTCAGTTAGATATCTCTTATCGAACAATACTAAACAAGGTTTATTATTTATCCTATTAGAATATGTATGTTCTGAAGCTTGTCGTATTTATAAAATAACTGTAATATAACGACAAATGAATGGAAGAAGAATATTACTATGTCAATATACTTTAAACTGTTTTTTAATGCCAATCTTTGAAAAATAAATAATACTTTATAAAACATTATATCGACTAACTCACTGGCACAATAGAATCGGTAAGTTAACATATCGGTTTATTAACATAAGCTCTCCATATATTCCTATCCTGAGACATTTTCCAACCATCCCCTGTATAATTTACTTCCCTCAAATAATTAATAATGTTATTCTCCTACCTTATTCTTGGCCTACCAACTGGAAGGTTTCCTTCTGGTTTTACTACAAGGCCTTTCAATGCCCCCATTCATCACCCTCCGTTCATGCCACATGTCCTATCCATCATAGTTTACGACAATATTAACGTTATTGTCAAATCTGGCTTGCCATAAAGATAATGTAGCTCAGTATTATGCTTAAATAAAACATTATTATTATTATTATTATTATTATTGTTTTTTGTTATTATTATTATTATTATTATTATTATTATTATTATTATTATTATTATATTATTATTATTATTATTATATTATTAGGCGGCAATCATTTATATTCACCTCTTATCGACTTTCTTTGGTCTAAAAATTGATTCTAGGATAGAGGAGAGTTAGTCATATTGATTATTTTGGTATGTTAGAAATGTAATGTTAAAGGAATTCATGCAATGATTGACATATCCATGATAATGTTTATTAAGAATCTAAAAACGTAATTCTTACCCAATAATAGAAAGGTATATAAATAATCGTGGCGTTTATTTTTAGTTTATTTGTATTGTTAGTTTTTTAATTGAACGTTGAGTAATAATTAAATGATCAGAGAATGCATCTACAGAATGCAAATTAATTAAACCGCACAAATTTAACTGCTTGCAGAGGGGTATTATACAAGTCATTTGAAAAAGGGAACCAATGGTCTACGATGGAAAATGGGCTAGTTATAGGGAACCGTAATAATCGACAATTAATACAGATAAATCGATAGGAGAGCAAAGTAGGAGTGAAAATTATACTCGAATAACTTCCGATCTTGGTAATCATTTCATTGCTAATAACTCATCAACAAAATTGATGAAATATTGGGTTATCAAATTCCTTAAAATATTGAACTTAGCAGATGATTCCACGCCACTGCACTCGTTAAAGTAACATTGGTACTATGAGAGCCTTACCGCAGTGAAACACGCAGAATATGTGTAGTTAACGTGTGGTTTAATGGTTAAAGCGATGGATTTGAGATTCGAACACTGATGGTTAAAATCCCGGTAGGCCACTCTTTTTTCTTCTTCCCTGCATGTGTTCTGTGATATATTGACACTGAAATTTGTTCAGTATAGGCATACGCAAAATACCTATTCCTGTATTGGTTATTATATTAACATCTGATTAGAAGTTATATCAGTATCAGTCGAATTACATGAAATCATCATGGAATAATTCTACTTTCCGAAATGCATGTTATTTATCATGCAGCACAAGGTAATGGTGCAAGAGCTGCTGTCATGTACGCAGATCGGTATCCGAATAGACGTCATCCTCATCGAACAACCTTAGAGTCTGTTGATAGGCGTTTGCGGGAGCATAGGACGTTGAAAGTAAACTGAGTAGACGGCGATGAAAGACGTACGTACGCACCGCACTGCACAATTCGAAGAAAATTTTCTACATAGGGTGGAAGATGATCCTTCTAATAGTACTCGTGCTGTTCCACGTGTAATGGACACGAACGATCAAAGTGTATGGGAACTCCTGCACGAAGACCAGCTCTATCCGTTTCATCTGTAAAAAGACAGGCCTTACAGCCAGTGGACTTCGCTCAAGCGGTGCAAATTTGTAATTGGGCTTTGTTGAAGCCACTGCACTTCTTTTCCTCGATGCTATTCATTGGTGAGGTAATATTTAATAGGGATGGAGTGGTTCTGAACTAAAAGAACAGTCATGTGTGGGATTATGAAAATCTTCATGCCATCTTCGACAGGAGAGGTTTTCGATGAACGTATGCATAGGTGTAATTTCCGACCACATCATTGTCCCCTACCTTCTTCCCCAGATATTAAATGGTGTAATTTATAATACTTTTTAGAGCACGTCCTACCTAGATTGTAGAAGAAGTTCCTCTTCACATCAGGCTCCTCTCCATTTCTGCCGAAATGTGCGAAATCATTTGGTTGAAGTGTATCCTGGCCGCTGGATATAATAAGAGGTTGTTCAACTGTAATGTGGCCACCTTGCTCTCCAGATCTCTGTCCACTTCACTATTTTTGTTGGGACACCTGAAAACATTGGTGTATGCGACCCCTGTTGATACAGATGAACTGTTAATTGCATACATAATCACAATATTGAAGTAATCCGCGAGACACCCGGTATCTTGAACGGGGTACGCAAATCCTTTAGTCACCGATGTCATCTGTGTTGAGAGAAAGGAGGTGGCCAATTTGAACAATTTCTCTATAGAGTCTGCAGGTTTTTTACTTTTTTTCTGGTTTACTCAGATGTATTGCTTTCTATTTGCCAATAACATTATATGTATCCCATGTGTACGTACACTGTACGTCTTCATGTTCTTACTCTTGTGATCACAGCAATATCTTTTATCTAAGTACATAAGTACAGCACAGTATAATTACACATTTATTTACTAAACCTACTGTACTCTATACTATGTTTATTATTATTACAACCTTTCAAACAATTGTCTGCACAATACGTACGTAGGTAGTTTTGTAACTCGTGTACTGCACAGACATTCCAATACCGTATTCTGTAAAATAATGAATAAACAATAAACCAGAAGTAAATCTACATACGTAACTAATATACAGTACGTACGTAATAAAGGAAAAAAGGAAAAAGTGTACACATACTGTAGGTAGTTTCGAACGTGATGCATTAATCATTCACTTGCGTCGGTAGTAAACTGCTATAACTATTGAACTAAATGCCCAATTTGTTGCATGTTACATTCTCCGTATGATATTGTTTCCATTTTAATCTGAAATAATCAGTGACGTGCCAACCATTTTACAATTGAATCATAACTTGGTTATGTTCAATCATAAACCATTAGTTCATTATCTCAAAATGCTTATATAATAACCCTCTATACGTAGTTAAATTTGCGCGGTATAATTAATTTACACCCTGTATATTATTTGTCTGAATATAATTCGACTTTTCTCGAATTTCTGAATATATTATTACAGACGTATTTTGAAAATTAATAGGATGTGTAATTAAAGAAAAATTGGCAAGTCACTATGGTAATCGATATAAAGTAATTTTTCGGTTTTTGAATAATTCAAGACCATGTCATTTGAGTTACTAATTCGTTGGCTCTATCGAAATCGGAGATTCATGATCGCACAAAAATAAACTTCTCCTTTGATCCTTATCCTGAGCTAATGCTTTCCTATCACTCCGTGTGTATTTTATCTCCATCAAATTATGATTAACCCATTCAACTCAAAAGACGAGGTACTCTTGCTTAACTCTGCTATTGTATAGTTTGCAATATTTTGTATATCCATTGGCAGAGTAATCTTTTGTTAACATTTATCAATAGTAGAGAAATGTGTTTGAGATCTGAAGTGCCGTTATCGTTTGCTTGTTTTGAATATCTGAAAATAGAAAGTATAATTTACGGTAATTTAAATGCGGTTTGTGTGGAAATGCATTGAGGATTTATATCTCAAGCGAATGGGTAAATGTTATTCTTGGTCTACCTACTGGCGTTATATTTTCTTCTGGTTTTCGAGAGACATTTCATGCCTCTCTTTCATTCTCAATTGTTGCCACATATTCAGACCTTAGGAGGCCGAGACTTAATTGTTCTTATAACATATTCTTTCCCATAAAGATCATGTATTTCACTGTTGTATAATTTTATCCATCCACCTAACTGTTCGTTTCACTTTGGTTTAAAACATGTTTTAAGAAAATTCTCAAAAACACTTAATATCTTTGGGAAAATAGTAGTTTATAGACTTTTAGTTTTAAAAAAAGTAATTCACTGGCACTATCAAACTTATGGGCTCATGGCAGTGCTGACGTACATCACTATTCGCTAAATTTCCCAATCATCCCTACATAATTTACTTCCCTCAAATCATGGGTAATGTTATTCTTCCACCTCAATCTTATTATATCTACTGGGCGTGTTTTTCTGGTATACGTTAAATAAAATCCCATGCTCCTCTTTCATTCCTCATTCGTGCCACACGTCCTACCCATCGCAGTCTACAAGACTTGACTGTTATTGCTACATATATCTATCTATAATGGCGTAGCCCATTGTTGAGCCATAGCCCCTCTTTTGTAAGGAGTTACTGGACCAAGTTAATTTTTAGTTACCTTATTTGCTGATAGATGTCATGCGGTCAACACAAACCCAAGGAGCAAATGTTTGAATCGTTATAAGAATAAATAAATTATTACATCTTAATCCTTCTATAGCTTCTATAGCAGGCAACTAAGGTATTGCTAGGACGTTGCGGTTGGTAAATTGTACTTAGAATCCTCTTTATTCAGACTCAAGGATCTTTTACGAGCCTGAAAATCTTCAGACTCGGAACCCATGGGTTAACGTCCCTTCGGAGGACTTGCGCTTTGAATTTTTCCGTCCTAAAAATCCATCGACCCCGGCCGGGTTTGAATCCAGGACCCTCGGAACTAGAGACAAGGATCATAACCACTAGTTCACCGCGGTTCTTGCTACATATGTTTGCACATAAAAATCACGTAGCTCACTCTTACATAGTCTTCTCCATTCGTCTGTCTCTTCATACTTTTTAGTAGAAAAAAATTCCTAGGAACATTATTTTCGAGTACACGTAATATTTTCTCCTCCTTTAACGCAAGTGTCAATGTTTAGCATCCATATAATATAACGAGAGAATACCATTTTAGATATTTCTAGTTTAATGCATTTCCAAAGGAGTTGGGACGGCAAGAGTCCCTGTAATGAATAATTGTGTGAATTTCTACAATTGAGCCTATTTAATGCCTGTGTGCATCTCATTCCTATTTGTAATTATTTTTTTAGGTATTAGAATTCAGTCACTTCTTCCAAATGTCCCTCGTTTTTCATTAAATCTACATTTCCATTACCAGTATGTAATGCAATTCTATGTGTAAGTGTATATTTAGTTTTATTGATGTTTATTTCCAGTCTCAATCCCTTGGCGTTACCCAATACATTGTGCGTGTTGGCCTTTAGTATTTCGTCGCTATCTGATAATAATGCTACATAAATTAAACAGCTAATAAATGCAATTGAGTTGTAAGCCTTCTTCATCCTCTAAAAATTTGATTGCATGCTCTAGAACAAAATTGAATAGTACAGGGGATATGCATCTCATTTGCTTCAAACTATTGTGAATTTGAATAACTGTTTATCTGCTCACATGCTACACTTTGCGCATTTAGACATATTCGTATAAGTCTAACTTTTTAGGAATTACGAACTCCAGCAGGATAACTTCTTCCTCTTAATTAAATCGTACTTATAATTCATGCACAGTGTCATTATATTCCCATTTCGTTTCTACAGTCTCTCTTATACTAATATCCGATCTACTGTAGACCTATTTCTTCTGAATCCACATTGACGGTCACTTATTACTTCGTCAATATAGAGAGTAAGTATCGATGCTAGCATATTTGTTATAATTTTGTACGAAGTTAAAAGTCATAAGATGCCACTGTAAGGTGCGTTGTAAAATGTTACAATCCCTACATTTTTCGAAACCTACTGGAATACGTCACAGTTGTGTGGTAACGACTTAGGATGTATGGAAGCTATAACGTGTGTATAACAGCATTATATAAATAAATACACTTTCTATTCTCTGATAATACAATCACGAGTTCAATTTCCTGTTGAAAATTAATACAACCAGTCATTTCGTAATGATACAACCACCAGTTCCAAGTAAACACAAGTCATGAATATTGGAATAATTTTCGGAAAGAAGAGCAGATATTTTTAAAACTTCAACAAGGAGGGAAGACACTAATTGTATAGTTGGGTTTAGTTATGGGAGCCAGACAAATATAGCTTTCCATACAGGCTAAATTAAATCAACTGATTATCAAGATCTATTAGATATTTACCTTTTACATTTGGGGAGATGGAAATGATTGGGGACTCTTTTTTGGATATTCTAACAGAATAATCATTATTATATTAATTTTTAAAACTTCACATAGCAATATTTCTGCATATTAGCATACATCTAATGGAGTGGCTGGCAAATTCTCCTAATACAAATTCTATGGAGAACGTCTGTTTATGTTGATGGAGAACAGTGCACTAATATCGATGTGTTGTAGGCAGCAGTCACCTCTACATCGAAAAATATCGAGGTGTCCATGCTGAAAAAACTTGTAAATAGCTTGTGTGATCGCGTTTTTACACGCTTTATATTAGCTTGGCCTGTACAGTAGAGGAAATTGGTATAAAGCCACTAACTTTTAGTAGTAAAACAACCTAAAATATTTATGCAAATACCGTATGTGTGTCATAGATTACATATAATTATCTTGGACATAATTTCATACAATTCTCCTCATTTTGTATTTATTATATATGTAAATAATACGTAAAATCTAAGAAAACGCTGTCCTACGGGTGGAAATCGGTATAAAGGCAGGTCAACTTCTGGCTCTTACAGAGACATAAATGTAAACACAACACTGCAATTACATGCAGACGACGTGTCTGTGAGCATCGTTCATCAGTTACAAGTCAGTAGTACGTACAATGCCACGTGGAAAGCCTCTATCAAATGAAGAGAAATCAAGAGTTAGTGCCTTCAAGGAGATGGGCCTTTCCAATCGACAAATATCTACAACATTGGGACGTTCAAGATGTGTAATTGATATTTTTGTCAACCTGGGCTCACAATATAAAAAAACGGGAAGAATGGACGGACAAGAAAATTGTCTAAGCGCACTAAACGTCTCATTTTACGTAAAGCAAAAGGTAAGAGTATGTTTTCTTCTCAAATCCAGGCTGATTTGAAGTTGTCATTAACAGCAAGACGAGTAAGACAAATTCTGTCAGAAAACAAGAATCTAAAATTAAAAAAAAAGTCTTAGTAAACTACCTCTGAACAATGCACATAAGAAAGCTAGGATGACTTTTGCTGAAGAACACATGTCCTGGACCTCAGAATGGAATAAATTAATAATCAGTGTCAAGAAGAAGTTTAATTTGGACGGGCCTGATGACTTTCAGTATTACTAGCATCATCTCCGTACTGAAGAGCAAGTTAGAATGAGTAGAAACTTCTATGGTGGAGGCGTTATGATTTGGGCAGCATTCTGCTTTAAAGGAAGTTCAAAAATAGCACGGATACGCACCAAGATGAATTCTGAGTCCTAGACTGAGGAGCTTCTGGAGTCCGAATTGATACGAATGTAAGAGGAATTTGGCGAAGATCTAATTTTTCAGCAAGATAATGCTTCCATTCACTTGTCTGCCAAATCAAAGGAGTGGTTCAGGAAGAAAGAAATACCTGTTTTGACGTGGCCAGCCAGAAGTCCTGATTTAAACCCGATTGAGAACTTATGGGGAATCTTGGCAAGGCGTGTGCATCGCAATGGACGGCAGTTTGGGACAATGACTGAGCTTAAAAATGCTATTCGGGAAGAGTGGGCTTCAATCTCAGTGGACGAAATAAACACCCTCATGAACTCAATGCCAAAGAGAATCTTCCAAGTAATAAAGAACAATGGAGGTTCAACTAAATTTTAGAACTTTGTTGTAAACTTTGTACTCAGTCTTTTTGGTTTAATCTGTGAAATACATAAAGTGCCTTTATACTAATTTCCACCCATATGTGAGAGTGGTTTCAGTTTTCGTGTACTTTTTTTGGACGAAAATGGATAATTAATTTTGACATTATTTGTGTGTTTTTTATACTCAATCACTTCCTAAGTTAAGGTAGAAAAATGCCAAAGAAAGAGTAAATAAACGTGTGTTCACACTTCTAACAAGTGCCTTTATACCAATTTCCTCCACTGTATCTGTCCATCTATGTAACGGAATCTTTCAACACGATTTTCACCCACTTCAAAACATTGGATTGACTTGAAATTTTGTGCACTTGTAAAGGACCAATGACAATACAATAATTTCATAATTTTTTTGAAGATCCTGGCCAGGATCATCAGGACAGCAAAAGAAGTGTCTGTGTATCTATGTAACGAAATCTTTTAACACGTTTTCACCCACTTCAAAACCTTGGATCGACTTGAAACTTTGTATACTTGTAAAGGACCAGTGAACATATAATAATTTCAGAAATATTTTCTAAGATCCTTGCCAGGATCATCAGGATATCAAAAAAGTGCCTGTGTATCTATGTAACAGAATCTTTTAACACGATTTTCACCTACTTCGAAACATTGTATCGACTTGAAACTTTGTATACGTATAAAGGACTAGTGGCAATAAAATAATTTCATACTTGTTTCTAAAATCCTGGCCAGAATCGTCAGAAAAACAAAAAAATAAAAACCGGTATAATAGGTTGCGGACTTATCAACGTTATAGTCAATCGTTATAAGAGCTCAGTTGGTAGAGCGGTGGACTGTAGTGGTATATAATTTCAGTAATCCATAGGCCTTTTGGTTCAAATCCGGCCGGGAGGATTTTTTAGAAGAGTATTACTTTTAGCTCATACTACAATAGTATCGAATTTAAAGATATTTACATTTTTATCTTATTCTGTAAAATATTAAAACTACAAAATAAAAAATAAATAATAGTTAAAAAACTAAAACAACACGCTTTATTAGAAAACCGAACTAAAAAATGAAAAATATTTTTAATTTTCAACATGCTCGGGATAACATTAAAGTAGTCAACAAAAAAATCATCTCCAACACATATAGAATAAAATTAGAGTTATCTACAAAAAAGTAAATTTACCATCAAAAGCGTGGGGTGCTTTTTATGGTTTTTACATTTTATTCTTAGAGACTTTACTTTTACCAATATCTGTTTATTATCAAATATATTAATTGATATAGAGCACCCCACGCTTTTCGTGGTAAAATTATTTTTTTTGTAGATAACTATAGTTTTATTCTATATGTGTTAGAGGTGATTTTTTGTGACCACTTTAATTTTGTCCTAAGCGTGTTGGATATTAAAATTATTTTTCATTTTTTAGTTCGGTTTTCTAATAAATCGTGTTTTTTTAGTTTTTTTAAAACTATTATTTATTTTAAGTTGTTTTGATACACTGTTCCTTCATGGGTTGTTAGGTACAGTGGTTGTATTGTTTTGCAAAACAAAAATTATGTATATAAATGTTGGTTAAAGCTATCCAGGTATTCTATTAAATTAGATTATAGTTTAAATGATCAATTCAGTTGTAGGTTTGAGTGTCATATATGTCAAAATATGTGATGTATCTCAACGTTTATGGCCACGTATGTGTTTGTTATTTAGATATGTCTTGTTACCGGTGTGGAGGTTCTATAATTTTTGAAGGCACTTTAGTTGTTGCAGTTTTATCTCCTTTACTTTAGATTGGTACCATAATCGATTATTTCTATTCACATGGAAGAACTTATGTTTCCCAATCAATCATACTAAGCATCTGATATATCTTGTCCATCAATTTGACTTCCCATCTTTTTATCAAATCTGCTGAGATCTCATCTGAACCTGATGCTTCATACATTTTTATTTTTTCTATCACCAATTCAACATCTAATACGCTTGGTTTTGTGACTAATAGGCCTATTTCTACCGTCTCTAAATCGTCCTCTTCAATATCATGTCTTGCATATATTTAATAGTAGATTAAAGTGATTTTTTCATCTCTTGAATATGCTCTGGTAATCTGCAATCATTTCCCCATTTTCATTCCTAATTATGCTTCTCGTAGCCTAAAACCATTTCCTCTCTATCCTAATTCTCTGTTATAATTTTCTGAGTTCCTACTATTTGAAGTCATTACATGATCCTTAATCTTCTCTCTCAAATATTTTCTCTTTTTTTTACTCTTTAATAATCCGTGGTTTCTTTTGTCTGATGTAACCAAATAGTTCTAAATTTACTGCAATTGGATCATGTAACTAATTTATTTTTGCAAGCCCTCATTTCTTTAGAATATCGGCACATTCGCCATGAAATCATTTTTTATTCTCCCTATTTTTTTAATAACCCACGATTTCTGAAACCGACAACTTAATAGTATCTCTTATTCTCTCTCTTTCTCTCCCATTCTCTGTACATGAGTTTGTTGATAGGTTGCCACATTTGGATCTAAAAATTGTTGTATTTAAAATCTATTAGCAGTTTTTTTTAACATTTTTGAAACAGAATTTTGGATGAAAAGAGTCCCTCTAATCCATAATAGTGTGCGTTTTTAGTGTAGAGCCTATTATTATTATTATTAATTTTATTCTGTGTTTATTTCTATCAGTAATATTATTCTCTATAAATATTTGGATGGCAAGAAATAGACTTCCAAAATTGGCATTCAAATATACCCCAACTGGACATAGGGACCAAGGAAGACCAAAACATCGGTGGAAAGATCAAGACCATCTTCGCTAGGTTTAACGTACAGGCCACATGGCCTAAAAAGAATTTGTTCATGATGATGATGATGATGAAATATTTGGATTACGATACTTCTTTAAAATTCCCTCATTTGTTGGGACGTCTTCATTCTCATTTAGCAACACATCTGTATATGTGGTTATATACTTATATAAAAGTGATATATTATCATCGTGCATTATTTTCAACGCCCTAAACATCTCCCTCCAAGAAATAAAAGTAAATTAGTAGATTGAATGATAAGAGTTTTATGAATTAAACGAAGGAAATTACGTCGTCACAACACTTGAAACATATTTATCAGCACAAAACGTATTTAGATAACATTGTTTTGTTTCACAAGATAGACAAACATTTCAAGTTTTACAAGATTGGAATGAAGTTTATTCACCTTCTAGCTATGCCGACTTGTTACATTAAGACTATCGCCAACCGTTATTTGAATTCAAATTCAGGAATATATAATGTTATTCATGCTTTTCAGATGCTGGCCCGCGAGCCATATCCGTTCATCAAAGCGAGATACCATATTGTTAAATAGTCTACAATATTGATGAATGTGCTTTTGGGACTTGCATTAGCTAGAAAATATTCATTGTATCTATGTAAATTAACTGGAACGTTTATAAGCGTGACAGACACAAATAAATATAAATCTCATTTTTCATACTTGGATCTACAACAAATGAAGTATGCAAGGGAATAAACTAGGTATTTAACGTTTCCCGTGAAACCTAGAAAACATATTTTCAATATTAATCTTCATGCCGAAAGCTTAAAGGCAAATAAACTCATGGCGAAACTGTTTCTTTTGCCCTTTCATATTTTTCTAAATGAAATAGTAGTCATTTCCATAGAAAATATAATGGCACCTAAAACTCTATCTGGACAAAAACTGAGTTATCTGATTTTTTTCATTTGCACCCTTCAAATGTCGAAAGTTATTTAACAAATCAATTTCATAAATATTATTTAGTGTTGGAATATAATATAATTAAAAACATAAAAATAAAAATATATAAAACTGTTATTCTACCTGTTATATTAAATGAATGCGAAACATTACGATTACGAGTATTTGAGAATAAAGTTCTTAGGAAAATTTTTGGACCAAAAGAGATGGACAGACAGGTGAATGGAGAAGACTTCATAACAGTGAACCACATGCTCTTTATAGGAAGCCAGATATAATAAGAACAGTTAAGTCTCGTAGACTGAGATAGGCAGGACATGTGACACGAATGGGAAATGAACGACGTGCATGGAAGCTTGTTGTAGGAAAACCAGATGGAAAACGCTCAGTTGGTAGACCAAGAATGAGATGGGAGAATAACATTAACTATGATTTGAGGGAGGTAGATTGTACAGGGAATGATTGGAAAATATTAGCTCAGGATAGGAATGTATGGAGAGCTTGTGTCCGCGCGGCAATGAACCTACGAGTTTGATAATGCCTGTGAGTTAGTTATATAATATAGTTAGTAGTCTCGCGAACGTCAATCAGAAATATACTTTCAATAATCAAACAGTAATTTTACATACAACTTATATAATTCATGTAAATAAACTATTTTAATTATATTTACATATATACTGAATCATCATATTTACTGCCAACCTGCTTTAAAACGTGTTCACGTTAGACTTATTCAAAATTCTCCAAACTAACAGAAATTTGCTGTGTGAAGAAAATTTAATTTTCAATTTATTCTGCTGTAAATATAGTATGTATATTTAATACACAAGTGATCTTCTTGGTGATAAAATATTAAAATATATATGCAGTCAATATGCCCATTTCACCAATTAATGTTTTAAAATGGTCAACAAGTTTCTACAGCCAAGCTGTCATTCTCAAGACCAGATATCTGGTCTTGAGAATGACAGCTTGGCTGTAGAAACTTGTTGACCATTTTAAAACATTAATTGGTGAAATGGGCATATTGACTGCATATATATTTTAATAGTATGTATATGTATACATACATTTATATTAATGCATAATACTCGTATAATTTACTCGCATAATACTCGTATAATGCTTATTAACCTCGATTATTAAATTTTCAAAATTGAATAGTTTTATACAAAATAAAATTATACTTCTAATTGCATTTGTAATGAATTTGTGGAACTTGGCAGACATTTAAATGGGAAACGTAGAAATGAAGAGAGACTGAAGTGGTGGAGGGCCACTTCCTGCCATCTGCATAGAGTGTGAAGAATCATTTCACTCTTATATACGCTACACCCATTCTTTCCTTACTGACAGCAACAGAACTAATATTTATGTAGGCCAAACTGAAATCGAAGATACTTGCAATCATCCTTCTTTCTCTTCAAATATTAATTCTTTTTTTTTTTTTCGATTTCTCAGATGTGGTTTCTAGTATTTTACCTATTCATTCTGTTACATACATACATATATGCATTCATTCACACACACACACACACACACACATTATATATATATATATATATATATATTATATGTACATAAATACATACGTATACACTCATGCATAAATAAATAAATAAATATATATATATATATATATATATATATGTGTGTGTGTGTTTCTGGAACGCAACGGGAAGCTACCACAACTATAATTCCCTAGTAAAGCTACAAAGCATAGTATGAAAATGCTATTATTGAAGTGAAAGACCTGCCCTCGGCAGAATTACTATAGATGGATGGATATATGTGTGTTTGTCTGTGTGTGTGTGTGTGTGTGTGTGTGTGTGCGTGCGTGCGTGCGTGCGTGTGTGCGTGCATGCGCGCGCGCATAGGTATTGAGATATTGATAGAAAGTGTCGGTCCTGGGGTGGACTGGTGGTTTACATACTCGCCCCTGATTCCAAAATACGTGGTTTCAAACCCGACCGAGTTCGAACAATTTTATATAAGCAGTCAAAATTTTGTGATTAGGTTCCTTCGGAAAGTAAATAATACCATGGGGCCTTGTCGTGGATTTACGGCACATGAAAGAACCTTAAGTCCGAAGAAAGAGGCAGTATCTAAACATTTTCGGTTCTTTTACCTTCAATTTAGAATAGTGTGCTAATGACATTAGTTAAATAAAACAGTATCAGTAAGTGATGAGAAGCAGAAATTTTGCTTATTGAAAAAAGAAATCCATATGTACAAAGCCTGGATTCCAATCTGGTTCATCCTATTCTATAACTAGAAATGCTTAGTACAAGACTATGAGAAGAATTCTAAAAGTTTGCATCCCTGGGAATAGAGCTGGATAGTCTCAAAAAATGTATTTGTTCAGCGCATCAACTATATAAACTACTTCCGCATCAAAATTCTCTGTCCTTGTATAAAAAAAATCATGCAAAGATATCCCGTCACCTATAAATAAATGACTTATGGATACAGCAGAGCGAAGAAAATAAAATGGAAAGTATTGGAAGAAAAATGAAGAGCAATAAGTTTGTTGAAATGTCATTCAGTGTGTATTTTTCAAGCTAAAATATTATAGTTCATCTGTTTGCAAGGATGCTATTTTTATAGCAGTTTCTTCTCGGATAATAGAACAATGACGAAAGCCGTGCTAAAAATATTGCTCACTGATGGAAGGTTTATGTACATGGAGGTGCGAATTCAAAACCAGGCTTACGAATAAATATTTTTCCAAAGATATGCAGAGACACATATCACATTTGTATGTATTGATAGAGAAATGGCGGGAATCCTTCTAGTCGTTCAACTTGAACACATGAACCAGTCTGAATTCAAATTTCACGGAGTTTGATCTAACTTGAAAAAGTTTTCCAGATTCTCCACATCTACAATCACAACTTGTCCCAAACACGTTGATAGTTCAAAACATTCATCATCATCATCATCATCATCATCAACAACAACAAGGATTAAGCCCAATGGCCTGTTCCGATCTCATTATAGGTCGAATTGGTCCTTCCATCTCTTCAATGGTCTTCCCAACATTCTTCTCCCTTTTGGTTTATAAATATAAATTCTTCTTAGAAACATTCAATGTGGAAAATAAAGAATACACTTTTTCATACTGTCGAAGAAAATCGTTAAAATGAGTAAAATTAATATTTGCAATATCTCATCAAGTTATATTAAAAGTTGGACATTTCCTTTAGTCTATGTTGAGGAAATGGATTCTGTACTTCAATGTAACTCAATTTTTTTTAAATTATTTTATTTAATTTTTTTGTATATAATGTAAAAGTATATAATTTTTATTAATATGTAGAGTCCAATTTGATATACGCTCTAAGAAAATGGTTCTTAATTTTGTACCTAATGTATTAGGTCCTGTTAATATATTTTATATAAGGACGTTCTTGATTTTCTTCGAGATCATAAGTTAATCAATATATTGTTATAATAATAATAATAATAATAATAATAATTAATTTGTTTGTTTTGTTTGTTTGTTTATTATTTAGATTAGATTAGATTAGATTAGATTAGATTAGATTTATTGGCAATGAAGTATTAGACGACAGTAAATGTACTTGAATGTTTGTGTTAGGATACCAGAGTTGCTCAGATGCTTAGAGCGCTAAACGTACAGGGTTTAGAGACTCGGGTTAAACTCCCGACTCTGGCATTTATTTTTCTTTTCATATCTCATTTGCCTTCATTGACAAATGTCAAAAATATAGTTATAACATATAAATATACAAGCGTTACTGCTATAAAGTAAATGTTTTCTTTAAAAATTTACTTACATATTATGGTGGCCACTAGATGGCAGCTGGAACGACTTCCGGCTACGTCTCGTGTAAATTGAGAATATTACATATATAAAAAAAACAAATGTTTGTGTTACGATACCTGAGTAGCTCAGAAGGTTAGAGCACTAAACGTACAGAGTTTAGAAAGTCGGGTTCAAATTCCGACTCAGGCATTTATTTTTCTTTTCATATCATATTTGCCTTCATTGCCATAGGTCAAAAATATAGTTTAACACACACACACACACACACACATATATTTAATATGTATATATATATATGTATATATATATATATATATATATATATGTTAAATTGTGGATTTTCGCGGATATAAGTATGATTAAGAAAGTTTTCATCAATGGCCAGAGGCCAACCTTGAATTCAGGACGTGGAAAACACAATAAAACGTTCTTTTAAAGTAGTGTATATATATATATATATATATATATATATATAATTTGCTTACTTGTGATAGGAACTACCAGGTGGCCGTGGAGACCGAGTTCCCACTACATCTGGTAACAATGAGAATATATATAAGGAAGATGAATGTTTGTACTGGACTTGCTCGGTAGCGTAATCGGTAGCGCACTGGGATATAAATCCAGAGGTACAGGTTCAAGTCCGGTCCGAGCATTTATTTTTTATTCATCAGTGAGATCGTAAAAGGCCTATAGGCCTAAGATTTGTTGGATGAAGAAGAAGAAGTATGATTACGAACATTTCTTGGTTTTCTGCGTCTGAGATTAAAAAAAAACTATGATATATGTTTCAGATTAATCTTAGATAAGACCATCGATATTTTGTTGACTTCGACAGATGTGAAGTTAATGTAAATTTGGTTTTTGTCAGCATAAATATGATAGCGGGAATGTCTTGTAATGTTTTCAGATTATTAAAATATATATATATATATATATATATATATATGGTATGATAAGAAAAAGAAATGCCTGGACGGGATTCGAACCCGGATCTCTGAGTCTGTACCTCAGCGTGATATCCATTACACTACCAGGCGAATCCAATATAAACACTTATTTTCTCTTATAATTGTATTATATTCTCCATTATTACTAGATGTCGCGTGAACTCGGTCTTCACTGCCATCTAGTAGCTGACTATAACAAGTAAGCAAATTAAAGAGAATATTTTTACTTTATAGCAGTGACGCATATATATATACACACACACACACGTTCAAATACGCCTGGCCTCGTTAGAATTATTTCTGTAGCAGCGATATTTAGCTCATTTCTAATATCTTCACTCTTATCTGGAAGTTTGCAACCAGCCACACTTCTCAGAAATATCATTTCAGCTGCTTCTATGATCTTCTCTTCTCTTTTAGTTAAAACCCAAAATTCACTACCATACAATAGTAAGGGGACTGCCACTACTTTATAAAATTTTAGTTTTGTTTCTTTTCAAGTACTTTTAAATATCCTTTTGATTGTTCCACATATATAATTAAATTTATTAAGTTTGTTAAATAGCCGAGAGGTTAAGGTAGGAATCCTTGGCGCAGAGCTACGGGACTTGCGCTGGTTCGAGTCTCCATGGGGGAAGAAATTTTCTCATGGTATTTCGGCCAGTATGGGACCGGTGCCCACCCAGCATCGTGAGGCAATTGGGTAGCTACAATAAGTAGCGGCTCCAGGTTGAGGAACCAGCTATAACGGCTGGGGGACTCGACATGCTAACCACATGTCACCCCTACACTGGCTGTTGATCATCTACCTCTGTGATTGACACATGTGGATGTGAAGGGCCAGCAGCCGGCTGTTAAAAGGGCAACCGCTGAAAAGTGGAAAGACCCTCAATCGGAAATAGATCTTCATTTTTAAAATAGGAGATTTCATAACCCAGGTATTTAAAATGGTTCACTTCTTCAATGGGTTTCCCCTCCAGAATTATTTTAGCTCTTACGGTATCTGATGCCTTAAAAGCTAGGATTTTCGTTTTACTTATTGATATTTTGAAATTATATGTCTGTAAAATGTTATTTAACTGAAAGAGCGATTTCTGTAGACCATCTTCTGAACTAGATATTATAACTTGGTCGTCTGCAAAAAGTAAGGTATCTAACATCTTATTTCTTATGATGGTGTTCGTTAAACAGTTAAATCGGATAAGTACGGTTGGGAGATAATCGGAAAGCTGAAATACTAGTGGGAACATTTTCAGTGCTCCTGTTCCTCAACGTACATCAACCACTGGCATAGATATATACATTAACTGTTTCTGACCGTTCAGTGCACACCAACTCTACCGATATTGGGACTCCAATTGCGTCGTAACATAGTAATTCACCATCTGTAGTCTAGTTGGTACAATTATTTTCACAACGAAACTTGATATGTACGATTCAATTATCTAACTCTTTGTAACTTCTCTCTCTTATAATTCAATAATATACCTGACAAATTAGAATTACTGAAGAATTACCTTAGTTTTGCAGATAATGAGTGATGGAAATTTTAATGTTTTGAAACAGAATCTGAATTTTATAGAAAAGTTACCTTCAGAAATTTTTTTAATAAATATATTTTGGAGTCGCAGTAAATTGTCAATAGCACAAGAAATGTTCAAGTATCAGAATATTACAGAAAAATTATCTTAATATCACTTTGTATCCGCAGGAAAAATGTGAATTTTACCTCAGGTCAGTGTGTAAGCAAAGTATTTGTACATAGAAAAAGTTTTGATAATTACCGTTATATCATTGCTAAATTATAAACCGCACGGAAGGAGAAATGTTGGACGCCCCACACAGAAGATGGTCTGAACAATTTTAAGAATTCTAGCTTCCATGAAACCGGAACGAGCCAACAGGCTTAATCCCTGGTTGATGATAATGATGATATCGAAGTGATTATTCTTTACATTAACAAAATGATCATAGTAACACTGAACATGGTTAATGAATTGAGAATAAGTGTTGCCACACAGCTGATATCCAAATTGGGTCATTTTATGTAAATGAAGGCAGAAGATATGTCAAGACGTAATTGTATATTCACTTACATGTCTCGTACACTGCTGATAAAAAATTAATATCTGGAAGTGTATCACGTATTTCTTAAGAATTACTTGCTCAGTCAATGCGAATATTATATATTTTATTAATTAATTTATCAGTTGTTAATATTCCATGAAAATAGTTTCGTACAAATATATAAATAAATATATTACTTACGTCGGTAAAACCAGACCCCGTATTAAGGAGACTTACAGAAATTACGGAGTAAAACAAAAAGAGTTTTATTCTTTCAAATAAACAATAGAGTAGATGTAAATAATACTATCAAATTATAATAAGTTCGAAAGCCAATTAAAAGGTTCGAGGTCATGTAGGTGTTATTTCTAATCTATTAGCTATATTTAATTAATATAACTATACAGTAAAACGAAGAAGAAACTGATATAAATAAAGAATGGGAGGCTACAAGAGGTACTATTAAATTGTCAGCTTCCGAAAGCATTGGTTGTTTAAAAAAGAGGCTACATAAGAAATGGTTTGATGAGGAATGTGCCGACATTGTAAAGAAAAGAAAGCTGGCAAAAATGAAATGGTTACACGAGCCAAATCAGGTAAATTTAGAGCAATTAGGTAGTATTAGACGGGAAACCACCTAGTAACTAAAGAGTAAAGAGAGGGAATATTTGAGAGAGAAGATTAATGATCTTGAAATGAACGCAAAAAATAGGAACATTAGAGAATTATATCAGGGAATTAGTATAGAGAAGAAAGGGTTTCAGGCTAGAACAAACATAATTCGGAATGAAAATGGGGATGTGATTGCAGATTACAGGAGTATATTAAATAGATGGAAAAGTTACTTTAATCAGCTATTAAATGTACATACAGAACAGGACGTTGAGAAGGATAATTTAGACAGCAGAAATACTAGTCGCAGAACCAAGTGCATTAGAGGCTGAAATGGCGATTGAAAAATTGAAGATGTATAAAGCGTCAGGCTCAGATGATATCCCAGCAGAACTGATAAAATCAGGGGGAGAAAAATTGATGGAAAGAATACGCTGGTTGCTTAGTATGATTTGGGAAAAAGAAGCTCTTCCAGATGAATGGAAAGAGTCAATTATCGTACCAATTTATAAGAAAGGAGATAAAACTGATTTCAACAACTACAGGGGCATCCCATTACTTTCAATTTCGGACAAAATTCTAACAAATATATCAGTAAGCAGACGTACTCCCTATATTGATGAGATTCTAGGAGATCATTAATGTGCATTTAGAAGAAACAGGTCTACAACAGATCAGATGTTTAGTATAAGACAGATTTTAGAAAAGAAATGGGAATATAATGGTACTGTACATCAACTATATGTAGACTTCAAAAAAGCATATGATTCAATTAAGAGGGAGAAGTTATATAGTATCCTGCTGGAATTCGGAATTCCTAAAAAGTTAGTTAGACTTAAACGAATGTCTCTAAATGGCACAAAGAGTAGGGTGCGTGTGGGCAAACAGTTTTCGAACACTTTTGAAATCCAGAATGGGTTGAAGCAAGGAGTTGCACTATCTTCTCTACTATTTAATTTTGTACTGGAGCATGTCATTAAATCTTTAGAGAATGAGGAAAGCATACAACTCAAAGGTATTAATAAGCTGTTGGTTTATGCTGATGATGTAGTACTATTGGCCGATAGCGAGGAGATACTAAAGGACAACACACATACACACTATTGAGTAACACTAAGGAATTAGGACTGGAAGTAAATATCAGTAAATTTAAATATATTGTCACATGTAGAAATACATTATATAATGGAAATGGACAGCTAATGACAAATGAGGGAAATTTTGAGGAAGTGGCTGAATTCAAATACCTAGGAACAATAATCACAAATAGGAATGAGATGCACAAAGAAATTAAACATAGGCTCAATTCTGGAAATGCGTGCTATTATGCATTGCAGAGGCTCTTGATGTCCCAACTCCTTTCAAAAAACGTTAAACTGAAAATATATAAAACTATTATTCTACCAGTTATATTATATGGATGCGAAACATGGACTCTTACTTTAAGGGAGGAAAGGAGATTACAAGTATTTGAGAATAAAGTACTTAGGAAGATTTTTGGATCAAAGAGAGATGAACAGACAAGTGAATGGAGAAGATTACATAACAATGAACTACATGGTCTTTATAGGAAGCCAGATATAATAAGAACAGTTAAGTCTCGTAGACTGCGATGGGCATGACATGTATGGGGAATGAAATAATGCATGGAAGGTTCTTGTAGGAAAGCCAGAGGGAAAACGCCCAGTTGGTAGACCAAGAATGAGGTGGGAGAATAACATTAACTATGATTTGAGGGAAGTAGATTATACAGGGAATGATTGGAAGGGATTAGCTCAGAATAGGGATGTATGGAGAGCTTATGTCCGCGCGGCCATGAACCTACGGGTTCGATAGTGCCAGTGAGTAAGTAAGAGTAAGTATACAGTATAATGATACTATATGCAGGATTGGTTTCATGAATATCAACCCGACTTATCTCCTGATGTTTAGGCATACTAATACGCATAATGCCCTCAGAATGTAGTAAAATTCTATCGCTGAATAAGTTCAATGATGTGGTTACCAACGTAAGGCCTCTAAGGGTCGGTTTCACCAACAGAGGTAACTGCATTACACCAGTTCAAGCTATGCTTTATACATGGGGAAAGCTGGCATAATAGAGATACCTCTGTTGGTGAAACTGACCCTTAATCCGCTTACGTTTAGCGAAATCAGAAGGAATGTATCTTTTGAGGTTGTCTTAAAAATGTTTTTGAAAATTGTTACAAATCTTCATGGATCCTATTTACCGAAAGTGGCCATGGCAAAATAGTATATATACATATGTTTGCATGTGTGTATATTCATGTGTTTTGTGCAAAAGCAATTTATGATAAATATGATTAATTATTACATTTTAATAGAAATATTCCACAATATAGTGGTTCACCATCAACCCAAAGTGATTTGTCGCCAGACGTTTCTGTCTAAAGCATTTTCTTCCATAAAATCTCCAGCTTTCATACTTCTCCTCACTTCATCTATTCAACGTTCTCTAGGCCTGCCTATTCCACTTATTCCATTAGTTTTATAATGAAGAATCTTCTTTGGTATTTTGCCTTCTTTCACTCTTATGAGGTGTCCAACCATTTAAAACGTTTTCTTCTATTTTTTCTAATATGCTTTTTTCAGTTTGCATAATTGATCTTATTGTGCTATTTCTCACTCTATCCCGTCTTGAAGTTCTTGTCGATCGCCTCAAAAAATCAATTTCTACTGCTAACAGCTAGTTGGCTTATTGTCTACTTAGTGTTCCGGTTTCGGATCAATGTAATAAAAAGCTTTATAACAGGGTTTGTAATATATTTTTCTTTGTTCTGAGTTCAACATACCAATGGTTCGTTTTCCATTAGTTACTTTTCTTTCAATTTCTTAGTCGAGTTCTCATTTTTATTTAAATAGATCCTAAATATATAACAATTTTAACATTGCTTATTATTTATGAATTATGTTTTAACTTGTCTGTTACATCCATTGAAACATATTGTTTTATTATACGTTATCTGTAATCACAATATTTTTAAAAATTCTATCTCTAATTTCTTTAACATGAAAGATGCATCATCCAGATCTTATTAAATAATAATACTTACTTACTTACTTACTTACTCACTTACTTACTCACTGACACTATCGAACCCGTAGGTTCATCACCGCGCGGACATAAGCTCTCCATACATCCCTATCCTGGGCTAATGCTTTCCTACTAAATAATAATAATAATAATAATAATAATAATAATAATAATAATAAATAATAAATGTTGAAATGAATCGTAGTATTGACATTTTATGCTAGCATTTGCTTTGATGATTCACGATTATAAAGTTCTCTTAATAGACAGAGGTTTATGATATATTGTCAGCCCGTGTTGGAAATTTTGAAACAATTTACTTATTATTCCTTATTTATGCAATTTCGAGACATTTACTCGTATGGCCAGGTATAAGAGCCAGGATAAATTAACTGTGAAGAAATATACGCATGAACCTTTGAAGCGCGCTGTGAGAAGTTAATGTAAATAAATCAGTACTTCCATATTACAGTCTGGTAAGTATGGCTACAATTATACGGAATAAATAACCCACTGCTATGTGTTCTATCTGTAAGAGTATAGTTCTGAATGCTTACGTGACCTCATTATACTGACATAGGGAAGTTTTAATGGACTGACGTCACATAATATAGTCTCACCCTGATATACCTAGTCGCAGTCTTAATTCATCCCACTCAATAAACTGCTTTTGACCTGATTTCTTATAGATTCGTTTTTAGAACACTTAAGTTCCCAGGAAGTTCATTTTGTTGTTCGTATTTTTGTCTTTGCCGTTTAGATTCAAAACTATAATAAATATTATAACGAATGTTATAACATCAAATATGCATTTACACTTAAGATATCAAACTTAACGTATATAGAACACGAATAAAAAGCTGCTTAAAACACGAAGTGTATTTTGATCAGTATTCATATAAACAGGATTTTCTTGTGGTTAATGGACATAAAAATTCAGAGTTTTATCACTAGGTAGTAAATACAAAAAAATCGCTGCAATGGTGGATTAATTTACTGGCGTTCCACACGCGAATTCGCGTTTTAATTCCCAGACTCGTAGAATTTTATAATCTCTTTCTCATGTTTTGCTGATGAGGCGAATGCGACATGTCACCAAAAAAATGCAAAATGAAGATTATTTATAATTATTACTGCATTTGTTTTGTATGTTTTAAAAGCATAAAAACTATTCATAAGGGAAAGCATTATTTTTGATAAAGGAATTTGTGAATTTAATAACGTCTACATAATTTAATGTAAATAAAGTTGTAAAGTATAATAAAAATAGTTGTTATGCCAATTTTAATTCGAAAAACGTAGAACGCAGTGTCGCTTTCAATAATTCAATTCGTGGTATAGAAATAAATTAGGCTGTTACTGCAAGATTAAAGCTTTTCGCTCAACTACTCTTAGAACTAGTAGCAAAAATGAATGAGTTAAAAAAGGAGAGGTCTTGAAATAAATGGCATTAACATTAAATATATGGAGGTTAGAAGCATTTACAATAAAACCTGCCTTAGCCGGAATCTTTATAAGAAGGAAAGCTGTAGAGACGGAAAAAATCTCCAGAACGGTAGATTGTATATGTAAAATCGTCATGTATAAGCCGGAAACCTTCATAACGCGGAAACAGAATGTTTTTCAAAGTACCAACAGTTAATTTGTACCTCCGTAAGACATAAAATTATTCTTAAGTACGTTCCAATTACAGTATTAATGACCATACGTGAAAATTCTGCATATGACGCTTCTGCATTATATCGTTTTACCTTCTTGTGTTGCCATTGTATCACGGGAATACCCTTGCTTATGTGTGACAACGGGTAATCCCTCGCTTTTTCTTGCCTGCTTACAGTCATTGCCGACCTAATTAAAGACGTGGAACCTGCATTTGATATTAAAGATGTTATCAATTTTGACAATGATTTGGCAACAATACAAAATATAGAACGAGCTGTCGATCCTTTAAATGAAGCGAGAGGGGAGTCCTCGAAATGTGAAGGAACTCAAATTTCGGAAGAAGAAAAAGAAGAGGAAGAATATGCCCCACGAGAGCTGAATATATTTAGCTACAAAAAAGCATTGTTGAATGTGAATGCTCTCCAAGAATTTGTTACTTTCGCGCGATGATCCTGCTTTGATGGATCTCCTCTAGAGAACCACATACTTGCCCGTGACTAAAAGTGGGCAGCCTACTTTACTACAGCTATAGAGGAAGTGAAATTAACTAAAAATGTGAGTAATATCTTTTTTACTTTTTATTCACTATATTTGTGGTGTAGATACTGTAGTACTCTAAATACTTTGCTTGTTATTTGGGAATACTTTATAAGAAGGAAAACTGCCAAGACGGAAAAATATTTAAGGAACCGTCATGTTCCTTCATAGACAGGTTTTACTGTATAAACTTAAAATTAAACAAATTTTATAATATGTTCGTAACAATAAAAATAACTCTAAAAATAAATAATTAAAATTACACAATTAAAATTCTAAAAAATAATGGCAGTATCTATGTTAACATATGCTTGTGAAAACTGGACACTTAATAAATCAGATAAAAGGAAAATAGAAGTAGCTGAAATTAAATTCTTACGTTCAGTAGCAGGCTATACATTGTTAGACAAGAAACATAATAATGAAATAAAGAACCGAATTAAACATCTACAGTGTTAAGGATAAAATTCAAGATCTAACTCTCTCCAACATATAGAAAGGATGATACCTAATCGACTTCAACAAATTTTGCTTCACTACCAACCAAAAGGAAGAAGAAATATTGGGCGCCCCATAACTAGATGGAAGGTTACGTTCTCTTGATGTGGTAACGGTATATAGCTTAATCCCATGACGTAGAAGACGAACCAAAACAAGAAAAGAATAAAAGTAATGTGAAAGAAGACATGATAGTAATTGGAAATTTGGTGTGCAAGAACGTTGAAATATTTTCACAAAGATTATCACAAATAGTATCACAAATTTACAGGCACATCTGGTTACAAATTTAATAATAAATACTGCGATGATTGGAAGCAGGTGTTATATAAATCAGTCATACAATGAAGTCTAAAATATTGAGTATAATTTTGAAACTAAAGTTATAGTATTATGTCGTACGATTTATGGAATGGATTTTTTAAGATCCGTAAAAGGATGTACACGCATGGATAGATTTCACAATGAATCAATAATAAATGAACTGGAGACATTTTCAATAGTCAATAAACTAGAAGAGCACAAATACCAATGGAAAGAACATTTAGACACAATGGACAATACAGAATTACCCAAAAAGGTCAACACCTACAAACCACATGGAAAAAAATCTTTGGGACGGCCAAGGAAACGATGGACTTGAGACCGAAACAGGTCGCATTGACCTAATCCTGGAAAGGAAGAAGAAGAAGAAGAAGATTTATATAATGAGACCTAGACTTTGAAGGTAAATGATGAGTCATTACTTACAACTTTTGAACTTTTTTTTTGTAATATAAGAAGGTGTAATTACGCATAGAACATTTTAATGAAGCTTGAACTTGATCGGATGATTAAAGAAATAATATATATAAATATATATATATATATATATATATAATATATATATATATATATTATAAATATATTTTTGACATTTGGCAATGAAGGCAAATATGATATGAAAAGAAAAATGAATGCTTGAGATTCGAGTTCGAATCCCGACTCAAGCATTCATTTTTCTTTTCATATCATATATATATATATATATATATATATATATATATATATATAACTCACTGGCACTATCGAACTCGTAGGTTCATGGCCGCGCGGACATAAGCTATCCATACACGGAGCTAATGTTTTCCAATCATCCCTGTATAATCTATTTCCCTCAAATCATAGTTAATATTATACACCCACGTCATTCTTAGTCTACCAACTGGACGTTTTCCCTCTGGTTTTGTACAAGAAGCTTCCATGCACTTTTTTCATTCCCCTTTCGTGTCACATGTCCTGCCCATCGCAACTTATGAGACTTAACTGTTCTTATTATATCTGGCTTCGTATAGAGACCATGTTGTTCACTGTTGTGTAGTCTTTTCCATTCACTTGTCTGTTCATCTCTCTTTGTTCCAAAAAAAAAATTCTATGAAATTTATTCTCAAATACTCGTAATCTCCTTTCCTCCCTTAAAGTAAGAGTCCATGTTTCGCAACTGTACAATATAACTGGCAGAATATTAGTTTTATATAAGTACAGTTTAACGTATTACATAATAGCACGCATTTCCAGAATTGAGCCTATGTCTAATTTATTTGTGCATCTCATTCCAATTTGTGATTATTGTTCCTAGGTATTTGAATTCAGCGACTTCCTCAAAATTTCCCTCATTTGATATTAGGTGTCCATTTCCATTATATAATGTATTTATATATGTGACCATATATTTAGTTTTTTTTTATATTTACTTCTAGTTCCAATTTCTTAGTGTTATTCAATAGTGTGTGCGTGTTGGCCTTTAGTACCTCTTCGCTAACGCCCAATAGTACATCACCATCATAAACTAACGGCATACAGGAATAAATAAATAAATAAATATATATATATATATAGTACAATTTATAGAAGAACCAACAGATTGATTGAATTTGACACTTAATGAGATTAGAAGACGGCATAACTTCGAAAAGAGTTTTGTTGTGAAAATTTAATGTAAGACGATTAAAGAGAAGATCTAGGACCAGCTGATGTAGAGGACAATTTGAGGATTATGAAAATGAAAGTTTGGAGAAGATTAACAGAGAATAGGGCAGAATTGAGAAGCATTGGTAACAGGCTAAAACTCATTCTGGATCGTGACGCCAATTAAATAAGAAGAAGAAGAAGATTTTGATTTAAAAATCTACAATTCTGAATAGAAAACTACACTTTTATATTACTACTTGTCCCTGTGTGGTCAAAATACGTGTTTACTATTTTTGGTACAATTTTGATTCTAAAGTTTAATGTGAAACCACGTGATGGAATTATAGAGATTATAAAAAGCCTATTTTTATGTTAATTACAACAGGAGAACTCTTTTAAATAATTACATTGAAAATTATTAAAAACCCTAAATCATATTTATTCCAGTAAAATCCCACGTAATCTGTCAGACGTCCTACCCAATTATTCTGATTGAATATAACGTATATCCTCATGACGCACAATGGAGCTTACATCAGCATTTACTTAAGGAAGCTATTTGATTTATGCTTATTTTCCTACCGATGTTAGCGAGTTACAAGTGGTTAGCTCATTGCCTCAAAGATACACCTAGTCGAGTACTATTTGGATGAGAAGGGCCAATTAAATTTTGCTTAGACCCATGGCTTAGTAAGCCCTCCCGGTGACTTGTACTTTTTTTTCATCTTAAAAAAGTTAGCAGATGTGACGGAGTATGAACCCACAATCCTCAGGACCACATGCAATGAAAATTACCCCTAGACCACCAAGGCGATATTGTGGATGAACTGTGTTGTATATTATGGCTACCTTATTGAAAAGCTATAACTCTAACTTTCTTACCTAATTTAAAAATGTTTAATGACGCTTTAATTTTTAAACTCTTAAATTGGCAATGTGTCCTATAAGATAGATTTATTTTTTAAATAAAATAGTGGAAAAATGAACGAGTAGACACTATCTTAAATTTGTTTCAAAATACACGATATCGAGTAAAAAATTAGTTATATACACTTTTATTTTCAGTGCAGTCCCCCACATAACTTTTACGAGAAATTATTATTTATTGAATTTAAGGTTAAATTAAAGTTTATAGAACAATATCAATTTATTAACATTGATAAACAATATAGAAGTAGAAGGATCAATTTATTATGAGTATGTAGAAAAAGGCTTTTGTCAATTTACATAATTCCTTTAATAGGCATACTGGGAAAGAATTCTCCATGGTCTATCTGTTTAACCATATTACTACTTCGCATCAATATCTTTGTTGGTTCGTTGAAAAAAAGTTATGTTGCAAAAAAAAAACTTTTAAAGAGAGAAATATTTATTGACATCTATTGACGGTTGTCTCCCTGTGGTTCAACTGTAATGGTCGCAAGGAAAATAAGTTTGTTCTTTCTGTCTATCCCGTCCAAAGTCTTTAGAAATTTTTAATTTTTGTGTGAGGAAAATTCGGTTATGAAGGGAAGTAAGAAACAAAAATATAGCCATGTCGATATCTACTGTAATAAAACCGCAAAGTAACTTATTTATTAATAATTAATTATAAAGAATTATAATTAATATAATTAATTACATTATATTCCATACTGGAATCCTGGATTCGATTACTGGTGTTCCCATATATATATTGCTCATATGAGGTCTACTTAGTCTCGTGGGGACAAATAAGAAGCTATTTGACAAGTGATAAAATCGGTTAAGAAAACTGACGTCAAAGGATTGCGCATCGCTAATCATGTGACTTCCGGTACTGTCATCTGGTTTAGTAATAGCACCCAGTTCAATCGCTCTTGGCTTTTTAAAGTTGCTGCGTACAGTTCATGAACAAAACCTATATATCTTCTACACACTCCCTCTCT
The DNA here is from genome assembly GCA_030220185.1 of Diploptera punctata. NCBI lineage: Eukaryota > Metazoa > Arthropoda > Insecta > Blattodea > Blaberidae > Diploptera > Diploptera punctata. The sequence continues at coordinate 932,801 of JASPKZ010010239.1, read as the reverse complement.
CTCTCTCTCTCTCTCTCTCTCTCTCTCTCTCTCTCTCTCTCTCTCTCACACACACACACACCATTGTGTGTGAAAGACAGAGAGAGAGAGAGAGAGAGAGAAAGAAGGAAAGGGATATAGTGAGAGAGATAGATGTAATCTATATAGGCCTATAAAAAGTATTTACTCGTTTGCGTTTTATTGAAATAAAGTAATGAGGAAGCATTATCTGAAAGTATTTTATTATATGTTTCTCCTAACTAAGGATTGGTCGACACAAAACTTCACAAAGGCTTAATAATTACAGAACATTTTACAGGACTTCAATAGTGAATAACCCTGTGGGCGATATTTTTGAGGTGGATAATAAGAAGGAACAGGGTTTGAAAGGGAGAGGGAGAGGCAACACGTCATCGCCAGAACCAAATTCATCATCCCCATTACAAGTTCTTTCCAACACTCGCTCCCGTTATTCTCAATACCTTCTAAAATGCAATAAGTACGAGACTAGAGATTGGCGTGTTTCAAGTCACTGCGCCACACCACAAATATTATTTCTTTGGGATCTAATCCCACTTACTTTACTTTCATGTTTGAAACGTTGTTCACAATGACTCACTCACTCAATGATTGACACTATCAAACCGTGAATTTTATAGTCGCGCGGACATAAGCTCTCCATACATCGCTATCCTGGACTAACATTTTCCAATTATATACCAGATATTTAGTATAGTTATTTATTCAGACTGGGAGGACAAATTGCCCTGAACACCACGATCTGAAATATAAGCATATACTAACACTGTTACGGAACTCTCGTTCATGGCAGCGCAAACATCTCACCTTACACCCTATCCTGAGAGAATATCACGGCATGGTGCATGTAAAATTATCCATACTCTCTTCCAGACCTGTTTTATTTATTTTTAAAGTTGGCTTTCAAGCGAATAGTGATCTATATGTAACAAAATGGCGGAAGCATTTAGCCAAGTCATTAATAGCAGTGCTGAAAAACAATTATTGCACAACTGCAAATTCATTCCACCACAGTTCCGTGAATTCTAATCAGATTCCTAGAGAAATTGAGTGAAAATACGAAAGACGCAAATAATTGTAACGAAATAACATTAAATGGAAAATAAATACTGAAAACTGATTAAATTCGAATGTCTTCTAACTGAATCAGTATTCAATATATATTTAATATTTCTTATATAGCACTTTTAGTTAAATATGTGTTGGATCATTTTCCACTCTATAGAGATAGATCACTTTTGAACTCAATTCTGTATTAAATTGTTATTATTTAGTTCTTAGCATGTTATTTTGCATTCAAATTGGTTGCATATGATTCCAATAGGATGAGAGATTAAAATGTATGTGATATAATAAAGGAAAAATCCTCAAAATGAACATTGTACTTTTTTTTTTTTCGTTTTTCGCAACAATTTGTAGTTTGTGAATTAGATCTCTTTTCGGGGCAACTATTACATTATCAATACTATAATTAAACCCTTGCAAAACATTATAATATTATTCTCCCACCTTGTTCTTGGCCTGCCCGCAGATTGCCTACCCTCTGGTTCTCCTACAAGAAGTTTATGTGTCTCTTTCATTCTCCATTCATGCCACATGTCCTCCCATTGCAGTCCAAGAAACGTAACCGTTCCTATTGCATCAGGTTTCCCATAAAGATCACTGTTCGTGACAGGTACAGTTCACCTCCCTCAAATCCTAGTTATAATATTTCTCCCATCACATTCTTTGCCAATATACTGGGCGCTTGCCTTCCAGTTTTCTTATTTGAAGTTTTCATGCCCCTCATTCGTTCTTCCATCCCTACCACACGTCCAGTCCATCGAAGTCTACTATACTTAACTGTTTTTATTACATCTGGTTTTCAATAAAGATTTACACACACATTGTTACAAAACTTCATCACCATCATCAGTTCCATGGGTTAAGCCTCATAAAGCTTGTTCCGGTCTCATTCTTTAACACTGTTGAGGCCATCTTCTCTTCGGTCTTCCAACTTTCCTTCTAGCCTTTAGGTTCAAGTTCATCATCAGTTCTCGTATGCGGTAGTCTTTCATTATTTAATCATGTTGTTTACAATAATTTGTACTTTGTTTTATTCTGTCTAATAATTTAGTGATATTTAGTTATCTTCTTATATCTTCACATATTTGTTTTATCGAGTAAGGCAAATTCCGCAACAGAAATAAAAATTATCATTTCCGCTGCTTCAATTCCCCTTTCCTATTTTCTTGTCAATATCCTAAACTCTGAACCACAAAGCCGTTTGATACTAAACATATTAAAATAAATCTATCCATGGTAAAGAATCTTTCAGGAGACATTTCTGACAGAGTTATTTCTTTTCAATGACAAGTAGAAGACACTACAGGAAGTTATATGGTTAGCGTGTTGCACATTTTCGATCTTAATTTCAGTTTTATTAACGAGATTCAGCTTCTTTTCGTATAAGGTAACTGCTGAGATTCTTCAGAAGGCATGTTGACTCTGATTCAAATTTTTATATTCAAAGAGAGTATTTCTGTGGTTAGAGGCTAGAGTAAAACCCATTACACTTAAGCGAGCTTATTGTTTTACCACTGAAACGGTCATTCGAAATTTTATGCAACATATTTTTATAATAATAATAAAATTAACCCATAGGCGCTCATATGTTTTCTGCCATGTTTGTGTCATTGATTCTGATTACAAATTATATTTTCAGCATATTGCAGAGATCAAAATGTTGAACCTTTTAAGAATACCACTATTAAGAATCAATTAATTTTGTTACACTAAAACTTATAAGGAATTATGTCTACGTACTTTAGAATACAATTGAGAATCCTGACTATTAAATAAGTATATTGAGTGACAACAATTTCCACACAATAGCATTTATTAAATATCTGTCGTTGACTTTTACCGAAAACTTAGTTTTATTTTGGTTTTTACAAAAGAAAACTAATTTATAATTACAGCGTAATAAGAATAGTAGTAAGGTTTCTTGCCGTTTATAGATATAAGCTATTCTGAATAAACATTTCAAATATTGATAAAATAATACTATTCTGAAAAATAAGGAGTACAAATATTTATATAATCACGGTTACTAAACTTATTATTTTCTAATGTTAAGAGATTCCGGGCTATGTGGACATGATCGATAACTAGTGTTTATACCATACGTTTCTCCCTCAACTGCGGGGGGCATCTTCAGTGGCGAGTACTTCAGACAGTGTTCCCTGGTCAGAAGCTGACTATGAATGGTCAAGCCTCCGATCAGGGAACACCCACCTGAAGTACTCGCCATTGAAGATGTCCTACGCAGTTGACGGAGAAACGTATGGAATAAACACCAGTAATCCACTACGGCCACGAAGCTCGGAACATCTTAACATAAGAATTACCGGCCGTGAAAGCTTGCATTCAATTATTATTTTCTAACTTGTGGTCTTTTTTAAGAGTGGAATATCTTACATTCCGAGCAGCTAGGAAGAAATAACTGAGGAAATATTATACCTAGACGTTTTAACAGATGACTCTAGTATTTCATGAGAATAAATTTTTCAGGGAAGACCAGTACCATTCGAAAATAACCTACCTGGCTGATATAATAATACTGTTGTACAACCTCCAATAAATAGATAAATCGTTATATTTAAACAATTGAAAACAATATGTGCTTAATAAAAAAGTGCCAAACATCTATCTGTTTCTTGCCACAGTGCTCAGAAGAGAATTAAGTGGACTAATAAGTTGCCTGTGTATCTGAGGTTTGCATGTTCAAATCCGAACGTGATAGAATTATTTTCAAGGGTATGAAAACTTGAACATTGCTTCCACCGAAAATCATGTAAAGTCGTGTGTAGGCCTACTCTGTCGAATGTTTACGAAAAGTAAAAGAACCTAAAGCTTGAAGTAAAACAGCTCTGAGAAGGACTTTTTTCTTGCCACATAGAGGTTCAGATTTGAATTACGATGCTAATTATCTTAGAACTGTTTGAGAGCGTCGTAAAATAAAATATCAAAAAGAAGCATAAACTTTATAAAACGATCATGGCTATGTTTACTCTTATGTAGGTTCCGAATCACGGGCTGTAATAACTACAGTGAAATCCCGTACTGTCTGGAGAGATAAATTTATGTACCGTAACATATAAGAAGGTGTCGTGCCATAGCCGAGTGATTAAGGCAAGAGGCCTCAGCGCAGCTACGGGACCTGCGCTGGTTCAGGTCTCCATAGGGAAAGAATTGTTTTCATGGAATTTCGGCCAGTATAGGACCGGTGCCCACCCAGCATCATGAGGAATTTGGGTAGCTACAGTAATTAACATTTGTTGGTTGAGAAAACCAGCTGTAACAGCTGGGGACCCGACATGCTGACCACATGTCACCCATACACTGGCTGGATGATCATATACTCCTGTGATTAACATATATAGATGTGAGGCCAGCAGCCGGCTGATAGGCCAAGGGCATTCTAGAACTGTCGCGCCAAAGAAAAAATATGAGGTTTGCAATAAAGCTAAAAAAATAAGAAATGAAAAAATAAGATAAAATCTGAAATTTTTTCAATTAAAATATATTAAAATGAAACTAATTAAAATAGAATACTGTTAGACTGACAGAGATTACATTATAAAAGACGTAAATGAATTGCCAACCGATCGGGAAGATACATTTAGGGTAGATCTCGTATGAGGTGCCTTGAAGATAGATACGGAACAAGAATTATCACATAATCTTTGAAGGGATGCCTCTAATCCCGAGAGACGTGGGTTCAAACCCAATCGAGGTCAATGGATAATTAGGATGGAAAAATCCAAGGGACATGTCCTGTCACACACACGCACACACACACACACGCACACACACACAACACACACACACACATATATATATATATATATATATAACCATAGTAATTCTGCCCGAGGGAAGGTCTTTCACTGCAATCATAGCATTTTCATGCTATGCTTTGCAGCTTTACTAGGGAATTGTAGGTGCGGTAGCTTCCCGTTGCTTTCCACACCGGTGAAGGATAATGAATGTGATAGGGATGATGGTGATGGCCATATGATTTCGGGGACCGTTTGGGCCTTAAAGGTTTCCTGACATTTGTCTTACAGGTGAGGTGAAAACCCCGATAAAAACCTCACCCAGAAAAACTGTCCCGACCGGGGATCGAACCCGGGCCCGCTGCGCAACAATATATATATAAGGGAGAAGAAACAAAAGAAGAACGAAAAGAAACATTATTAAAATCATAATTCCTTAGTTAAAAATAAAACTAATTTTATATTCAATTAGGTATGGGTTTTTATACGGATATGTGTAGTGACAGAATAGGGTTTTGATCTCGTGAAACTTGGAAAAACACGCTTTATAGCTCCTTTCCATCTGGCGCGGTCATAATCTAGTCTATATTCACATTAAATTAATCTCGGATATACATTTTCCAGATAATTATTTAAACTTTATATATGCAGCTAAGTTCATTGCGAGTTAATTGAGTGAGATTTACGTGGGTGAAGTGAATTTGAAAGCGAAACATGTGAATTCTCAGCAGTGTCCGGCACCTTATCAACTCTTCCGGTCACTGCGTCTCTTTACTACAAAACACGCAAGTAATTAAGTATTACACAAACCCAAACTACTGTTCCCTTGCCATACCTCTTCTCCATACTACCTTTACATCATTTTGATATTCATGATAAATACAAAATGTTAGTAAAATAATTCCCACTTACTAGATCTAACTCATTACTGGATATTAAAGCTGATATTTAGTCCCTTTATATTGCCTTTTCACGCAGCGGGCCCGGGTTCGATCTTGGTCGGGACAAGTTTCCTGGGTAAAGTTTTTTCGGGGTTATTCCTTACTTATGATGTTATAGTGATATTGTGAAAAATATTGGAACTGTGTTAAAATAACAATATTGGGGAAGTGTTAAATATGTTCCTCACTAGCAAAACAAATGGGCAGGATACTTTAAGGCCCAAACGGGTCGCCGAACATCAGATGGTCCATTATAATCACCATTCATATTCGTCGTAAGATTTTAGTTTAGGATTAAGGAAAAGGGTCCTCTCCTGGTGCACCACTATCATCATCACTATGGTAATAAAACCTAAGATTGCAATGCAGATAGCATATATCAAAACAAAAGACAGAAGTCTAACTTCTCATTATACTGTTCGACTGTTTGTGTGTGAAACAAAAACAAAAGATATTCACAAGTCTAACTGCTCATTATGCGCCGTAGCGTAGTGGTTAAGGCACTGCGCTACAAGCCGGAAGGTCGAGGGTTCGAGTCCCGGTGGGGTCAGGATTTTTAAACTGACCCAAACCTTCTGGCGGCACTATGGCCCTGGGGTCGACTCAGCCTCTAACTGAAATGAGTACCAGACGTTTGTTCTGGGGTAAAGGCGGCCGTCACGCAGGGCTGACAACCCGGCTGACATCAAGTGCCGATTGTCAAGAAAAAGTGGGAGCCTTAACCTCCTACTACCCCAAGGGCCTCCTGAGGCCTGTAGTGGGATCACTTTACTTTACTAACTTCTCATTATACTATGTTACAATCTTAACTTATAGAACATAAAAGTCCTACCTCTAATCATCACCTACCATATCATCGGGGTAGTCGTAATCCCGTTTTTCAAGCACCCCAATCTCAAAAGTGGGTTAAACAATTACGCCAATGCCAGTAATGAACCCCACAAGAGTCGAAATGACAACCTGTGGCATTGAATAAAAATAATGTATTAAAATATAATATTTAAATCATATTTTTATACAAATTAAATTGTTATAAAACAATGGAATACTTTAAATTATTTAAATATTTGAAGGTGCATTCCAATATACCCCAACTGGACATAGGGACCAAGGAAGACCAAAACATCGGTGGAAAGATCAAGACCATCTTCGCTAGGTTTACCGTACAGGCCACATGGCCTAAAACGAATTTGTTCATGATGATGATGATTTGAAGGTGCAAGTGGTTATACTTTCACCTCTTACTGTTGGGGTCTCGAGTTTGTGTCTCGGCCATTATATGTTAGTTTCGGGGTGAACGAAACGGAGTGTGGGCAGGTTTTTCTCGGTGTTGTTCCGTTTCCCCTGCCACAAATTTAATTTCACCATTTCCCATTCTTTCCACATTCATCTCATTCATTTCGTTCTCATTTCATTCATCTGCCCCTATCATGGTGCGTCAGGCGTGGTCGGTCGGTATCCTTACTATTCATAGACCTCCAATGAAAGGAGCTTCATCTCATCTCATCCCTTCACACGGGTACAGTCAGACATGTTTTGAGGAGATATGCCAAATATTTTGACAATTAATTAATGTCATTATTGTGTGTAAACTTTTTGATAGAAATATTTAAAAAATAGTTAAAGTTTTGAATCTTTCTGGAAACTTGTAATTAGAAACCTTAATTCTTATTGATTCAAATTCATGATGTATTTCAGTATGTTATACTGAACTCTTATTTTATTTAAATATTGAATTTTCAATCAACGGACATTCAAAATAAATATTTAAGTCACATCAGTTCAAAATATATGTGGTGATGAAGTTAATCGAGACAGCATTTACATGGATACAATCGAGTAAACAATTATCGCGGTTGCGTTAGGGAATAATGACGACGAATGTAGATGAATGCAAATAGGAACGTGGAAATATAAGGTCGAAAAATATGTATCGGTTTTCTTAAATTATAGGAGAAGAATAATGTTTTCACTTTAATTTGAAAATTGATATACATTAGTGACACGACATTAATTTGTACCGAGAACGAGCATATTGATAACCTTTGTATAATGTGGCTTTCCGTAGCAGAAATTCCCATCGGCGTTACAGAAAATCTTGGAACTTTGAAAAATAATTATCATGCATTGTCTTCTTCATCTTCTTCTTCGGCTTTCCCCCACTTATAGGTTTGCCGTCTTCAGTTTCCATTTATCTCTATCATTTCAATCTCCCTCTTCCAAATTCCTATCATCCATTATTGTTCTGACATAGGTTTTCCATTTGCATCTTGGTCTGCCACGTTTATTTCTTCCAGGGGGTGACCATTGGTAGATATTTTTTGGCCATCTTTCATTTTACATTCTTTGTACATGGTCATATCATTTAAGTGTTTGATTTTCAATCCTCTTAACAACATATGTGGCGACATTCATTTCTCTCCAAAGGAATTCATTTCTTATTTTATCCTGTGTTGTTTTTTGGAGGCTTCTTCTAAAATAATCAAATTCAATTCTTCTAATTTTATTCTTTTGTAATTCCGTCAAAGACCAATTTCACTTCCATATGACAAAATATTCTGTATTATGCTCTTATAAATTTTAATTTTAGTTTCCTTTGTAATATTTTTGTTCCAAATTACTCCATGTAATATCATAGTTTCATTTTTTTCCATTGCAATTTTAGTCTGTACATCTCTCTCACAGGTACCTGAACTTGTAATTATTGACCCAAGATATTTTAAAAAATCACATTTTTTTATTTTCCCTGTTTCAAGTATGAGGCCATCCACATCCTTTCCCAAATACATATATTCAGTCCCCATTTTTTACATTCTTTTATATTCTTCCATTAGTTTATTTATCATATATTTCATATCGTCTTCATCCCCTTCAAAAATTATTTGATCATCTGCAAACAACAATGAATGCAGTACTTTTCCTCCTATAGGAATACCCATTTCAGAACATTTTTTATACCAAAAGTAAAGAGCCTGGTCTAAATAAATGTTAAAAAGAATTGGTGACAAACTGCATCCCTGCTTAAGGCATTTATTCACTGTGCATTCCTCTGTTAAATTATTCTGTATTTTTACTTTAGCTTTTGTATTATTATAGATCCTCCTAACAATATTAATCCATTTATCACAGATATTAATATTTCTCATTGCCATCCATTACAATTGTCGAGGTACACTATCATATGCCATCTCTAAATCAATAAATGTCATATGTAGTTCTTTATTTTTTGCTATGATTTTCACTTGTAATTGTCTAATAAAGAAAATATTATCAATACATGATCTTCCACTCCGGAATCCACATTGTTCTTCTCTTAAGTTATCTTTTTTATCCCCTTAAGTTTAAAATTTATAATTTTACTAAAAATCCTAGCTGTTAAAGGTATAACGCTTATACCTCTATAATTGGAACACAGATTTTTATCACCCTTTTTAAAAATAGGAGTAATTCCAGTATTCTGGGATATCGTCTCCAATTTAAATTTTATTGAAAATTTTTGTTAAAAATATTACTAAAATATCTCCTCCATGTTTAGGAGTTCCGTCTGAATATTTCCTGGTCCTGGTGCTCTCCCATTTTTTGCCTCTTTCAAAGCTCTTTTTACTTCATCTTCTGTTATCTCTGGAGTGTCAAATTTATATGCTACATCCGTATCTTGATGTTGAAACTCATTTCTATTTTCTTGAAGTAAACCTTTGTAATGTTGCATCCATTCTGATGGTCATATCAACTGAATATTTATCTTCTTTCTTTCTTTCTTTCTGATTTCCTGATATTTTGTAACGTTTTCCAAGCTTCTTTGGATCTAGCATATCCAATCGAACGATCTATATTCGAGCATACATTATCCCAGTACTCATTTTTTGTTCTTCTTCTCACTTCCACCTTTGTTTTATGTTCTAAAGTGATATATTAATTTCGAGATGTTGTTGAGTGATCTGATAACCATTTCATCCGTGCTTTCTTTTTTCTTCTACTAATTTTTAAAATTGTGATTAAAACCATTCATTGTTTCTTTTTAGATCTAGATTTTCTGTCCCCAGTGCTTCTAAAGCTGCTGAATGTATACTTTCCTTTAGTTGATCATACATTTCCACTGCAGATTTATTTTAAATTTAAATTAAGTTTGTGTTTTAATCTTAATTGAAAAATATATTTTATACTCTCATCATAGAGTAAACTTACTTTATATCTTTGTTCATTCAAAGGGGTTGTATGTATTCTGTCTTCCGTTACTTCAATATATTTTTTTCCTACTTGTTAATATGAATTTTCCCAAAAGCATATAATGATCACTTCCGTAATCTGGTTTTCTATACACTCTAACATATTTCACTATCATATCACGTTTTTGTTTCACAATTATATAATCAATTATTGATTTGAGACTTATTGTTGGCTGTTCCCATGTGTATTTATGTATTTCCGGATGTTGGAAGAAACTATTCATTATCATATAGCCATGTTGTTTACATAAACTTTTCAATCTATCTCCATTGTTATTTTCCACTTTTTCCCCAAATGGTCCAATCACTTCATCTTTCATTCTACTTCCTACTCGACTATTAAAATCTCCTGTTATTATTACTTCTTGATGTTTTTTTTATTTTGTCCAAAATTTCTGACAGTTTGTCAAAAATCACGCATTGTAATACGTCAAAAAGCAACTGAATGTTAAAAGATAACTCGTATGTTAAAAGACTGATTTTAAAATGTGGCTATTATTATTATTAATTTCACAATTATAGTGAAGAGTGAAATTATTTGTGAGTTTTTTAATGAAAATAGTTAAACTTACCTTCTTTTGTTCGTCCCTGAGAGACATGTTATACCCTGATAGAACAAACTCGGTGATAGAGTTAGGCATCTAAAATATGTTTAAAAAAACTGTACACTGTGTTCTAAAAAATACTATATTAGGCTTTTAAAATATTTAATTCCTCTGTCATTAACAATAAAGTGGAAGTAAGAATAAAATTAATAACAGAAATACATTCAATTGACTGTATAAACCTTTCAAATGGGTATAAAGTAAAATTGTAATTTTGTTAGTTTGATTATTTGTTAAAATCTGGAAGATCTCCGAAAATTTGAGGATACATGGCAACACTGATCTGTGACGAAATAAGTACATTTATTAAAAAATTGCCACTTGAGTTAAAAAAAACACAAAAGTACCATTTTCTTCTTAATTATACTTCGGGACTGAATAGGACTCTAGAGGGACCAGAAAGGGGAGCTTTACAAAGAGATATATTTGTGCCCTAATATCATCAGGGTTAATAAGTGTAGAAGATTGAGATTGATAGATAATTTAACTGGAATGGATGACAGTGCAAATTCTTCCTAATGTTTTATTAGGAAACCCTAGGGAATAATAATTATATGAAAATCAATTAAAAATTCGAGATTTGAAAAATAACTTTTTTATGACTGCGATCTATTATTAACACATTACGAACACATGTATAAACATCGAATCTCTGTAACATTGATAATTTGTTCACATTATTGTTTTCTTTGATTTTTACGTTTTATCTTATTGTTTCATTATTTTACCTCTGTCTTTTCCACATGTGCATTGCTAAAACCAACATTGGAATTTAAATTTCCCTCCCGTCAGGAATCGAATTCGGCTCTCCAGAGTAAAGGAGCAACGGATAAAGAATTAAAGGGAGAAGTATTTAAATGCGTTTGACAAATTTCTCTACTTAGACACAATAGTAGCGCGTTTGGAACCTCGCTTTGGTGAATTTTGTTTACTAGAATTTTTATTTTGAGAGCTCTTCAATTTATTGCGGATGTTTGGTATTTGTCAATATACTGTGTGGGCTGTGCCTGTTGCGTGTATTTATACTTAGGCTATGTATATTGTTGCCTTCATTTACGTGTTTTCATACTAACTTATTTTAATGAAATTTGTGAAGATAAGGAAGGATGAAATGGAAAGTTATAAAGGAACTCCAACCAACCAATCGCCTTGACAATAGAGCAGAACCATTAAAAGCCTCAGTCAGGTTGATTTTAATTTGAGGGCTCCCGAATATGATTCTGAAACTCTACCGGCGAGTCAAATAATTTGGTATATATTGTTGTCAAAATAAAATATTAAAATCATTTTTAATATCATAGGAATTACGTCCTTTTAGCTTGACCTTAGCCTCCCTTAGATCAGATTAGATTAGATTAAACAACATAATATGGGATCAGGTTTTTAATGACCATAATATCATCATCAACAATCACGGATTAAGCCCATGTGGCTTGTTCCGGTCTCATAGATTCTCATTCAAAAGTTGAATCCATCTCCTCTTCGGTCTACCAACATTCCTGCGTCCTTTTCATTTGTATTTAAGTATAATTTTGGGAATGCGATCATCTTCCATTCTTTGAACATGTTCTTTCCAGTTTTTTCTAGATTCTTTTATCTAAGAGTTTAAAGATATTTAGCTCATTTCTAATATCTTCACTTATTCTCTTATCTAGAAGTTTTGCAACCAGCCACACTTCTCAGAAATCTCATTTCAGCTGCTTCTATAATCTTTCCTTCTATTTTAGTTAAAACCCAAAATTCACTACCATACAATTGTAAGGGGACTGCCACTACTTTATAAAATTTTAGTTTTGTTTCTTTTCTTGTGCCTTTAAATATCCTTTTCATTGTTCCACATATATAATTAAATTTATTAAGTTTGTTAAATAGATCTTCATTTTTAAAATAGGAGATTTCATAACCCAGGTATTTAAAATGGTTCACTTGTTCAATGGGTTTCCCCTCGAGAATTATTTTAGCTCTTACGGTATCTGATCCCTCAAAAGCTAGGATTTTCGTTTTACTTATTGATATTTTGAAATTATGTTTCTGTATAATGTTATTTAACTGAAGGAGCGATTTCTGTAGACCATCTTCTGAACTAGATATTAGAACTTGGTCGTCTGCAAAAGTAAGGTATCTAACTATTTCTTATTTTGAAATGTGAGTCCAAATTTATCTGCCAATTATGTATGATATCGTCAATATAAATATTAAAAAGGGAGGATGAAAGTGGACATCCCTGTCTTACACCTCTATTTATTGTTGCTGTTGTATTGTGTACATTAATTATTTTGCATCAATCATTGTTTCTATGTATTAATGGAAAATAAATCTACTCTGCAGTATCATGTAGACTGTTATGGTGTATCTGATTTGGACACATAAGGCATTCACACATGACTCATATTGCCTGATTCTAGGCTCGAGGAGGGGCTGCAACCCTCACTTTGGCCTTATTATACTGTTTGTCACATAGGCTCAGAGTATGAAAAAGTGTACGAATTTAGCCATCCCCGGATCACTACAATCACATGTTTTAAACACGATACTATTTTTCCTAAGTGAGATGAGGTCAAAGGTGATATGAAATGAATGAGTGAATAAATTAAGATGAAATGACATTATAAGAGAGGGAAGAGAAGTGGAGAGGTTGGTGGGATGAATTTCGGGAAACGGGAGAATTCTAAGAACTGCCTTTTTATGACAACCATTCATTCACTTCGCCTAATGGTTCCGGTTTTGCAATTCCTTCATACTCTTTTTCTTGGATCTGTCTCTACATCATTCACCCAACGTAAGCAAGGTCTCCCGAATTTCCTTTTGCCTCCTATTTGAAAAATATATATATATATATATATATATATATATATTTTATTTCAATCTGTTGTTTTTATGGTCTTAAATATTTGGCTGCACTCACTACATTTCACTAACTCGGCTGACGAATTATAACAAGAACTCATAGTGTACCCATTTTAATATTAAAACTACGGAACAAACAAAAGTTAAAAACTTGCGCATTGCAGAGTATGTACTTGTTGAATGAATGTGACCCTCACAAGCTGGTTCCGGTGGCCGGAACATTCGATGCAAATCTTATTTCCCCATTCTCAGTCTCCACCCTCCACATGTATCAATGCAAGTATATGTAGAGTTTGCCCTTTTCGACTTTGTGACTTGGTACATTTGTTCAAATATATTATTTATTCAGTGTACTTCATTTACAAGTGCTTGCACAAAACATGTAATGTAATCTGTTTTCTTCCTTTTGACTAACTCGTTTTAATCATTTTAATTTCATATATTTATTATTTTACATGAGAAATTACAAATGAATTAATACGCTCCCAAACTCTGTTGAAAAATGGATAGGAAAAAAATCCGCATATTCACGTTCGAGAATTGAACCTATGATTTCTTATTATTAATGTTAAGGGAGGCTAATCTCATTGTATCTGGATACAGAATAAGAAGTCACGGATTAATTTATCGACCTTAGGTATTCGAATTTTTCATACTTACGTCTTGGCGTTAGAACACATAGAGAACCTTGGTTTCTTAACAATTTTAATTCAATCATCTTAACTCCAGACGTTTCTCCTTAAACGTCGAACCCCAAGTATCATCATACGTTATTAACGTGATCCAGGTGTCTCCTATCTCTCCACTCTTCTGGATATCCTATTAAAGCTTATCCACACACCTACTTTCATCCGTTTTTTTTCCATTTTTTAGAGTCTCCTAGCCTAAATTATTATTCGGACCGGTCCGGGTTACTGTTACAATATAGGGGCCTACTTAGTTCCTGATTACCTCTTGCTGTCTTGCAACCGTGTTCATTACAGCTCCATAAATAACTAACTAACCCACTGGCACTATCGAACCCGCAGGTTCATGCCCGCGCGGACATACGCTCTCCATATATCCTATCCTGAGCCAATGTTTTCCAATCATCCCTGTATAATCTACTTCCCTCAAATCATAGTTAATGTTATTCTCCCACCTCATTCTTTGTCTACCAACTGGGCGTTTTACCTCTGGTTTTCCTACAACAAGCTTCCATGCACATCTTTCATTCCCCATTCGTGCCACATGTCCTGCCCATCGCAGTCTATGAGACTTAACTGTTCTCATTATATCTGGCTTCCTATAAAGACCATGTATTCACTGTTATTCAGTATTCTCCATTCACCTGTCTGTTCATCTCTCTTTGGTCCAAAAGTGTTCCTAAGAACTTTATTCTCAAATACTCATAATCTCCTTTCCTCCCTTAAAGTAAGAGTCCATCCATAATTCTTTTTAAATATTTTTATCTCATACAGTTATGCACTTTTATGCCTTCAATGTTAACTTTTAATATATTTCACCAATGCCACCAGTTTGTCGTTACGTCATTAGTGGTATTCTCTCCTGGCATGACATAATATTGTAATCCAATTCTTACGTTTGGACGCCTGGAAGGCGGAGTTATGTTATCCCGATGAATGATAATGAAAAACCAGGAGAGCCATTAAACATAAACTTAGTCTACAACCAAACAATGGGCGACCATAGGAATAATTTACTTTGAGAAAAATTTCTGTGGTCTGAATGGGAATAGAACCAGACATAAGCTCTGACCATGAGCTTGGTCAGCTAACCTTAATATACCGTACGACAAAAATAAAAGGAAAATGCTAAACAGATTATGCTAATAATAATAATAATAATAATAATAATAATAATAATAATAATAATAATAATAATAATAATAATAATTGAAATCAGCCCTAAACTAGGCCGTAACCCTCATTTTTTTAAAATAAGAGTTTTACATGAAAAAAAAATGTTAGTGACTCATGGTACTTTCCTTATGTAAAAATCAACTTTAAAAAAATAGTTTGGGTCTAGTAACCATTTTCTGTGCGGTTCAATTAAAATCGATGCTACAACCCAAACTTTTATAATCACAATTTTCTGTTGTAGTACGATTTGGCCAACTTGATAAGATCCTAAGAGCCTCGTGTTTTATTTTCGTCTGTGCTATGGTATATTTTCTTTTGGTGTAGGATTTGGAGTTGGTGTAGTTCAGTTCCCTTAATACTAAAAGCAGCATAATTAGTCGAGAAGACAAACTAAGGGATTACTTCTCTCTAATAAAGACTCTGTATTGTCTTCTGCTAGCCAGCGAGAGTGAATATTTCAGTCACCTTTGATATCTCAGAACATTTAACGAGAATCTATAAAAAATAACGGTTCTAAGCCTATCCACAACCATTGTTATTTACCAAAAACATATGTGGTATATCTGAGCGCGCACCATTACACACACCCACACACACACACACACACACACACACACACACACATATATATATATATATATATATATATATATTCATCTTTCTAGATTTCATGAATCACGTAATCCAAGTGTGCCTTTTAATCTCTTAAACCAGCCATCATAATCTGATGAGTCACTCGAATGGGGCCATTATTCCTCAGGATTTGCGAGATGAGAGAGCTCCTGATGACGAGTTCAGAAGATTTCTGACGTCATGTAGGCCTATACCTTCCCTCTCATAACAGCACAGTGGTGGTTCATTGTGTTATTCGTGTTCATGTTCAATATAATGTCACGTGCCATGGAGGACAGTTCATCATCAACACTAACACTTTATGGGAGGAAACATATTTTATTGTAGAACTAGATAATGCTGCAAAGTGTTTAAAACGCAATAACGTACATTATTTTAAATTTATTTTTATTGTTATTAAATATATTTTCTTACTTTGTTGTTACGTTTTCATATTTAACAAAAATTAAGAATTGATTTCATAATTATTTTTAATAACACTTCTACTATTAGGACCATCTTAACCCACTCACTTCAGGTTTAAATGCTGAATGAATTTCCCCAGAAACCGCATTTATAATTTCTATTTTCAGACATTCAAAACAAGTAAACTATAACGGTACATGAGATCACATTAAGGATGAAGGCCAAAACACATTCCTCTACTATTCATAAATGTTAACAAAAGATTACCCTACCAAGACATGTATAAAATATTGCAAAGTATATAAGAGCAAATTTAAGCGAGTGTACCTCGTCTTCTGAATTGAAGGCCATTTAACTGCCGGCGAGTCTACCTCGTCTTTTGAGGCGAATGGGTCAATTCTTAGTTTGTAAAAGTAACCCTATAGAAATAGTGGCTTAAATAATAGGTCTGTTCGACATTTAAACTCTTACAATAAACTAAATAAATTATTTCTCCTACGATAAATTTCCCTCGTTCCATTTGGTGGAGTTATCCATGTATATATTACAATTTTATTAGGACAATTTATAAAGGAATAGCTTGGAATGGAAAAGGCGATTACATTTATGTCACAGGCTCTAATTCAAGCTTGAAGATCTTTCACGTTCCCTAAAATCTTCTGAGTCTGGACTCGCGGCTTAAAGTCCTTTCCGCAAGATTTTCCATTAGTTTCCCCCCCCCCCTAAAAGATGCATCGACTCTGGCAGGTTTGAACTCACGATCTTCGAGGCCAGTGGCAAATAACGTAACTAATTTTAACTAATACTATATTTTGATAATGTCTAAACAAAATTTAATCATGCGTGTTATTAATATAATGTAGTATCTTTTTTGTTCTTGTGTTCCTGAAATTAGTTGATAGCACTCTGTATGAAAGTAATAAATACACACTTGCAATATATCGATAATCGATAACTCGTCAAGTTTCAGACATCAATATGAGCATTTCTCTTTTATTACCGAGCGATCATCTGGTTGACAATTCCGAATCCGCAGGGATACTTATATATTCAAAATATCCAATATCGAATTTAAACGAATTATTCATGATTGGAGCTCCATCTGAAAGCATACAGTGATCTATATTCTCCCCCGTACAGGAGATTTGTGCAGAATACAATCCAGAAGTTTGACATCGCAATACGAGGGATTGAATAAGAAATATTTAAATTGTGAAGTAGAACAATAAATGTAAATAAAGGCACTTAGCATTATTGAAGCTGTCTTGGGGAATTTATTGCGAGGGTGAACCACCCTCTTCTGATAGGAAACACTTGAAAATGGAATGTCCTTCAGACAAGATGTCAAGATTATGGTTTCCTCTTTTTATGGACAGAAGGGGAAGACGTAGAGCTCTACATTAGGCAAATAGGAACAGCTTGCCCCATAACACTAGTTTTCATATTCATAGGATGTGTAAACAAGAAAACTGTTTCTTGGACATGTTTCAAGAGAATACTTCACTCTTCTCTTTTACTAAAGAGTTTATGTGTTTATGAATCACAAGAATAAAAAATATAAAGTTGGTTTATTTTCAACATCCGCAGATTAGTTTTTTGTCAAAATCTCTTTACTCCATTCCCTTCGTGATATATACAGATAGTCTTATACCAAAGTATTATTTCCGTTTCGAATCAGACAAAATGAAAATCGTCAGCTGTTAAAGAAAAGTAGTTGTCTAGGACAGACATAATTAACTAACTAACCAACTAACTACCTCATTAACACTATCGAACCCATAGGTTCATAACCCAGCGGAAATATTTCCATACATCCCTATCCTGAGCTAATATTTTCCAATCATCCCATATATAATTATATTCCCCTAAAGTTTTGGTTAATATTATTTTCCCATCTCATTCTTGGTCTATCAACTAGGCGTTTTCCTTCTGCTTTTCCTACCAGAAGCTTCTATGCACCTCTTCCATTCTCCATTCGTGCCACATGTCCTGCCCATCACAGTCTACGAACGAAGAAGAATTAGCGGTTTATGATTTCAAACAATTTTAACTTTTCTTCAAATAAAACTTGTTTAAAAAGTAATAAAAATGTAATTCGGAAGCATTACAAATATATATATAATTTTATATTTCTGCTCTCTTTATTTAAAGTAAAAAATTCTTAATTTCTTCATGGTTAAGTAACATAAAATACATTGCACGTTAAATCACCCTTATATTAGTTCAAATATAAACGCGTCATATTTTGTTCTATCCGTCAACAAGGATTTAGCTGTTAGCCATTCTTCTGTATGCTTCCCAATTAAGCATTGTCTTCATGGTGAGTTGTGTTTTCACTTTCTCCGACGGTCAGGACATCTTCCTTGGCTTAGCATTTAGTTAGGTGGACGGTATCCATCTCTACTTCTTCACATAGTGGTCAGGTTGGGGTGCTAGCAAAGCCTATCGTGTGTACCTATTTCTGTTGGTAGATATTTTTAGTAACCATTCGAAGTTGACAGTTAGGATTTTCCGAGGAATTGATTTTTTCACTGGGTATTGCACGAGTTGTTCCCATTTTTACAAGCAGCTATAGTCCTTCAGGAAGATGTCACGTGGCTTTTAATTGGTTTTTTTCGGACTTGTGCACGTATTCTGAGCTTTCTACTTTCCTTTGCAAGGTTCTCAGCCATCTCATTCCCTAGTTGAATTTTCCACCCTGCTTTCATGAGATTATATATTACTATTTTGGCGTTTCTGATTCCTGCATCGTCTATTGAACTTGGTGTTGTAAGAGTCATTATAGCACTTTGTGTATCTATCTAGAAAACTGCATTCCCTATGGGTTTGTCAGCAAGTATTTCAGCTCCACGTTTGACAGTTTCAACTTCTCATTCAAAATTTGTGGTGTTTTGTCCAACGGAATAAGCTTTCGTGAAAAACTACTTGGCAGAAAATTCCTGCCCAACTACACCAATATCCCAAGCTCCTGAAATAATTTATAATAGAACCATTATCTTAATGAATACGTAATATAATGGTTTTATTATAAATTACAGCATGCACATCTAAAATGCCAGTTGCTTTATGCCAGTAATCTTCAAAATAAAGTGGAATAATGTTAAGTGTGAGCAGAGCGGACAGGGCACAGATCTATTAATAGGAGTGCTATTGTATGGGAATACTCAATGCCTCCACTACAGTTATCAATTCTCTTTGCGCTACCTTGCCCTAAGTAATTTCATCAAATTGTATCTAGTGATGACGACTGCTTTTTGTTGTTTTCTGGCTGTAGCATGCTCCTTTAGAAGTATAGCCAATTATAACTGTTTTGAATTCTGAAATACTGCATAATTTATTGTAATTATGCTCACTTTATTTTGTTAAATTCTAGTAACAATTGCAGTATTACTTCCAACTTGTATCGAATTATACAGTTCTTCAACTGAAACCAAATAAAGTTGCCTTTATAAAAAAAAATTTAAGATCATTTTGCACATTTACCCTCAGATTACAACTGCTACTCCAATGACCTGAGTTTTTAAAGAGTGCAATTAAATAAAATAGAAATTAACTAATACCATATATGTTACAAGAAACAACGATAAAAATATTAAGCCTTCAATTGGCGAGCTTACTATTACAAGTAGGTGGCGATAACTGGCATCGTCCAATGTGCTGCGCACTGTAACCGGTTACGGCAACTCCGCAGAAAATTCCTATGAGAGTATCAGAATGGGGTTTTGACACTTAAACCGTAACATAATTGGCGGCAAATTGTTTTCTGCCTGATGAGTAGGACTAGGATTTTTATGTACTAAATGTTGAGATTTCATCGTAGTATAATGAGAATTAGACTTATGACTGTCTTTTGTTTTGGTTTCACTTACAAACAGTTGAATAGTATAATGAAAAGTAAGACTTTTGACTGTCTTTTTTCTTGTTTCACACACAAACAGTTGAATAATGTATACTATCTGTATTACAATCTTACCTTTTTTATTACATAAAAATCCTAACCCTACTGACGAGTTACGGATTAGCGAGAAATCTAAACGTTCCCCACACTGGACTGTACATCGTAAACCCTACTGCCGAAGAATGGAGCTATGAGTACCGACACCCCAGAATGATCCTCGCTGTTCTAGTCGATGGTATCTCGCACATTTAAATTTTCTTAGTCCGGTAGTAAATAAGCCTCGGTGGGCATCACGCCGCTGTGACATATGTCCTATATTGCTGATTTTCTGAAGCATGATGTGTAGAAACATTTTGTTACTTAATGATCTACGAGAATGGGGAATATGCATTACAAAGTGAATTTGTGTGATCCTCATGATCGTGGGCTCGAAAATATAATTTTGAGGCATTTATTTTGAATAATTTGAACCTTCTTTATGTGACGCTCAGACAGGATACTCCAGATCTCAAATCGGTATAGTAGCATACTGCATATGTCATGTTGGTGTAGAATGATGTAGATCCTATGAGACAATTTTGGGGGCTTGAAAAATGGATACAAAAGTGCTATCGCAGCATTTTATTTTTTAAAGAGGTGCTGAATATGAATGTAAGTTTAGAATCCAAATGGATCCAAGATACTGATAGAAGGCTCCAATCGGGAATTCTGTACTTCTAAAGTCACTTGAACATAAGAACAACGAACATATTTTGGAAAATAGCGCTTGAATTTTGGCTTCGTTGATTTTAATTTTCCATTTTTTGGACCAGGTAAACATTATATTTAGAACGTTCTGGAATGTATGGATACGTCCAGGAAGAGCACGGAAAATGATTTGATGTCGTTAGCTAAGGTTGCAGATTAAATATTAAATATCAAGGGGGTTTTCCATTTGATTAACACAAATATATGATTACTAAAACTGTGTAAACATTACGCTCTTCTTGGACCTACCGTAAAGCTGGAGTTCCACAGGGCTCGGTGCTCGGCCCATTGCTTTTTTCAATCTATATAAACGACATATCTGACTCCCTAAAACATTGCAAACATCATTTATTTGCGGACGACATGCAGATCTACCTTCACTCAGACAAATATTCTTTAAATGACGCGGTAACCAAAATTAATGAGGACCTTGACTCGCTAACGGCGTGGACAGAGAAATATGGACTTGAATTAAATCCTAGAAAGACACAAGCAATCATTATGGGCCATCAGAGACTATTATCCTCAATTAACACAAATGCAGTATTCCATGTGTCACTTAATGGGGTTCAGATCCCTTATAGTGAGACAGTAAAAAATCTAGGAGTGTTTATGGATAAACATTTAATTTGGAATAAACAAATAAATAACATTTGCAAAACTATCTTCTCAATAATACACTCATTAAATCGTATAAGAAATTGTTTACCGTTTTCTCTAAGAAAAATGCTAGTAGAAACACTCGCAATGCCCCATTTTTGATTATTGTGATACTCTTTTTACTGACCTAAATACTGTTCTTACCCAAAGACTTCAACGTGTTCACAATTCTTGCATACGTTTTATTTGTGGTATACGTAGATTTGATCACGTTACACCATCCCTGGAACAATTGTCATGGCTTCGTCTTCAAGATCGTAGAACCATCCATTCCCTATGCCTACTCTATAACATATTACACACAATCTTTACCTTATTATTTATCACACCGCTTCACTAAACTCTCTGATACACATAACTTAGATACACATAACTTAGATACCCGATCCCTTGAGCACAGTGTCCTTTATATCCCTCCTCATCATACTACCTATTATTCGAAATCTTTTACAGTTTCTCTTGCTAGAACATGGAATTCACTTCCACCCTATGTCAGAGACTGCCAAACTTTACCATCTTTCAGAAATAAATTGAAAATAAAATCACTAACAGAAACAACTCACTAATACTACTTTTTAAGAATTAATAATGCGTTTTTGCATTATTTAATAAAAATAGACTTAGGATTTGTTAATATATTTACCTAATGCCTTGTATAAAAAGCGTAGATTAATTCATTGTAGTGTTTTTTTTTGCTCTTCTTTTTATGCATAGTAGATTCGAGCTGTTATTCCTTTTTTATTCATTGTATCATTCATTTAATTTTAATAGTATTTAGTTTCATTCTATTATTAGACATTAATTTCATTATTATTCAATATGACAGATAATGAATTGTTCAATAACTATTATTGTAACTTTTTTTTGTATTCATATGTAACATGTTTGTCCTGTCTAATATGACTACTATTGTATTTTTTTTGTATTCATGTGTAACATATGTTTGTCCTGTTTTATATGACTATTATTGTATTTTTTTTGTATTCATATGTAACATATGCTTGTTCTGGTGAGTGGAAGAGAAGGCCACATGGCCTTAACTCCGCCAGGCTAAATAAATAAATAAATAAATAAATAAATATGTGGAAGTATGCAGTATTTTATGAAGAGTTATAGTATTATTTTTGGCTGAAATTAGAACTACGTTAACAACAGCAGTCGAATATTTATTAAATAATATAAAGGAATAAATGTAAGAATTACTAAATGAGAAAAATATTTAACATAATAATTAAATATAATTTTAACACCAAATGTAAATATACTATAGGAGGTACAATATGTAAAATAAACACAATAACACGATTTTAAACGAGGACACAACCACTATACAACCCTCAATACGAAATCATAAGAAGCAGCAATTAGTAATATAACACATTATGTTGATGATGGAACCGGATTTTGAAAGGCCTACAATAAGTTTTTAAAATTTTAATCAAGATGAGGATGAAAATATCCCACAGTTAAAAGTATCATAACTATGTATTTTAGAACGAAATCTGAAAATAAGTAATAATAATAAGTCGGTACAAATAGAAAGGCCGAATGGAAGCGCCTAGCAGATGGCATACGAACGAGATTCGAAATAAATGGCATGATTAGAATATATAAATTCAGAATATGGATGTATGGAGAGTTTATGTTCGCGCGGCAACGAATTTCAAATTTTACAAATTAGGAGCAAATGTTATAGATTGGAAAAGCTATAACCATTATTCTATTATTTATTTGTATATGCAATTTATTTATTTTATTTATCCAGAATTTAAAAATAATTAATAAAATTTCATGGATTTTTCAGTAAGTTGATATACCTTTTGAAGTCCATCGCTGTGGTCTCGAGGTAGCGTGCTGCCTTGTCACGCAGCGGGCCCGTGTTCGATTCCCGGTCGAGACAGGCTCTTGGGTGAGGTTTTTTCGGGGGTTTTTCCTCACCTGTAAGACAAATGTCAGGAAGCTTAGGGCCCAACGGTCCCTGTAAATCATCCGGCCATCATAAGCATCCTTATCATTATCATCATAATCCTTCACCGGTGTGGAAAGCTACTACACCTATAATTCCCTAGTAAAACTGCAAAGCATGGCATGAAAATGCTATGATTGCAGTAAAAGACCTGCCTTCGGGCAGAATGACTATGGTTGGATGGATACCTTTTGATACATCATTACAGCAAACGACATGCATATGTTTTAAAACATATTTAAATAAATATTATTTTATTAGGTCGTTTGATTTTGATTTATAAAATTAATCAATTATCATTTGTTTCATTGAACATCGTTCTCGCGTATGGATTGTGCTTGAAAGTAGAAACGCTATATGTCACATTTCTTATGTAATGCTTTATTCCGGATATTGTCCTCAAAGTACTGATAGAGGAATTGCTGTTTTTATAGCTTCTAAAAAGGCCCAAGTCACTGAAAGAGAAACTGATTGTAGTGAATTTGAGAGGAGAGCATCACAATAGCCGCCATTGTTCCATGCGGTCCGGTCAGTGACAACTGCAGTTCTCCATTGTTCCTGGTCCATGCTAGAGTGGCGCACATGCACAATGCAGAAATACAATACAATAGTAATTCGATTCCCAGTATGTGATTAGTTTTGCTTTTAGATTGGAGTGCTGTAAATGATATTAGAGACATTGGTAGAATCTTACCATCAGTATTCAAATGAAACCAATCAATTGATTAAATACTGACACGGAGTTAATTAACTTGATTATTGTTACCAAACAATTTTATGAGTTATTTTGCTAATTTGTTTAATTCTATCTTACATGCGGAATGACCTAAATCTCCCATTGTTTATTTAGAATCCTACTGTTTCCATGTTCATTAGAAGTATAATTTTTTATCTAGTAGGGGCTACAGAGTCTACGAATGCCTACATTCTGCACCGATGGAATAGGGAACTTCAAATCTCCACTTTGAGTAATATTGTGTACCTTATCTTGCGCGTTGTTTAACTGTTCGATCCCGTGAATAAAATATAGAGACAAACCGGAAAATTTACCTCCACTCTTAGCAGCACTGTTGCTGTGTCGCACAGACGTAGATGTTAAATATGAATAGTCAGGAACAAATAGCAAATGGAGCACTTATTCAGCTTACTTAGCATAATAGCTGATCCACACCCACACCACAGATTGACGTAAAGCGAGTGTACGCGGGATGTCAAGCATTAGTTCGCAAATCATTCACGAACGAATCGGGTCAATGTCCCGCTGTGTCGGATAGTGATAGCTCGGTATAGTGCCAAGAAGTAAACAATCATATTCCAATCCTGGGCCATTAAGTAAACAGTACTAATTCAGTTACCTGTTAAAATGCAACATTGTTTTATGATTACATGCAGTACTAGGACTGTCATACGGCAGGGACAATTAAATTAGTGACCAGAGACTGTAAAGTAAATAATTACCTGTCATATAGCTATGTAGTCATACTATGTTGTTGTGCCAAATTAAATTCATACGAAGTGT
This sequence comes from Diploptera punctata, assembly GCA_030220185.1. NCBI lineage: Eukaryota > Metazoa > Arthropoda > Insecta > Blattodea > Blaberidae > Diploptera > Diploptera punctata. The sequence continues at coordinate 907,654 of JASPKZ010010239.1, read as the reverse complement.
AGTTAATACAGAAATATATACACATCATATGTAGTATTAACATAATTGTACTTTTTTTTTCAAAGAAAGGTACATTTACATTGATCACGGGCCTGTTTGGTCGTACGTCCATATTTTGTTCCGTGAATAAAGAAAAAAAAAATTGTAAGCTTATATTTTCCCTTTACAGAGATTTAGGCGCTCTTCCCCTACAGGGAAGAATTTGAACCATACTAATTTAGTTACACTTGTTTTCGTATAGATGTCATTTTGAGTGGTCCGTGGTCAGCGTTCCGCCTCATACTGACATCTAGGAAACCAAGGTAGTAGACGGGAATATTCGGTAAATTTTGCTTAGAGGTCTTTTCATTCAGGTTTCAGGCTTAAGGATTTTTACGAGCCTGAAAATCTTCAGACTCGGGACCCACGGCTTAAAGTCCCTCCCGGAGGACTTGCTCCTTAGATTTTTCCGTCCTAAAAAATCCATCGACCCCGGCCGGGTTTGAACCCGCGACCCTCGAGACCAGAGGCAAGGAGCATAACCACTAGTCCACCGCGGCCGACATACGAATATATAAACAAATACATACATGGCTACATATCTGCATTCATACAAAAAAATGTATAAAAACAATGAATATATATATATATATATATATATATATATATATATATATCCATGTACATGCCCCCACAGAAGATAAAGATGACAAGATCAAGGATGAGTTCTATGAAGAATTAGAATGCTTATTTGATAGCCTTTCACGATATCATATGAAAATTGTCTTAGAGATTTTAATGCAAAAGTGGGGCGGGAAGATATATTCAAACCAACAATAGGCAAATTCAGTCTTCATGAAGATAGTAACGACAACGGGGTTAGATTAGTCACATTTGCCACATCAAAGAATCTCATTGTTAAGAGCACAACATTTCAGCATAAGGATATTCATAAATACACCTGGACGTCCCCAGATGGAGAAACTTGGAACCAGATAGATCATGTATTAGTGGATAAACGCTGGCACAGTAGCATCATTGATGTTAGATCAGTTAGAGGGACAGACTGCAATTCGGATCATCATCTGGTCAGAGTGAAAATCAGACAACGGCTATCGCTTATGAGAGGAACGAACGCTAATGATGATTCTGTAAAATATGAATAAAAAACTTGAAAAATGATGAAATGCGACAAGAATACCAAATCAAAATTGCTAATAGATTTGAAGTACTGGAATCTTCAGATGACAATGTGGCAAACGAAGAAGAACTGATATAAATAAAGAATGGGAGGCTATAAGAGATACTATTAAATTGTCAGCATCAGAAAGCATTGGTTGTTTTAAAAAAGAGGCAAAACAAGAAATGGTTTGATGAGGAATGTGTCGACATTGTAAAGAAAAGAAAGCTAACAAAAATGAAATGGTTACACGAGCCAAATGAGGTAAATTTAGAGCAATTGGGTAGTGTTAGACGGGAAACCACCAAGTTACTAAAGAGTAAAAAGAGGGAATATTTGAGAGAGAAGATTAATGATCTTGAAATGAATGCAAAAAATAGGAACATTAGAGAATTATATCAGGGAATTAGTATAGAGAAGAAAGGGTTTCAGGCTAGAACAAACATAATTCGGAATGAAAATGGGGATATGATTGCAGATTCTAGGAGTATATTAAATAGATGGAAAGGTTACTTTAATCAGCTATTAAATGTACATACAGAACAGGACATTGAGGAGGATAATTTACAGACAGCAGAAATGCTAGTCGCAGAGCCAAGTGCATTAGAGGTTGAAATGGCGATTGAAAAATTGAAGATGTATAAAGCATCAGGTTCAGATGAGATCCCAGCAGAACTGATAAAATCAGGGGGAGAAAAATTGATGGACAGATACGCTGGTTGCTTAGTAAGATTTGGGAAAAAGAAGCTCTTCCAGATGAATGGAAGGAATCAATTATCATACCAATTATAAGAAAGGAGATAAAACAGATTGCAACAACTACAGGGCATCTCATTACTTTCAACTTCGTACAAAATTCTAACAAATATATTAGTAAGCAGACTTACTCCCTATATTGATGACATTCTAGGAGATCATCAATGTGCATTTAGAAGAAACAGGTCTACAACAGATCAGATTTTCAGTTTAAGACAGATTTTAGAGAAGAAATGGGAATATAATGGTACTGTACATCAACTATATGTAGACTTCAAAAAAGCATATGATTCAATTAAGAGGGAGAAGTTATATAGTATCCTGCTGGAGTTCGGAATTCCTAAAAAGTTAGTTAGACTTATACGAATGTGTCTAAATGGCTCAAAGAGTAGGGTGCGTGTAGGCAAACAGTTTTCAGACACTTTTGAAATCCAGAATGGGTTGAAGCAAGGAGATGCACTATCTCCTTTACTATTTAATTTTGTACTAGAGCATGCCATTAAATCTTTAGAGAATGAGGAAGGCTTACAACTCAATGGTATTAATAAGCTGTTAGTTTATGCTGATGATGTAGTACTACTGGCCGATAGCGAGGAGATACTAAAGGCCAACACGCACACACTATTGAGTAACACTAAGAAATTAGGACTGGAAATAAATATCAGTAAAACTAAATATATGGTCACACGTAGAAATTCAGTATATAATGGAAGTGGACAGCTAATGACAAATGAGGGAAATTTTGAGGAAGTGGCTGAATTCAAATACCTAGGAACAATAATCACAAATAGGAATGAGATGCAAAAAGAAATTAAACTTAGGCTCAATTCTGGAAATGCATGCTATTATGCATTGCAGAGACTTTTGATGTCCCAACTCCTTTCAAAAAACGTTAAGCTGAAAATATATAAAACTATTATTCTAACCAGTTATATTATATGGATGCGAAACCTGGACTCTTACTTTAAGGGAGGAAAGGAGATTACGAGTATTTGAGAATAAAGTTCTTAGGAAAATTTTTGGATCAAAGAGAGATGAACAGACAGGTGAATGGAGAAGACTACATAACAATGAACTACATGGTCTTTATAGGAAGCCAGATATAATAAGAACAGTTTAAGTCTCGTAGACTGCGATGGGCAGGACATGTTGCGCGTATGGGGAATGAAAGACGTGCATGGAAACTTCTTGTAGGAAAGCCAGAGGGAAAACGCCCAGTTGGTAGACCAAGAATGAGGTGGGAGAACAACATTAACTATGATTTGAGGGAAGTAGATTATACAGGGAATGATTGGAAAGCATTAGCTCAGGATAGGGATGTATGGAGAGCTTATGTCCGCGCGGCCATGAACCTTCGGGTTCGATAGTGCCAGTGAGTTAGTTAGTTAGTTAGTTATCCATCCATAGTAATTCTGCCCGAAGGCAGGTCCTTAACTGCAATCATAGAATTTTCATGCTATGCTTGCAGTTTTACTAGGGAATTGTAGATGTGGTAGCTTCCCGTTGCTTTCCATACCGTCATGATGATGATGATGATGATGATGATAATGATGATGATAATTACAAAGGATGATGATGATAATGATGGCCATATGATTTCGGGGACCGTTTGGGCCTTAAAGTTTTCCTGACATTTGTCTTACAGGTGAGGAAAAACCCCGATAAAAAACTCACCCAGAAAAACTGCCCCGACCGGGGATCGAACCCGGGCCCGCTGCTTGACAAGGCAGCACGCTACCTCGAGACCACACGGTGGATATATATATATATATATATATATATATACAGGGTGGACCGCTCGAATGGACCTAATTTCAATTGCTTGTTACTGGCAAACGGTTGAAGATAGAAACTTAAAACAACGTTCATAGTACAGAAAAAACTCACCAATTTTTGATATCCAGATCACCACATCTCTATATGAGCCCCAGCAGTCACTGTGACGATATCAAAGCGATGTACAATTTCTTGCCAAGTACGTTGGAGTATGTCTTCTGGAATGTTCTCAATAGCCTCTATGATGCGCTCACGAAGATCACGAAGGTCTTTGACTGGGGTGGTGTAAACTTTATCTTTGACATAGCCCCAGAGAAAGAAATCCAGTGGGTGTTAAATCGGGAGATCTCGGGGGCCACGCGATTGGTCCTCCCCTACCAATCCAACGGCCAGGGAAAATGTTGTCCAAAGTCGTACGAACTTCATTGGACCAGTGGGGAGGAGCACCATCTTGCTGGAAAACGATGTTAGGCTGCAGTTGTTCAATTTGTGGAAAGAAGAACTGCTCCAGCATGTCAAGATATGTGGTACCACGAACAGTTTTCTCGGCGAAGAAAAAACGGTCCAATGACCTTATTATGTGACAAACTGCACCAAACATTCATCTTCGGACTATCACGAACATGCTCTTGAATAGCGTGAGGATTCTCCGATCCCCAGATCCGCACATTATGCCGGTTTACATTGCCGGTTTACCTTGCCTGACAAATGGAAAGTGGCTTCGTCCGAGAAGAAAATCTTGGTCATGAAGTCAGGATCAGCGCCGAGACGGTCCAGCATCGTATTGGCGAATTCCACTCGTTTCGGCATGTCATTCGGCTCCAGACGTTGCACTAACTGCACTTTATATGCGTGCAGTTTGAGGCGTTTGTGGGACAATCCGTTGTAATGTCGATTTTGGTATTTGAAGTTCCCGCGAAGCTCTTCTTAATGACTTCCGGGGGCTTCGCTCAAATGCGGCTTGAACATTTGCTACCATTTCATCGGATGCTCTGCGACCACCACCATGCTTCTTCAACACAGATCCTGTAGCTAATAATGTATCACGCCACTTCTTTATGCTTCTAGCAGTTGGAGCATCACGGTTTAAACACACGCCGGAACTCCCTTTGAACTCTAATGATTGATTTAAACTCCGCATACCACAAAACAGCTTGCGCTTGCGCTTTCATCTGCGGAGTCGCCATTTTCACAAACAATTAAATCTAAGAACGAGAAACGTATCTTTGTGCCATCTACCGACAGGATTCGAAACTTGGTGAGTTTTTCTGTACTATGAACGTTGTTTTAAGTTTCTATCTTCAACCGTTTGCCAGTAACAAGCAATTGAAATTAGGTCCATTCGAGCGGTCCACCCTGTATATATATATATATAATAAAATACATTTTAGCTGCTATAGACTCTTACAAAAGGAGGAATTAGAAGTCAAAGTTAGGATGAGATAAATGTAGGGTATTGAGATATGATATAAATGAAATTATTGAACAATAAATAGGAAATCGGAGATAATAGTATATTACAATGCGAGATTGGGAAGTGGTTTTTACGTGTGTTGTACATTATTTTTTGAACGATGTGTTTTCGAAATAATAAATAATAGTAAAATAATAACATCTTTGTTGGAAATAATTGCGTTCAATACAAACAACTGACTAACGTTAGCAGTCTGGCCGAAAATTATTTCGTTGAGACTACAGCAGGCCGTGACACCAATCAGATATAAAATGGCGGCAAGTATGAATCCATTGTTTCAAATAAAGTTCAGTTCATTTAAAATTCAATGATTTATTTCATATAATGCATATTAACACTAACGTTTGTATATGTTTTTTGCATGCACATTGTAGTAGTAGTAGTAGGACTTTATTAGACAAAAAGTAAGATATTTACAATATTATTTACAAATATGGGTCGCACGGACAATAAGCCGAACGTGCTGTTGACAGTCTGTTACAATAAAGTAATAATTGGTACTAGTGTAAAGAAAAATAAACAACAAAAACAGCAATAACATTACAATTACATAAAGAAAACACAATAATAATATTACAATTAAATAATAACACAATAGCATTATACACTAAAAACATTAACATTACAATTACATAAAGAAAACACAATAATATTACAATTAAGTAATAACACAATAGCATTATACACTAAAAAAACATTAACATTACAATTACATAAAGAAAACATATTAATATTACAATTAAATAATAACACAACAGCATTATACACTAATTAATTTATATATAATTGTTAATAATTAATGGTATTGCATTTTGATAACATATATTTATTCATGAATGAGTGTTGTCCTTATTTTTCGCGTTTTGTCCAGAAATTTACCGAGGTTTATCCAATTTTCTGGATTTACCAATAATTCGTAGCATGCCAATCTTTCCCGATTTGAATTTAGAAATCTTTCCGGTAATAACTGACGTCTCCAATATTCTAAATCATTACATTTTCCTAATATATGTATCTCATCTTCAAAGTTCCCGCACATTGGACATATTCGCATATCGTGATCGTCGCTAATTTTTAGAAATTTCCATGCCCCTAGCCTAAACCAAGCAAGCCCTGATCTCTCCTTAAATCCTAGGTTGAGTATATAGCGATTCTTTTCCCCAGACGTGTTTTAGGTCTCTTTGTAAACACAGTGAGCGTTTTCCTGTACATTCGGCGAAAGTATCTTGTTGGTTTATATCTAAGTACCTCCTCCTTATTTTTCTCCACACGTTCTTGCGATTTTCAGTCCCTTTTTCCCATATCCTGCCCATCCCAATCTTTTGGAGTTCTCTCCTAACCTCGTCTGCCCAAAATTTAACATCTATGTTTTTAATTTGGTGGTCGTAACAAATTGCTCTAAGCATTGTTTGTTCACCTTGGATTACTCGCAACCAGTATTTGAGTACACGAATTTTACAGTTAATGTCGTCCTGGAATGACCCGAATTCATATAAAATTCCACAGTTAGAAACGGCCTTACTAAGTCCTGTAATATACTTTAGAAAATGCGTATATACCTTATTTAGTATTTCCGTTCTTTGGAAACCCCAAATCTCACTACCATAGTGCATTACTGGCCTGACCATAGCTCCATACATTTTTTCTAATGTGCTGACTGGAATATCAGGCACTCGACCCAGAATACCGAGTACACTGTTAAGTTGTCCCCTCCCTTTAAATAATGCTATATCAATATTTTTTTTCCACTTTCCGTTCATTTTCAACGTCGTACCAAGATATTCAAAATGTTTCACGTTTTGAAGTACTTGATCTCTGTATTTCCATTCCTCTGCTCTACCATAAACCGTCCCATTTTTAAAGGTCATTGTTTTTGTCTTACTAACATTTACAGTCAATCCCCAATTCCTACAGTATATTTCCAGTAGGTCAAGACCTCTTTGCAATCCCTTGATTGTCTTGGAACAGATAATTAAATCATCTGCATACAACAGGACTGGGATTCTAACATTTCCTATCTCCGGAGCCTCAATTTCTCCTTCTAGCATTACGTCTACAATATCATCAACGAATAGATTAAATAGCATTGGTGATAAAATGCAACCTTGTCTCACTCCCCGATTGGCTTCACTGCTCTCTGTAATGTGCCCTTGGTCTACTTTTATACAAAATTTAACATATTTATAAATTGACATTAAAGCATGTATCATTTTATGAGACAATCCTTTCCGATTTAATTTTTCCCAAAGTGCGCTTCGGTCCACAGTATCAAATGCCATCTTAAAATCAATGAATGCACAAAATAATTTACCCCCCTTCATTTTCAGATTGTCATCAATTAATGTTCTCAGAACAAATACGTTGTCCACCGTGGAGTACCCTTCTCTAAAACCTGCCTGATATTTTGAGAGCCTATTGTTCTCTTTAGCCCATTGTCTTATTCGTTCGTAAAGTACTTTACAATATATTTTTCCGAACACTGACAAGAGACAAATTCCCCTGTAACTTTCTGGTATCTGTGCCCCACCTTTCCCTTTGTATAGCGGTTGGATGACACCTGTCGCCCAGGCTTCCGGATAATCTCCTCCATTAAAAAGTTTGTTGAACGCAGTTTTCAAAACGTCTAATAATTTATTGGATGATATATTTTTCAAGAATTCCCCTGGTATTCCATCAATTCCAGGTGCTTTACCATTCTTTAAACATTTAATGGAAGAAACCACTTCATTTTTCGAAATATCCTGATCCAGTAATTGAATATGAATTGGGTCAGGGATCTCAACTATATTTCCTTGATTATATCTTAACCTCTCATTTCCCAGCACCCTATCAAAGTAACTTCTCCATTCCCCGGGCGTTATTCTTGTCCGATTTATGGACTTTACTTTGAGTTCCCTTAACGCTTTCCATATGTCCGCAATGTTCCCACTTTCAGTCGCGACTCTCATTTCTTCGGATTTCTTATTTTGCCATGCTAGTTTTGTTTCTGCCAATAATTCTTTATATTCCTTTCTCTCTTGCGCATAATTTTTTCTGCTTTCATCTGTGCTTTCTTTTCTAAACTTTAAAAGACTACTTTCGACAAATTTCTTCTTCTTTCTACATGCATTATTGTACCACCCTTTGTCCTTCTGGTTCATTGCGTATTTAACCTTGAATTTTTTCCCCTGCTTTTTGAAAACATTCTGTCAAAGTTTTAATAATTTCCTCCCCGCTAAGATCATTTAATTGCAGATCCTGTATTAGCGTTTCCAAACTCCTGATAAATTCTTCTCTCAGATCCTCGATCCACCTGAAACGTGTAATTGGCCGCAATATTGTTGCCACCTCATCATTAACTGTCTCACTAATACCTTTCATATTTAAAATAAGTTTGTTTGGGAAGTGGTGTGATTCGATTCTGGAAACTATACAGAAATTACTTAGGACTGGAATCATGTCTTGTGTGCATATTGAATAATCGATTACGCTACTTCCATTTTTATTAATAAATGTCAGTTCTCCATTTTTATCTTCCCCATATTTCCCATTCAGAATTTCAAGTTCAAATGCATCGCAAAAAGCTAACAATTGGTTTCCTTCTGAATTTAAAATCTTATCTTTGCTTCTCCTACCCTCACCTCGTGTTTCATTATCATCCGATTTTATAGTGATATTTTCCTCCCCAATCCTACAGTTAAAGTCCCCTAAAATTATTATTCCCGCTTCCGGAAACCTATCTTTTATTTCTGCCAACGAGTCAGACAATTCAACGAAAAAATTTGGATTGGCATACCTGGAATTTAGTGGTTGGCGGTAAATAGACAACAGACACATTTCTGCTCTTTCTGTATGGTAATATATACAAATTGCCTCTTTTAAAGTAATATTTACCTTTTTAATATATGGGTCTAAGTTACCTTTATATAAAATGGCAACACCGCCTGGATATCTACCTCTCTTTCCTCCATTTTGATTACCCTTAAAATAATCTTTCATATTACATAGATTTACGCATTCATTAGCTTTTAACCATGTTTCTCCTAGAGCTAATATATCAAAAGTCTCAATAAACTCTACACATCTGTCCATTGAAAGTTTTTGTTTTAACCCTTCGATATTCCATGAACCGACTGTCAACAAACCCTATTGTGTTCCCTTGTCATTAGTCTTACCTGTATTTTTCGAACTTCCCCCTCTCAATAGTTCCTTTTCTGCGGGTAAATTCAGAAGTCTTAGTGATTTTCTTGTTGGAGTTCTTGTGTCCGCCGGTCGTTCACCTCTTAGAGGTGGGGTATGCTTTTTGCGTTCGGCCGTTTTTTGCTGTATGTTTATTGGATTCCTGGGAGTTAGTATCGTAGTGCTCCCTCTCTCTTTCTCTCGTGTAGAATTTTCTCCCTCCTCTGCTGTAAGGAGACCACCTGCTGTTGAAGCGTCCCCTGTAGGTTTTGGGGACTCGCTGTCAATGACCTCTTCAAATTCATTTTCAGAGTTGTCCATATTTTGTAGTTGTTCCCTGCTCCAGATTCGTCCATTTATAATCAATTTATTAAATTGCATGATTGCATGGCAGCCCTGCCTCCTCGCCTCGAGCATGTGTCGCTTAAGAAAGTCCCTTTCGCGGCGCACCTTCTCACTAAAGTCTTCGGCAATATTGATACCGGTCCCTTTAAGATATTTACTGTCTCTAAGGATCCAACATTTTATTTTGTAGTGTGATAATTTGCATACAATCGGTCTCTTCCCACTATTCCAACGACCTACTCTGTGCGCTCTTTCAATATCACTGTCCACCAAATCAATCCCGATTTGCGCCACTACTCTTTTAACTATATGTTCAGTTTCCTCCCAGCTCTCTCTGTCTTCTTCATGCACACCATATATCACAATATTATTACGGCGACTCTGGTTTTCGAGATAGTCTAATTTAGATTCCAGCCATTTCAATCTGTCCTCCATCCGATGCATGTTCGTCTCAATATCACGAATTTTTTCACCCACGTTGCACTTTTCAAACCCCTCTTTCACTTCAGTTGACAATGTTTCAATCAGCTTTCTAACTTCTTCCATAATGCTTTGTCCCCTGCACACTTCAACCACTCTAACAAAAACACGTCCGCTCTTCTCGACGGCTAGCACAATAATCTGCACATTGTATGTAGTATACGTAAACGGCAGTGGTTTTACTTCTCGCCGTAGGCAGATAATTTGTAATATGACTCTATAGTCATTTAGTTATTTATAGGTTGGCAATCCCGAAATTTAGTATATTGAATTTTTAATCATTCCTGTAAGTATGACACAACGCAATATCGTGCAAGAAATAATATGCATGTCAACAATAACAGCGTGGTATATGATACACAGTTTTTCCCAGTGGGCATATATGATGCAAGCGGTATCTCACATTTTTCAAGGAAATACTCCTCCGTTATTCTTCCTTCGAAATAGTACACACAAGTTGTTTGTAATACATCAGGAAAGTCTTTGGTGTAGCCTCATTGATAAAACGCAAATTTGATTACGTTGGAGAATCTTGCTACTGAAATTCCGAAATACGCAAACGATTGAGGCACAAGTGGTCTGTGAGCCATATTTTAATTTCATTGTCAGAATAATAGAAGATACTCGTATCTTACTAACTCACTGGCACTATTGAACCCGTAGGTTAATGGCCGCGCGGACATAAGCTCTCAATACATCCCTATCCTGAGCTACAGTTATCTAATCATCCCCTGTATAATCTATTTCGCTCAAATCATAGTTAATGTTATTCTTCCACCTCATTCTTGGTCTACGAACGAGGCGTTTTCCCTCTGGTTTTCCTACAAGAAGCTTCCATGCACGCCTTTCATTCCCCATTTGTGCCACATCGCAGTCAACGAGACTTTATTAGATGATATAATAATTGTAAAATGATAAATTATTCAAAATGTTTGTAAGGATGAAAGAAGAGAACTTCGGCTGTTTGCACAATTTCTGTCCACTTTATGAATTTGAGTGTGTCTCTCATCTCATCTATATAACCACGCTGACTGCTACTATTTGTACGTATCATTTATTGGATCGTCTTTTGTTTCCGTTGCATATACTAGCGTAGAGTTCATAACATCCGAGGTTATTAATCAAAAACCTTTGCCCGGGCCCATAGGAGGCAAAGATTGATTCATCTTTCTTTCCTAAACACTTAAACATGAATCAACAATAGATCTCAAAAGAGTAGAATAGTTTATGATTCTGATTTAAACTGAATATATCATTATTGTTATTAATCATGAAAGCTAGACGGCAAATAAAGGAAGCTAGAATGATCTCCTGAATAAGTAAGTTTTAGTACAGGTATATCAAACAGCAGCATGCACATAAATAACTTGAACATTTACCAGGATAAATATAAAAATGATGTTTAATATAAACAAGACGTCTGAAGTGGATGAAAAATATAACAAATGTAAATACTTGATCATTCTTCAACAAAAAAGAAAATAAATAATAATATTTAACATGACAAAACTATATCATACCTCACACAACATTCATACCACCGTCCATGCCAGGGTAGTCTTTCCCCGGTCCTCAGGACCAAAACATAAACCACGCCACTCGCGGCTCCAGACGACGTTGTCTCAACTCAAAGTTCCGATCGAATGATAATGTTCTTGATGTGCATTGCGTATTTGAGCGTTCCGAGGCAGAAGGGGAGATGCGCAGCACAAACGACGCAACAGGAGAGGAAAAAAGGAGAGTGGGGGTAGATGCCATAGAGAAAGGATATTGGCATAGTCCACGAATTTTACTGTCCAGGGAGGATAACGGCACTACAGTAGCGAACCGAAAATAGTACTTTCGGTTCAAATTCAGTGCCTTCAGGAATTACAGAGCTGTAGGCCTGTAGTCCATCAATCCTATAGGGTCTCCAGTAGTCAACCAAACAATTATTATAGTTCTTATTGTGTATCTGGCCATATTGCTTGTTCTAATCAGAACTTGATTTTCGCTAGCAAACGCCTTGTTGACCGTTAAGTAGGGGAAGGTGGATTTGTTGTTAAAAATTGCATAAATATTTGTATTTTAATTAGCTCAGATCAATATAATTGCAAATATTTTTTTTTTCAAATGCCCCAGATGGTCTTTCGACATTCCTGGTTTCTCTCCTGGCATGGCGTACTTGTAATCCACTTCTGAGGTTTGGGCACCTGGAAGGCGTGGTTACGTTGCCCCGATGATATGATGGGTGATGATGATGATAATGGTGCGCCAGGAGAGTCCCTAATCCTAAGCTTAATCTAAGATGAGTATGAATGATGATGATTGAGATGGCCATATGATTTCGGGGACCGTTTGGGCCTTAAAATTTTCCTGACATTTGTCTTACAGGTGAGGAAGATCCCTGATAAAAACCTCACCCAGAAAAACTGTCCCGACCGGGGATCGAACCCAGGCCCGCTGCGTTACAAGGTAGCACGCTACCTCGAGACCACAGCGGTGGACTGATTACAAATATTTATACCCTGATTTCATTATATATTTTTAATTATGTATATGAAGCCTTTGTTTTAGTACGAAAATTACATTATGTTAAGTAATGAATTAAGTAAAAATTTAAACGCATATGGCAGAGCCGCCCAAACTTATTTGTATCGAGGGCCAAATTGAAGAAACTCGAAGGTGGATCGGGCCGGAAGGTCCTGTTGTGGATTAATATTATTATTATTATTATTATTATTATTATTATTATTATTATTATTATTATTATTATTTGTATTGTAAGCCCATGTTTTCCCTTCGCAGATATTTAGGCGCTCTCCCCCTATAGGGAAGAATTTGAACCTTACTAATTTAGTTACGCTTGTTTTCGTAGAGATGTCATTTTGAGTGGTCAGTGGTCAGGGTACCGCCTCATACTGACATCTAGGAAACCAAGGTAGTATTAGGATGGGAAAATTCAGTAAATATTGCTTAGAGGCCTTTTCATCCAGGCGTAAGGATTTTTTATGAGCCTGAAAGTCTTCAGACTCGGGACCCACGGCTTAAAGTCCCTCCTGGAGGACTTGCTCCTTGGATTTTTCCCTCCTAAAAAATACATCGACCCCGGCCGGTTTTGAACCCGCGACCCTCGGGACCAGAGGCAAGGAGCATAACCACTAGTCCACCGCGGTCGATAATAATAATAATAATAATAATATTATTATTATTATTACCATTATTATTACTCAGCAATTAAGACGGTACGGACATGTCCAGCAAATGGAAGAAGTTCAGCTACCAAAATGTGTTTTGGAATGGAAACCTGAGTGAAGACGAGGCGGAGGAAAACCTGAAACCCCGTGGAGTCAGGGAATATATTTATACAAGAACGACAAACATGTACAACCAAGGATTTGGATGGACCGACAAAATTGGCTATTAGGAATCATATTATGTCAAAGATATTAATCATCCGATGATCTATCTATCTAATAATATTATTATTATTATTATTATTGTTTTATTGTATTTATTATTATATTTATTATTATTATTATTATTATTATTATTATTTTATATTATTATTATTATTTATTATTATTATTATTATTATTATTATTATTATTTTACAAGCGTGTGTTGATTTGCTACTTTTTTTTGTTATGTCGTTAAAACATATTTGACGGGTTCTTGTTCAATTACTTGTATACTACTATTATAGTCCTACCCTTAGTATATTTAATTCATTAGAATGCTACAGGCCTGCAGGGACCGGATAGAAAGTGATGGAGGGCCGAATCCGGCCCGCGAGCCGCAGTTTGGGCGTCCTTGGCCTATGGGATTAGTTCTCACAGCAAGTGGGATAAGTAATTACACTTCTAATTATAGCTAGATATTATTTTCGCGGCTTTACAGATTCAGAAAAAAAACATATTTGGATAAATTACTGTATTTTCATTTAATTAAAGATTTCGGATTTATATAAATTTATGCGGAAATATCTAAACGGGTTTGAGTTTTTGAAAATTTTGATGTGGATAAATCCAGAAATTGAAGTATAGGTTCAGACATTCCACCATTATGTTTTTTGTCACATATATGAGATGGAATAATCACATTAACCATGATCGGAAGGAAATAGATTATACAGCGGATGATCGAAAAAAAAATAGTTCCGGTTTGGGATCTATGGAGAGCTTATGTCCGCGCAGCCATTAATCTACAGATTTGATGTTGCTATTCAGTGAGTTAGTTATATTTAAGTGTTAACATTTTCCCTAAAAACATTTTTTTTTCTTTACATCGGGTACCGTGTAACAGAAGCACGAAGGGTTCCACTGTAAGCCTTCCTGTAACAAGGACCCTGCACGAAAACTGAGGGAATATACCTTAACGTGACCATATTAGTAATTGTAAACCACTCCCTTTATAGATACAAGTTACCTGTATAAACAATTAAAATGAATGAATGAATAAAATTATTTTCTTGAAAACATACACCCACAGCATGCGATTTCATTAAGGATTTCTAGTCCCGAAAAGGTAATTATTAAAAAAGTGCTGCAAAATTTGATGAAGACATTACATCGTGTTGGTAACTGAAGGAGAATGAAGACACACAGCCTCTCGTGTATCTTTCTGCACGGGCCAGTGTTGTAGCAAAACAGGTGTAATTGAAGTAGCTTGTACCAACTTCCCCTTTTAACAAGACACATTCTCCCATATATTTATTTGCTAGAAAATGGAAGATGGGCTCCGAAACAAGGACATACAAAAGGATGGCAGGATACTATCCATCACAATCCCTCGTATTATCATATAAAAATTTGCTGCTATGGATCAACCGCTTCTAAGAAACTTGTTTCCCCTCAATTACCATGATCAACCAGTTGATAATTATTTATCAAATCTTATTGCTCAGCATTAATTATTTGAAAAGGTGAGACTTTTTGATCAGTGAGAGATCTGACTTCTCTCGCTAATTCATGAGCTCTTAGTTTAATATCTACAGTTCTTTAACCAACCGCTTGCCAACTTTGTTAGTTATTTTGCAATAGATAATATCATTACTTCGTTTAAATTATTTTCCCAATGAGATGGAACATTTGAACAATGATTAATTGTGGTGCCACATGATGTCTTAATCTTCAATTCCCAAAGACTCAATTTATGGTCATGCATTATTGCATATTCCTATCCTTTTCTAAAAAATGGTCATGTAATTTACAATTCATTATATCTTGAAAGATGTTTGGTTCTGACGAATGGCTTTGTTTTAGCGTATTTTGTAACACAGTCTTATTTTTTATTTTTCTCGTCTGTGCCAAGTATGTTGTAAGGTTAAGGCGCGGTGTTTTTGTAGTATTGATAATTCAAGACGTGACAGATGAATAGTAAAAAACATTCCATCTGTCTCCCTTTATTGTTTCATAAGTTAGATTGTATGCATCAGCCAGATATCTTTCTGGAAACTTGTTCTTCTTTTTCTTGGAGGTGATAGTTCTTACGTTGAACTGCTACTTTCCTGGAAATTCGCCATTGGTAACATTTTTTTCATTAATCACTCACAGCCATGACACTTAACTTTCTTCATCTGATGTCTCATCCTCTATTAAGAGTTTGGACAGATCTGCTATTATAGCTTCTTATTTTTCTTATTCTGTCAACTGTTTATTTGTTCAAAAATAATTCGCTTTTTTATGTAGATGCATCTTCCGAAATGCCAAAATACTCCATCAACAGTTTGACAGTTATCAGTTATCACCTGTCACAATGATAAAGGGTGACCGTACTATACAAAATTACTAACTTCGGAAATACACTTCAACATCATAAAGATAAAACTGATCTAATCTAGCAGAAAATATAAATCTTACTAATTGTGTCAATTGCGCTGCTAACCGGTAGCTATGTAAATACAAGGCTTTAGTAGAGAGAAAACCTACACCGCTCCACCTATTCCTTGCTTCTTCTGCTAATACCGTTCCAACATATTTGGTAAATCTTTAGACTTTTTCTTCATAACTGTTAACAAACTAATTTTTTTTCTATTCTCCGAAACAAATGCCGTGTCCTTTCATTGTCAGTTAAACATTTTAAAGTTCAGAATAGTCTAATATACTAGGATCTACAGGCAATGTGCTTTGACACATATAATTTAAATTAATATTTAAAAAAATTAACATATACATCCCTAATTATAAAAAAAAATCGAATCGATATCACTACCAACATCAAATGACGTCACTTTGGATGAAAAAATGTTAGATTCGATATCGTACCAACATGAAAACATCACGAAATTGATATCGTACCAATGTAAAAGTATATTGGATTCGATATGATAGTTAGTTAATTATATATATATATATATATATATATATAATTAAGAAAGGGTTCTTAGGTTTTCCGCGTCATAGATATTCAAGGTTGGTCTCTTGTCACTGATTATGATGTTTGGATATGATCCCATATGCCATTATCAAGGAAGTATATTCCTTATAATGGAATGTGGGATCATGTCGAAACGTGCGAATCAGTGGCCAGGGGCAAACCTTGAATTCATGACGCGGTAACCCCAAGGAAATTTTCTTAGTCATACTTATATCCGCGAAAATCTACAATATAATATATAGGCCTATATATCAAGCTTGGTGCACATAAGATTTATATCTGAAAAGGATTCTGTTAGAGGTAAGAGACCCCAAACACACGGATAAGAATGAGAAGAGATTGCATGTGTTAATAATAGATAACTACCAATGTATATGCCAGCAAAATTCTGGAACGCTTGGAGTAATTTCAACCGAGCTTAGTACACACGTACTTACAATCGGGAAATATACTGTGATGGCTAAATGACCCCTACAACCTAACCCTAGGTACCACATTGATGAGAGAGACACATGCTGAGTATGGTGAAGGTTTGTAGTTCATTTTACGCTGCTTACTGTGTTTATATTGTAACAAAGAAATTATTTGTACGTCTATTTACTATTTATGATGCCGCGAAACATTTTCATGCAGGGGACTAGACTATTCCGAATACAATAATTTAAAATCCGTACAGAACAAGACTGTAGTTTATTTTTCACAGTTGATTTTTTCTTGGAAAAATGTCCCACATCTATAACTGTTTTCCATGTAAAACTTAACTTGGCCAAAAAATAAAGGTTACAATATTGTTGTCCACTGATGTGGTCTAGTGGTAACGTCGTTATACTTAGACGCAATGGGCCAGGATTAGATCATCGGTAGGAAAAAGTCTCCTGGATGATTTTTTCGGAATGTCCTTCATCACTAAGAAAAAATTTGAAAACTTTCAGCTCCAAAAAATCCCGAAGTATGAACTGGCCATTATGGAAAATATATGATGCAATTAAGGATAAGGGTACCTGGAGAATAAGATCTAATCAGGAAATATTTGACCTATATAAATATACTGATATACTTATAGATGTAAATGTTGGACGTATCGAATGGTTGAGCCATGTTTGCGGAATGAACGAGACACATTTGCACAGGATGATATCAAACGCTAAGCTGTATGGAAGGAGAAAGGTTGGGAGGCCTAGGTTACGATGGATGGACGACGTACAGGCGGACTTACGGTTGATTGGCATAACAAATTGGAGAAATAAGGTCATTGACCGAAGAGAATGGGATAGTCACGCCGATGATGATGATGATGATGATGGGATGATGATGAATTGACCATCACAGTTATCCATATTCTTCTTATTTTGTATAAGTATATAAGGGTATATGTTAATAGTGTCTCGTTTTTAATATTCATGTTGTATCGGGAGTAACATTGTCATATTGAGTCGACATCCAATGGGCCTCCACGCCCTGTATGATCAAAAAATTATCTAAATGAAGAATTTAAAATCTTCTCCCAACAAATCGTGTCTCCTAAAGTTCCAGCAAAGGGAGAGATTTAACTAAGGTAAAGTAAAGTAAATAAATAACAACCTTATTTTGGGCGGCTATTTAATTATGAATTGAGAATATTGATGCAAACAAAATTTATAATGTTCTCGAAATGTAATTATTGACTTAAAACAAATAAAAATGTTTCATTACACGTTAAAACACTTAGTTGTGTTTTATATGTCAGTTTGGCAAGAACGTAAAAAATATTTAGTGACTAATTTGTTATTAAATTATGATTAATCATCTTTTAATAATTCATTAAATTTAATAACAGTTGTAATTGCACAGGACACACATAGGCCTACATTGTCACCAGCAACCTTCTGGTAAGATCTTAGAAGCGATATTATATATATATATATATATATATATATATATATATATATATATATATACATATATATATACATGGAATTTATTGCATTTTGTTTTCAAAATAACGAAATACATTTTATTTACGTTGCGGACGGGCCTGCTTGGCAGTATGTGCATTAATTTTCCGAATAAAAAATAAAACAAATTAAAGAAGAGAGAAAAAAACACACCTTTTTTGATAAAATATAATCAAAGTCTGAAAATAAATAATCATGAACTGGTTTAGAATGTATTACTACATCTTCCTGTGACCAATGTTTTACACTTTTTTTTCAACTATCTATCTCTTGCCAGTCCTGATGTTGCAACTCCTGATATTAAACGTTCACCAAGTGTTTATACTATTAACTCTACATATCTCTTCCGCTAGAATCCAAACCAAAACTATTATTGGTTAATCATCCGTTTGTTGTACAAGTTCATATCATTGTATTTGTCTGTATTTTACAAAATTCAGGATTGAATGCTCTTTATTCAAACGTTCTAATCACTTAATTTCTTATTCTGCCCATTTTTGATTATCTGACCGATCCATTATTTATTGTACATATTGTAGTGATAATTTTGGCAACAAATTTAATTTTGAATAATTAACGACTGTCTGCCGCGGTGGTCTAGTGGTTATGCTCCTTGCCTCTGGTCCCGAGGGTCGCGGGTTCAAACCCGGCAGCGGTCGATGGATTTTTTAGGACGGAAAAATCCAAGGAGCAAGTCCTCCGGGAGGGGCTTTAAGCCGTGGGTCCCGAGTCTGAAGATTTTCAGGCTCGTAAAAAATCCTTAAGCCTTAATGAAAAGGCCTCTAAGCAAAATGTACCGAATTTTCCTGTCTAGTACTACCATGTTTTCCTAGATGTCAGTATGAGGCGGAACGCTGACCACGGACCTCTCAAAATGACATTTATACGAAAACAAGTGTAACTAAATTAGTAGCCCCATGGTTCAAATTCTTCCCTGTAGGGGGAGAGCGCTCAAATCTCTGTTAAGGGAAGAACGGGCTTAAGAAGATAATTAACTACTGTTAGTAACGCCATGTTCTGTGAGCAGCTTCCCTGACACGTCCGTCTCGTGTCTTTGCCTGCTCCCCAGGTGTTCATGACAATGATCCGACACATCGGTCACTCTTAGAGCGAATTTCTCACAAAATACCTGCCCTTCTTGTAATAATATTCTCCAGATTTTACTTCAGCACATTTCTACCTATAATCAAAAGTCAAATTCCTACTAAAGGGGCGGCAGTATGTGTCAGCCTAAGAGGTCAAATTCATGCGGCACGCGCTCCGCTGGAAGTGACCAAAGACGGAATGCAGGAATGTTTCATGAAGTGATTCGGACGCTGACATAAGCATGTTACTTCCTGGGGACCGAACTTTGAAATTGGTGTTATGTAAATGGTTACATGTCATGTCCTCTTCTTCGTCACGGGTTAGGCTTTTTGGCAGCCTGTTCTGGCTCCAAATTTCTGTTCTTTCCATCGTTTCTTGATCTTCCCAAACTTCTTCTTGGTGAATAGTTATATACTGCTTTTGGTGTTCTGTTCTCAGTCATCCTTGTTAAGTGTTTTTTTCCAGTCTGTTCTGTATTTCACTATTGTTGTGTTTACTTTCTCTACTTTTAGTTACTGTGTTATCCGTTGAACAGTCCGACTATCTCTTTGTAGCATGTAAGTATTTTTAAATGTCACCTGATATGGTACTTACATTCTGCAGGGTTAGTCCTTTGGAGGGGCTGCTTGCTTAAGGGGGCTCATACACCCAGCACGAGGTACATATGCACACCCATCGTTACTTTACATATTAAAAAAAACTATAAAACATACAATTATGCAAATTTGCGCACAGGTAGTTTACACTATTGGCTTTCATTTGATATTAAAATTGTTATTATTGAAGCAAAACTTTTGTAATTGCAGGAAAATAAAATTTGCATAATTTCAGTTTCTTATATATCATATCATACATTATTACTTGTAAACTAATAACCTGACTAGTATAAACAATTTTTTAAATAAATATAACACCCTAATAAAGCTTGTGCACTATTAAGATGTTCCCCTAATTTATTGGTTTAGAGCAAAAAGATTTTTTTATTAATAATTTTTGAAAATAATTTTTACACTATATATTCCCCATTACCTAACCTTAATATTCAACGATTGCAATGATTTTAGTATGCCAGATACAGACTAAGTAGAGGAGTGTATGTGCAAACTGTCATGAAAATTTAAACATTTGTTTTTGAGTTATTGCGTTTTATGTTCTTAAAATTTTAACTTTTGGGAAAACGATGTTAAAGTTACGCATGTTTCTACTTAAAGTCTGTATTAGAAAGCTCCTGGCAGCATATGTTGTGCCCTCCTTTTCACTTCTCCTGCCATGTTCCTCAAGCCTCAGTCGTCTTCTAGTTCTCCTGGACTCCTTCGAGGATTCTCGTAGGCGTTTATCAGCAGATTTTATGCGCAGGACATCACGATGCCTAAAAGCAGCCTTGGCATATTTTCCTACATTCACTCCAAACTCTTCTAAAACTTTTAATCTGCTTGTATCCCCATCATTGAATGTTGCTGCAGCATCAGCTGCTGCTATTTTGACAACTGTTTTCCCAGCATTACTTGTTTTAGGGCAAATTGTCCACACTTTATTATTATAGGACTCGTTTGAATTTTGAGTGCGGCCCTTCAAGCACCGTCTTAGAAGTTCTGTTTTTGAAAGGTCTTTGAAGGTAGGTCTTATGGCGTTCATAACAGCCATTAGTATTGGATGTGGATGTTTATATACTGCTTCTCTTCCCTCTGCCTGGGCTTGTCGATATCCACACCACGACGTTGCACCCAGTGGACACATATAGTGCTGGGGATTGGAGCGCACATTGACACTCAACATTATATATCTCGACAAAAACAGAAGATATCACAAAATTTCAGAAATATGTACTTTAAAGTATGCTCTTTCACAAGAGACCAAAAACAAAAAAATGAACATTTTGACTGTAATGGTGTATGAGCCCCCTTAAACCTTTAGACTTGTTTCCTTGTGTTTTATCCCCACGACGAGGGTTGCCTCTTGCGCCATCTGCCATTGAGGACTTCACTTTTGTTTCCCCGAGCGGGTCCGTTATTTTATCGTCAGAGATTGGGTTGCCACTTACAACATTTTTGCCGATCCGATATATCTATCTCCGCCGTGTCTGCCGTTGTGGTCTTCCGTGTTTGCAGCCTCCCGTGTGGTCGTTGTTCCCACGTTGCGGATTTTTCTTAGTTTCTCTTCTCTTATCTAACCGCAAGCCAAGGCTACCCGGTTATGATCGTCTGGGTCATTGGTAAGGCCTCTCTACCACCACTCCAAGGTGATAATCCACAGGGAGGCATGTCTTCTCTAATAAAGGTATCTACACAAATTCGGATACATTTTGACTATATTAGTATATTTAGTCTCTATAAAATTTTATATCCGTAATATCCCACTTACCTTCGCTGTTGCTGATCCTGCTTTATTCACTCTATATTTACTATCATAGTGTAGTAATTTAATTATTTTCACATCTAAATATTCAAATTCCTTGAAACATTAATTAAATAAATTTGCAATATAAAGGTACCAGTGATTTGTGTAGACTAATTTTATTGAATTATTCACGTTGCGTAAATTGTAAAGTATTACGTAAGTGTAAAGGATTCCATCCGAAAAGCATATTCCTTGGAATCAGACATTGTTGTAGAGTACGGAATAAGCTTATAAGAAATTAGATGTCTGTAGCATTTCATTCCCTTGTAATTAATTTCTCATGTACCAGGGAAACATTTTGTCTTGCTCACCACCCTTATTAATTTTCGTATAAGCCACCCCACTTTGCAAGGGTTGAGATCTTTAAGATTTTTTTAGAGCCGGCTGGAGTAAGAATCTTGACATTTTAAGTAAAATTATTAATCTTCTTTATTCAACACGAGTAGCTAAAATAAAACAAACAAGATTAATATCATAACACAAGCTGCTTATAATCCAAAGCGATTTATACTAAATTTAAACAATAACCTGTTTATTGGTTAGAGGTAAAGTTCTTTTAAGAAAGTATGTGTACTTTTATTATTAAAATTAGAAAATAACAGAATAATATCATTGTTTGTTTGTTTTAGTTTTCTTGTAATAATATTGTTTCTATTATATTTTTATCTTAAAACGTAAATCTTAATTTGGCGGTATTTTAGTCCATTTAGGTTAATATACCCTGAAGCGATAATCCACATAAAATGTTGATATTAAAATTTTGATGATAAGCATATTTACAGTATTCTTGGGTTAAAAATAAATATCCTTAACTCTTGTCCAACTGAGGGTTGGGTCGAGGGATGTGATAAGATGAACCCCTCTTTATATAGAGGTCTGTGAATGACAAGGGTGACGGCCGACCACGCCTGACGCACCGTCACAGGGACAGATCAATGAAATGAAACAAAATTAATGAGATGAGTATGGAGAAACAGTGGAATGAAACTGTGGCAGCGGAAACAGGAGAAACCCCGACAAAAACCTGCCAAAGCTCTTTTTCGTCCACCACGAAACACACATGGAGTGGCCGAGACTCGTTCTCGTGACCCCAGCGATGAGAGGCCAGCGTCTAACCGCTAGCGCCACGGAGCCGCCTTAACTTATCAGTATATGGATTGTATACATATATGTATATATATACAGGGCGTTAATAAATAACACCGACAAACGTCAGATATTGTAGAGGAGACGGACAATTAGAATTTATATGACTTTTTTTAAACTGAACGTTCATACTATTTAATCGACAATGAAGCAAACTATGGATATGGTTTGTCTTGGAAATACTTCAGTTCTACTCCAAAATTAGGATAACCCTTGTTTTAATTGCAAATATAGCAACATTTCCTAAATTTTGATCCATGAAGTTATGGACATTTCGTCTTTCGGCAAGAGCCAGCGTGCCACTGACAGTCTATATTTAGCACTCTGTCGTGCAATCGTATGTATTAGATGTCTGGTAGCTCAAACGCCATTCACAATGATAGCTCAGTGGGTAGCATGTATATCATTGAATGTTGTAATGCCAGGTTCAAATCTCTCTTTTGGGTTTTTGTATGTTTATTTCCTTTTTTTTATTCAGAGAAGGATATTGCTTTTATATACTTAATTGACTTTCAGATATTCTGTATAAGCATTAGAATGTGGTTGCATGTTTTTTTACATGAAAAGCATTGTTAATTTTTTATAATACTGTACATTTATACCAACTGCTCATGCGCATGCCCGTGATACCAGTCTTTTTCACTACTGCTTTGACACTTGGAGGAGCAACATTAACAAGAACGTCATGACTAATGTTTAGCATTCAATGAATTAGCAAGTATGCATTATGTTTATGGTGAAGCAAGAGGAAATTCGCATGCAGCTGCACAAATGTACAGAGATAGATATCCCGGCAGACAACATCCTCATTCAACTTATCAAACCATCCACAGGCGTCTACGGGAAACTGGAAACCTGGTGGTGCATAAACCGGATTCCGGCGCAAGACCAACTCGTTATACCCTGGATTTTGAACAAGAGGTGCTCGACAGGATTCGAGAAAATCCTTCTATCAGTACACGAGTAATTTCACGCGCCACGAGTAATTTCACGCGCCACGAGTAAAAACCATGTCAGCGTGTGACAGGTCCTGCAGGAAAAAAGGACTCCATCCGTTTCACTATTTGAAGGTACAGTGCTTGACACTGTTAAACTTCGGATCTCGCGTGCAGGTTTGTAACTGGGTCTCTGAGCGGCTGATTGATCAGCCTGATTTCTTTTCAAACGTGCTTTTCACCGACGGGGCTTATTTTACAAGAGAAGGGGGTTATTGTAAACCAGAGGAACAGCCATATTTGGAAACATGACATATTTGGAATCATGAACATCCATTTGCCATTGTAGAGAGAGGCTATCATCAGGTTCGCCGTTAACATATGGGCAGGTATAATTTCCAATTACATCAATGGTCCATATCTTCTATCCCCACGGTTAAATGGTCATATGTACAAACAGTTTTTGATACACGTTCTTCCTGTACTCCTGGAAGATGTCCATCTTGATATCCGACGTCAGATGTGGATCTAGCACGACGGAGCACCTTCTCGCTTCTACAGAAATGTAAGGAACAATCTGGATAATGCCTTCCCTGGACGTTGGATTGTTCGCGGCGGTCCTATAGTATAGCCTCCACGTTCACCTGATCTCACTCCTCCAGATTTCTTTATGTGGGGAAACCTTAAGAACCTCTTGTTTCAGAGCCCAGTTGACTCAGGTGAGGAGTTACTGGCGAGAATTTTGGCTGCCAGTAACGAAATCAGAATACCTGGAATATTGAAGGAGTGCGAGCATCATTTCTGCGCAAATGCAATTTGTGCTATCCATCATTGACAATATTTGAACAGTACTTTTGATGCAGTTTTTGAAGCAAACATGAATAAAGATATTTTATTTTTTCTGTCTGCTTAAATCATGCCTCCTTTACTAAATGTACTGTAATATAATATAACAATACAACAAGTTGGTTTTCATTTATTATTATTATTATAATTATTATAAAATTATTATTCATTTTAATAGTATTATTATCATTATTAATAATAATATCATTATTAATATTATTATTATTATTATTATTATTATTATTATTATTATTATTCCTGAATTTAACATCTTTACTTTAAATTAAATATGAATACGAATTTGATTTCCTTTACTATTTGTCCACTGGCAAGACAAACAATAGTAGACCTTAATTTAATTAGGCCTATTTATTTATTTATTTTGTTATGCCTTTCCTTCATGCTTGTGCTAAGTTTCGCGTTATAAGACTTGATGCTACATTCATACAGTATTATTTGAACCTGAAGTAATGGTTACGCTGATGCATAAATAACCGTCTGAACCATGCGATTTTCACTTACGAATACTTACTGTAGTTACCTAGTGTGCTATATAGCATTACTTATTTTACAACAGTAAAGAATATTATCATTTATTACTTTTCTCCATCATACTAAATTTCCAAACATCTTACGCAAGAAATAAAGAATATAAAAATAAAAGGTCAGCATGTCTGAGGTTTGAACTTGAATATCATATTCCTAACGAACGATGTTTCATGCCTGGCACGTTATCACTGAGCTAAATGGTCTTAGGAAGTCAACCCGCAGAAGAAGACTACACTATGTAACAGATTGTAAAAGAAATCTTCGAAATATTGTCAGTGGCGTATTGACTCCTAACACATTTATTATTATAATTGCAAATTTAAACTTCTAGACTACAAGTTGGATATATCAAATTGTTTATCCAAGACACCTCTACAATACCTAAAAGTTTGTCGATGTTATTCATTAACACCCTGTATATATTTAAAGATAATATTGACAGGATAGTGTTTACTATACTTAAATTTTAGTACAGATTTTTAAGCTATTGACCTTATAAACAATGAGATATCAGATAAATTATATTAATTAGAGGAAGTATCCTCTGTATATATAAGAATGATTGTAGAATTTATATATCATTCTTGTTCACATATGATTTCATTTAATATTTACTGTAATTCATCACTTAACAGCTTTTTAACAGTTAAGATAATGAGCGTCGGAATCCAAACGTGGGCGTCAAGTGTAGAAAATTTGCTCAGATACATTTTTGAGGCTTGAGATTGTTTACATACCATATATTTTTCACAGGCTTTATTTCCTTTCCGAAGGAATTCATGGATTTTTACGACCTGAAAACCCCTTCGACCCTGATGGGTTTTGATCCCGCCTTGGAACCTCTAGATAACCCAGACCGACATTCATTCAATATGTACGAGTTTTCAGTAGTAATGAAGTAGTTAACCCTACGAGTTGGCTCAAGTGGATAGCATTTTAGATCATGTTCCGGAGGTACGGGTTCAAATTCCACTGTCAACTAAGTTGACTGAGGTTTTCTTATTTCTCAAGCTAATGCCTAGTTCTGCTAAATCCATTTCATCGCATTCACCATTTTAAAATATCATTAAAGATATGCATAGACACGATATAAGATATTCCACAAGTTAAGAGTCTATAAAAAACCTAAGAATGGCAATAAACTCAGAGAAACCTGTGAAGTAATAAAACATATAAATATACAAGAAGCCACTATATATAAAGTAGCTCACTGACAACTCACTCGCCAATGATTACCGAAGTCCTATGTTTTTAATTTTTGTAAATTTATAAAATGTGCACTATTTTCATTCTATTATATAAAAGGCAACCTTACATTTATTCCAAAATAAGTAACACTCATTGAACAAGCAACTATTTTTAAATAAGTACTTAGGCATGTTGATATCCGAATTCAAAACTGAATTAGATACCAAAATTCAAACATAGGTCTATAATAATATTAATGATACCATTAAACTTCACTTTGTGAAACATGTGAATTGTTTTACAAAATTACAAACTCACAATATCACAGCAAAAGCAGCCTTAACAATTGGCAGTGGAATATGGATATTGAGAAATAGGGATGCACAAAGATTGGAAGTAACATTAATTAAATTTCGCAGACATATAATATGGTCAATAGCGAGGAGATACTAAAGGACAACACGCACACACTATTGAGGAACACTAAGAAATTAGGACTGGAAGTAAATATCAATAAAACTAGATATATGGTCACACGTAGAAATACATTATATTATGGAAATGGACAGCTAATGACAAATGAGGGATATTTTGAGGAAGTGGCTGAATTCAAATACCTAGGAACAATATTCACAAATAGGAATGAGGTGCACCAAGAAATTAAACATAGGCTCAATTCTGGAAATGCATGCTATTATGCATTGCAGAGACTCTTGATGTCCCAACTCCTTTCAAAAAACGTTAAACTGAAAATGTATAAAACTATTATTCTACCAGTTATATTATATGGGTGCGAAACATGGACCCTTACTTTAAGAGAGGAAATGAGATTACGAGTTTTTGAGAATAAAATACTTAGGAAAAATTTTGGACCAAAGAGAGATGAACAGACAGGTGAATGGAGAAGACTACATAACAATGAGCTTCATGGTCTTTATAGGAAGCCAGATATAATAAGAACAGTTAAGTCTCGTAGACTGCGATGGGCAGGACATGTTGCACGTATGGGGAATGAAAGACTTGCATGCAAGCTTCTTGTAGGATTGCCAGATGGAAAACGATCAGTTGGAAGACCTAGAATGAGGTGGGACAATAACATTAATTATGATTTGAGGGAAGTAGATTATACAGGGAATGATTGGAAAGCATTGGCTCAGGATAAGGATGTATGGAGAGCTTATATCCGCGCGGACATGAACCTATGGGTTCGATAGTACCAGTGAGTAAGTATATATTATGAGTAACAGGTATGGATCGTATCAGAAGTGAATCTATTAGACAAAACATTAATGCAATAAATACAGGGTGCTCTAAAATTCCCCTTACAAACTTTTAGGACTTATAGAGGGGACTGACTTGATAATATTTATAATTGGAAACCATGTGCAGAAACCTACTGCTTACGTGTAACAGCCGTTTGAAAATAAGCATTGCCTGAACGGACGTCATGTGTCTTAACAGTAATAGCTTCGCGATTTGTCTAAATAGAACATTTCCCTTTCGAGAATTCCAAGACTTGGTGTTTTTATTTTAAAAAAATGTCAACATTTTTCGAAATTTTGAAAACTGCAAAAATTGATTATGAAGGAATTATTTATGATTCAGTTTCCATTTTGTTTCCTTGGTTATTGATGAGTAGAATTGTAAAACAACTGATGTACTGTGTCACGCCTCATAATAAATTACTTGTTAAAGTGGTCGCATTAAAAACATGTTTTCAAACGGCTGTAGCACGGAAACGATATGTGTCCGGACGTGGTTTCCAATTCTAAATATTATCAACACAGTCCCCCTCTATAAATCATAGAAGTTGTAAAGGGAATTTTAAAGCACCCTGTATAGTGCAGGAAATTAAAGAATACCAACAAAATTGACTACAGCATGTAAGAAGATTGACTACGAATGGAATTACTTGGCAAGCTTTAAACTACAAACTGGGGTGTAAACGACACTTGGACGACCACTAACAAGATGGAGACTACAGACTCATCTGGAGGAAACAGGAACAGGCTATTAGAAAGCCTAAGCCGTGTTCACATCTCGGATTTGATCATACTGAGTGGATTGTTCGTTGTTTTCCTCGATTGTCGAAGCAAATTCCTGTATTCATTTCATTACCAGAACATATTTCATTCTTAATCATATGTTCATATTTCATTGAAATGTAAAAACCAATTAATTTGGCCACAGTACATGAATGTAGGCAATAGACAAAGCTTACATGATAATACATACAGCAATAGATTCAACCTATACACTCTACCGATATTATAACCCATAGGTCGTAGACACTCTATGAGGAAAAAAGTTGAAGCATGTGAAAATATATTTGAATAAAAAAGGAACTTTAATTTCCTATTGAAGTCAAATTAATATTAGAGAAGTAATATTAACGTTTATTTTAATATGTCAGGTCATTAGCGTCGCAAATGCAAATAACTTTTTTTAGGGGTGATATATTTTAGTGACCATTATCTATTGATTAGTAAAATAGATATACAAAAGAAATGGTATAGAAATTGGAATAAAGAATTAAAGAAGAAGGAAGAAAACAAACAAGAAATTTATAAAATTGTTGGAAGAAGAATCGGTACAAGATTTATACAAAAGAAGACTAAGAAATTATACAAATGCGGAAGAGCCAAGGAAAAGGAAATTGAAGAAGGATGGAATAGTATAAAATGACTCATACATGAAACAGCAAAAGAAGTATTAGGAAAAACAAAAGTAGAAGGAAGAAACAAATGACTTAAAAATTGGGAACCGAAACCCAGAAATTTGTAAGAGATAAAAAAGAGACCTACTTAAAATACTTAAACAACAAGTGACTAAAACTAAAACAATAGAATATAATAGAACAAGAGTAAAAAACAGAAAATTAAATAGGGAAATTGGAATAGATACATAGCAGAAATCTAACACAATTTACACGGAAGACAAGACTAAGTATATACATTTAAAAGAAGCCTTAATTCTGAAGTGAAAGACAAAAAAAATCTACTAACTATACATGATATATAATTAGAAAAGTATTATAAAGAACTGTGGACGAGCAAACAAAATAAAGAAGAAATAATACTCGTAGAAACAAACAAACAATATGCAGAAGTAGATTAATTAGAAATGCAAGAAATTATAGAAATATTAAAGAAATGTAAAAATAATAAAGCATGCGGGATAGACAATATAAACATAGAATTGTTGAAAGATGTCCCAAAGAGTTTTCAAGAAAGATTATTAAAATTCTATAATAAGTGCTGGAAACAAAATACAATATCAGAAGAATGGAAAATTGCAAAAAAATCTCACTATTTAAAAAAGGCGATAAAACAAAGCCAGAAAAATATAGAGGCAGAAGCTTACTATGTGCAGCATACAAAATATATGCACAAATGATCAACCAAAGATTATCAACTGCACGGGCTGTTCTTTTACAATAATTTGTGCCGGATCGTCTTTTGTTTCCGTTGCTTCTATTAGCGTAGATCTGATTACCTCCAAGGTTATTAATCACAAAGCTACTTGCCCCGGGCCCATAGGAGGCAAGAATTGATTCATCTTTCTTTCCTAGGAGTTTTAACATAACTCAATAATAGTTCTCAAAACAACAGAGTGACTTAAAATAAGAATGTTTCCACTATAATTATCAATCAATCAGGAAAGCTAGACAGAAAAATAAAGGGAGCTGGAATGATCTAACTGAGTGAGTTTCCGTATAGGAATCTAAACAACTACGTGCACATAAATCATTAGAACATTAATTTATAAAAATGATATTTAATGTAAACAAGAGGTCTGAAGTAAAAACATAACCAAGATAAACATTTGATCATTCAAAGAAATATAAAGTGAATAAATAAATGATAATACTTCTACAGGACAAAAAACCACATCATACCATCAATTCCCAAATCCTCCAATTAGAATCGGTATTACCATAAAGAAAATTATGCACATACCACACTCATTCTAGAGTCCAAGCCAGGGTGGCTTCTTCCCCGGTCTTCAGGACCAACATAAATTCCGCCACTTCGCGGCTCCAGACGACATTGTCCACTTAAAAGTCCGATCCCATCCCGGACTGGATAGATGAATAAATGAAGAATGAATGATGAATGATTGAATGATAACGTTCTCGCTGTGCATAACGTATTTGAAGGTTCCGAGGTAGAGGGGAGATGCGCCGTAGGAACAACGCACCAGGAGAGGTAAAGAGGGAGAGAGGGGGTAGATGCATAGAGAAAGGAATATTGGCATAGTTCATGAATCTCACAGTATAGGGAGGATAACGACGCTGCAGTAATGAGCCGAAAAACGCACTTTCGGTTCAATATCTCCTCCTCGCGTCCTCCGGGAAAAAGAAAACAGTCCATAAACTTCTAAACAAAGAAAGAAAGCCCAAGAAGTCATAGACTTAAGTCACTATAACGATGTTACGAGGATACTAGATAGCGAATCCCACGTTGGGAGGGCACGGTAACACTACAAGATTCCGAGCGGAAAACTTAATCACCAATTTCATCGTCCCCAAAATCACTATCACCACACTCGCTTCTTCGTCGACCATCCAGGCGCTGTAAATAAACTCAAATCTTGACACAGCCGCCATAGTCGAACTCCACGGTGTTCCAGGTGAAAAACAGGGTGACGATACCATAACATGGATTGCCGGATCGCAATCCCGATCAACCGCTCTCTAGGAATCTGTAGTTGCACAACCACCATTTCGGTCAGCTGGGCACTCGGGGTCGGCCGGATCCGCCAAGTGCTCGACTGCCAAACATTCCATGTTCCTCTCCTATGCCAATATGAAGGAAGGGTAAACTGAAATAACAAAACAGCCGGAGACAGAAAACGGAACCTCAAACGTTTTTACATAAGATATTACAATGTATAAGTGTCCTTCATAAAACATCCGTGGCATTAATCCACTACAGGACATACTTTTACTTGACTAACGTGCTGTTTAATAACGTGGCCATCGACGCTTTCTAATTTCAGAACTTAGACTGCGTCTTATAATGAAAAAACCTGGTCCACGTGCACCGAAACTTACTCAGGAGTCTCCCATACAAATAACAAACGAAATGGCTCATTCAGCCCACATACCGATGTCCAAAAAACAAGCTTTCCTGATATCGAAAACAAGCAAACGAACTACGCCGAAAAATACTCTAGAATATCGTTCACGCAACATCTTACGTTGCCTTCGATGTCAATACCTAGTAAGCTCAATTCTCGGACCAAATTGTCCTTAGATACAACATCGATCCAACTAGGCATGTTTACTAAACAAAGTGAACATAAGGTATAAACAACTATAAGAGAACGCAGTTCTTTATGCATAAGTTACTCTGTGTTTATATGCAAGGAAAGATGAATCAATTTTATTTACGTTAAACAGTTCAAACACGTAAATAAGTACGTTTCAATAACCTTTACGTAGATAATAAGTCTCAAAAACAAATAGTTATCCACGGTATAATACCTGTGAAAAATGTCGATATCAAAATACTTTATAATTCCAAAAATCATTTACGACCACTCAGAGTATGTATTCTTGTTCTGGCACTTGAATCAAGAACCCATAACTTAAGTTCAAAGATTTCGAATCGACGCCCACCTGAACTACTGCCAATAGAATACAACATACTTTTCCAAACAGAAAGAAACAAAACCACACGCTATGCTACCATTTGTGCCGGCGATGTTACACCATTTGTGGGGTATATAACCAACCACTATTAATAAACCACGCTACTGCGCTACCATTAGTACGGGATCGTATTTTGTTTCCGTTGCTTCTATTAGCGTAGATCTGATTACTTCCAAGGTTATTAATCGGAAAGCTACTTGCCCCCGGCCCATAGGAGGCAAGGATTGATTCATCTTTCTTTCCTAGGAGTTTTAACATAACTCAATAATAGTTCTCAAAACAACAGAGTGACTTAAAATAAGAATGTTTCCACTATAATTATCAATCAATCAGGAAAGCTAGACAGAAAAATAAAGGGAGCTGGAATGATCTAACTGAGTGAGTTTCCGTATAGGAATCTAAACAACTACGTGCACATAAATCATTAGAACATTAATTTATAAAAATGATATTTAATGTAAACAAGAGGTCTGAAGTAAAAACATAACCAAGATAAACATTTGATCATTCAAAGAAATATAAAGTGAATAAATAAATGATAATACTTCTACAGGACAAAAAACCACATCATACCACATACCACACTCATTCTAGAGTCCAAGCCAGGGTGGCTTCTTCCCCGGTCTTCAGGACCAACATAAATTCCGCCACTTCGCGGCTCCAGACGACATTGTCCACTTAAAAGTCCGATCCCATCCCGGACTGGATAGATGAATAAATGAAGAATGAATGATGAATGATTGAATGATAACGTTCTCGCTGTGCATAACGTATTTGAAGGTTCCGAGGTAGAGGGGAGATGCACCAGGAGAGGTAAAGAGGGAGAGAGGGGGTAGATGTATAGAGAAAGGAATATTGGCATAGTTCATGAATCTCACAGTCTAGGGAGGATAACGACGCTGCAGTAATGAGCCGAAAAACGCACTTTCGGTTCACAACTATAGTAGATGCAATAATATCAGAAGAGCAGACAGGTTTTTTGAAAGGAAGAAGCTACACAGACAACGTATTCACTTTAAAACAAATAATATAAAAGCGAAGAGAATTCAACTTGGAGACGCACATCCTCTTTATAGATTATAAGAAGGCCCTTGATAAAGTGTCTAGACCAAAGTTATGGAACATGTTAAGTGAAAAATAAATTCCACTACTCAATTCCAGCAGTAATTAAGAAAATGAATGAGAAAACAAAAATAAAAATAAACCAAAGGGAACCAATCATATAACAGGAGGAGTTGACAAGGTTGCCTACTATCAACCACATATTTTTAACATTCATTTTGACGACATGATAAGATCATGGAAGCAAATGACAACTGAGGATATTAACTTAGGAAATGTAGTAATAAAAACAGTGACCTTTGCAGATGACCAGATTTTAAGAACAAAAACAGAAGACGAATTACAAAGAATTATATATAAACTAAATGAAGTAAAAAAACATGGAAATGTCATCAGAAAAATAAAAAAAACAATGGCCTCCAAGGGCGCTCATCCAGTTCGGACAAAGATAATATTACAAAATAAACCAATAGAACAAGTGGCAAGATATAACTTCCTAGGTTGCGAAATATCATACACAACGGAAACAGATATAAATAACAAACTAAATAAGTTTAATTATGTAACAGGAACACTAAAAAGAACTTTGAAAAATAAAGTCAGGAACGACTCTATAATGAAATTATACAAGACAATGGTAGTTCCTATTATTACTTATGGATCCGAAACATGGACAGTGACAACACAACAATCTCTCAGAATACAAGTTGCTGAAATGAAATTCCTCAGACCAATAGCAGGATATCAAATAACTGACAAAAAACACAACACAGAAATAAGACAACGGAAAGTAGAGGAATTTAACACAACAATAGTGAAATATAGGACAAACTGGAAAGAACACTTAACAAGGATGACTGAGAATAGAATACCGAAAGCAGCATACAACTATTCACCATGAGGAAGAAGTAGTTTGGGAAGACCAAAGAAAAGATGGAAGCAGCAGCAATTTTGAGCCGGAACAGGCTAGTAAATAAGCCTAAACCGTGACAAAAAGAAGAAGAACATATTTTACTCAGACGTCTCCTATTTCAAGCTTGAGGTTATTTTAGTACTTCCCTTATTTTTAATACATGGAACCCATGCCGTTGCTTCCTGTTCGTAGATTGAATCAGATTTATTAACTTTTACCTCCATAGTGCGAGATATCTCGATCGTACTTGGGCAGCTAGTATCCCATCAACATGTGTAATTTGCACAGGTGGTTGATCATCCAGAGGTGGAATGTGGCGTGCATATCGGATACCCCAGCCGTCAATAGTATTTTTGTCAAACAGGAGAATGTTTTAACATTTTTATGGAAATTGTGGAATGAAATGTTTGGCAGGGGAAAGGGAAACAGGAGAAATTCCGGAGAACAATCTGACCATACTCCGTTTCGTCCACCAAGAACCAACCCTTATTGAGTGCCTGAGACGCGATCTCGTGGCCCCAAAGGCGAAAAGCGAGCGTCTAACTGATTGCGCCACGTAGGCGCCTCTTTAGATAAACTAAATAATCAAATATGCCTATTATGTACGTAAAAAAGTGTTTACTTTGCGTAAATAATTCACAGACACCTAGATTTTAATTTAAAAACTAGATACTTTATCTCCACTATGTTGATAAGCATTTTTAATGAGAAATGTTATTAAACCAAAACTAAATATTATTTTTTTGAATAACATTTCTGTATAAAGATACATAATCAAAGCGATAAATTTGTAAAGGTCGCCATTTTCTTAGTTTTAGCAGGCCGTGTAAAAACTGCATTTAGTTTTGAGATCGATAGGTTACAAATAGACCTAAGCTCTTTAATGGCACTCTATTAATTTCAAATATAGCGTGTTTCGATCAAAGGACCTAATTCTTCCTTTGAAAATTCTCTCATACTATTTCATATTGCAAATTCAAGTGCATCAATCATAAAAATTAAAAATAATAAAAAAAGTTTGGTACATATATTGTGCTTTATGCAATAAATTGCATAGCTTTATGCATACATTACATTGGTAGGGAGTCGCTATTTCTGCTTATTAAACTAATTCTTGATGGAAATTTAACTCACATTGCCTACCATACATATTGTACAGTGTGTTCAAAACTACATTCACTGGCACAATGTGTATTCTCTCGTGTCACAAAGCTAAAAGACCAATGCGAATTATTTCTGTTTAAAATCTTAACCAAGCAGTATCTGCTAAAAGTGTTAAAATATAATTAACAGTAGAGAAGGTAAACAAAAAACATTAGATAATTATAGAGGTAATTCATTTGTACATAAAAGTATATTTTTAATATGTTTTTAGGATTTGTTATGGACAATTAGAATAATCAATTTATTCATTATGTTATCAAGTATTGGCAGTCCTGCATTACTTTATGGGAGTGAAACTTGGAAAATGACCAAAAAATTATAAAGTAGAATACAAAGCGTAGAAATGAACTTCCTTAGAAGAATAAAAGTCTGCACAAGAATGGATCGGATAAAGAATGAAGATATAAGAACAGAGTTATATATATATATATATATATATTATAATTAAATGTTTAACATGTTTAACATTGAGCAATGCAAGCTTAATATGGTAGATAAGAAAAATAAATGCCTGGACGGGATTCGAACCCGAATCTCTGAGTTCCGGGTTCGAATCCCGTCCAGGCATTTATTTTTCTTATCTACCATATATATATATATATATATATATATATATATATATATATATATATATATATCCATTGAATGATAAAATCAAAGAATATAAAGAAAATGGTTTAGACATGTAGAAATAATGAATATAACAAGATTACCAAAAGCAACATTTAACTACAAGCCAAGAGGTTCAAGGAATGTAGGAAGGCCAGTGAAAAGATGGACTGAACAACTGTGAGGCGGAACAATTTGCCTAGCCCGTGAAATGAAGAAGAAGTTATCAAGTGTAATTTCTAACGTTTATTAACATTTGGGAATAATACAATTCAGATCAAGATTTTGCCGAATATAAGTATTACGTGATTGACTCCTGGTCTCGTGATAATTTCCCTTGGATAAAGAGCATGATGTCCTGGAGTGGATTACCTAATATGAGAGTTCGGAATTTGTTCTTATATAGAGCAAATTATCTTAATTGCGTCAAATTATGGGTATTTTTAATTAACCATGCTTAAGAATATTTTACGTATTGTAAATAAATGCACAGCTACACTTCTTACCTGAGTGAAACCAATGTCAGTCTTTTTACACACTGCAAAATCCATCAACCCTCTGGGGACAACTGTTGCATTTCTTATGTTACGAATGGGCCATTATAGATTACATTAAAAAATAGAGCGAATCAAATGAACATGAAAGGTTAGATAAAATATTATAGACAATTCAGAGCAAAATCAAAGTCTGAAGAATGTTATTATTTGACATTTTAATTTATTCCATTACAAACGTGACAAAGTGTGTTAAACACAGCTATGGTTTATATTTTTAGGACACGTTGCAAAATTTAAAGTTCAGGAGTGAATCTAAACTTTTCTCGCGTGTATGATAAAAATCATTCATGGTTCACATGTTGTACCTCTTTTTCCAAACACATCCTATACTTCAAACAATTTCTAGGAATAAAATTACTTTAAAAGTTGTATTTAATATTAGGGATATAGAATATAACTGTACACCTCTGTGCTTAACAGATATGGATGTGAGGCCAGCAATCAGATTGTAGTTCTACTAGGCCTGTCCCACCATGAACAAAAAAAAGTGTTTCGTAAGAAGCTTGGAGGAATTGAGGACACTTTTTTTCAAATCTCAACATCAACTAAAATTTTAAAATATCTAGTTTATATATATATATATATATATATATATTATAGATTTTCGGGGATATAAGTATGATTAAGAAATGTTTCTTGGTTTTCCGCCTCATGGATTCATGGTTGGCCTCTGGTCACTGATTCTGACTTTTCGACATGATCCCATGTCATTATAAAGGCCATCATTGAATCCATGACGCGGAAAATCCAAGAAATTTTTCTAAATAATATATATATACACGCTCATATGTTTATGAATTAGAAAAAACACATTGTAATTATCAGAATTCAATAAAAGTCTATTTCTACAGATGATTTCATGACTTGAATATGTGCATTTTTCAAAACTCAACATCTATGAAAATCGAGTTCCATTAAAACTTAACGTCTACGTAGTCTTCATTCAAAATACATTTTTATTGGAATCTTTTCTTTGTATTTTTTGTCTAGAATGCCAGGTGGCAAACTGAGATGTTTAGATAGGAAGTACTCTATAGGTGAAATCATAAAGAGGGCACAAGGAGGAAGTATGTTGAATGAAATGAATGAAGAAATGACAGTTCATATTAAAGCTGGGACATTCTTAATATCCCTTTAGAGAGACTCATTATACAAGGAAAAATGTTTTCAGTCTCATCTCCCCTTTAACGTAACATAAATAAAATGTTAGACAATTTTGCAAACATCATATATCAGAGGGATGTTAGCTGTCGAAGTACAAGAGTGTTTTGTATACATACTTCAATCTGGGCATTTTGAAATCCCAAGATTATATATGTTAAACTTGTTCGTAGCTAAATTATGTCTGATCTCAATTTAATAAAAATAAAATTAAAACTGACTACAGATTGCATATATTAACAGTAACACAAATTTCCTACATTTTATATAAAAACGTGTGTTTTTACTTTGCCTACTGAGGTAGTATTTAGTATCATCTAAAAGATTGTACGAAGAGTTACAACAATTTTCCTAACATCAGAATACTACAAGATGATGGCTCAACATGGCATATGTTTAGTTTTTGGGAATAATTGAAAACTTCACGATTTATATCCAGTTGCTAGTACATTAGTAGAGAGAGGGAGCTAGTATTCAAAATATCTGAGGCTAGAGTTCTTATTATTTATGACCAAATGAAGAAAATGTTACCTGTAAAGGGTCAAATCAGATTTACCTTTTATCTTCAATTAAATATTTACAAAATTAATTAAAATTAAATCAAGCTATATTGAATCGTGGTACTAGAGTTACAGAAGTACGTTAAAATATGTTAATCAGTCAGTTATAATAAGGCCTACAAACCATGTCAGTGTCAAAAAGCTCATCAAATTTGTAATACGTATTTGGAAGAACCCCAGCAGTTCTACTCCAAAATATTATAGGGTTTTACTAGAGAAGACAATTACAATGACGAAGTAGAGTACTTTGGTCAACGAGTTAATTAATATTTTGTTTAATATTTAAATTAATGCGGATACAAATTATTGTCAAGTCAATTGTATAAAATTGTTAATCTGTAGATACTGAATATTAAAAAAATCCTGATTTTCAAATATATTTCTCTTCTAATATAAATATAAGTCATACATCATTATTACAATGTATTATGTATCTGGGCTCAATCTTTAATTTGGCACCTTTATAAAACATTAATAATATTTTTTTCAGGAAGATATTCAATTAAATGTATTTCCTGAAATATTTACTTTCTTTAACGTCCAGCTTTCTTTAAAACGCTCTACAATTGCTGAACCAAGTTACTGCAGAATCTATTTTCAAAATATATTTTCATTTGTTTACACCGCTTATATTGAGTAAATTATTTTACAAAATTTAATGAAAAAAATATGTTCTTGAAAAATGTATAATGCATCGATATGTGTACAGATATTTGTATAGTCAGAAAACTATTAATAGGAGATTATTTTATTATTTTAATTATTTAATTGCTATTTATAGGCACTTTAACATCTAAGGTAATGTCGCACGTGTTCATTTTTAATGACACTATGAAAAATGAATATGTTAAAACGGGTACTGGTAATAACGGTCCAATCCGGCATTTGTTTATCGACTGAGGAAAACCATGCAAAAATCTGAGTCGGTTTGGCAGGGACTGGGGTTGGAAACAGGGACCATCGGAATATGAGTATCAAATGCTACAGCTTTGAGCTAATTCGCGAGATGAATAACCAATATAGCACTACATTTTGTATTGTTTCTGACAATCAAAGACCGTGTATCATTGTCAAATTACAGAGCAATAGTCAGTTTGGAAAACAAGCACGATCGTGCAAAAATAAAATGTATAAGGCCAATTTCTCGTTTCCCAACTAATATTCGATAGGAACAAAGTTAAAGCATTTACTGCAACATTGAGCATAACAAACAAATACCACTTTAGGCCAAGTTCAATATAAAAAAATAAATAGGAAAACTATAACCTGATAGAATACATTAAAATAAAAATTGTACCCCGTCTTAAAAAAAAATTTATTTTGCTGTTATCTCAGGGTAACGACGCTGCCTCACATGCAGCGGGCCTGAGTTTTATCCCCGATTGGGACAGGTTTTCGTGGGTTGAGTTTTTCGGAGGTTTTTCTTTACCTATAAGACAACTGTGATGTAAACTTGTAACGCGCCCAACGGTTTGCAAACATCATTAATCATGATTAACATATTTAATATGAATTGTGTGTTTCGTCTTAAAAGCTCGTATTGTCTAGTAGGTGGCCCTGAATTGAGCTGATCACTTATTCAGGAAAGCCCTCCATATCCATGTGTGCTTTGATTTGCCATGTTCTCAGTGTGACGTATTACCCAGAACATCTGATCCAAAGTTTTGTGAAAATGTTACTGACTGGGTGGAAAAGTAATGACGGTTGCGTTGCCCACTCTAAGATCCATGTGACGTGTGTCAAGAAATGTGCCTATGAGGTGAGAGGTTAAAATAAAATGCAGAAGAAGAGTACTATATAACATTATGAATTCCCTAAATATTTCATAACTCCTTCTTCCTTTTTGTATCTGCATACAAACAATTTATATTAATATTGTCCATCATCTGATGTTTTTTTCTGCCTCTAATTTTCTTTCCATTGACCATTCCTTCTAGGACATCCGTCAGCAGGCAGTTTCTTCTTAGCCAGTGGTCAATTCAATTTCTTTTCCTCTTCTTTATGAGTCCCTGCATTGTTATTTCTTAACATATCCCTTAATAATATAAGATTAAGGAGCAGAACTCTAACTAAACTAACTAACCCACTGGCACTATCGAACCAGTAGGTTCATGGCCGCGCGGACATAAGCTCTCCATACGTCCCTAGCTAATGTTTTCCAATCATTGCCTCTATAATCTACTTCCAACAAATCATGGTTAATGTTATTCTCCCACCTCATTCTTGATCTACCAACTCGGCGTTTTCCCTCTGGTTTTCCTACATGAAGCTTCCATGCATGTCTTTCACTCCCCATTCGTTCTCATGTCGTTCTGTCACATGTCCGCCATCGCAGTCTAAGAGTCTTAACTGTTCATATTATATCATGTAGGCCTAGTTCACTGTTATGTAGTCTTCTCCATTCAAAATAGTCCTCCATTCGGTTCTCCGGGTGGGGATACTTCAGGGATTCCCTG
Organism: Diploptera punctata; assembly: GCA_030220185.1. Lineage (NCBI taxonomy): Eukaryota > Metazoa > Arthropoda > Insecta > Blattodea > Blaberidae > Diploptera > Diploptera punctata. The sequence continues at coordinate 866,930 of JASPKZ010010239.1, read as the reverse complement.
CCAAAGGCTCAAACACAAGGACGTGTTCCTGAACTCTACAGATCATATTTCACAAGTTGCTCCAGGCTGACTTTCATAATAAGGAGCCCATGTTCTCAGTGTGACGTATTATACAGAACATTTTGTAGAAGTCTTATACATACATGAAACGTGATAAATTATACATATATAATTTTTAATCAAGATCGTTATACAATGGATACTGCTAATACTTCTTTACAGTCGATCAGGTGAGTTGTTTAAGTTATTTTTAAATTTTCTTATCAGATACAAATCGTGTTCTTAAGAAAATGTTTGGGTCAAAGAGAAATCAATAGACTGGGGAATGAAGAAGATTCCATAACAGTGCGTTATATGACCTTCATGAGAAGTCAGTTGTAATAAGAACGGTAAAGTCACGTAGAATGAGGTACGCATGGCATATAACACGAATGGGGAATTAAAAAATGGACGTGAAGAGCCCTTGTTGGAAATCCAGAGAGAAGGCGCCCATAGGCAGGCCAAGAATAAGGTGGGAGAATAACATTAACCATGATTTGAGGAAAGTAAATTATATAAGAGATGATTGGAAAATATTAGCCCAAGATAGAAAGTATGGGGATCCTATGTTCGCGCGATCAAGAACGTAGTAGTTTGATTTGCCAGTGAGTTAGTTAGATATATTTCCGATTGAGGGTCTTTCCACTTTTCAGCGCTTGCCCTTTTTACCAGCCGGCTGCTGGCCCTTCACATCCACATGTGTCAATCACAGAGGTAGATGATCAACAGCCAGTGTAGGGGTGACATGTGGTTAGCATGTCGAGTCCCCCAGCCGTTATAGCTGGTTCCTCAACCTGGAGCCGCTACTTATTGTAGCTACCCAATTGCCTCACGATGCTGGGTGGGCACCGGTCCCATACTGGCCGAAATACCATGAGAAAATTTCTTCCCCCATGGAGACTCGAACCAGCGCAAGTCCCGTAGCTCTGAGCCAAGGCTTCCTACCTTAACCGCTCGGCTACGACGCGGGACTAGTTAGATATATCAGAATCCAATTATCACATTTTAAAGGACATGCTACATGTTCGATCCACCTGTGAAAGCTAACCGGTACGGTTTTGTTCCATTCCCTTCACAGCTAAATCAAAAATAGTTTAATATTATGACATAAGTGTATAGAGTAATTTTTCTGCAATATAAAAAGGAGTTTAATATATCTTTTTTTATCGAATATTTTGAAACAAAAATAAAATTATAATTAGTATTTTTAGATTTAGATTTATTTATTTAGCCTGGTGGAGTTAAGGCCATGTGACCTTCTCTTCCACTCACTAGGACAAACAGATATTACATCAGAATATAACAATCTCAATTAACTTTAATATTAAATACTAAATAAACATTTGATCAAAAACATATCTATTATATTACTATCAATAATGCAACCAGTAAATGTTAGTTAAAATTAAGACTAAAACTATTAGTAGTTGTAGGACTTTATTAGACAAAAAGTAAGATATTTACAATATTATTTACAAATATCGGTTGCACAGGCAGTAAGCCGTACGTGCTGTTGACAGTCCGTAACACTAATAATAAAATGTATACAAGTAACACATATTAAATTGCCCCTCTCTAATGTATATAAAAAACAAAGGAAAATAATGAGCTATAGAAAACTAATTTTACAATTATACAATATTTAAAAAAAACAAATGAAAATATTTGTTATTCTTAATATTATTTTCATAAATAATTTAATTTGTTAATTGTTAAAAGAATAATATCAGTGAGGCGTATAAGTTAGTTTGTTATTAAATAATACTTTAGTTTGTTTTTGAAGGATGTTGTAGTTTGACAGTCTCTGACATAGGGCGGAAGGGAATTCCATGTTTCGGTAAGTGAGACCGTAAAAGATAATGTACAGTGTGATGAGGAGGGATACAAAGGACTATGTGCTGATGGGATCGAGTGTCAAGATTGTGTGTGTCGGATAGTCTGATGAAGCGGCGTGATAAATAATTGACTTTCTGTAAAGCGAGTCTCTTCTATTATTATTTTATCCAATATATCAACGAATCTATTGTATTCATTTTTTAAAGCGAATGTTATTTTTTTCGGAGAAAAATTCCCTATAGCAGAAACTGTGGCAACTAGATGTATCGGGAAATATGTTTCCCTTTGCCCCGTAGTAAAACGTACTGAATGTGCTTTGTCGCTGCCCCGCATAACGTACCAAAGCGTAGTAGACTGTAATAGGGCTGTATTTCTACTTGTATTTATTTTCTTGGAAAATTGTATTATTTTTGTCATAGTTTGGTATCTGTGGAATGCATTAAAAGTGACAACAAGGCTTGCTTTGTACATTTTCGTAGATTTCTTAACGGTATTTTCTTTGTGTACGGAACCCTTTTTTGAAAACCTCTATCGGTTCATCTGTAAACATTGTTAACGAAAGAAAAAATTCAGGTCTTAGGAAAACTATTTCTAGTTTCAATCCACTGTGCAGTGAAGACATTGTGGCCGCGATTGATGAAATTGATTATTAAAGTGATGGTTGGAACGCTAAGTAGAGGGGTAGTTTAGCGCAAGACTGTTATATAGAGAAAGCGTGTGACTGTGAACAAGATTTTCAAGCGTCAACTGCCGAGCCTAGAGATAACCAAGGAAAGAACATTATTAGGCCTACTCTTTTAATAAAATTGGTCCTCAGAATTAAAAAAAAACTTTTTATCGTTTACTTATATTGTACATAGTTTGGAGGCTGGAAAAAACGAAAGATTTTTTCCCACTATTCAGGCCTATAGATAGTAATTTCAATGTCCTGATTTCAGAAGAAAATAATATGCCGCGAAAATTGAGAGGAAACAAATAAATAAAACTAAAATGGGTGGAATCATATCCAAATGAAATTAAAGCTTCAGTTGGAATTTTAATACTTTTTATAGATATTTTTATTGTCAGAAACATAGTACAATGTATGACTTCAATTAGTACGTAATTAATGTGGTGTTTTCAACCAATCAATGCTGATATATTCATGGACAGTATAAAGAGGATTTAAAGTCAATGCTGATTTATTTATTTTAAATTTTGAAACAAGAAAATATTCTATACCGTCTTCAAGACTATTGAATATATTCACGGATACCATCTGATACCTATTTTCAGTTATAGTAAATTTACATAAATTAGAGACTATTTTTTATGATATTTGTGTATGTCCTATTGTAAGACAAGCAATGACCCTTAAGCGATTCGAAAAACATCGCAGTATCTCCATTTGAGTGATGTTATGGGAAGAATATTACGAAATAATATTGAAAGTGCGCCACGCACTGAACATCATACAGTAAATATGTTACGGCTGATTGTAAGAGGTCTTATAAATTTATATCACAGTGAGAGAGGAGTGAAAATTAAAAATTAGTGTTAATTTAAAGAATTTTAATTTTAATTTAGGTACAGTGATTTTTAAGTAGGGCCCATAGTGATATATGTGTGACTATATGAATATATAACAATAAATATTGTATATTATGCAATTGAGAAGAACAGCTAGACACGAAAATGGTGAGTACTCTTACTAAATTAAATATTTAATAATTTAGCTATTAGCGAGTTTTAAAAAATATTCAAATTCGGTAATTACTGCGAAAAATTTAATGGGAGACAAAAATTATAATAAATTATTTTTAAAAGTATAAAACTCATATTTTGTCGTAATATTATATTAAAATTATCACGGCATATGGGGAAATTGGTTTCTTCAGATATAAATATATATATATATATATATATATATATAACATATATATATATATATATATATATATATATATATAGAGAGAGAGAGAGAGAGAGAGAGAGAGAGAGAGAGAGAGAGAGAGTAATAAGAAAATAAATTGGCAAATAAAGTAGTACGTAAATTTAATAAATTTCAACAAATATATTTTATCCGTATTCGAACATTGGAATTGCTTATGTAATCAATGATACTACTTTCTCTGTGTACATTGTTTTATTTATTCAATATATGTTATTTTTTTAAACATTGGCATAATACTTTCATCTGGAATTCAAAATTTAGAAATTGCCTAATTAATACGGTTTCTTAATATATTGATTTTAAAAATATATGTTATGGATATTGTAAACAATACCATCTCCATAAGATGTTGATTTAAGATTAGTTTAATATATATATATATATATATATATATATATATATATATATAGTTTAATATATATATATATATATATATATATATATATATAGTATCTTTACATATTTGCTTAATTATTTCATGAAGAAATTCGTAATTACAAAACAACCAGATTCTCATGTAATTTGTTTCACATTATTTTCAAAGAATTATTCCACATTTCCACATTTCAATTAAAATAGTCGAGAAGACATTTAAAATTTAAATACCCCAAAATGAATATATCGCTCCACAGCTAACTAGTAGAAATCATTGAGCGGGGCAAAGGGTTAATGGGAATTTATAAAGATATATAAATATGGGAGGGACAAAGTTTCGGAAAGTATAAAAGCAGTGAGGAATGTAAAACAGGGGCGCGTTTTGTCACCATTGTTATGTAACTCATATATCGATTCGATGTAATTTTGATTTTGTGGTAGGGAGTATCGATACTCCTATGCAAGATAGGTGAATTATCCCTCTTCTAATGTACTCGACCGACGTATGCCACTGTTCCATGAAAGTGGATGCTTTGACTGAAGACTGATGGAAAAATAATTAAATCAGTTGATTTTTAGTTTTGTTTTTATTAAAGGTTAGTATGTACTTGTTGAATTAGTTTTTCTTCATTATTTCCTTAGAGCAACTTGATAATCCATCCATAGTAATTCTGCCCGAAGGCAGGTCCTTCACTGCAATCATAGCATTTTCATGCTATGCTTGCAGCTTTACTAGGGAATTGTGTAGGTGTGGTAGCTTCCCGTTGCTTTCCACACCTGTGAAGGATGATGATGATAAGGGTGTTGATGATGATGATGGCTATATGATTTCGGGGACCGTTTGGACCTTAAAGGTTTCCTGAAATTTGTCTTACAGGTGAGAAAAAACCCCGATAAAAACCTCACCCAGAAAAACCGCCCCGACCGGGGATCGAACCCGGGCCCGCTGCGTGACAAGGCAGCACGCTACCTCGAGACCACAGCGGTGGAGAACTTGATAATAATAGAACATAATTGTGTAGAAAACGACGCTATCTGAACAATATTTTTTTTATGACGTGATTGTTACTAACAATCAGATAACTTATTGTAAATAATGTCATGATTAGGATTTTAATGCACTAAAAGTTAAGATTGCAACATAGATGTATATATTATTCAACTGTTTGTGTGTGAAACCAAAACGAAAGACAGTCAAAAGTATAACTTCTCATTATATTATTCAACTATATGTATATGAAACCAAGACAAAAGACAATCTGAAGTCTTACTTTTAATTATACTAAATTACAATCGTCCACCGTTGTGGTCTCAAGGTTGCGTGCTGCCTTGTCACCCAGCGGGCCCGGGTTCGATCCCCGGTCGGGGCAGTTTTTCTGGGTGAGGTTTTTATCGGGGTTTTTCCTCGCCTGTAAGCATCCTTCACCGATGTGGAAAGCAACGGGAAGCTACCACACCTAGAATTCCCTAGTAAAGCTGCAAGCATAGCGTGAAAATGCTATGATTGCAGTAAAGGACCTGCCTTCGGGCAGAATTGCGATGGATGGATATTACAATCTTAACTTTTACTGCAATAAAATCCTTGCTTCGGTGATGATTAAGCTAACGTTTTTGTTTTTGGTAACAGTAAAATCTCATTATAATTCTGGCTTAAAAAATAATATAGGCCTATCTTAATGTGTTATAAAATTGAGTGTATTATTGGAAATATTTTATATACAATTTAATTTAAGAGAACAAATAAAACATGAACATATTGGTTTCATTTGTTGTTGTTCGTATGTGAAGTTGATTTAATAAAAATGCTTGCGTGTTCAGCCTGTAATTACATACAAGAATGCTTGGACTGTGAGAGCGATATTGCACATTCCGCACTAAATTAACTTAGTTACATCACACAATTATTCCTCTCACTTCTGTAAAACACGAACCTGTGGCTCATTTTTTACAAAGCATTGTGAATATAGAGTTTCTGCTGTAATAAGGAACGTTAAAAATAATAAAACTTAAATGCAGTCATCAACCTTAAGGGATATTATATCTCAAAGGTTTTACATTGAATACATAAAAATTATAGAAGTATTATGTGTAAGGTCGGCCTTAATTTCACGAAATTATTTGAAAAGAGTTTTTGTTGCCTTTGTGAATACTGTGACTTGGAGCAAGTTAATGATATGCAAAATGACAATTTGAAGTTAATATTTCGTAGGTGCTTTATGAAGTAATTTAGGCATTTAGATGTTTTCATGAAAATAGTTTTTTTTAATAAAAACTCTTCACGATCCGGTAGTAATCGAAAATAACCATGACACCTCCCGCACACACACACACAACACACACACACACACACACACACACACACACACACACACACACACACAAATTACATATATATATATTTATTTGTTTGCGTTTTAATGCTATAGAAGCCGCAGTTTTTACTTTTTTGGAATCAAAATCGCCATACATATAGGAATCAATAAAGAAAGGTAAGGTTGAGTTCGTTAACCAGCAAAGGGTTACCATTAGGAGTGGGGGCTTAACTGAAAGCCATGATTTAAAAATTGCCAAGTTTCTATTATGTTACATAGATTTAATTAATAGAATAAATACTGTATAATTATGTATTTTGTAAACCACAAAAATCGGACAATAAATACAAAATTAAGGATGTGGTTATAATTATTTGTTAGATTTAAAATTACTTTGCTTTGAAAAGTACCGGAGTCCAAATAATGTTAATTTTATGAAAAAATAATACTTTGATTAGATATTACATTACTTTGCAAAGGGAACCATAACTACATATACTCTTGGCACACAATTATAAGCAGAGCTGTAGCTCTTTTGTTGTAAAATATTGAATTGACTGGTGAAGTGCTTATTTTAAGAAAACAATTATTTTATCAAAACATGGAGTGAGATATTTTTTGAAAGAAGCGATTTGTTAGTAGGTCATACGTAAACTCATTTTATGAAAACGTAAAGAGAGACGCTATTTAAAAAAAGCGATTTATTAATATATACAAATTATTTATTTTCTTTAGTTGTGATAGCTCCCGACAATCTCTGATAGAAGGGAAAAGAGAATTTTGATCTTATCTAAACGTGAACATTTTGTCAGTCTTCTTAAAAATTTATTTCAGTGAAGGTCAATTCGATTTATACCCCAAATTTAATATCAATTTCACTGTGGTCAAGAAATGAGCCATATCCAGGGACTTTGAACTTCATATCTAATATACGTAAACTCAACTGACCTAGGATAAGGATATATTTAAATATAAACCAGTGTCAACTTTATCTTTCCTTTATATTGACAGTCATTCATTAAATATCATAACTAAAAGCAATCTAGATATGAGGTTCTATATTACACTCGGAGAAAAATCAGATGAAAGGGAATATTTTCTAGCCCTAAGCTCTGCTCAACAATTTCCTTACGGAAGATGCGGGAGTAATTTTTAAGTAGTATTCGGGATTGATAAACAAAGAAATCTTATAAATATATTTTGCCTGAGATTTAACCTTATCTTAAAGTCTACAGTCATCATATACCTTGGTGTTTGTATTGAATATAGTTTTGTTTAGTTTTTTATATATACAGAGGTTTGGAGAGGGTGTATATCAATATATATATATATATATATATATTATGACTAGTAATTCTCAACGGTTTTGAGTTATAGAAAGCATTGAGATCCCATTTCTAGAACAAAGTAGTCCCAGAGTGTGTTCTCGATTCTTTTTCTAACCCTTGCCAGTGAATATGCAAGTGCAGAGTTTTCTAAGAATTCTAGTCTTATAGAATATACTGTTTAGCGATGTTGTGATACTTAATTTTCGTTGATGCAGGTTATTGAAGTAATATTCAATTTTGAATCTGCCGCATTAGTTCAGGTGGTAATACTCATTCTTCCAGAATAACGGAATCGGATTCGATATTTGGCGAGGGTGCAAATTTTAATCATAACATTTTCCATCCGGCTGAACACTGTGAGAGAGATGAGTTTGTCGAAATTTCAAATCATGTGCGGAACTGTACATAAAACATTAAAGAACAAAACGCGAAGAGATAGCTTACTAGATTGAAGTTTTATAAAACATTGTTAATTCATGCATTACTTTATGGGAGTGAAATTTGGGTAATAACCAAAGAATTACAAAGTAGAATACAAAGCGTAGAAATGAACTTCTTTAGAAGAACAAAAGTCTGCTCAAGATTGGATCGGATAAAGAATGAAGATATAAGAACAGAGTTTATATATATATATATATATATATATATATCCATTGAATGATTAAATCAAAGAATATAGAGATAAATAGTTTATACATGTAGAAAGAATAAATGTAACAAAGCTATCGAAAGCAGCACTTAACTACAATCCAAGAGGTTTAAGGAATGTATGAAGGCGAGTGAAAAGATGGACAGAACAAATGTGAGGCGGAACAGGCAATTTGCCTAACCCATGAAATGAAGAGGAAGAAGACATTTTCCATCTCGGGGCTAGTCAGGATGGTCTGTCAATTTGTACACGCTTTATATTAGCTTGACCTGTATCTATCTATCTATCTATCTATGTAACGGAATCTTTCAACGCGATTTTCACCCACTTAAAATCATCGGATCGACTTGAAACCTTGTATACTTGTAGAGGACCCGTGACAATACAATAATTTCATATTTATTTTCTAAAATCCTGGCCATAATCATCAGAAAATCAAAAAAAAGTGTTTTTGTATCAATGTAACGGAATCTTTCAACGCGATTTTCACCCACTTAGAAACATTGGATTGACTTGAAACTTTGTATACTTGTAGAGGACCCGTGACAATACAATAATTTCATATTTATTTTTCTAAAATCCTGGCCATAATAATCAGAAAATCAAAAAAAGTGTTTTTGTATTTATGTAACGGAATTTTTGAACACGATTTTCACCCACTTAGAGACATTGGACCGACTTGAAACTTTGTATACTTGTAAAGATCCCGTGACAATACAATAATTTCATATTTATTTTCTAAAATCCTGGCCATAATCATCAGAAGATCAAAAAAAGTGTTTTTGTATCAATGTAACGGAATCTTTCAACGCGATTTTAACCCACTTAGAAACATTGGATCGACTTGAAACTTTGTATACTTGTAGAGGACCCGTGACAATACAATAATTTCATATTTATTTTCTAAAATCCTGGCCATAATCATCAGAAAATCAAAAAAAGTGTTTTTGTATCAATGTAACGGAATCTTTCAACGCGATTTTCACCCACTTAGAAACATTGGATCGACTTGAAACTTTGTATACGTGTAGAGGACCTGTGACAATACAATAATTTCATATTTTGTTTCTAAAATCCTGGCCAGAATCATCCGAAAATCAAAAAAATGAAAACTGATATAATAGGTTGCGGACTTGTCGAATTTTTAGTCAATCGTTGTAAGAGCTCAGTTGGTAGAGCAGTGAACTCTTAGTGGTATATAATTTCAGTAATCCATACGTCGCTGGTTCAAATCCGGCTGGGAGGGTTTTTTTAATAGAATAGTATTACTTTTAGCTCATACTACAATAGTATCGAATTTAAAGATATTTACATTTTTATCTTATTTTGTAAAATATTAAAACTAAAAATAAAAAAATAAATAATAGTTTTAAAAAACTAAAAGAAACACGCTTTTTTAGAAAACTAAAAAATGAAAAATAATTTTAATTTCCAATACGCTTGGTATAAAATAAAGTGGTCAACAAAAAATCATCTCCAACACATATAGAGTATAAAATTAGAGTTATCAACAAAAAGAAAATAATTTTACCATCAAAAGCGTGGGGTGCTTTTTTATGATGTTTACATTTTCTTCTTAGAGAGCTTACTTTTACCAATATCTGTTTATTATCAAATATATTAATTGATATAGAGCACCCCACGCTTTTGATGGTAAAATTATTTACTTTTTGTTGATAACTCTAATTTTATTCTATATGTGTTGGAGATGATTCTTTTGTTGACCACTTTATTTTATCCCAAGCGTATTGGAAATTAAAATTATTTTTCATTTTTTAGTTTTCTAATAAAGCGTGTTCTTTTAGTTTTTTAAAACTATTATTTATTAATCGTTAGATTACATTCCAATCCGTCTATATAATACGTGTGTTGAAAAAGCACGTAGTATTGTTCATAGCGATTCGTCCATTAGATGGTGATGTTATGTCCAGTGGTCGAGTAAGGAAGACTACATTCAAGAACTGAGTTTCACATTCTCCCTTCTGTTCCTAATCGACCCTCATAAACATTTACCCTACACACATACATTTGAACGTGCACATATCCTACATTCCATTCAATTCTATACAATACTTAGATGCATTTTCATTAGTCACATTAAGGTGATATTAGTGTGACATTCCTTTTCACTCTCATGTCTTTAAACTTAATGCAGAGTTGCATGATGCAATCTCAACCCACACAACTCCTTATACCACACGACTTATCACTGGATTCAATGTGATAGCTAAGCATTGACTTTTACATGACTAATGAAAATACATGGACTATAGTGCACATCTCCTAAACGCTGGTCATGGTAATGTTTGAGTTGTATTTGTAAGTACCGACTAACTTTCGGCGTCATGACCCTGTCTTGTTGTGCTTGTCTACAGTGTTTGTGTGCAATTTTTTGTTTAGCTAAAGGAATTGTGTAAGTGTGTGTGTGTGTTAACGAAGAATTGTGCCTAAGCTAAGATTGTCTTTAGGTGTTTGTCTTGATTGTTCAAGGTAATTGTGTGTTGGTCATGTTTGTCAAGAGTGTATCTGTAGTAAATGAAGGCTCTGGTGAGTTTTGGTGAGGATATACCGCTGTCTGCCAAAGTGTTGTATAAATTTAAAATATACTAAATTTACGCCAACTATTTCCCTAGAACAGAAACCGAAGCTCGAACGTCTGAGTAAAGGACTATTATGATAGAGTGAATTTTTTATATATAATAACCGCTTATAAAAATTACATAATTAAAATCGCCTTGATCTAATCTGTAACTTATCAGTATACATGTCCAAATTGTAGGCACCTGTCCAATTGAGAATGAAGGTGATGAGATGATATATTCGGGGAGAAAAATATTATTGGATAAGATAATAATATTCTCAGTCTTGTAACCATTACTGAAAATCGTAAATATACACAACAAAATCCGAAACACAAACATTCATAAATTTTGTTGCATTTATTGCATATGTCTATATCAAATATACTTTATATAATTATGATTTTTATGGTGAAATAAATAAGAACGAATACTTGAGAAAAGATGCTTAAACACGCAACTTAATCATTAAATTGGCGAAACACACACACACTCTCTCTCCCTTTCTCTCTCTCTCCCTTTCTCTCTCTCTCTCCCTTTCTCTCTCCCTCCCTCCCCCCTCTCTCTCTCTCCATGTGTGTGTGTGTGTGTGTGTGTGTGTGTGTGTGTGTGTGTGTGCGCGCGCGCGCGTGTGTGTGCGCGCGCGCGCGTGTGTGTGCGTGTCAGTAACAGACTAAGTCAAATGTGACAATTCTGTATCTTGCGTGCTCCGTAAAGACAAATTCCATTACGGCTATTTGTAGGAGACGTTTAACTGCTTACCCCAGCCTTTACAGCGTTCGTATGGCAAATTAAAATGCAGTGATACAGGTATAGTAAAGTGTAGATGTTGTCAGCCGATTGAGCGAGACATAGGAAGCCATGGTGCTAATGAGCCAGCTCAATCAACGACAGGGAACAACAAAGACCTCTCGAAACTGGGAACACAGGATTCCAGTATAAGAGCAGTAGTCCATTTGGTGGGATGATATTACTATTCAATAAATATATTTCGATGTGTTGTATGCCGTTGCGTTTGTTATCCTATATTACCAAGTGTGGGGTTTGTATAATTTAGTATGACATTAGCTATGTGATCGACTCATTGAATTAACCTATAAGTTAACATACAATTTTGAGACAGTGGTTCTAAATTATTTGAATTTTTACCTTATGGAGAGCGAGGATGTTTCAAACTTCATAGCCATATAATAACATGCTACGAATCTCAGTCACGTGTAACATGACTTTAATCTTGTAGTTAATGTGGGCGATCTGATTAATGGAGATAATATGGCCGTGGCACTGTTTGATTGGTTCAAAAGGTATGGCACAATTAACTTAGAATGTGAGTATTTTATCTACTTGGATACCAGGGTATTTGACTACAAGATCAGTACAGACAATTTGAGTTCCAAGAGTGAGTGAAATTGAGGCGAGAAGGAAGAATTGGTGACATGATAAATTTGGAGTTCTACAATAGTTATTTCGCTGAACTCGGTTTTCTATGAGAGCAGAGATAACGTATATTTAACTATAATTGTATTGGAATATCGCAAATAATTGAAGATAAATTCAACCAATAAACGCTACTTTCTGGTGATAGTTACTTAATTTTGTCGGAGAGCAGAGAAAAAATACTCATGTATAACTCTAAGTTATTACTGGATATTCTAATTGGACACAAATTTAAAAGTAATTTATACTCGATCGTTTTTGTATAGTTTTATTAACAAACGTTTAAGAAATTAAATATATGTTGTAGGAACTTTAATTGCAAATTCAAGGGCTAAAAAAAATATTTACATTTTTGTTCAGGCCGATAACCGCTTAAGAAAAGAATATACTGCGACAAACGAGTGCTGGGACATCCTAACCTCTTAACTGCATACTTTTTTATATTTTCTTTTAAACATTTATCGCATAGATAATTTAGCAAACTTGCAAAGAATCCAAAGTAGTTGTTTTGTTAGTAATGCTGACATTTTATTAGCTTAATACTTTTTTAAATTTTAAATTCCATTTTTATCTACTACTGTAGGGTCGCTGACTTGTACGCAGCTGGTCCGGGTTCAATCCCAGGTCGGGACAAGTTTCCTGTGTGAAAGGTTTTTCGATTGTTTTCTCACTTCTAAGACTCGTAAGCCACCGTGTAACAGGATATCCTTGCTCTCATAAAGATCTTAACCCATTCACTTCAGGTTTAAATACTCAATGCATTTCCCCGGAAACCGGATTTAAGTTACCGTAAATTATATTGTCTACTTTCAGATATTCAAAAAACAAAAGATAACGGTACTGGAGATCGCAATAAGGCTGAAGACCAAAACACATTTTACCACTATTCATAAATGTTAACAGAATATTAACCTGCCAAGGGATGTACAAAATATTGCAAAATATATAACAGCAGAGTTGAACGAGTGAAACTCGCCTTCTAAGTAAAGACCATTTAACCGGCGCCGAGTCTATCTCGTCTTTAGAGGCGAATGGGTTAACGGGCTAATTCTAATTCTAATTTAAAAATAAATATGAAGCAAGAGATTAAACTAAGATGGAAAATAAGAAGAAGAAATTCTACCTTAAGGACTCAGAATACCATTCCAAACAACCTCCTGCAAGACGATCTAAAAGCTAAATAATACCAAACGTAAGATGTAAAGACTTACTTCGGGAAAGAAACAGGTGAAGACACAAACGACAAGAGAACATAAAAGTAAGATTAAGAAGACGTAAAAAATATATTGGCAAATAGACCTGGTATTACGCAAATATAATATCAAACAAAAGCTTTTAGGGTTTGTTTACAGGACTGAATTCTTGCACGTCGGGTAGTGAGGTCGGAGGCAGAGACCTCTAGCGAATGGTAAATGAGGCTTGACTTCCGCCCCAGTTGTCTATATCGATTCAACCCGGGAGACAAAAAGAAGTTATTTTTTTAACATGTAGACATCCGAAACAAAAACGACGCTTCCCTGGAATTCCAAATGGGGTTGGGGCAGTAAAGCAAGCTGTGTATTGTTTGGGGTTGACTTGTACAGTAGCTGACCTCTGCACACGTGCAGTCTACCCTCACTTCACATAATACTGTTTATTACAGCATTCATTTCCAGTAAATTAAAAGAATTGTATAACTCTTTGTATGTTTCTTTGCTTACACCTGAGACCCTTTGTTCATTACAATTTCATAATTTTGAAGGAAGATATATCGTCGTGAAAAGGATCCCCGTGAAAAATACTTTATTTTACTTGAAATTATTTTCATTTTTTGAAAAAAAAAATTAACGTGATGTATTATTTGAAAACTATGGGTTAAAATTAAGAATGTAAAGAGAATTTGGGAATGTTCACTTTAACATATATTTTAGTAATCTAAGTAAGCAAGAATGTATGGACTCCTTGATCTGATCCACTTTATCAAAATTAATAGGTTTAAGTCATTGAATATCTACAAAGAATGAAGGAGGATAGAGACATGAAGAATAATTTTACAATAACACCAGAAGTGAGGAGAAGGATAGGAACGCCCAAGGATAGATGGAACGACTGTATCTTACCGATGATGTCAGGATTGGAGAAAGAAATTGATTAAGTTTAGTTAGTTTCTGAGAAAGCCAGAGCCCGTAATGATGATGTTAACTAAAAACGAAATCAATAACGTATATTAAGTTATATAAAAATTATTTTAATTTACACTACATATTTCTTTCAATTTTTCGAACTAAATATCAATGATTATATATAAAATTTATGGATTCATAACATAAAACAAATTGTACCTTATAATTCTGTCTCCTGTCCAACCGCTGTGGTCTCGGGGTAGCGTGCTGCCTTGTCACGCAGCGGGCCCGGGTTCGATCCCCGGTCAGGACAGTTTTTCTGGGTGAGGTTTTTATCGGGGTTTTTCTTCACCTGTAAGACAATGTCAGGAAAACTTTAAGGCCCAAACGGTCCCCGAAATCATATGGCCATCGCAATCATCATCATTCATATTCATCTTAGGTCAAGCCTAGGATTAGGGACTCTCCTGGCACACCATTATCATCATCATCACCCATCATATCATCGGGGCAACGTAACCCCGCCTTCCAGGCGTCCCAACCTTAGAAGTGGGTTACAAGTACGCCATGCCAGAAGAGAGATCAGGAATGTCGAAAGACAAACCTGGGGCATTTGAAAAAAAAAAAATCCGTCTCCTCAATTGGTAAATATTAACTTATTGTAGGCCTTTCGGAACTAGTTCCATCATCAGGAGAAGGTTGCATTGTTGTTACTGGTTATTTTAATAATTTTACCAGTTGAGGACACAGATTTACAAGGTGAATAATTTTATAATATCATATTATAATTTTTATGATAACACTTCAACAGAGTTCTGTCATGAATTTTATTTGTTGTAAAAAAAAAGTAAAGTAAAATGATCCCACTACAGGCCTCAGGAGGCCCTTGGGGCAGTAGGAGGTTAAGGCTCCTACGTTTTCTAGACAATCGGCACTTGGTGTCAGCCGGGTTGTCAGCCCTGCGTGACGGCCGCCTTTACTCCCAGAATAAGCGTCTGGTACTCATTTTCCGTTAGAGGCTGAGTTGATCCCAGGATCATAGTGCCGCCAGAAGGTTTGGGTTGGTTTAAAAATCCAGACCCCACTGGGACTCGAACCCTCCGGCTTGTAGTGCAGTGCCTTAACCACTATGCTACGGCGTGCCCCTTATTTTTGTATTTATATAAACTCGTCATAAAATAGTATCGATATATTTATATTGTCCCTACATAGAGCTCTATGTATTTTTTAAGATTACAATTCTGAAATTGTGATATATTTAATTTCAAATTTAATGTAATTAAATACATAGTTGAGTGTAAAGATGTAATGTATATGGTTGCAAGTACACAGTGGGCGAAGTAATGTTTAATACAATCAATCTTTAACTTACAAAAACTTGTGTCTTTTAACAGATTTCAAACGAGAAACACGATACGGGAATGAAGAAAGAATGGTATATGAACACTTTGCATCATATTTTCCTGTACTCTGTTTCTCATAAAATTCAAAAACGTAAAAACTTTCATTGAAAAAATAAACAAAAGTTTTGGTGGTCTTAACTCTCTGTCTCAACAACACTAAATTTTGGAAAGAAAAATGTTCTGATGTATCAAAAACAAAATCCCTTGCTTGGAAGTTTCGGAAAGTTGCAGAACTCAGGGATCGAGAAGTTTGTTGAGTTGGTGAAAATGTAACGCTCGACACCTCAACAGCCAAAATCAATGCCACGATAACAGCTGTTGCTGCTATCAACAAGTCAACACACGATAACTATTCAAGATCCCGTCCACATGTCTTCCTTATAACATCTTACAATTTTATATTTTTATTTTTCAGGGAGACACTGCAAGGGGATTTGTAACTTCAACTAGCTGATATTTATTAACATTTGTAAGATATTATATTATACAAATACACTGCCTATTAAATATATTAACTATAAGATAGAAATTGGGGCACGCTGTAGCGTAGTGGTTAAGGCACTGAGCTACAAGCCGGAAGGTCGAGGGTTCAAGTCCCGGTGGGGGTCAGGATTTTTAAACTGACCCAAACCTTCTGGCGGCACTATGGCCCTGGGGTCGACTCAGCCTCTAACGGAAATGAGTAACAGACGCTTGTTCTGGGGGTAAAGGCGGCCGTCACGCAGGGCTGACAACCCGGCTGACATCAAGTGCCGATTGTCCAGAAATAGTGGGAGCCTTCATCTCCTACTGCCCCAAGGGCCTCCTGAGGCCTGTAGTGGGATTACTTTACTTTTATAAGATAGAAATTAAAATTTAAAATGTACCTGTTGGCAGATGCCGTCGTCCTCAACTTTGTTAAAATTATGTATTTAAAATGTTATTAATAAGAGGCCTTTCGGAAGTAAACTTCCGTCATCAGCCAGATGGGTGTGCGTTACTAGTTGTTTGTATTTAAGACGCTCTAGACGTTGAAGGTCTTGATGTGTCACCGGTATTGGTAAATTTTAATTTTTAACTTAGGACTATTCATCTCAATGGAATTGATATGAATTTTATTACATATTAACTAACTAAATAACTAACTAACTCACTGGCACTATCGAATCCGTAAGTTCATGGCCGCACGGACATGAGCTCTCCATACTTCCCTATCCTGAGCTAATATTTTCCAATCATTCCCTGTATAATCTAATTCCCTAAAATCATGGTTAATATTATTGTTCCACCTCATTGTGGGTCTACCAACTCGGCGTTTTTTTAATATATAATTTCATATTTATTACAAATTAATATATAATTTTTAATTTTTAGCTCTGAAGTGTTATGTTTTAATGTACTGTTGAAATACAAATTTAATTTTGAAAGTAAAAATTTATATTAGGATTCTAAATTTGAAAGCCTTTATGTTCGCCCAAAACTTATATTTTTTACGAAAAAAGTTGATGCGGAAATTTCATCGGAGTTCAGTGAATATAATTGATTAAATTATAGAATTTTAATAGTTTTCATCATTTATACAGTTCTGTTGCCTAACCTTAACAGCTGTTTCTATACCTGTTCATCGTCACATAAGACAAGGATTCTCCCTTCAGGAAATTATTTATTCAAGATAATTTAGTTATACTCTTTTGCCCTATATATGTCATCGAGTGAAAAATTGGTTAGCTCATAGTCTCAAATAGACATCTTTCAGACAACTAAGGCACTATTTGGATGACAAAAAGTCGATAATATTTTGCTCAGAGGTTCTAATTTAGGCTTCAAGTTCTCTTAAGAACCCAAAAATTTTCACTCTCTAGACCTACGGCTTAACTTTTCTCCAGAAGGACTTGTCCTTTGCATTATTTCAACATAAAAATGCATTGATCTCGATTGGGGTCGAACACGCGACCCTCGGGAACAGAAGCAAGGAACATAATCCCTAAAAAGCCGAGGCCGACAACAGTTAGAAATAAAAGTTAAAAAGATAATGAACTAGATGTATATAACATCACAGTAATTTTGAGATCTTTACAGAGTGAGGAAAAATAAATTTGTGTACCATAAAGGGCAGAAAAGGACAAGAGTACTGTTTAACATACGTGGCTCCATTCTGATTAAGCTTGCCAGTATAAAAATAATTTGAAATAAAATATTTTAAGTATAAACATAAAGTTCTTAGGAAAATTTTTGGATCAGAGAGAGATGAACTGACAGGTGAATGGAAAAGTCAACATACATAACAGTGAACTACATGATCTTTATAGGAAGCCAGATGCAATGAGAACAGTTAAGTCTCGTAGACTGCGATGGGCAGGACATGTGGCACGAATGGGGAATGAAAGACGTCCATGGAAACCTCTTGTAGGAAAACTAGAGAGAAAAAAGTCCAGTTGGTAGACCAAGAATACGGTGGGAGAATAATTAACTATGATTTGAGGGAAGTAGATTATATAGGGGAAAACATTAGCTCAGGATAGGGATGTATGGAGAGCTTGTGTCCGCGCGGCCATGACCCTTCGGGTTCGATAGTGCCAGTGAGTAAGTTAGTTAGTTAGTTATAAACAGAAACTATTATTCGAAAAGTAATTCTTCAACAAATCTTTACCCTATAATATACGTCTGTGCTCATTTTAGATATAGACAGTATATCCCATGGCCATGTTGCAGAATGTTTTTAACGGTTTAACATTCCTGAACCAAATCGAAATCAAACATGCGACATTCCGCCTTGCAGTTTATTTCCTTAATCAACTACGCTATGTAGAATCCCCACACAAACTAATAGCACAGCTTAATATTAAGTAGGATTTATCGCAACTTGTTTTGAACTTGCTAGTTCAGTATTGAATCGAACGGAAAGGCATACACTCTGAAAAAAATTACCAAATTTCATTCATTTTTAGATATTTTTCTAATTACAAAATACTATATTTCGTGGAGCAACTGTAAAAAAGACCTTTGTTTTACAGCCGGCTTCTCCAAGTATGTCATTTACAGAAGTGAACGATCAATTTTATTTTGTAAACATGATAAAAATACATTAATTGTAAAATGTATGTGTGTTCTGATGCCATTCATTGCATTTTTTCGTGCTTCGGGTTACGCTCTGGGCGGATAGATTGCCTTAATATCACCTACTTTTTATATTTACGTACTACTTCGGCAGATCACTTTATGTACACTGCTCAAAAAAATTACAGGATATTGTAGAATAACCTATTAAGATTATGTTTTTTGGAATAGTATTAGATGCAATCACTTTCTATTACTCCAAGATAATGTAAATAAGAATTTGAAGTTTTTACGTAACCTCGGTACCACACCAGAGGGCAGTGTCTGTACTGTTGATGTGAAAGGGTGGTGTGGGGGTGAATGTTTTGTTGCTGTTTTTAAATCCAGTCCAGTTTTCAGTTAGTGAATGACTTGCCTTAGGGACAGTGATGCCTCGACAATGTGATTTACTTGAACCAATGGCTTGGAGGGCCATAGGAAGGATGGAAGCTGGACAGACACAACAAGAGGTGGCACAAGCCATTGGGGTGCCTCAAAGCGTGATTTCCAGTCTTTGGAATCATTTTCAAAAAACATACTGTTCACAGAAGAGCCGGACAAGGTCGACCAAGGGCAACAACAGCAAGGGATGACCGTTACCTCTTGTTAACAGCCCATCGGAATAGACAGCAGAATGCAACTCAACTGCAAAATACACTTCAAACAGCAACAGGACGCAGGGTGTCAACTCAAACTGTCCCCAATCGACTGCATGGAAGTGGTCTCTATGCCCGAAGGCCCATGGTGTGTACCAGGTTAACTCCACAACACCGTAGAGATCGCAGAAACTGGGCGGAGGAACATCGTGGGTGGAGGCATGCTGAATGGAGATCAGTTCTTTTTTCTGATAAGTCGCGATTCAACATGGAATGTGATAGTTGGGGTGTATTCATCTGGAGAGAAAAATGGACACGAAACAATCCAGCTTTTGTACGTGAAAGATTCCCATATGGTAGCGGTGGTTTGATGGTGTAGGCAGGAGTCAGTAGTGGTGGACGTACGGACCTCTACGTTTTCCAAGGTGGTACTTTGACTGCGGTAAAGTATAGAGATGAGATTCTCCGATCTTTTGTCGAGCCTTATGCTGATGCCATAGGTGATTCTTTTCTTTTTATGGACGATAATGCACGACCCCACAGAGCTGGCTTGGTGGACGATATGCTGGAAGTGGAGGGAATCGAGCGTATGCAAAGGCCAGCTTCCTCCCCGGACTTAAATCCGATTGAGCATGTGTGGGATGCATTAGGCAGGTGCATTGCAGGCAGACCAGCACCTCCCACAACTGTTTCAGAGCTGCACATTGCTCTTATGGAAGAGTGGCCACGTATCCCCCAAGAACTCATTGCTAACCTCATTGCATCAATGCCATACAGATGTGAGGCAGTGCTGGCCGTTCAAGGAGACCATACACCATTCTAAAGAAACATTTTCACCCATGTTAATGTTGCTTTGTTTGTTTGCCATATTCCTAATCAGGATCTCTTTGACATCTGGTGTGGTACAGAGGTTACGTAATGACTTCAAACTCTTGTTGACATTCTTTTGGAGTAATAGAAAGTGATTGCATCTAATACTGTTCCTAAAAACATAGTCTTAATAGTTTATTCTACAATATCCCCTAATTTTTTTGAGCAGTGTAGATGATGTATACTGTGTTGTGTACAGAGAGATTCTTAAATTTTAGTTCTTTATTCGGACTGAGCGAGCAGACTGCCCTGATCACCGCGACCCGAAATATCTATTTCGTTCTCCCAGCATGTTATAGATGAATGGAATGAAGCGATATGTGAGTTATCTCTCCTGGGTCCGACAGACTAGATTCTTCTCCCATGACCCATACCGCCAATGTTCTATTGGGCTGTTGCCGGGACAACCTTCCCGTTGACCACTTCTTCCCTTTCTTATTTCCCAGGCTCGGAATCATGGGCCAGCTCCCTGGAGGGCCTCCCACTAGATCCTCGCAATCACTTATTTTCAGACCCTGTGTGTGCTAACCAAACTATTTTCCTAACATGAAAAGAGGTGAAGGGTGATGTGAAATGAATTAATGATAAATGAAATGTCATGAGGAGGACGGAACGGAGAATGGAAAATACCGGTGGGATGACATTTGGGAAACGGGAGAACCCCAATAAAACCTCGACAAATTCGGGTATCGCCCGTCACGAATACCCCTCTAGAACTGCCAGGATTAGAAACTGTGCTCCCAATCGATGTAGCCGCGAGTCTGCTGTAATGCGTGTGCAGGGAGGAATATAGAATGAGTGTTTGTAGCATGAAAAAGTGTGTTGTATTAGTGACGTTCGCGCGCAGTTCAATCTTTTTATATACAGTATCGCGTCCAGCGTCGGCAGCAGTGGACTAGTGGTTATGCTCCTTGCCTCTGGTCCTGAGGTTCGCGGGTTCGAACGCGGCCGGGGTCGATGGGTTTTTTAGGATGGAAAAAATCGAAGGAGTAAGTTCTCCGTGATGGACTTTAAGTCGTCGGTCCCGAGTCAGAAGATTTTTATGTCCGTAAAAGCTCCATAAGCCTGAATAAAAATACATCTAAGTAAATTTACCGACCTCATTATCCTAATGATAACTTAGTTGCCTGCTAGATTCCTCATTGGGTTGGTATGTTGACCACATACCATTCATGACATCTATGGGCAAATAAGCGTATCTGAATTAGTTTGGTCTTGTAATTCCTAACAAAGGAGAGGCTAAGGCTCTACATTGGGCCACGGTGTTATAGATTCTACGTCGCATCCAATTCTATTTATTTAATGTTTTAATAATATAGAAAGTAAGTAAACCCTCTACTCATATCCGTCGTACGGCCAGGTCGAGAAATAAGGTGAAGCCCTTATTACAGATTAATTGTGATATACGTGGATGGAGACTAATCAGACCTGTCGCGCCATCATAAGGAGGAAATCAAATGAAACTAAATGGATGGTACGAGTGTGGAAAAGTGGTAGAATTTAGTTTTTAGCAGAGAAAAACGGACGCAACCCAAGAAAAATCTGCTCTGATACAGATTCGTCCATCACGATCCCCACATGGAGAAACCGAGGCGCGAATTCGACTCCCGGAGGTGAACGGCGCCACAGATCCGCCTTCTAGTAGTACAACACTATTAAAACAAGTCATTCTTATTAATATCCTGATTTACAATTTATATATAAACTTTGAAAATATAGATTATCTATTTTTGTCATTTTAACACAAAAAAATTCTAAAATTCATTATAGGCTAATGCGCAGTTGAGGTTATGTAATACAAATGCACCAAATGAAATGCAGAAGATGGAACATGATTTTGGAAGGCATTCATACTTTTTAACTACTTGACGAAGTTTTTTAAATAGAAATTTAATTTACTTGAGGACAAGTACTTATTTTGGATTCTTTACAACATGTGACTCGAAAAATAAATCTAGGTTCCAATAAGACACCATGCGTATGCGTCATCAAACGCGAAGCGATTTACACTATGGAAAAACGTCGCTTCGCATTGTTGTAACGAATTGTCCTTATTTTA
The DNA here is from genome assembly GCA_030220185.1 of Diploptera punctata. Classification (NCBI taxonomy): domain Eukaryota; kingdom Metazoa; phylum Arthropoda; class Insecta; order Blattodea; family Blaberidae; genus Diploptera; species Diploptera punctata. The sequence goes on along the minus strand of JASPKZ010010239.1, from coordinate 844,337 downwards.
ATATTTTAACATTTAATTTTAATACGAGTTGTTACGCCAATAGAGTTCAAACTAATAACACTGAGCAACACAAAAGAAACTTTTTTGCCTGAGAAAGAAAAATATGTGATTCTGATAGTATTTTTTCTCTTGAATTCAAATACGATATCGGTTTTTCTCCATCAAGCAAGGTTTCCGAGAGACAGGTTTTTATAATTTCAAACACTTTAATATTTTCTACATTCGAAACTACACAATATTCGAACATTCGGACTCGCCTATAAAGTATGAAATGACGATTTTCTCCTATATTTCGCCTGTGGAGCATCCCTCTGTATGGTCCAACAATAATCGGCGGGCATATTAGGATTCCATTTGCCTTGATATCTCTTTTCCATAGCTGAAATCCCCTGAGTTAGCTCATTTGGTTTTATTTAACAATGGACAAATGGACGAAAAAAAAGTTTATTAAATAAATAATTATTTAAATCCATTAATTGAAATTGAAATAAAAAACTGTGGGCGGTGGAAAAATTCCGAATACATATTTGAAATCACGATACAAAATTGCATTAAGTACAACTATTGGTACTCATGAGACAAAAATCATGTTGACCAGGGTAATCGTAGGAGATATCCCAGAAGACAGATAATTTATGCAAGATTATTATACTTATTCAGAAGAGTTTAAAGGCCAAAAATAGGTAGAAATTAAGTTAAAATAACTAGCTAATACGCGGCGTGTGCTGCTAGGTCTACATAAACGAAAATTAATGTGCTTTTATGTTTAATTGAGTACGTTAAAGGAATAAGTTATATCGTAATTATTTTTAGATACCCAGTGCTGATTACCGGCAATCTACTCATCCCGATCTTCTTGGCATAAATGAGCTGAAAGACAAACATTAATGTACTTCTTATGATTAGTTGAATAAGGGAAATGAAAAGTAATTATAAATGTATATCGTATTTATTTTAAGATTCGTCGTGCTGATTACCCGGTGTTGCCCGGAAATCTAATTATCTCGATCTTCTTGGCATAAATGAGCTACAAGACAACATTCGTTATTGTGAAATTATCCGAAAAAGAATACCCGTCATGTGCTGCTTATGCTTGCAGAGGAATCTACGTACTTGTCTCCATCTTGGCATCAATGAAAGCAAAAATGGTTATTGTGAGTTATCCGTAAGAGATAAACATATGCTCGCGGACTTTGTTTGTAGAGCGTTTTGAGATATTCATTTCTCTGTACATTGATTTTGTGTATTTGTTATGGTTTAGGCAGCATAAGCCATTTAAACATTCAAAGAGCTACTTTTTTCACGTTTTCCACTACAAAGGACAATGTTTAAGGTTGTTGGAGTTGAGTATCACAACTCTCGTACAGCCTATGTTCATCCCGGGAATCCCCTGAACATTTTGCAAAAAACCCCATCACAATCGGATCAACGGTATGTCCGCGCAGGTTATATGTCATTTGAGTTGTCCGTGGTCAGCTTTCCGCCTCATACTGATATCTAGGAAACCAAGGTAGTACTAGCACGGGAAAATTCGGTAAATTTTGCTTAGAGGCCTTTTCATTCAGGCTTAAGGATTTTTTACGAGCCTGAAAATCTTCAGACTCGGGACCCACGGCTTAAAGTCCCTCCCGGAGGACTTGCTCCTTGGACTTTTCCGTCCTAAAAAATCCATCGACCCCGGCCGGGTTTGAACCCGCGATCCTCGGGACCAGAGGCAAGGAGCATAACCACTAGTCCACCGCGGCCGACAGTGCAATAATAATAATAATACATAATAATAATAAGATATTTATTTTACCTGGCAGAGTTAAGGCATTAAGGCCTTGTCTGCCACTCAACCAGGTTTAAAAAATACAAAAAATAGTATTATATCTAAATTACAATAAATATTAACGATAATATATATATATATATATATATATATATAATATATATATATATATAGGCGCCTGGACGAGATTCGAACCCGGATCTCTGAGTCTGTACCTCAGCGTGATATCCATTACACTACCAGGCGAATCCAATTCAAACACTTATTTTTCTTATATATGTATTATACTCTCCATTATTACTAGATGTCGCGAGAACACTGTCTTCACTGCCATCTAGTAGCTGACTACTAGATGGCAGTGAAGACAGTGTTCTCGCGACATCTAGTAATAATGGAGAGTATAATACATATATAAGTTTGTTTGGGAAGTGGTGTGATTCGATTCTGGAAACTATACAGAAATTACTTAGGACTGGAATCATGTCTTGTGTGCATATTGAATAATAAAGAAAAATAAGTGTTTGAATTGGATTCGCCTGGTAGTGTAATGGATATCACGCTGAGGTACAGACTCAGAGATCCGGGTTCGAATCCCGTCCAGGCATTTATTTTTCTTATCATACCATATTAAGCTTGCATTGCTCAATGTTAAAGATTTAATTATAACATATATATATATATGGTATGATAAGAAAAATAAATGCCTGGACTGGATTCGAACCCGGAACTGTGAGTCTACACCTAAGTGTGTTATCCATTATACCACCAGGCGATTCCAATTCAAACACTTATTTTTCTTATTAAATGTATTATATTCTCCATTATTACTAGATGTCGCGAGAACTCGGTCCTCACTGTCATCTAGTAGCTGACTATAACAAGTAAGCAAATTAAAGAGAATATTTCTACTTTATAGGAGTGACGCTTTTTCGATGTGTTTGAATTGGATTCGCCTGGTGGTGTAATGGACAACACGCTGAGGTACAGACTCAGAGTTCCGGGTTCGAATCAGGTCCAGGCATTTAGTTTTCTTATCATACCATATTAATCTTGCATTGCTCAATGTTAAATATTTAATTATAACACCGATAAATCGTCACTGCTATAAAGTAGAAATATTCTCTTTAATTTGCTTACTTGTTCAGCTACTAGATGGCAGTGAAGACCGAGTTCTCGCGACATCTAGTAATAATGGAGAATATAATACATATATAAGAAAAATAAGTGTTTGAATTGGATTCGCCTGGTGGTGTAATGGATAACACGCTGAGGTACAGACTCAGAGTTCCGGGTTCGAATCCCGTCCAGGCATTTATTTTTATTATGATACCATATTAAGCTTGCATTGCTCAATGTTAAATATTTAATAATAACATCGATAAAGCGTCATTGATATAAAGTAAAATAAATATTCTCTATAATTTGCTTACTTGATATAGTCAGCTACTAGATGGCAGTGAAGACAGTGTTCTCGCGACATCTAGTAATAATGGAGAGTATAATACGTTTATTTTTCTTTACACTAGTACCAATTATTACTTTATTTAACGGACTGTCAACAGCACGTACGGCTTACTGCCCGTGCGACCCATATTTGTAAATAATATTGTAAATATCTTACTTTTTGTCTAATAAAGTCCTACTACTACTACTATATAAGAAAAATAAGTGTTTGAATTGGATTCGCCTGGTAGTATAATGGATATCACGCTCAGGTACAGACTCAGAGATCCGGGTTCGAATCCCGTCCAGGCATTTATTTTTCTTATCATACCATATATATATATATATATTATATATATATAATTATTATTTATAATGTATTTTGATTTACTCTAGATTTAATGAATTAAATATAATATGTACAAGATATAAAAAAGCTAGAAAAATATTAATGACATAAATTTAAATAAATAGAGAAAAACACTTATTAGACAACAGATAACAACAGTGTGACTTAAAAATGGCAAGTGTGCGGCAACTCCTGATATCTTGAGGAAGGAAATTCCAGGAGCGGGCAGAGGCTACTGTGAAGGAAGTGGAATAAGAGGAAGTGCTATGAAGAGGGACATTGAGTTAAATAAGTTGGTAATAAAATCAACCACAGTTATTTGATATGTTTACAAAGTGAGAAACATAAACTTCTGATTCATATTGGGCAGAAACGAACTTCGGCTATTAGTTTGTAACATGTCATAATTTTTAATAGTTCCTCAATTATCATTTAATGGTTTGTGGATTATGTCCATCTTATAAAAAAAAAAAGTTTTTTTTTTCATAAAGTACCTACGATAACATTTATTCTACTGCCTCGACCGACATGTAGGTCAAAACCCATTCTCCGTCCTTCAACTGTGAAACGAAATGTATACCTTAACATTTAAACTGTAACAAAGCCTGGTGCTTCTGTGATCCGATTCCGTAAATCAAGCAGACTTGGTAAGGACTTTTTTCTAGAGTGAAACCTAGAATCTTCCGCACTATGTTGCGAGGAATATTCAATTCCTTACTGAGACGTCGTGCGTTCGGACTATCACTGGAGATTTGAATCTACTGCACTGTTACTGCTGATACGCGTGGTCGTCCATTAAAGGCCTCATCACATATATTACTACTGTGCTTAAATTGATTTACAAGCAGAAGAATGTATGCCTTTCTTGGGGCTGGTTTACGGAATTTATGGGTAAATTAAATTCTGGCGTCTTCATTTGACAATCCGCGTACCCGTGCACAAACAATGGCAATCCGTTCTTCCGTGTTAAACATGTTGAACTAAGCTGCTAACAGTATATGCAAAGAAAATAAAAAAAAATAGTGTTTTCATGGAAATGGATAGAGACTTAAGAGGTATCCTGCATTATATCGATTTTGTGATTTATATTTAAAATTAATTAAACATAAATATACATAAACTTTAAAAACTAATTACGCAAACTCCTGCTGATGATAGCTTATTGCAACTGATACATTTAATTCATTTTATTATTTGGTAAATTTAGTTTTTAATTTAAACGAAAATATCCTCAATTAAACATAAAATAATTCCTAATAAAACTACAATAAATAGCTCATGTGAGATTAAAAAATGATTATTACCATAACTGCATTTGAATTCTATTATTTTTTTCCTTTGTATTAGCGAATTCTGAAGAAATGAAACATTGGATTTGATCTCATGAATAGAGTTTTAAAAAATACAAATATTGACCATTCCTATCGAGTATACACCGAAAATTATCAGGAAAGAAAGAATATATATATATATATATATATATATAGCCTATATACATGTGAGTGTAAGTGTGTGTGTGTGTGTGTGTGTGTGTGTGTGTGTGTGTGTGTGTTGTGTGTGTGTGTGTTTGTTTAATCGAAACCAGACTTATCGTATAGCAGTTAATTAAAAAATTAGGTCGTTTCGTTAACTAGTAAAATTGCATCATTGGGTAAAGAATTCTTTTGAAATGAAAATTTAAAATAGGTCAAGTGTCACAGTTTTCGATATTTCACAAATAACTCAGTATTTGCTATTAAAATAAACAAAGAAAAATATTCTCAAAAATCAGTGAAATCCGACTATTAAAGTCGCGGATTTACTTAAAACCGGAAATAAAAAATTGACTGTAACAAATCGCTATGTTTAGTTGGTCGATATGTATAACATAAAATTTAATTAACCCGTAAATTAGGAATGCGTCCTATAAGATACATTGATTTAATATAATGGAAAAACCTCCTTCAAAACACAAACATCATACCAGAACTTCCACGGAAGACAGCAGTTGCACAATTCAGATTAACTACAGGACAGATTGCCTTGCTCAACACTTGCACAGGATCAACATATTACTGTCTACACCAAGACGCATTCTATGCAACCACCTAGAAGAAGGCATGGATGATGAGCACCTGAACAACAGTGCAACTGTCAAAGTGGAAACTTCCAAAACTTCGAAGTACTGGAGAGCAAGACTGCTAAAGACTTCAGTGTTAGTTGCAGCACATTAGACACCAACCAACCATAGGCCTATATTAATAGTTTGAATAAAGCAATGAAAAAGAATATGTAGATACCATTTAAATTGGCGTCAAATTGCACACAATGTGCAAATAGTAGTGCGTGCGATATAAGTACAGTATATGATTGACGTTTATAAGTGGTAATCGGACTTTATTAGACTAAAAGTAAGATTTATACAATGTCATTTATAAATATGGGTCGCACGGGCATTAAGCCGTACGTGCTGTTGACAGTCCGTTACACTAAAGTAATATTTGGTAATAGTATAAAGAAAAGCAAAAAGAAAACAGTAATATTACAATTACATAAAGAAAGCAATAATATTAGAGTTACATAATAATACAATAACATTATACATTAATTAAGTTATGTAGAATTATTAAGAATTGATGGGTATTCCATTTTGATAACATGAATGAGTGTTCTTATTTTCCGCGTTTTGTCCAGAAATTTATCCACGTTTATCCAGTTTTCTGGATTTACCATTAACTCGTAGCATGCCAATATTTCACGATTTGAATTTAGAAATATTTCCGGTAATAACTGCCGCCTCCAATATTCTAAATCGTTACATTTTCCTAATATATGTATCTCGTCTTCAAAGCTCCCGCACATTGGACATATTCGCATATCGTGATCGTCGGCAATTATTACAGATTTCCATGCCCCTAACCTAACCCAAGCAAGCCCTGATCTCTCTTTAAATCCTAGGTTGAGTATATAAGATTATTTTTCCCAAACATGTTTTAGGCCTCTTTGTAAAAACAGTGAGCGTTTTCCCGTACATTCGGTGAAAATGTCTTGTTGGTTTATATCTAAGTGAAATCTCTCAGGCTGTCCCCTGCTTCCAATGTCCAAAAGTATTTCTCACTACAAGAGATGATACAGGGAAGAAGTAAACTTTTATCTTAATTCCTTTGGATCAGATAACAAAAACGTTACTTTTCAGCAGCCAAATAGGTACAAGCTATCAATCATATACTTACTTCTCACACACTATAGGTTATGCTTGATTGGTTTTCAGTACAGTCGGAAACTTTTAAGTACGCAGACAAAAAAAAATGGGAACATTAATTAGACTTGCTGAGAAATTAGCTTAATTTACGCAGTTTCTGCGTGAGGCACTTTCTTATGCATATTTGATAGCGTCTGTATAGACCTACTGCATCATTTATCTACATTTGTTTCAATTTTATTAGAAGTATTAACTTAATTTGTTTTTTTTCGGTTTTCCTCATCTATGAGACAAATTTCAGGAAACGTTAAGGACCAAATGGTCCCCAAACATCATCTGGCCATCATAATCATCATCATTATATTCGCCATGTTTAGTAGACTAAGAATATTTCAAACGGTGATTCCGCCCTCAAATTTGCCGTAGAGCCAAAGAAGCTGATCATTTGGACATATACTTTTGTACTATTTTATTTTCCTAATTTATTTTTAATTTATTTTATAAAATTCAGACCACTCTTTTAAGGTTTTCGGCGGTTTCCCTTAGCGCTAAGACAAATGTCGGAGTGGTCCCCTAAGGTTCACTAGTAAATTACAAATTCCTAAAAATTTGTTTTCAAAATTCAAAATTTCGCAATAGATCAGCTTAACTTGAACGGAGTCGTTTCTGGTAGGGTTTGCAGTAGGCTACTTCCGCTATTGTCTCATCGGGGCCTTGGCGGTGCTCCTGGCGGTTGCGGTCTTCCTCTTGGCGTCATAGAATGATATCAACTTACGACAAACTGAAAACAGGCTTGTTAATCCTACATGACTTGATCTTTGTCTACTGATATACAGCTGGTTATAACTGGCGGCTGGATTATCGCTCGAACATCAACTAGAACAATATCAAATGGGCTGAAGAGGGTATTTAAGTCCCTATAGCAACCGAAAGAGAGTCCACGGGCCCTGCACCTTGATTCCTACCGGCTGCTGAGTGTGCACCCGGGTCAAGTGTATGGGTACATAAAGGGTGGCACTGCTCTTCCAACCCCGCTGTCTTGTCTATATATATATATATATATATATATATTTATTTATTTATTTATTTATTTATATGTTGTGTGTGTGTGTGTGTGGTGTGGTGTGTGTTTCGTGTAAATGTTGTGTTGACTCGGAAGATGCCCTGACATTAAACGATCTCTCATTCAGGGAGGTTAGAAACTACTTGTGTGATTCACAGTTTAAAATTCCTCTCCTGACAGGTCACGCCGGCATATATAACCTATACGGTGAGAGATTAAACTGGATTAAAAAAGAAGAATTCAGTTTGGCCAAATTTTCATTAAATTTCTAATATTATTATAATTATTCTGATTTTTATATTTTAATGTAAAAAATATTTTGTCTCGATTGAATGGATGGAGAGATACGTGGCCTTAATTTAACCATAATAAATAAATGAGCAGCTTATTTTCAAAACATCTCTTGTTCATTTTCACAGGCCTACTTTTTATAAGTAATCGTAATGTCGCTATTTTGCTGATTACAACAGCCAATTGTTATGCAAGTTTGTAGTGATTTCAATAATGTTCTGAAGCCAAATTATGACATTTATGCATAGATTAGTTTAAAAATAATTCAGACTCGCAGAAAGTCAGTTTTGATATAATGTGGACAAGAGACGTTTTGAAAATGAGCTCCTCAAATAAATAAATATAACAGAAAATAAAAATCTAGAACAAGATTTGGTTGGTCCTGGTGAAATAGTGGTTACCACGCTCGCCTTTGAATTCGAGATTATCGGGTTCAATCCCACTGGGTTCGATGAATTTTTCCAAACGTAGTGTACCACTGCTTCCAGGAGGCCACATGTGGTTTATTTCTTTGGTCTCTGTAGTCCATACCAATGATCAAGCATTCGCTATATCTCTACAGATGATTAAATTGTTCTAACCTCTTCCTTCGTAAGTAACTGGAATCATGGGTCGCATTTCGTAAATTTAGGAATTTATAATAAATCATAAGTCAATATCCTGAAAACACGACACATTAAGGAGCTTGAACCTGAAATAAAAAATCTTTAAACATTTATTGACCCTTTTACGCCCAGCTTTGAATTGCAAGAGTAACAACCTAAACTGTTAAATAAAATACTATGCACCTAGAACATGATTTAGTTTACAACAAAGCGACGTTTCCCTATCACAAAGATGTGTGGTATGTTAATGAGTTCTCCGTATGCAAAGAATACTTGTGTTAAAATTCTCATATGTAGATATTATAATATATCCTAGAGATATGTTTTGTTACAGAAAAACACTAAACAAATAGTCCTAGTAAGTTTATGAGAATCCGCTCTTTAATTATCAGGTAACGTTTTAATAGATATGCTACATTATTTTATGATCACCATGAAATATAAACGAATTCTAAACTTTTTACTCCAATATTAAATTGTTAGGAGACGAAGTTGCGTAAATTGCAACAAGCCACCACTGCTGAATAAATGAATGAGAGATTCACTAATTAGATTAGCCCAGAGGGCTTCTTCGAGGAAAAATTTACAAAGATGGAAGAACAGAGACAGAAAAATTAAGTCGTCAACTCAGTCCCCCTGCCAGCGTGCAAGGGTAGGGGCACTCTTTTACGGATGGAACGTGGTGGAAATTTTTATTTCTTCAGATTTATGACTTTAACTGCCTGGCCGCGCCACTAGGAGAGAGCAAATTAAGTGTCCTGATGTGATCTTACTTGTTTACAATTATTACTATTATCATCATTGTTATTATTATTGTTAAAATATTATTATGATGATTATTATTATTATTACTATTATTATTATTATTATTACTACTTTATTATTATTATTGAAACAGCTGATAAAATTCAATTGAGGAAGGTCAAACAGTCAATCGAGCGCTGGTCCTACAGACTATACCGAATCCCGCATTTCGATCCCCATGTCTCTGTGATCCTATTAATCTTCTCCAAATTCTCTGTCGAGTTACGTATATATATTTTTTTTATTATATACAACTTTCCTCATTAGAGGATTGCCTCAAGGACAAAGTGATACAAACAATTAATTTTCGAAATTGATAAAATACATTTTGTAAATACATCTAAAAAAATTCAAATTGTAATTCAAATATACATATTATAAAGTAGAAATTCGGACTCGGTTAACCATAGCAAATTTTAAAAGACTGGAAATGGTCAAAATTTAGATTTATTTTTTAGATTTATTTATTTTGCCTGGTGGAGTTAAGGCCATGTGGCCTTCTCTTCCACTCACCAGGACATACATATATTACATCAGAATATAACAATCACAATGAACTCTAATATTAAATACTAAATAAAAATTTGATCAAAAAGATAATATCTATTATATTACGATATATAATGCAACCAGTTAATGTTAGTTAAAATTAAGACTAAAACTAATAATAAAATGTATACAAGCAAGACATATTAAAAATTGTCCCTGTCTAATGTTTATAAAAAACAAAGAAAAATAATTAGATATAGAAAACTAATTTTACGTTTGTACAATATTTAAAACAAAATAAAAGAAAATATTTGTTAATCTTAATATTATTTTCATAGATGAATATTATTTTCATAGATGCCTACCTCCGGAGAGTACTTAGGGTTTCAAGGTCAACGAGCTCCCGACTCACATACCATTTAACCAAGACTGACTTCTTCATCAGAGAAATAGCGTTAAAATATAACCTGTCACACACCCCAGCCTACGAAGCACACATAAGAGAGAGAGAGAGAGAGAGAGAGAGAGAGAGAGAGAGAGAAGAAAAAGCAGAGGATGTAGACCGCGGATTCTTCCTGACCCCAGCGATGAAGAATGGAAGGAACCAAACTTCTCCCTAAGACACGTGTTCACGAGGACCGACCGCCACACATGGTTTCCACTACAGAGTATGTACCATAAAAGGGTTCCACCTCGCATCGAACCAGTGCCTCTGCAAGTTATGCGACCATAAATGTCAACAATACCACCTTATTGACTGCATAGCAAGAAGTAAGCCTTTAAAATTCTATGCTGATGACCATAACTTCCAGCAATTGTATTATAATATACACAGTGTGTTTAATAAATCTTTATATATAAAGTAGAAATTTTGTAAAGATGGTTTCTTAAAATTGAAATTGATCCTGTAATAGCTGCGATGGCAATTTTAGAAAGATACACTCTGTCAAAATCTAAGAAATTCCAAAATTTAGCTAAGAATCCTGGTATAGAACATCTTTCCTCCGATCATCAATCCTGTGACAGATATAATATCTAATTGGTATTTATCTTTGTAATAGCCAATTGTTGGCTCATATACGGCTTTATTTTCACAGTCAACTTCCTCAGATTGGCCATAATGAGTCTCAAAACGGATTGTGGGATTTAATATCATACCAATTTTAGAAGATAGTCTAAATGCAATAATATCTTTTGTTTATTACTTCCGTTAGTGGCCACACCATGAACTTCCTTATAAACTATGTAATCTCGCAAGGCTTCTGCCATCATGTTTCGAATAGTGTGGTGCCGAATGTTTCTCAGTGATTCTCCAAACTGACAAGCCCCAAGGACGTGTGCAAAGGTTTCGTGCTCTCTGCGACAACGTCTACAGAGGGTATCGTTCCTAGACCTGCCCGGCAAAGAACGCACCGCCGATACATTGGCTTGCATTTTCATTACTTCTCCTCATTCGGAACAAGACAATCCCTGATGATCACGAATCCATTGATTTGCTGGTGTATATTCACTGTAGAGAACAACGCCTTTTCCTTTATGAGGAAGTTGACTGCAAAGAATTGCTTCTTTGTCTTTTAGTTTTTTCCTGAGTTTCCTTGCATCTGGTAGAAGACTTAGAGTATTATTATTGATGTCACTAGGTTCAATGTCAAGGTCTCTCATATATTGTAATCTTTCCTCTTTTATGTTTTGGGGAGTAGTAATATATGTATTATTGGCTTGGTAAAGAATACGGCAAATGTTTACATGCTGTAATTTTCTGTCCCATGTTGCACACATTAAACCAAGTCCTTTATTCCAACGTTCAGTATATAACATGTGATCAGGGACATCCATCGGAAGATGTAAAATTTCTTTAAATCCACTTCTCAAAGGTTTATCACAATTCACTAAAAAATGTTTTTGGTATTTGATTGGGTGGTACTATTTGAAACGGGTAAATTAGAGTTGGAGATATGGAACAATTTAAAACTGTAAATTTCTGATCAGGCTGTAACTACGGTGAAGCAATGAGAATATTTATTCGGTAATTTAGCAAGGGTTTGCTTAGGATCAAAAGTTATATGATCTGAAAAGTTGACACCTAAATAACGAAAAGTGTCAGTGATTTTATGGGCACGAATTGCATGTCCATCAAATTGGAGATCTTTTTCACTTAGTTTACCTTTCTCGATTGAAAGCACTGCTGGTTTGGAAACATTAATTTGAAGGCCTATTTCCTGAAACCTCTGCAGAACTATTCTTGTCAGTTCACTGGCAGCTGCTACATCTTTCCCTATAATCACCGTGTCATCAGCAAAGCTCATAATTGTTAGACGAGGTTGATCCGGAAGTAGTAGATAACCATATTGACATGTTATTGATTTTTCTGAGAGTTCAGCGAAATTATGATTAGTTGCAATGTTATATAAGGATGGTGATAACTGAGAACCTTGTAGAACTTCTCGGTTGATAGTAATTGGTTTAGTTTTATTTTGATAGGTTTCAATTTGAGTCGTGTTTCCTTCCTGGAGATTTAATATCAATTTTGATAATTGTTTTGGCATACCGACTGTTTGTAATATGTTCTTAAGATAATTATGTCCTATATTATCAAAGGCATTACTGATGGCCAAAAAAACTATACATACAGACTCTTTCTTTTGTTTAGATGCTATTTAGGATAGATGTATCCAGATGCCTGGAGAATTTATGAAAACTCTCTGGTGTTCATTGAAGGTTATTTAACTGCACAGGCGTTTATTAAGGGCTCTCTCGATTACTCTCCGAACTGCTGAACAGATCGTTATAGGACGCCAGTTTGAAAGTTCGTTTTTATCACCGCTTTTTTTTAATTAACACAGTTCGAGCTTTCTGTAATAGGCCTACTGGTGGCACGATTCCTGAAACTAACATTCTTGTAGCAATTGGAGATATGATTTGAGGGGCAATATTGCTTTTAATAGCTCTTACAATTATATGACCAGACCCACTGACAGTGTCTATTGAAATTTTCCTAGTAGCCTCAATAATTTCATTTAAACTTATAGAAGTATCAAATGTTTCATCTAATTGAACAGCTTCAACTTCACCTAGTTTGTTTGGGTATTCTTCTCGAACAAAGTTATTGTGTGTAGAAAATAATTTTGAGAAATATTCATGTAATGTAGGGCAATCAATAGAACATGAAGTATTATCTCCTTGAAATACTTGTCGGAGAGCCTTCTGACATTGTTTGTAAAAATAAAATTGAGTCAGCTGATACCTATATGCACTTGTTGTGATGGGATAATAAACTGAATCCATCCTGCCAATGCAAAACTGGAGTAAGTGTTTTATTTTATTTATTTATGTTTTTTAGAATTAAGTACGTTTTGTTTCTGCTTGTCTGTAAAGTTTAACACATTTGGATTAACACACAGAATTATGTGACACAGAATGGCTTGATATTTGTACGTACCTACTTCCTTCATCCTTTGCTCTGTGACCCCTTGACGCATCTTGCACTGAAACGAAGCTTCACAGCCTATACTGGATCCTTAACAAAATATGCTTCAATGAAGGCTAACTATCTGCTCCCAAAGTTTGTCGGCGTAATTTAGAAACACTCTATATATATATATATATATATATATATATATTTGAATAAGTAAAAATAAAAATACATGTTAATTAAATGTTATGGTAAATATTGCGACGAACAAATATGAGAGTTACCAGGAGTTAATTTTTAATTTCGGATTTCAAGTAAACCCCCACTTCTAATGGTCGGATGTCACTGAGTGTTGGATTGTACCTACGTCGGTATGTTCAAAAAGTATATACTGAGTTTCATTGTGAATCATTGAACATCGCTAGAGTAATTTTTAAGTGTTTGTTTCAGATGAACTCCTACGCCTTATATTTGTAGAACATAACAGGTTAAACGGTCGCTATAACTGAAAACCTGTTTATACACGTTTTCAAGATCTGTTGGGCGCTTTAGAAGTCTATAAATCACAAAACATACAAACATTCGTTTATTCGTTTATATCTGCTTTGCTAGCAGAAGATGCAATGACACTGAGGGACATGCTAATAGAGCTAAATGACATGCGAGGATTATGGGACGAATAAGATAAAAATTATTAAAATATATCTGCTGGCAGGTGCCGTCGTCCTTAACTGTATTAAAAAATTGTATTTTAAAAATATTGGAGGCCTTTCGGAAGTTATATTCCATCACCAGCAGGACGAGTATGTGCTACTAGTTTGTAGCATGTCATGGAAGTTGACTTCCGAATGGCCTCCAAGTAATATTTAAATGCAATATTTTAACACAGTTGAGATCGACGACATATGCCAACAGGTATATATTTTAATAATTTTTATCTTATGACTATTCATCTCAACGAAATTTAATATGAAATTTATTAGTATTGATTATGGATGAAGATAAATGTAAATAAGACAAAGGTCATGATTGTAGAAAGGAAATCAAGGTATATAAGACATGAGGATTAAAGATGAGGTCATTGAGAAAATGGAGGGCTTCAAATACTTGGGTTGTACTATCGGTAGTAACATGAACGAACTGCTGTCAAGAAGTAAAGCAGAGGATAGCAGTGGCAAAAGAAGCTTTTGACAAGAAGAGAAGCATTTCCTACGGATCTTTGTCAAAAGAATTAAGGAGGAGGCTAGTGAAGTGATTTGTGAGGAGTGTAGCAATGTATGGACAGAGACTTGGACATTACGACGGAATGAGGAAAATCGACTAGAAGCTTTTGAGATGTGGATATGGAGAAAGATGGGGCGTATAAAGTGGACAATAAAATCAAAAATAAAGATTTGCTAGACAGAGTGGATGAAGGAAGACCAATGCTGAAACTCATAAAGAACAAGAAAAGAAATATGATTGGCCAATGGCTAAGAAGAAACAGCCTGCTGACAAGTACCCTAGAAGGAAAGGTCAACAAAAGAAGATTAGAGGCAGAAAAAGACATCAGATGATAGACAATATTAAAATAAATGGTTTGTATCTACATACAAAAAGGAAGATTGATTTAAGGAATCAGTGGAGAATGCTGAATTTGCAGAGAAAAACCTGCCCTTGGACAGAACACTATGTATATAATATAACCTACTTCTGTCTAAAAAAAACTTACCAATCTGACAGAAGAATTTTTATCAACTGTGTTACACGCCTTCTAAACATATGTACTCCGGAGAGGTTTGAAATGTAATCGAGGTATTAGATGACACAATCTAGTGATTAGACATTGTACACAACCCACTCTCTAGCCCCGGGACTGAACATTACACAATTACAATTTCAACAATGTCGGGTATCGAATTCGGACTCGCTAGTCGGGATACCTTCATGTTAACATCTGAGCTACCGCGGCGAATTTGCAGTTTACATTTCGCTTCTTATTCTTTGAGAACTAATTTCTTCAGACTAAATGTTACACATTCTTGCTCGGATTAACCCTTATAGTATCTCGTAGAAGTTTTCTTGTTCTCTATAACAGTCATTTAGTCTCAACAACAAACACATTCTCTTATAAGACATTATTACTACCTAGGATAATAATGGGGTACACCGTAGCGTAGTTGGTACAAGCCGGATGATTGAAGGTTAGAGTCTCGGTAGAGTCAGGATTTATGTCATCATCATCATCATAGTACATTCACAAATTTAGGCCATTTGTTGACCTGTTTCGACCTGAAGAGAAACACCATCCAGAAGTCTTTTGAGTGGAGGTCCTCGTCTTCTTCTTCTTCCTGCAGGTTGATATCTTCACATTTGTTTGGGTATCCTGTGATCTTCCATTCGATGAACATGTTCCATCCATCTTCACTTATAATCAGAAATTTTGTTTTCTAAATGTTCCATGTGTAATTCTTCTAAGATGTCTTCATTTTTTGTGATCTAGTAATGTGTATCCTGCAGTCCTCCGAAGGTATCTCATTTCAGCAGATCTAAGTCTCTGTATATCCTTCTGTTTCAAAGTCCATACTTCGCTACCATACAAAAGAGTTGGAAGAGCCAGTGTTTTATACACTTTTAGACTTGAATGTTTTTAGACTAACTGTGGCTTGAAGATAGAATTTATTAACCCTAAAATTCTTTAAATTTTAGATATTTTTTCATTTACAACCTTTTCTTCTTCATATGAGATAGTGCATCCCAGATATGTAAAATTATTCACCTCCTCCAAAATTGTATTGACAAGTACAGTTTTACTTGTGACAGGATTTACACCTTGAAATGCCATAATTTTTGTTTTCTCTGTAGATATAAGCACATTTAAATATTTAAATATTTTGGCGGCACCATGGTACTGGAGATCTACTCAGCATCTAAAGGAAATGAGAACCAGTCGCATGTTCTGGGGTAAAGGCGGCCGTCACGCAGGTCTTTTTCGCCCACGATGGTCTAATGGTTATGTTCCTAGCTTGTAGACACGAGGTTCGGGAACAGAAACCCAGCCTATGTCGATGCAGTTTTAGGATGGAAAAATCAAAGAAACAAGTCCTCATTGAGGGTCTTGAAGCCATGAGTTCCTAGTCTGAAGAATTTCGGGCTCGTAAAAATTCCAAAGCCTAAATAAGTGCCTCTGAGCAAAATTTAACTGACCTTCCCCATTCAAGTAATAACTTAATTCCTTACTAGATGTCTCATAGAGGAGATGTGCTAAACACATTTAATTCATTGATATATGTAGGGAAATAAGCGTAACTAAATTAGCTACGTGAAGAAACTCCCGCTAGGGGAATACAGTTATCTCCAAAAGGGATGTATGGGGTAAAAACATGCATATACAGGACAATAATGTTGTGATGTTGTGTTTAAATATTTTTCTATTTTAGTTTCTCCTAAGAGTGGTTAGTATTTTTGTCCATCTCAGATTAATAGAACATAAGTTACGTGTAATAATAAATAATAATAATAATAATAATAATAATAATAATAATAAATAATTGATAATGTTTTCTTATTCTGGCAGATCTAAGGCCATCTTCCACTCAACCGAACATATATAATATATATTTTCATTATAAATTGTATATTACCATACTGTATGCTAATTATAATAAAATATCCTCAACTCGTGTCAAATTCAGGGTGGGATCGAGATATGAGATGAAGCCCCTAGAGATCTGTGAATGAGAAGGGTGCCGGCTCACCACGCCTGACGTACCGTCATAGGGGCGGATGGAGGAATGAGATGAAATGAGTATGGAAAAATGAACAGAAATTGTTAGCAGGGAGAAGATAGGAGAAACACCGAGAAAAACTGACCTGAGTAAGTTTCGTCCACCGCGAAACCTACAGGGATTCGAGACCCAGCAGTGAGAGCCGAATGTTTAACCGCTTGTGCCACGGAGTCGCCACTAATTATAATACATTTATAAAAAATGCATTAAGAATTGGAATGTAGATTTTATACATCATTTTATACGCTAAACATAATAATAATAATAATAATAATAATAATAATAATAATAATAATAATAATAATAATAATAATGACAGTAGTAATACAAATTAAGTCAAAATATTAAACCACATTTAAAGCAAATATATGTGAAACCAAATAAAAAACAAATAACAGTTGTGGAACCCCTGTATATACTGGACATCTAGAACATGTCTTCTGCGTGTCTATTATATTCACAATAAACTAATATGGCGATTATTATAACTTTTTAACTACCGGATTCATTATTGTCATCACAGACTGCATTTTAATGTTACATTATGCAGTCTTGAATTATATCAACGCAGTTTTAACCGCTCCTCTTCTAGCTACAATTACGTGTCAAATGCCACCTGGTCCTTACAGTGACACAACCTGTCTGGAGAGTAATTTTATTTATGAATCAGGTACATAATTTTTTACCACACAACGACATGGAGGGTTTTCCCGAATGTGTGATCAGCTAAATTTTAGAGCCTCCTCCGAGGCAACACAACATTGAGACGAAACACACCCCTATTAAATATAGCGAATATGATGATGATGATAACACTGGTCAACATGATTTTTGTCTCATGAGTACCTATAGTTGTACTTAATGCAGTTTATTATCGTGTTTTCAAATATGTATTCGGAATTTCTCCATCACCCACAGTTTTTTATTACAATATGAACTAATGGATTTAAATAATTATTTATTTAATAAACGTTTTTTCGTCTATTTGTCCATTGTAAAATAAAACCAAAAGAGCTAACTCAGGAGATTTCAGCTATGGAAAAGATATATCAAGGCAAATGGAATCCTAATATGCTGGCCGATTATTGTTGGACAGTGTAGAGGGCTGCTCCACAGGCGAAATATAGCAGAAAATCGTCATTTCTTACTTTCTAGGTGAGTCCGAATGTTCGAATATTGTGTAGTTACGAATGTAGAAAATATTAAAGTGTTTGAAATTATAAATTCCTGTCTCTCGGAAATCTTGCGTGATGGAGAAAAACCGATATCATATTTGAATTCAGGAGAAGAAATACTATCAGAATCACATATTTTTCTTTCTGAGACAAAAAAAGTTTATTTCTTGCTGCTCAGTGTTATTAATGACCAGACGATATTCGTGAAGAGTTTGGATCTAAAATTTCCTGACATTTGTCTTGCAGGTGAGGAAAAAAACCCGGAAAAAACCTCACCCAGGAAACTGTCCTTACCGGGGATATAACCCGAGCACGCTGTGTACAAGGCACCTTAAGACCGCAATGGTGGACCCTCTTGGTTAATAGTACCGGTACCGGTACCGGTATATAAAGTTACCTTCTTCCAAAGACATATACTCCTATAGAAATTGTACACATTTCTTTTGTTTCACTCTTCTAATTGAATATACGTATTACACATTCTTGCACTTGCATTCACGTCCTTTCTACGAGACAAACTATTGAAATAGGTTTGTATTATTTTTATATACCGCAGGAATGAAGCTACAGAGATTGTTCTCATGAAGAAAAATACAGATATTCATCTGCCCTATCTAGAACACAACGTATATGACCATGATAAATAAATAAATAATATATATAGTCCACCGTTGTGGTCTCGAGATAGCGTGCTGCCTTGTCACGCAGCGGGCCCGGGTTCGATTCTCGGGATAGGCTCCTGGGCGAGGTTTTTTCCGGGGTTTTTCCTCACCTGCAAGACAAATGTCAGGAGGCTTAGGCCCAACGGTCGCCGAAAATCATCCAGCCATCATCACCATCATCCATATCATTATCAGCATCATCCTTTACAGGTGAGGAAAGCAACGGGAAGCTACCATACCTATAATTCCCTAGTAAAGCAGCAAAGCTTAGCAAGAAAATTCTATGATTGTAGAGAAAGACCTGCCCTCGGACAGAATTGCTATGGATGGATGTATATACGTTTCAATTAATGCTCTTGCGGGCAATTTTTTTCATCAAAACCTAACTTGGTATGTAATAGTTAATTAAAAAAAGTAAGGTCGAGTCCATTAACCAGTAAAATTAGACAGTTAGATGTAGTTCACCTGGAACGAAAATTTAGTAATCGCTGTAGCCGTCACAATTTTCTATCTTTCACAATGAAATTCAGTATTAGCTATTAAAAAAAATCGAGGAAGGCTTTATTAAACCATCAGCAAAATCCGTTTACTATAAATGTGAATTTACCTTAAACCCGAAATTGAGAAATGATTCTAGCAACCGCTTTATTTCGTTCATGAATGTATACCATATAATTTAATTAAACTTTAAATTCGCAATATAGACTATCCTAAAATATACATTAGTTTAATTTATTTAATAGTTTTATTAAAGTCATGATAAAGTGAATAGGTAGATATTATTTAAATTGGTGTCAAATTATACAACAATAAACAAATAGGTAATAATTTAGGTTATGCATGATTCCCTTTCACAGTGGACACTTTTAAATAATGTGATATCAAAAATGTATTTTCTCCAATTTAACAAAATAAATATATATTCCTTAAACCAGCAAAATGGTATCATAAATTCGGCTTATTGAGGTAAAGTAAAGTAAAGTATTCCCATTACAGGCCACAGGAGGCCCTTGGGGTAGTGGGAGGTTAAGGCTCCTACCATTTCTAGACAATTGGCACTTGATGTCAGCCGGGTTGTCAGCCCTGCGTAACGGCCGCCTTTACCCCAGAATAAGCGTCTGGTACTCATTTCCGTTAGAGGCTGAGTCGACCCCAGCGCCATAGTGCCGCCAGAAGGTTTGGGTCAGTTTAAAAATCCTGACCCCACCGGGACTTGAACCCTCGACCTTCCGGCTTGTAGCCCAGTGCCTTAACCACTACGCTACGGCGTGCCCCCGCTTATTGAGGTGTTCACGTATTTTACATAGATCTTGCGTGATGGACACTTCTTGTCTTCCATTCACTCTTCTATTAGAAGTGTTGTGCATTCTTGTTCTAAGATTCAATAGTTTTGTATAGAAATTGTACCTAGATATTTACTTAATCTAATTATTGGTTATTATTTTGTTATTATTTTTTTTCTTTCTTTTCCTTGTCAACTTTATATTGTGCAGTGTATATCTATACGCATATGTATCTAACTCTAACTCACTGGCACAATCGAACCCGTAGGTTCATGGCCGCGCGGACATAATCTCTCCATATATCTCTATCCTGAGCCAATGTTTTCCAGTCATCTCCTGTATAATCTACTTCCCTCAAATCATAATTAATGCTATTCTCCCACCTCATTCTTGGTCTACCAACTGGGCATTTTCCCTCGAGTTTTCCTACAAGAAGCTTCCATGCACGTATTTCATTCCCCATTCATGTCACATGTCCTGCCCAACGCAGTCAATGAGACTTAACTTTTCTCATTATATCTGGCTTCCTATAAAGACCATGTAATTCACTTTTATGCAGCTTTTTCCATTCACCTGTCTGTTCATCTCTCTTTGGTCCAAAAAATTTCCTAAGAACTTTATTCTCAAATACTTGTAATCTCCTTTCCTCCCTTAAAGTAAGAGTCCATGTTTATACGTATATGTATAATTAATTATAGTTTTATTGTATATATAATTTAACCCTGATGAAGTGGAAGAGAAGACCTTATGGTCTTAACTCTATCAGATAAAATAAATAAACAAATATATTACGGACACTTCATGTCTTCCATTCACTCCTGTGTTAGAGAGTCTAGTATTCACTATTTTTGTATAGAAATTGTATCTAGATGTATGTTAGTTTTGGGGTAAACTAATCCAGTATCGTACATGTCTGCTCTGGAGGTCACTCCACTACTGTGGATATTGAACATTCTTGCTATAGGATTAATTCCTATAGTAGAGGAATTATACATTCTTGCTATGTTATACACTAATGCGCCAGGCCTATAGAGATTGCATATGATTTGCTGAGGGATATGCTCTTCTGATTAGATATTGGACGTTATTGCTGTTTTATATATATATAAGATTGCATGAGTGGCATGTGGTTAACACACCGATTCATTGAGACATTTAGCAGGCAACTAAGGTATTTCTAGGATGTTTGAGATCGGTCGGTAAATTTTGCTTAGAGACCTCTTTGTTCAGACTTAAGGATCTTTTAAGAGCCTGAAAATTTTCAGACTCGGGACCCACGGCTTGAAGTCCCTTCCGGAGGACTTTGCTCCTTGGATTTTTCCAGTCCCGCGCCGTAGCCGAGCGGTTAAGGTAGGAAGCCTTGGCGCAGAGCTACGGGAATTGCGCTGGTTCGAGTCTCCATGGGGGAAGAAATTTTCTCATGGTATTTCGGCCAGTATGGGACCGGTGCCCACCCAGCATCGTGAGGCAATTGGGTAGCTACAATAAGTAGCGGCTCCAGGTTGAGGAACCAGCTATAACGGCTGGGGGACTCGACATGCTAACCACATGTCACCCCTACACTGGCTGTTGATCACCTACCTCTGTGATTGACACATGTGGATGTGAAGGGCCGGCAGCCGGCTGGTAAAAGGGCAACTACTGAAAAGTGGAAAGACCCTCAATCGGATCGGATTTTTCCATCCTAAAAAATCGACCACGGCCGGGTTTTTACCCGCGACCCTTAGAACCAGAGGCAAGGAGGATAACCACTAGTCTACCACGGCCCATTATATATATATATATATATATATATATATATATATATATATATATATATATTTATAACATTTTCTCCCAATTCACTTTTTATGTAAATATATTGTCAATCTTGCTCTAGAATTTGTTTTTGTAGTAGGCTCCCGGTATATAAATTCCATGTCTTTGCTTTGGGATAAACTAGTGCAGTAGCCAAGAAACGATTGTGGGTATATTCATATTCTTGCTGTAGGATTCATTCCTGTACTAGAGAAATTGTAAATTTTTGGTATGGGATTCTCTTGTGAATTATGTCTGTATGAATTCTATATTATTGCCCGGATTATCCCATGTTTAAACAAAGCACATGTAGCGTAGTTGGGTAAGAGAATTAGCTACAGGCCAGATGGTCAGTGTTTGAGTCCCAGTGAGTTTATGATTTTTAAACTGGCCTAAATTTAAGTGGCATCATGACTTTGGGGTTGTAGCCACTAATGGAAATGAGTACCAGATGTTTGTTCTAGATTAACGGCGGCCGTCACGCAGGACTGCCATTTAGGCTAACACCTCTGTCGATTGTCCACGAAGGTGGAATCCTTAACTTCCTGTTACACGAAAGGGTAGTAGGATCAGTTTACATTTACCTTTTAATTAAATATAACCCTTTATTCTCTGCAATTAATTCCTGAGGTAGATACATTGTAAATGCGAGTGTATATTTTGCTCTGGGATTCACTCCTCTAGTATAGAGATTGGATATTCTTGCTAGACTCCTCCTTGTCTCGGAAGCGTTGGTTCACGACGTGAACATAAATTTTCCTCGCCCTCTTTTTAGGTGTCCCCCGGGTACAGCATGCAGTATCGTATTCCCAAGTGCAGCCAGTGGCGTGTCCCGTCTTGTCCTCTGAAAAATGGCCTTGTGGATGCAACACAGATCTTCCAGTCGCTTGATTTATTGAATTGTCAATAACCTGGGAGCAAGTAACGTGCGATTTTAGAACAATTGTTTAAGATTGTTGTTCTTTTTTCTCTTATTATCGTTTTTAAGTAACTACATTTATAATACAATTTTGGAAATAAGAAGAAAATATGGATACAGTAATTTATTTTTTAATATTTCTGAAAAGTGTATTTTGAATCGAACACTCTGTGTGCAGTTAACATATTGGCAAGATGCAGTCTAGCGCTGAAACAGAAGTTGCTGCCACCGCTTCATATTAACTTGATATTAACAAAATTAAATCTCCATATTAATACAGTATTAAGGTATCCTGATATGAGACGTGAAAAATTGCGTCTTGATTAGATTCGATGCGGCGAAATACGACTTTACTAGTGCATTTGTTTGTGTTTATGATGTAATAAAAATTTCAAATAATCTGTTTCCCTTCCGTCTTGCAACCACAGCCGCGTAGATCAGATCCTAATAAGTTCCCTACGTTTAGGCTTGTAGACCTAGTTTACCAGTAAAATGTTGTTTATTATGCGACGGAATAAACATATTGAAATCTTATGAAAATTTAAATACATAAATAAAATTGATATTCAGTACGGTGCAATTTATAACAAGGAAAAATACTTCTCATTCGGAAAGTCGAATACAACTGTTGATTTCAAAACATAGATAGATACATTTTCATAAACTCTTTGTTACCAGTTGTTCAAATTTGTATTTTCTTATTTTCTTTTTCTTTTTACCTTTTCCTTTAGCGTGCGCACACTTTATCTTCACTTCTTTTACTTTTTATTCGTCTCATGCGCGGGGTAAATTTTGGTCAAAAAAAACAACACACACACACACAAACAACCCCCACACACACACACACACACACACACACACTAATTCATAGGCCCCAACGAAAGATAGACAATTTTGTGTGTTAAAGAAAAAATAGAGCTTATCCAAATAACGCCAGAATTCACTCTTATGGGTTTCTTCTCTCATAAGCACCGCACAACCGTCTGCCGAAAAACCCGGCCCGCCTCTATTTTAACTAGAAGTATATATACGAATCATTTCAAACATATCGCCGAAATGCCCATTATTTAACGCGGCTACCTGGTTAATCTTGTTGAATTCACTGTTTTACATACGGCTTTGAAACTACATGAAATATAAATTTGAAAAGAAATAAATTATACCTTACAACTAACTCATTGAGGCTGTCAAACTCGGAAGTTCTGGCCATGCCGATATAAGCTCTTCATACATCTCTATCCTGAGTTAATATTTTCCAATCATTCCCTGTATAATTTATCTCCCTCAAATCACGGTTAATGTTAATGTCCTACCTCATTATTAACAGACCTGCTGGACGGTTTCCCTCTAATTTTCTTACATGGTGTTTCCATGGCCCTCTTTTAATCTCCATTAATGTCACATGTACTGCCTGTTGTAATGTACGAAATTTAATTATTCTTATTTCTCCAGGTTTGCCATAAAGATGTTCACTGTTATGTAGAAACTCTCTGTTCATTTCTCTTTGATCCACACATTCTTTTCTAAGTATTTTAATCTCAAATATTTGTAAACAAAACAAAAGTTTTTTTTTTTTTTGGAAATGATCATGTAGGATCAAAATCATAATAGACAACAAACCTCAGGAACAAGAAACAAATTTTAATTATTTGGGTTGTAATTTTACTATGGACACAAAAACTGAAATAGACATGAATTTAAAAGTGTTGAAATTTCAAATGATATGCGGAACTATACATCACAAATTAAAGAACAAAACAAGAAGATATAATAGATTGAAGTTTTATAAAACATTGGCAGTTCCTGCATTAATTCATGGGAGTGAAACTTGAGTAATGAATAAAAAAATTGCAAAGTAGAAGAACAAAAGGCTGCACAAGATTGGATCGGATAA
This sequence comes from Diploptera punctata, assembly GCA_030220185.1. Classification (NCBI taxonomy): domain Eukaryota; kingdom Metazoa; phylum Arthropoda; class Insecta; order Blattodea; family Blaberidae; genus Diploptera; species Diploptera punctata. The sequence continues at coordinate 819,432 of JASPKZ010010239.1, read as the reverse complement.
AGAATGAATATATAATAAATAATAGTATTAAAAAAAACTAAAACAACACGCTTTATTATAAACCGAACTAAAAAATGAAAAAAAAAATCCAATAAGCTTGGGATAAAATGAAAGTGGTCATAAAAAATCATCTCCAACACATCTAGAATAAAACTAGAGTTATCAACAGAAAGAAAATAATGTTACCATCAAAAGCTTGGAGTGCTCCATATCAACTAATATATTTGATAATAAACAGTTATTGGTAAAAATAAAGTATCTAAGAAGAAAATGTAAAAATCATAAAATAAGCACCCCACGCTTTTGATGGTAAACATATTTTCTTTTTGTTGATAGCTCTAGTTTTATTCTAGATGTGTTGGAGATGATTTTTTTGTTGACCACTTTAATTTTATCCCAAGCATGTTGGAAATTAAAATTATTTTTCATTTTTTGTTCGGTTTTCTAATAAAGCGTGTTATTCTAGTCTTTTAAAACTATTCTTTATTTTTTATTTTTAATATTTTACAGAATAAGATAAAAATATAAATATCTTTAAATTCGATACTATTCTAGTATGAGCTAAAAGTAATACTCTTCTAAAAGAAATCCTCCCAGCTGGATTTGAACCAGCGACTGAAATTATGTACCACTAGAGTTCACCGCTCTACCATCTGAGCTCTTACAACGATTGACAAATAAGTCGACAAGTCCGCAACCTATTATATCAGTTTTCATTTTTTTTATTTTCTGATGATCCTGGCTAGGATTTCAGAAACAAAATATGAAATTATTGTATTGTCATGGGTCCTTTACAAGTATACAAAGTTTCAAGTCGATCCAATGTTTCTAAGTGGGTGAAAATCGTGTTCAAAGATTCCGTTTTACATAGATACAAAGACACTTTTTTTGGTTTTCTGATGATTCTGGCCAGGATTTTATAAACTAAATATGAAATAGTTGTATTGTCACGGGCCCTTTACAAGTATACAAAGTTTCATGTCGATCCAATGTTTCTAAGTGGGTGAAAATCATGTTCAATGATTCCGTTACATAGATACAAAGACACTATTTTTTATTTTTTGATGATTCTGGCCAGGATTTTGGAAACAACAATATGAAATTATTGTATTGTCACGGGTCCTTTACAAATATACAAAGTTTCAATTCGATCCAATGATTTTAACTGGGTGAAAATCGCGTTGAAAGATTCCGTTACATAGATAGATAGATAGATAGATAGATAGATAGATAGATAGGATAGATAGATAGATAGATAGATAGATAGATAGATAGATAGATAGATAGATAGATAGATAGATAGATAGATAGATAGATAGATAGATAGATAGATAGATAGATAGATAGATAGATAGATAGATAGATAGATAGATAGATAGATAGATAGATAGATAGATAGATAGATAGATAGATAGATAGATAGATAGAGAGATACAGGTCAAGGTAATATGAAGCGTGTAAAAACAGAATTAACTATTATCCACTGAATGATAAAATCAAGGAATATAGAGATAAATGGTGTAGACATGTAGAAATAATGAATGTAGCAAGATTACCAAAAGCAGCATTTAATTACAAGCCTAGAGGTTCAAAGAATGTAGGAAGGCCAGTGAAAAGATGGACATAAGAATTGTGAGGCGGAACAGGCAATTTGCCTAGACCATGAAGTGAAGAAGAAGAAGATATTCGTAATTTTCTACCTATTTAAAGTACAAGTACATGTTTCGAATCCATATAACTGGATGAATAAGTTATATTTTTACACGCTTTATATTAGCTTGACCTGTATCTATCTATGTAACGGAATTTTTCAACGCGATTTTCACCCACTTAAAATCATTGGATCGACTTGAAACTTTGTATACTTGTAGAGGACTCGTGACAATACAATAATTTCATATTTAGTTTCTAAAATCCTGGCCATAATCATCAGAAAATAAAATAAATAATAGTTTTAAAAATCTAAAAGAACACGCTTTATTAGAAAACTAAAAAATGAAAAATAATTTTAATTTCCAATACGCTTGGGATAAAATAAAGTGGTCAACAAAAAAATCATCTCCAACACATATAGAATAAAATTAGAGTTATCAACAAAAAGAAAATAAGTTTACCATCAAAAGCGTGGGGTGCTCTATATCAATTAATATATTTGATAATAAACAGATATTGGTAAAAGTAAGCTCTCTAAGAAGAAAATGTAAAAATCATAAAAAGCACCCCACGCTTTTGATGGTAAAATTATTTTCTTTTTGTTGATAACTCTAATTTTATTCTATATGTGTTGGAGATGATTTTTTTGTTGACCACTTTAATTTTATCCCAAGCATGTTGGAAATTAAAATTATTTTTCATTTTTTTAGTTCGGTTTTCTAATAAAGCGTGTTATTCTAGTCTTTTAAAACTATTCTTTATTTTTTATTTTTAATATTTTACAGAATAAGATAAAAATATAAATATCTTTAAATTCGATACTATTGTAGTATGAGCTAAAAGTAATACTCTTCTATAAAAAAGTCCTCCCAGCCGGATTTGAACCAGCGACATACGGATTACTGAAATTATATACCACTAAGACTTCACTGCTCTACCAACTGAGCTCTTACAACGATTGACTAAAAACTCGACAAGTCCGCAACCTATTATACCAGTTTTAATTTTTTTGATTTTCGGATGATTCTGGCCAGGATTTTAGAAACAAAATATGAAATTATTGTATTGTCACGGGTCCTCTACACGTATACAGAGTTTCAAGTCGATCCAATGTTTCTAAGTTGGTGAAAATCGCGTTGAAAGATTCCGTTACATTGATAGAAAAGCACGTTTTTTTGATTTTCTGATGATTATGGCCAGGATTTTAGAAAATAAATATAAAATTATTGTATTGTCACGGATCCTCTACAAGTATACAAAGTTTCAAGTCGATCCAATGTTTCTGAGTGGGTGAAAATCGCGTTGAAAGATTCCGTTACATTGATACAAAAACACGTTTTTTGATTTTCTGATGATAATGGCCAGGATTTTAGAAAATAAATATAAAATTATTGTATTGTCACGGGTCATCTACAAGTATACAAAGTTTCAAGTCGATCCAATGTTTCTAAGTTGGTGAAAATCGCGTTGAAAGATTCCGTTACATAGATACAAAAACACTTTTTTTTATTTTCTGATGATTATGGCCAGGATTTTAGAAAATAAATATGAAATTATTGTATTGTCACGGGTCCTCTACAAGTATACAAAGTTTCAAGTCGATCCCATGATTTTAAGTGGGTGAAAATCGCGTTGAAAGATTCTGTTACATACATAGATAGATAGATAGATAGGATAGATAGATAGATAGATAGATAGATAGATAGATAGATAGATAGATAGATAGATGATAGATAGATAGATAGATAGATAGATAGATAGATAGATAGATAGATAGATAGATAGATAGATAGATAGATAGATAGATAGATAGATAGATAGATAGATAGATAGATAGATAGATAGATAGATAGATAGATAGATAGATAGATAGATAGATAGATAGATAGATAGATAGATAGATAGATAGATAGATAGATAGATAGATAGATAGATAGATAGATAGATAGAGGTCAACCTAATATAAAGCGTGTAAAAAAGTGTTTTGTATCAATGTAACGGAATCTTTCAACGCGATTTTCACCCACTAAGAAACATTGGATCGACTTGAAACTTTGTATACGTGTAGAGGACCCGTGACAATACAATAATTTCATATTTAGTTTCTAAAATCCTGGCCAGAATCATCCGAAAATAAAAAAAAATTAAAACTGGTATAATAGGTTGTGGACTTGACGAGTTTTTAGTCAATTGTTGTAAGAGCTCAGTTGGTAGAGCAGTGAACTAGTGGTATGTAATTTCGGTAATCCATACGTCGCTGGTTCAAATCCGGCTGGGAGGGTTTTTTTATAGAAGAGTATTACTTTTAGCTCATACTACAATAGTATCGAATTTAAAGATATTTACATTGTTATCTTATTCTGTAAAATATTGAAACTAAAAAATAAAAAATAAATAATAGTTCTAAAAAAACTAAAAGAACACGCTTTATTAGAAAACCAAAAAAATGAAAAATAATTTTAATTTCCAATACGCTTGGGATAAAATTAAAGTGGTCAACAAAAAAATCATCTCCAACACATATAGAATAAAATTAAAGTTATCAACAAAAAGAAAATAATTTTACCATCAAAAGCGTGGGGTGCTTTTTATGATTTTTACATTTTCTTCTTAGGGAGCTTACTTTTACCAATATCTGTTTATTATCAAGTATATTAATTGATATAGAGCACCCCACGCTTTTGATGGTAAAATTATTTTCTTTTTGTTGATAACTTTAATTTTATTCTATATGTGTTGGAGATGATTTTTTTGTTGACCACTTTATTTTATCCCAAGCGTATTGGAAATTAAAATTATTTTTCATTTTTTGGTTTTCTAATAAAGCGTGTTCTTTTAGTTTTTTATAACTATTATTTATTCAGTATAGCTTTCGTTTAGAGAAATTTGGATAGCTAGAGTCCCTGTTTTGCGTAATAGCTTGCCTTTCCAGAATTGAGCTTATATTTAATTTTTAATGCACCCGATTCCTGTTCGTAAGATTACTGTTCCCAGATATTTCAATTCAGCCACTTCTTAAAAAGTTCTTTCTTTTGTCACTAACTGTTACATATTATAATCTACTCACATTCATGCACGACAAGTAGATAGCAATTTTAACATGAGAGCAGATAGACGTTGTGAAGTTTCGTACTTTTGACTATTTTTTGGAGTTGTCTTAAACACTATTTCATTATTTCAATATGATGGCACATCATTGAATGAGGGATCGTTCTCATGAATGAAAAACATATTTATTTCGGGTTCTTTTGAATCGTGTTGTTTCCTCTCTTTCAGTTGTGATGTGAAAATAATTGAATAGTGTCTGAAAGAGAGAAGCTACACACATTCACGTATCATTAAACTCGCCTTTTCAAGGGCATATACAATCGACTCATGATAAATTATTATTTGACCAACGTTCGTGTAGTCCATAGAATACTACTAAGAATGTACCTTTATATACTTCAGTACACTGTCTATTTTTTTGTTGTTAAAATAGTTATTTGCATTCCCTAAAGCGACTTAAACATTTTCTTCCTACAACTCTTAAAAGAATTTTTAATCCAAACTTTAGTGATGCCGCATTTTGACTACTGTGACGTTCTACTAACTGACATAAGTGACGGATTGTCGGACAAACTGCAGCGTGTCGATAATATGTGTATCAGATTCATATTTAATGTTCGAAAATACGATCACATTTCTCCATTATTCCACGAATTGTCATGGCTACATCTAAAAGAGAGAAGAAAATCGCATTGTCTAATTCTCTTATTTAAGATCCTACATACCTCGATTCCTAATTATTTATCATCTCATTTCCAGTATCTGTCCTCAAACCATAACTTAAAAACAAGATAACAACTTAGTCTCTTGCTTAATATACCGCAACATAGGACATCACATCACTCCTTGTCATATACCATCTCCACTTCTCGCAACTGGAATTCTCTACCACAAGAAATAAGGGGTTGCCGGACATTGGCAACTTTTAAAAGAAATCTAAATTTATATTTGCTCTAACCTCGACTTCATTATTATCCAGTGTAAGATATATGTATATATTAATTGATGTTTCCCGTATAATGTATCATATTTATATTATTATTATTATTATTATTATTATTATTATTATTATTATTATTATTATTATTATCGTATCATTTTTGTTATTACCCTATAAAATGTTGTTTGTACATGACATTTACATTGCTACATTTATTGTATCTTTAACTGTTTATAATTAGTATAGTGTATATCTATATTTGTCGAATATTTATTTGTATTTGTGCTCGTTGAGTGGAAGAGAGGGCCTTATGGCCTTAACTCTGCCAGAATAAATAAAGTATTATTATTATTATTATTATATTATTATTATTCTTGTATTCCAGGCAATCTGATTGGAAAAAGGACTACATCAGTAAAAAAGAATAACACCATATAAGGTAAGCTCAAAAATATATTCTGTTGTTATTTTGATGTTTTCAAGATGCGAAATCAAGCCCTATATTAAAGTCCTTACTTCCTGATGAGTTAGATTCAAATCCCAATACCGACCAAATGATTAAGGGGTTCCGGAATGACCTACTTTGCTAATATTAAATAAATCTATCGCTGTCTTATATGCATATGATGAAAGTTAAAATTAAATTGTACCTGTTGGTAGGTGCCCTCGTCCTCAACTTTGTTAAAATATTGTATATAAAATTAACTGGAGCGCTTCCGGAAGTTATCTTCCATCTTCTGCAGGTTGAGTTTCCGTTACTCTTCGAGAAGAGTTAGAAATTATCGAGGAAACCACAAACAAACACCTGTTAAATGAGAACAAACTCAGTAATGTAAACCATCTCTACAAAATCATTACCAGCAACAGTCAGTAGAAAGATGAAACCAGAAGATGAAACTTAAGTTTTCGAAAGGCCTCCTACAAAACCATACTGCTGATTATTGAGGACGACTAACATCTCAGGTACAGTTTTATATTTCTTGAAACTTTGACGTAGAGACCAAAACGGAGTTTCGTAATATATTTTAAAATTCTTGATTCTAAAATAAGAAAAACAAAATCAGTAATCGATATTAGATCTATTTAAAATGTATGATCATTTTAAAGAGATTTATACACTACAGCAGGTTTCAAAGAACCTATTAATCTGTATGAAGTTTTAAATCGCAGATACAATACTTCGAATCAGCACTGAAACTTCTTCTTACTCTAGGAAATTTTAAACAATATTAGTATGTAACATTAAATTTGATTAAGGAAAATTCTATTTCAAAATCGAGTATGGTACAGCTTCTGGCTAATTTTTCACTAAAATCGTGACTCTTCTTTTCTTGTAAATTAAAAATAAAATAAATTATTCTCTTCTAAGAAATTATTACTAGTGAAACTTCAAGGAATGTTGCGACAGTAAAAATCCCCTGTTAATTTAACAAAGGTACAAATAAATTTTCTGAACTGCTCTATCTGTCAAGAATAATTATTGCAGTATACGCATGCGTACAGATTGTTATCAGGGGATAAAACAGAGGGTATGCTTTCTTCATTTCCCTCTTTTTCCTTACCCATAATATAAAAATGCAAAACGATATGGCTGGCAATAGCTTTCTTTCCGGTTGGACTATATGGATTTTTTTTCTCCCCATAGAAGAACCGCATCTTTCGTATCACAGAGGCGGCTCTTGCATGATAAAAAGTTTCATATTCATAAAACATTCAATTGCAAAAACATTATTGTATTTATGAATGATACAGGAGATTGCTTGAAGCAATACCAATATAAAATGAATTTCATCCAAAAATTTCAAAATTACAAAATACCATCTTCACTTCAAGGTTTAGGCGATTTGCCTCTTCCGAATTCTCAATGATTCCTTGCATCTCTTCCTAGGTATTCCTACATCCATTCATCCCTTTGGTTTATAATGATATGCAATCTTGGACAATCTTGTTTCTTCCATTTTCTGAACGTACTCTTCCCAGCCGATGCGGTGTTGTTGAATTCTATCATTTATTGAATATATTTCTAATTCACGTCTTGTTTATTCATTTGTTATGAGGTCCAATTTTGTGCATCCTTAATTACAAAATATATTTATTGAAATTATTTAATTAAGTGGAAAAAAACTAAGTTATGTATGATGTGTTTGTTCGTTATGTGCCCAATGAGCAATGTTTCGTGAAATTTTAAAATGACACTCAATAAATGTCTCAGTCAAATTCACTGTTATATTGTTAAGTAGGTATACTCTTTTAAACTAAAGGATAGACTAAATGAAAATAAAACTCGCATTACCTCTGAGCTCTTCATTGTCTCTCGAAAACGTTGTACTTAACATATTTAGACCCTTATTTATAATATTACATTAACAAAAAAATATTCATAAGTAAAAGGAAAAATAATTTAAAAATTATATTTTTGTAGATACCACGTGCTGATTACCCGGCGTTGCAAAAAGCCCTATCACAATCAGATCAACGGTATGGCCGTGCATTAAGTTCGAACAAACAAGAAAACATTAATTTTATATATATATATATATATATATATATATATATATATATATATATACACACACATATACATACACTAGCTGATCCGGCGAACGTCGTATCGCCTTTAAATATTTTTACGTTAATTTTTCCGATGTTTTAATAGTTATCTACTATTCGGGGCGGAAACAAATCCAACAAATCAAAGATCATAAAAATCGGTCCAGCTGTTCTTGAGTTATAAATAGTGTAACTAATCCGACTTTGTTTATATATATATATACGAAGTCCCGGCCACGCGTTGCTGTGGCTAAGGTATACGTTAAATTATGTTGTAGTAATCCAAGTGAGGAATCTAAATCAGAAAGATTTTGTTTTACACAATTTTTTTAGTTCTGGTACGTTAACTACACCCGGTATAAATATGGGTGGTGGTTTATGTGGAAGTGGTTTGTTGATTGAGATGAATTTATGTTGTCTGCATTCCCAGTATCATCCATAAGTGTATCATAAGGATTATATACGTGTATTGATGGAATATTTTGAGGAGGCTTGCTGATTTCATTATACTCTCGTTTTTTCCTACGAACTTGTTACTAGTTTGGATTCTCATCATCATCAAGAAGTCTCTGTATAGTAATATCATCTTGTGATATATTATAGTCATCTTGTTTTTCACTTAATTGAGGCATGGAGATTGTTTCTGTAATGTTAGGCATATTATTATAACTAACAGACTTACTTACAGTTCTGTTATTCCGTTCCTTAGGACCTTCATATGTTTTTAAATTTACATTCTTCTTAAATGTAAGATTTATGTCACATAGGCCTATACCAATTTGCGGAAATTCACTTGATATCTTATCATTCATGGTCTCTAGAACTGATTCGCCATATCGTTCAATGTCCCTTCTCGGTCCAGTTAAATTTAAATTAAGTTTCTGTCTTTCTGCCAGATTACTTGAAACTAATACTTACACACCAAATTAATATTATTATAAATGAATTGAAAACAAAATAAACACTGAACATACTTAAATTAAGAAATAATCAATATTTGTAATTCGCGGTTAAATAATAAACCAATTACCTTACACGGCCATCTGTTAGAATCGTATGGAACTCATAGATAATTATACTCTTTGTTAAATAATTTGCAATAAAAATAATGCGACTATAAATTTAGTTATTAACAACCGTAGGTCACAAGTTGATCAAACAGCACACAGTGTGCAACATTTTATCAAAATCGGTTCAGTAGTTTAGGATTCCATCGCGGACAAACAACGTGACACGTAATTTTTATATATTAAGATTATATATATATATTAGATCTTGTCTTTCAGAAAGACCTTTTAGTAACTAATATTATTATCTTTAAGGAGATATCATCGTGGATATCTTGGTAATTCTGTAACTATCAGTAGACATCCGTATTTATTTACGTGTATGTATTTAGATAATCTGACACATTGTAAGTCTGACTACTGAATTTCGGGGGGGGCAATATTCGGGTCTCGCATTGTATGGTTGAGAGGGATTCATTAGTGAAGACTCGCGAATCAGTCAGCCCGAAGAGAAAGTTTCACACGCGTCTTCACCTCCTGTCCGGAAAAGTCGGTTCTCGAGCCTTTTTACTCGAGATGAGTCTCGACTTGATATTTAGAATGTTCATATCCTCGCATATATAAGAAGATGCGAGGATCGGACGAGTTGTCTTATGAAAAGTGTGAAGGCAAGAAGAAGTTTTAAGTGAAACCGTCGCAAGCATGAGAACTGAGTAATAAAATTAATTGTCAAGAGAGACTTTATTAGCAGCAAATTATTTGTGTGTATAAACTGAAATGCCGGAAATGTCAAATAAGTAAAGAGAATTTGGCAATTTTTGTAAAAATTTGCGAAGTTACAGAAATTCCCATTGAATCCTACGCTACCGCTACGCGTGACAATTACTTATTTTATATCGATTGAAATCAAGATTCCAATCCATTAATTCAGTTTAACTTTTTACATGCCACATGCTACCCAGGCATTACATTGGCACGGTTCCTGTAGGAAGATGCATTTTAAAATATGGATCACCCACATACTTTTTTGTGCACACTAGGGCATGGAGGGCCTCCCCGAATAAGTGATCAATTCAATTACGTATCTCCTCCGAGATGACACAACATTAAAAGGAGACAAATCATCCACACATACACACACACACACATACACACACACACATACACACACACACATACACACACACACACACACACACACACATACACACCACATACACACACATACATTCATACTTAAACATGGCAAATTTGATAATGATGATTGTAATGGCCAATTGATGTTCGAGGACCATTTGGACCTTAAAGTGTCTTCATTTATTTTACATGTGAGGAAAAACCCAGGAAAAAATCACCCAGGAAACTGTCCCAATCGGTGTTCGAATCCTAGCTCCCTCCACATGAGGCAGCGATGACACAGAGACCACCACGTCGGAAATAAAGACCAAGCATCAAACCTTAAAGCTGAACTTTTTACAATGCATGCATCCCTTAAAATACAGTAGACAATATTATCACGAGACAGTCTATCTAGTTATTGTAAGAAGAATTTTGATAGTATAAACATGTTCCGAGAAGAATTAGGAGTGTTACATATTGTGTGGGGATTCAGTTCTCGCGTCATCTGTTGTCAGACACAGAAATCGTTTCGTTGATTATAAAAATCGGATAGATTTACACAAACAATGCGAAGAATGCATTCATAATCCCTCCGGTTTTGCATTATTCACAGAGAGTACACAAGTTTGTGTAAACACAAAACAGACATCGCGTTATTTGATCCTCAAATTATAAAGTAAAACAGATTCTTTAAAATTCATATTGCATCTATATTCAAATAACTTTAATTTTCATAGACTTATTTAACAGTGCAAGTATGTTGTTTATATAATCATAAAGTTATTGATAAATCAACAATGTATAATTATATTGCTTTCAAAACTAAGTCTAGCTCACTGGTGCTATCAAACCCGTAAGTTCATGGCCGCGCGGCATGAGCTCTCCATACGTCCCTATCCTGAGGTAATGTTTTCCAATCATTCCCTGTATATTCTACTTCCCTGAAATCATAGTTAATGTTATTCTCCCACCTCATTCTTTGTCTACCAACTGGGCGTTTTCCCTCTGGTTATTCTATTGCTTTCTTAATTTTTAAATTACTTTTTAAATGTATCATTTTTTTTATTTTTATCTAGACATTGTTACAATGGCAATAATTCATCACTTCCAATTTCTATTTCCTTCCGACTAAGAAGATATCTTCCAATCCCTTTCTTTCACAGCTTACTAGATATAATTCTTACAACTCTGTTTACGTCGATACCATCTCTTTCACCTAGGTGAGATCCCATTCTAAGGTCTTATTTTACTATATTTTGTTTTCCTTCATAATCATGTGACTACATCACATTTATCGTTGCTTCTGTATTTCGTCAATGATATCCCACACAGCTTCTACCATTTGTATGAGTAGTATTTTATTAGAATTTGTTTTTTTTTTCATCTTAACTATCCTTCTCGGTAGCCAGAGTTTTCTTCATTAATATGTGATTTACACTCAATAGGCCTTTCTCGTTCAGACAGAATTTGTGTAGGTGGGTATCGACTACGTGCGAAAAGGTATAAAATTTAACAATTGCTCGCTGTGCTGTTAATATATCTACTACGAACAAGCTGGAGGGAAATATCAGAAATATGGTTGGAGGTATAGCGTAATTTTCTAATAATATAGACTGAGTAAAACGAAATACTCGTAACTACAGTTAAAATGCAATATAATCATCAGGCCTGGTGGGGAAAAATTCAATTTTTAGGAATTCTTATAGATCATAACAACTGAAATATTGGTAATGACTGCTCTCAGTATTTGGTTTAGCGTTCCTCTGCCATCAGGAAGAAGGAGTTTTTCTCACAGAATATTTAAGGAACGTGCCAAATAATATTCTAATGTCAAAAGTTCTTCTGACTCGAAATGCAAATTTCACAGATTCAGATATATTTTTTCTCCAGATATTTCAGGTTCTGAAGCAACCATGTCTGACAGAACAACCAATGATATTATGCATTTCATAGATCTTTTGGCTTTAAATTTAAAATTGCACATTCCAGTATATACCACTTTACTAGCGCTATATTTCAAACACATACAAGCACTGTATTAAAATGAATGATAGAGATGTAATCCTTCATATGAAAAGCGTTGACAGTACATTCAGAAATCGATTTAAAATACAGGCATGGAAATTATCACACGCTTGAACTTCCTAAAAAGTGTTCCATATTATTATAATAAATAATGACATGACATACAACGGCTACATTATATTATTTTGACAGGAAACTATTTCGGATCATTTTATTTTATTTCCAAACACCTAATAATGGAGTATGAGATTACTGTGCTATATTTTTAACTTATGACCTCAACAGTCTTAAATCTCGAAAAATGGGAAGCAAATGTTATCGCAGTTGATCTGACCCAATGTTGACCGCAACGCACAGTTCGACACTTCAGAGTAGTTAGAATGCTTGTCCCCTGCGCGAAATTGGCATTTTCCGCTTGTGTAAACATGTGTATCTGTGTTTTGTTTACTTTTCCTCATAAGAAAAAGTTTAAAGATTTTGCTAAGTTTCTGACTATATTTAGTCTCCCAATAGAACTCGATTACATTTTTCCACTTTATTTTTTTTATTTTCTAATTGTTAATTACTTACAATTGTATTACCTACTACTAAATATTCATCTATTTTTCCATATTAATATTTAATCCAGCCTTTTTTACAATTACGTTTTGCAAAACTCTCCGTGAATCACTAATTATATCTTTCTTTACGACAGGAACACTTACATGAATTCGAGTGTATTCAGGGAGAATTTTTGACCTATCAACGTTCTTTTCTCACTGAAAAAGAAGAAACGAGATCGTGGATTGCGTTAATCATTGAAGATCCAAAATTGTAACTCCTCATTAGTTACAAGGTTATTTATAATATATATATATATATATATATATATATATATGGATTTGATAAATTTAAACATAAATTATAGTAAAAAATCTGTCAGAGAGAAACTGCGTAAAATAAGTGAATTCCTCAGTCGAATTCATAGTCCGATTTTGCTTCTTTAAGGAAAATACCATAACTTTGTTTTGTTAAATTAAATGTAATGTGTAAATTATGTTACAAGAAACAAAAATGGCGGCGCTACAGAAAGTTTTTAATTTACGCCTTTTGGATAAAAACCACACTTTTAATGATAGGAAACTGATATTTTTCTTCAGAATACCTTTCTTGTTTTATTGTATTTCATATACCGCGTTTAGTTGCGAAGCAACGAAAATTGTGGCCAATAATACAGGTTTTTTAATTTTCGCTTCAGATGAACCTCCGATTCTAATGGTCCAGTTTTACAGGTTAATGAACTCGATGTTATTTTTCTTAATTCGTTGCTATATCTACGCCGAAGTTGGTTCAGAAAAAATAAAACTTGCTGACACTAGACCGTTAAAAGTCATTTTTATTTGTTTCGTGGTTATTTTCTGTGCCTACAAAGTAGGTTCGATGAAATAAAAAAAATAATATTTTTCATGAGAACAACCTCGATAGTTACATTGTTTTTGAATTCGCTAAAAAATCAAACTCATTCAAATGATGTATTTAGTAAGTGTAAATATATTTCTGTTCGGAACTAAAGCTCTTCTTGTTTCAATACAACACATTTACAAGGTCAGTTTAGAAAGTATATATGAAAATATATTAGTTTCATTGCATAACACTGGTCAACATGATTTTTGTCTCATGAGTACCAATAGTTGTACTTAATGCAGTTTTTTACCACGTTTTAAAATATGTATTCGGAATTTCTCCATCACCCACAGTTTTTTATTTGAATTTCAATTAATGGATTTAAATAATTATGTTTTTAATGAATGTTTTTTCGACAATTTGTCTATTGTAAAATAAAACGGGGAACACTTACATCAGGAGATTTCAACTATGGAAAAAATATATCAAGGCAAATGGAATCCTAATATGCTGGCCGATTATTGATGGACCATCAAGAGGGATGCTCCACAGGCGAAATATAACAGAAAATCGTCATTTCTTACTTTCTAGGTGAGTCCGAATGTTCGAATTTGTGTAGTTACGAATGTAGAAAATATTAAAGTGTTTGAAATTATAAATGCCTGTCTCTCGGAAACCTTGCGTGATGGAGAAAAACCGATATAATATTTGAATTCGGGAGAATAAATACTATCAGAATCACATATTTTTCTGAGACTAAAAAAAAAAAGTTTATTTTTTGTTGCTCAGTGTAATTGATTGAAGTTGATAACTACGCATAAAACTTGGAGACAATTATTTCCCATTTTCAAAGAAGGATTTTAAACTGACTGAATATACAATTCTTACATATTTTCTATTGCATTTGGAATATGTTGATGTTATATTATTACGACGTCGTAAATAAATATTTATAGCGTTCATGCAATTCCGAATATTCGACGGCTCAATTTACTAGTTTAAAGTTGCCATTACTAGTTTGAGTATCATAAAAGTATGCAACATTTTTTTCCGTGTACAATTTATCATATTATCAATATACTTGTATTTATACAGAGATAGCGTCTTTTAAGGTTCCGGTCTCTAACATGTGCATACCATCGCTGAAAATAAATGTCCATCCCTATTTTATACTTTTATACAATCTATTCTACAATATCAATATTTTATTTTCTATGACAAACAAAAACAATTGTCTAGCTATATAATTAATTTTTCACTATTTTGAAGATATATGCTAGATCTTTTTCGTAGCCACCCAAGAAATAGGCATAAGCTACAGTTTTGAACAGAAAGGTATCGACAAACATTTCCAAGTTCAGGAATGTTGGCTGTGTGTTTTGATGTAAAGAACCAAGTTTCCAGTGACTTATAGGGCTTAACAGTGGAATATATTGTTGATCTCTTAGATATGTAATATGTCCTTTGGATCGTGATAAGATGGGTTGCGATAGATTACACAGACACTTTAGCAATTAATCAACTAAACATGATTAGTTGATTAATTTAATTTTCTTCTTTATAATCTATCTGAACCCATCTTATCGCGGTCCAAATTATACACTTTACAGGTGACTCACGCCACAACAATATGGGACTACTCGAAACAAGGAAAAAGAAGCAGAGGACGCCCACGGCATAGATGGTCCCAAGAATTTAGTGCAGTGATGAGTGTGCAGTGGACTAGAAAAGCAAGAGACAGGCATAATTGCAGAGAACTTGTGTAGGTCTATGCTAAGAGATTAATGAAATACTAGAATATGGAAGAAGGGAGGAATGGATGTACAGTGAGTTAGGGAATGTGGAATACAATGCTCGTACTTGCATTAGAGAAAGGCTAACAGGAAAAATGGTATATAGGACTATCTAAAGTAGGCAAATCTAATCACAGATACTTCTTTGTCTTGTGATCATAATTCACCTAGATTTAGATTTAGCTGGTAGTAAGATATATTTACCCTGTAGTGTGTCCAATGAACTTATTTACTTATTATCTCTAATATGTCATCAAATATATTAGTGCACTCTGCACTTAGTCTGAGATATCCATCCATCCTTCCATCCATAATAATTCTGCCCGAGATTAGGTCTTTCACTGCAATCATAACATTTTCATGCTATGCTTTGCAGCTTTACAAGGGAATTTTAGGTGCGGTAGCTTCCCGTTGTTTTCCACACCGGTGAAAGATGATGATGATGATGGCCGGATGATTTTAGGGGACCGTTGGGCCCGAAGCTTCCTGACATTTGTCTTACAGGTGAGGAAAAAACCCGAAAACAACCTCAGCCAGGAGCCTGTCCTGAGCTGAAATCGAACACGGGCCCACACTCCCTCGAGGCCACAGCGGTGGACAGTCTTCTTCTTCTTAACTTCCTGGTTTAGGCAAGTGTTGCCTGTTCCGTCTTCACTAATAGATCTAAGACCATCTCTTCTGAGGACGTCCGACATATCTTCTTCCT
This sequence comes from Diploptera punctata, assembly GCA_030220185.1. Taxonomy (NCBI): domain Eukaryota; kingdom Metazoa; phylum Arthropoda; class Insecta; order Blattodea; family Blaberidae; genus Diploptera; species Diploptera punctata. The sequence continues at coordinate 803,208 of JASPKZ010010239.1, read as the reverse complement.
CTTGGAAAATAATGGAAGATTTTATTTTCCGTCCGAGTTTCCATTGTGAAGAATACGAGTAATGTGTTTTCCTCTGATCGCGGTACCAACGCTATGCAGAGTAGACCATTGGTGGGGCTGCCACCTCGAAGCTTTAGGTCCAGCTCCTGGATGTACTAACCCCATTTAGAGGGTTGCCACTTCCGCCAACCTATTAAAAATTAGTTGTTGTTGTGGACTTTACTCTTGTTTCCCCGAGCATGGGCCTCTTATCATCCCAGAGAAAGGACCTCCTCTTCCCATCAGTTCTCCGACCCAAATCGCCGAAGGGATTCTATACCACAACCTTGATTTGGGATACACGGATTAGCAGGTCCACCTCGAGCAGGTTGGAAACTATATTACGCATGCATACCCTTGGACCCCGGCGGACAGTCTGAGATATATTATATAAAATAATATTATTGGGAGAATAACATTAACTTTGATTTGAGGGAAGTAGATTATACAGGAGATGATTGGAAATCATTAGCTCGTAATAGGGATGTGTGGAGAATATATGTCCGCGCGGCCGTGATCCTGAGTGCTGCTGAGTTAGTTAGTTAGTTTGTTATATAATATCAAAATATTCAGTTAAATTCCTATAACAACAAATTTGTCGGAAACGTTCTGTTCCACTCTGTACAGTCATCTTTGAGTTAAGCTATTATAGCTTTATGTTATTTACCTATGGTTGTTCCGAGTTATATTTTTGAGTGTAATATTCCTGAAACGGAAACAAATATTTTGAGACACACTGTGGGGGATGATGTACAGCTGCAGCCGGTTATTCTGATGCTGTAGACTCGCTTCCCCACCCCTGCACAGCAGCGACGCGCCCATTGAATTTTTAGTTTTATGGTACGTTCGCGAATTTTGATGCAGAACCCAGTTCATAAAATTTCATACTCTGTGGAGTCCCTATCGGATGTTCCATCAGACCATATCGTCAAATTCGAAACTCTGATTAGTTTACTGCCAATACAACTCATAGCGAAAACAAATTATAATCACATGTCAATAATTTCTCTTCTATTTAATTACAACTTTATTGTTAAGTATATCTTAATGAAAGATAGGACATAGTTTGCATCATATAATACTACATATTTAAAATTTTTTTTTACTATATTACTAGAAACATTGGTTGATTGCATTTTGTGAATTCTAATTAATAACAGTTCACTTATTTCCGATTGAGGGTCTTTCCACTTTTCAGCGGTTGCCCTTTTACCAGCCGGCTGCTGGCCCTTCACATCCACATGTGTCAATCACAGAGGTAGATGATCAACAGCCAGTGTAGTGGTGACATGTGGTTAGCATGTCGAGTCCCCCAGCCGTTATAGCTGGTTCCTCAACCTGGAGCCGATACTTATTGTAGCTACCCAATTGCCTCACGATGCTGGGTGGGCACCGGTCCCATACTGGCCGAAATACCATGAGAAAATTTCTTCCCCCATGGAGACTCGAACCAGCGCAAATCCCGTAGCTCTGCGCCAAGGCTTCCTACCTTAACCGCTCGGCTACGTTATTTACGTTTTCAAATAAAATACTTTTTCGTATACATGATTATGTGATTAATTTATATTTATGTATAAATTAAATTATATATTATTAAGTTAGCGGGAATTCATTTTTTATATTAGTGTCAATAACTACAAATGTATGTATATAGTCCACCGCTGTGGTCTCGAGGTAGCGTGCTGCCTTGTCAGGCAGCGGGCTCGGGTTCGATTCCCGGTCGGGACAAGCTTCCTAGGTGACTTTTTTCAGGTTTTTTTCCTCACCTGTAAGACAAATTTCAGGAATCTTTGAAACTCAAACAGTCCTCGAAATTATCTGACCATCATCATCACTATCATCCTTATCATCCACGGTGTGGAAAGCAACGGAAAGCTACCACATCTATAATTCCATAGTAAAGTTGCAAAGCATAGCATGAAAATGCTATGGTTGAAGTTAGAGACCTGCTCTAGAGCAGAACACTATTATATATATATATATATATATATATATATATAATATATGAATGTATAAGCGTATAAGTCTCGAAAGCTTGGAGCAATTTCAATCTAATTTGTTACACATATAAATTATGATTTGCAATGTGGCTGTAAGCGGTAAAATGTCACTGGCATCCCAAAGGGGGTAAGAGGGGGATTGAAATAGAAAACTGATTAACAACGACCTACATTCTTTCCAGCATAATTCTAGAAAATCTGGATCAATTTAAACAAACTCTGTACGGATATTACTTATAATCTACAAGAGGTTCCATGGGGTAAGAGACCCCTAGCACACCTAAGGGGGAATGAGTGGCGGAGAACCTAAAAAATAATCTTCAACGACAAATGTTAGTATCGAATTCACAGTGTTTGGGATTGCTAAGGACATTAGTGGCAGTTCTGGTAACATTTAAGCCCGAATTTGCCCCGTAACACCCCTGAAGGGGAGATAAACTTTGAAAATTAAACGAAAAATCGAGATTATTCAATCTTTAGTTTCTAAGGTTGCTAAGCTGATTGCAGACAATCCAGATGGTATTGAAGCCCTAATCCACTAGAGGCAAAGGAAGATGAAAAGAGGCAAAAGTAAAATGTTAAAAATGACGAGATTAATGTCGAATCTATAGATTTCGGGGTTATTAAGCAGATGGGTGAAAGTCCTCATGGAATTTAATTTCACGTTTGGCCCTTGTAACACTTAAGGGGTGGGAAGGAATAGAAAATAAAGTGTTTAAAGTGGCAGAGTAGTGAGGAAACATGGTTTTCAGGATCGTGTATCCGATTGTGACAGCTTGGACGACCTTTAAGCTCTGTTTGATCTCTAGCACCTGTAAGGAATAAAGAGTGAGAATGAGTAAATATAATATTTCCAAATTTACCAAGAATATTGTGGAATCCATAGTTTTTGAGGTCACCAAGCTCTGTGATTCCAAGAAAATATATTCAAACAACGCCGCCGAGTCAGTTAGTATCAAATAAAATAATTCAAACTCTGTTCAGTATTCGATATCTAATGTTTAAAATTTAATTTAGAATTTTAAAAAAATTAAGATAATCCATGATCTGTAAACTAATTAATAAAACTAAAATATGCTCTCGTTTGCCTAAAGTATTTTTACTGAGCATAACGTCACTTATTTCTGTTATGAGACTAATTTAATGCCAAAATGAGAGCTTGATGTCAGAATTTTTCAGGATTTATTTTTGTTTTCATATTCGAGTGTATCACTGACATGATAGCTGTTTTCATAATTTCATAAATAATAATAATAATAATAATAATAATAATAATAATAATCAGCTGTTTTTACTTCCTATAAAACCCGACGTTCAACAGAATGATTCGAAAATACTGCGCACAAATGTTTCTGGATTAAATTCTCACTTAAACGGTGAATGTTTTCTCTATCTCCAACTTTTAGAAAACGGATGATATTCAGGATAAAATAAAATAAATTAAGTTATTAAATTTAGTGCATAAAATATGTATCTTCTGTAATTCCGTTTTGAAGGAAATTGAGTCCTAGGATTTTCTTCGCCCAAAAAAGTCTTCTAACTAGGCAGGAATGGAATCCGCTAAGTTTGCACCAAAATCACTAAGGCTAGTAATATTTTGTCGGCTGCGGTGAACTAGTGGTTATGCTCCTTGTCTCTGATCCCGACGGTCGCGGGTTCAAACCCTGTTGGGATAGAAGTATTTTTAGGATGGAAAAATCCAAGGAGTAAGTCCTCCGGGAGGGACCCTAAGCCGGGGCTCCCGGGTATGAAGATTTTCAGGATCGTAAAAGATCCTTAAGCCTGAATAAAAATACCTCTAAGCAAAATTTATCGGCCTCAACGTCTTAGTAATACGTTAGTTCATAGTTATATATGGGAAATAATATTATGAGGTTCTTAATTCGTAAATTAATGAGTATTTGTTTACATCTTACTTCATATTTTGTTTCCTAAACACAGGAACTATTTTTCAAGAGAACCATCTCTCTCATATTAAACCGACATTATGACTACCGGATTTTCATGAATTTCGAGATTCCTGATGAACGTAATCTCATCTGGAAGTTCATCAAATCAACACCAGATGGCAACGTAATTGATGTGGATTCCAACGAAAATCCGGTAGTTATAATGTCGGTTGAAAATGAGAGAAATGGTTCTCTTGAAAACTAGTTCCCGTGTATAAGGAAACGTAAAATATGAGGTAAGATGTAAAAAATGACTCATTAATTTATGAATGCATTAGTTACCAGCTTGTTGTCTCATTGAGTCGGTATGTTGATCGCATAGTATTCATGATATCTATGGGAAATATGGTAACTAAATTAACTTGGTCTCGTAACTCCTAATAAAGAAGATGCTATGATTCAACATAGGAGCCTCTAGTAACACACGATCCAACTTATCAAAACTGGATTTTATAAAATATTAAATTACTTCGTTTCATTTTACGTAAATATTATTTAATAAAATCAGAGAAAAACGTTTAATGTAAAATTATAACATATTTTTTGATCCTTCAATTTAAATTTATAACATTCTTTATGATAATGGAATTACCAAACACGAGATATTTTAAACTTAAATTATTTGAGTTCGAATTAAAATCCCCGTACAAACTCATTACTGTAATTTACAATAAAAATTAAAAGTGATGAAAGGAATAATATTTAGTTTTTTAAATCTGTAATTGAGCTTTTAATAAAACTAATTTTAGGTGTATTTTTCTTTGTAATTTATATCTGTTTTGATGGTAGCTAATGGTGAACTTTTTGTTTATGTTTTACAGCAAGCAGATTTTGTTACCGTGCTACACTGAGTACATATCGCAATAAATTCTCATTAAAAGCTGTGTAAGCATGAGTCTGCCCGCAACCCAACGCCCGTGGGCCACATTAGGCACGTTCTAAACATGAGAATTCCATTAGCTTCTTTACCGTGATGATATAGCACCTCGATAAATCCTCAATCTACAAATCTAATGACGATTGCTCTTCGTGTTTGATGACACTAGTTCTAAATAAGATCATAATAGTGTAATTAACGGATTACTGATCAGCAGTTGTATTTTATCTCCCTCTCTCTTCCTTGAATTAACTTCACCCTTTGTAGGTAATTTTTGCGTGCTCCGCCATGCGGTCCGTAAGGGGGGACCTACACTTCCAGCCATTAAAAATATGGCATATTTCAATATTATTTTGTCTCAGCAACAATGCTGGTTACAGAAATGAAATTTGGTATGTGATATTGGTATCTTTAACTTGTCGTGGTGGAGTGGCTTGTGTGCTTAAATGATCCTGAGAGCTATGCCGGCGGTAGCATTGCTGCCGATAGGGTTACCCATGCCGGACTGGTCGAAGGTGATAAGCCAGACGAAATAAGTACCTTGGTCGAAAGAGTGACGATCTTTCACCGTAAAAATACAACCGTCAAGAAATGCGGACATGGGTTCTACTGGGGTAAAATTTTCCGGAGGTCAAATAGTCCCCCATTCGGTTCTCCGGGCGGGGACTACTTCAGGGAACCCATGCCAAAGGCTCAAACACAGGGACATGTTCCTAGGAACATGGAATGTTAGGACTTTATACAATAGCGGGGCACTAGAGATATTAACGCGGGAATTGGATAAATCGCCCTTGGATATAGTCGCTTTACAGGAAGTTAGGTGGCCAGGAGAAGGTAGTCAGGAATCAGGAAGCTTTGCATTATACTATGGGGGTGCAGAAAGACCTGCATTTGGAACGGGTTTTTTAGTCAGAAGGAGGATCCTATCCGCTATCCGAGATATTAAGTTTGTTAGTGATAGGATATCATACATAATTCTAAAGGGTAAACGACATGATTTTATAATTGTAAATGTACATCCCCCCACAGAAGATAAAGATGACAAGATGAAGGATGATTTCTATGAAGAATTAGAATGCTTATTTGATAGCCTTTCACGATATCATATGAAAATTGTCTTAGGAGATTTTAATGCAAAAGTGGGGCGGGAAGATATATTCAAACCAACAATAGGCAAATTCAGTCTTCATGAAGATAGTAACGACAACGGGGTTAGATTAGTCACATTTGCCACATCAAAGAATCTCATTCTTAAGAGCACAACATTTCAGCATAAGGATATTCATAAATACACCTGACGTCCCCAGATGGAGAAACTCGAAACCAGATAGATCATGTATTAGTGGATAAACGCTGGCACAGTAGCATCATTGATGTTAGATCAGTTAGAGGGACAGACTGTAATTCAGATCATCATCTGGTCAGGGTGAAAATCAGACAACGGCTATCGCTTATGAGAGGAACAGACGCTAAAGATGATTCTGTAAAATATGAATTAAAAAACTTGAAAAATGATGAAATGCGGCAAGAATACCAAATCAAAATTGCTAATAGATTTGAAGTACTGGAATCTTCAGATGACAATGTGGCAAACGAAGAAGAAACTGATAAAATAAAGAATGGGAGGCTATAAGAGATACTATTAAATTGTCAGCATCAGAAAGCATTGGTTGTTTAAAAAAGAGGCAAAACAAGAAATGGTTTGATGAGGAATGTGCCGACATTGTAAAGAAAAGAAAGCTAGTAAAAATGAAATGGTTACACGAGCCAAATGAGGTAAATTTAGAGCAATTGGGTAGTGTTAGACGGGAAACCACCAAGTTACTAAAGGGTAAGAAGAGGGAATATTTGAGAGAGAAGATTAATGATCTTGAAATGAATGCAAAAAATAGGAACATTAGAGAATTATATCAGGGAATTAGTATAGAGAAGAAAGGGTTTCAGGCTAGAACAAACATAATTCGGAATGAAAATGGGGATATGATTGCAGATTCCAAGAGTATATTAAATAGATGGAAAAGTTATTTTAATCAGCTATTAAATGTACATACAGAACAGGACATTGAGGAGGATAAGTTACAGACAGCAGAAATGCTAGTCGCAGAGCCAAGTGCATTAGAGGTTGAAATGGCAATTGAAAAATTGAAGATGTATAAAGCATCAGGTTCAGATGAGATCCCAGCAGAACTGATAAAATCAGGGGGAGAAAAATTGATCGACAAGATACGCTGGTTGCGTAGTATGATTTGGGAAAAAGAAGCTCTTCCAGATGAATGGAAGGAATCAATTATCGTACCAATTTATAAGAAAGGAGATAAAACTGATTGCAACAACTATAGGGGCATCTCATTACTTTCAACTTCGTACAAAATTCTAACAAATATATTAGTAAGGAGACTTACTCCCTATATTGATGACATTCTAGGAGATCATCAATGTGCATTTAGAAGAAACAGGTCTACAACAGATCAGATTTTTAGTATAAGACAGATTTTAGAAAAGAAATGGGAATATAATGGTACTGTACATCAACTATATGTAGACTTCAAAAAAGCATATGATTCAATTAAGAGAGAGAAGTTATATAGTATCCTGCTGGAGTTCGGAATTCCTAAAAAGTTAGTTAGACTTATACGAATGTGTCTAAATGGCTCAACGAGTAGGGTGCGTGTAGGCAAACAGTTTTCAGACACTTTTGAAATCCAGAATGGGTTGAAGCAAGGAGATGCACTATCTCCTCTACTATTTAATTTTGTACTAGAGCATGCCATTAAATCTTTAGAGAATGAGGAAGGCTTACAACTGAATGGTATTAATAAGCTGTTAGTTTATGCTGATGATGTAGTACTACTGGCCGATAGCGAGGAGATACTAAAGGCCAACACGCACACACTATTGAGTAACACTAAAAAATTAGGACTGGAAGTAAATATCAGTAAAACTAAATATATGGTCACACGTAGAAGTACATTATATAATGGAAATGGACAGCTAATGACAAATGAGGGACATTTTGAGGAATTGGCTGAATTCAAATACCTAGGAACAATAATCACAAATAGGAATGAGATGCACAGAGAAATTAAACATAGGCTCAATTCTGGAAATGCATGCTATTATGCATTGCAGAGACTTTTGATGTCCCAACTCCTTTCAAAAAACGTTAAGCTGAAAATATATAAAACTATTATTCTACCAGTTATATCATATGGGTGCGAAACATGGACTCTTACTTTAAGGGAGGAAAGGAGATTACGAGTATTTGAGAATAAAGTTCTTAGGAAAATTTTTGGACCAAAGAGAGATGAAGAGACAGGTGAATGGAGAAGACTACATAACAATGAACTACATGGTCTTTATAGGAAGCCAGATATAATAAGAACAGTTAAGTCTCGTAGACTGCGATGGGCAGGGCATGTTGCGCGTATGGGGAATGAAAGACGTGCATGGAAACTTCTTGTAGGAAAGCCAGAGGGAAAACGCCCAGTTGGTAGACCAAGAATGAGGTGGGAGAACAACATTAACTCTGATTTGAGGGAAGTAGATTATACAGGGAATGATTGGAAAGCATTAGCTCAGGATAGGAATGTATGGAGAGCTTATGTCCGTGCGGCCATGAACCTACGGGTTCGATAGTGCCAGTGAGTAAGTAAGTAAGTAAGTAAGATATTTATATTACAATATGAACATGTTTATGTACTTAAGTACAATCTAACTTCAGTCGTTATGGTTAATTAAATATTCAAAATGTCAGCTGAAAATTTTACATTACCTTGCCGATTCCGTGATACTTTTCCTAAATTTCAATATGTTAATTATTCTTATTTTATTTTACTCGTTAATGTTGTAGCTACAAAATATGCTACAATTGTTTAATTATATAGAATGTAAATATTTTATTTTTCATTTTAAATTGATGCATACTCATTTTTGTTAAAAGTTGCATTAATATTTTTAATAAAATATAATAGGTACATTACTAACTGTGGTATATTTTGTTCATCTCTGTAAACTGCATATACATACAAAATTTGATCTCGAAAACGTTGGGAGTTATCAGGGAAACTGTATTGAAAAAAAAAAATTAAATTACGGAAAACAAGCGACAAACTTACCGAAGATATAGGTTCCTTCTAACATTAAAGAGCTCACTCGAGTGACAGCATTGCACATTTTTTAACGTAACTCAAAAAGTAATAGAGATATCAATGACAATCTTTCACTAATTTAAAGATGAAGTTTCAATTTATATAATAAATAAATAAATAAATTGAAATATGACTTTTCTTACCCTCAATGGTGTAGGTCCCCCCTTAAAGGGACACGAACTATCAGGAGAGGATTTTTAACTTTCGGCCACATACATAACTATTTAACCACACAAGGATATAGAGTGCTTTCCCATGTGATTGATCAGTTCAATGCCTGGGTCAACTCCGAGACAACACAGACATTTAAGACAAGTCACAGCTTTCACTCAAATATTCTTACTAAATAAGGAGAACATGATACGGATGATTACGAAGGCCAAGCTGTGTTAGAGGAATATTTGCACCTTAACATTTTCTCACATTTATCTTACAGCCGAGGAAAAATCTCCGAAGAAAGTTCAACCAGAAAACTCTTTCCGATCGGGGATAGAACAGGGCCCGCTGTATTTGAGGCAACGACAAGACGTTGCGACTAGATCACAGAGATTTGCTCTATTTTGTTTATCAATTTCCTTTAATATTTCTGGCTTTTTTATTTGCGAATCAAAATTGAATCTTGAATGAGAAAGGGGTGATTAATTTCAATCAGATCGCTTTTAGTTCACACTTGAGGTTATCGGTTTATTTTTGTTCCTCTTCTTTTAAATCCCTCTTTACTCTTCCGGTTTTGTAGGTCTTACAACCTTATGTCTTAATATAATTAAAAGTAGTCCACCGCTGTGGTCTCGAGGTAGCGTGCTGCCTTGTCACGCAGCGGACCCGGGTTCCATCTCCGGTCGGGACAGCTTCCTGGGTGAGGTTTTTATCGGGGATTTTCCTCACCTCTAATAAAAAGTCAGGAAACGTTAAGGCCCAAACGGTCCCCGAACATCATATGGGCATCGCAATCATTATCATTCATATTTATCTTGGATTAATCTTAGGATTAAGGACTCTCCTGGCACACTACTATCATCATCATCATCACCATCGGAGCAACGTAACCCCCGCCTTCCACGCGCCCCAACCTCAGAAATGGGTTACAATTACACCAATGCCAGGAGAGAACACCAGAAATGTCCAAAAAGGTCAAACTGGGACATTATAAAATATATATAATTAAAAGTAGATCCCATCACCCAGCACATAGAGGAAAATGATTGAACCGAAAACAAAAATAATATTTTGCCAGGATGCTTTCTATCCGCTTATCAAAACAGATTTTAACATGTCCTCAAAAATCTCAAAATAACCTTAGATGACAAAACAAAAAGATCAGCCTAGGTGTAATATGGACTTAATACGTTAAAGATTTTGCAATATATGTATATGCTCCATACTACCTGCGTGAGGACACGGGTGCTCCCCGGCAGGAATTTCTTAACCAAGCCGATTTAGTTGCGCTTATTTACCTACATATGTCAATAAGTGATGTGTGGTTAGCGCACCGCCCTTATGAGACATCTAGTAGACAACTAAGATATTATTTGGATAGATGAAGGTCGATTAAATATTTCACAGATGTCTTCTTATTCAGGCCTGCGGTTTTTTTATGAACCTGAAAATCTGCAGACTCGGGATCCTAGGGCTTAAAGTTTCTCCCGGAGGACTTATTCCTTGTATTTTCCATCTTAATAGTCCACCGACCCCGGAAGGGTTTGAACCCGAGACTCTAGGGACTAGAGGCAAGGAACATAACCACTAGACCACCAGGTCAAATATATTGTAATAGGTTAAATTAAAATCTAGAATTGCCTTATAATAATTTATTTAAGATTAATCTTATGGTCTTGTGGTCAGAGCTTCTGACTACAGTTCACGAGGTCTCGAATTCGATTGCCGCTCTCACCGCAGGAATTTCCTTTAAAGGAAATTATTCCTGTTATCAATCATAGTCTGGAATCTAGGCTAAGTTTAGACATAAGGACTCTCCTGGTACTTCGATGTCATTCATCACCTACATCACCTATCTTATCACCTCAGAAGTAGGTTAGGGATCCGCCAATGCAAATAATGTCGCACGACAACCTGAGAACATTGAACAAGAACTAAACTTGGTTTCCCCTAAAATTGGCAAAACAACAATTTCTCATATCAGTTATTTAATTGTGGCGGACCGCACTGAAAACGAAATCGTGCATAAACTGTTTTTGTTAAGTATACTGTGTTATTTCACATATATTTCACTAATTTGTCGTTAGCTTTCTTCTGTTTTATTAAAATTATTACATAAGTTTAATCAATTACATTGCGAATTTAAGGGCTAAAATACAATTTACAAACACAATATTGCTATAAATGTCAAAAGTTATAGCAATCATGTGCATATTACTAAAATTATATCTTAAATCCAAAGACGTTAAACAATAAACAATATATAAATGCACAGTTTTTACTCAGTATCCTTGATTTTATTTTATTTTAGTTTATTTATATTTCAAAAGTGCAAGTGTTGTGTTCTAAAGTTTACTATTAAATACAACGTTGGTGCTGCTCTTTTTTCATCAAGGTGATGACAATAATAATTATCATCGCCGGATCTACAGCTATAAGTGAGCTATGGCGTTCAACAAATCTGGCCATCTTTCTCTATCCTAATTTCTGTCTATTATTCCCATCTTCCTAGGTATTTCTATTTTATACGATAATTTTAATTTGGGTCTGCAATGCTACTCCCCTCCTTCAATATTTGATTTTTATTTCTTGTTATCCATAGCCTACGTGATCTACCTAACTCAAATTACTCATTATAATATAGATAAGTATATTTTCTTGCACACTATATCATATAGCTTCCTTTCAAATAATTTATCCATACTACATTCTCAGAAATAAAACAGCTATTTTCAAATAATGCTGAATTTCTTTTATTATCTTTGGTCCGAGTATATATTTCTGAAGCATGAGGGTATGTTAATATGTTCTTACGAATTTGTTAAGTAAAAATAAATGCCTAAAAGTATAAAGGAAATTAGACCACAGAATGCACTGTTGAGAATTTAAAAGAAAAACGTTGTTCAGCCTAATCCGATCACTTTATCAAAAAAACATCCAATCGTAAAGTTACACTCTCTGTGAGTAATCTGTTATAAAATATTACTTTCCATTAATGTTGATAATAATATAAGCCTATAGCAGGCGCCAAGTGCCCTAGGGCTCCTCACTCGAATACCTCAGATTTTGTTCAAAATTTGTGCATATGTATATATGCATTTATTAAGTTACTGTGCAAAATTTTGGCTCGATTGATGCAGTAGCTCAAGAGTTAGAGCCACCTTGGTGGATCTTTGCCATGTCATGAAGCTCGCGACGCAAAGAATTTGGTCAACTTTGCTATAACCTTGTGCTTCAACTGTAGTATCTATTACCTTGAATTATTTTATACTAGTACAACGTTTGGTGCTGTATGCAACTATAGCATTCAAATTGCTTGGAAATTATTACTACTTGTGGTATTTGGTCTGAAAGTGCCTTGCAAAGTTTGACATAGAAGATTTATGCCATAATTTAACCATCGTTTACTACAAGGCAAAAGCAGCTGGGACCTTGATATTCAGGCTGTCAACTAACAATCAAGTCCACATATTACTGCACCAGTATTACGTTCTATGAGTTAATAGTTCAGATTTTACTGACGCCCCTTCTGAGCATAAAATTAAGAATCGCAATTTTTTAGCATTTTTCAGTGCCAGTTTTCAATATGGCCATCACCTTTGATCTTATTTTTACTGACACTACTGGAAAGATCACATTCGTTTCTACAAGGGATATGAAAAAGTAAAATTATAATTTTCCATTTAAGGTCTTTAAAATAGCCTTACGTTAACTTAGCTGTTCCGCGTACCGGTGTGTTACAGCACAGCTTTTGCTTCATATTTGAAGAGAAGCATTATACGCTCAGACTGGGACTCGAACCCACGACCATTGGCTTTCGAGGCCAATGTTTGTTCGACTGAGTCATCTGGGCGGGTTCCAATCTAAACGAAATTAGTTCTACGTTATCAATTCCCACACACCATATGCAATGAAACATCTTTGCAAATGGCGACTTCTTTATTAAGAAGACATTTATTTGGGAATTTTACATTACATTATAAAGCCAGTGTGGCTTCTTTCGATATTTTTATTATTCTTTTATACATCTCAGTGATGGATAAATCATATTTGAAGAGAAAAAGATGCGCTCAGATTAGGACTCGAAATCAGAACTTTGGCTTTCTAGGCCAATGCTCTACCGACTGAGTTATCTGGGCGAGTTACAATCTAAACACAAATGTTTCTCTTATATACGTTTATTTTAGGACACTTGACGTAGAATTACCCTTATGGGAGAGCCAACTTGAATAAAATGACCTAAAGATATGATAGTATAGGGTCTGTACTCTATTCCTCATATATAAACATATTTATAATGCAACACGTGTATTCATATCTACACCAATGAACTTATCGAAATAACCAAGAAATTTTCTCAATTTGTATGAATGTAATAAAAGTATAAGAATATTTATTATAATAAATTCCTACTATTAATGTAACTAAAGAGAAATATCCTGTGTCTGAACGAAATTTGAAACAATATCTCCAACATAACTCGCTGGCGCACTAGCCGTTCGCACTACTCAGACAGTCCACATTTTCTCTTTATTGACTATTTCATGCGAGTGGCTTGCCTGGGTACATCAATTTAATTACCGTATTACATCCCTACCATAAAATGAATATCTTACTGGCCACATGGGCAAACAACATTATCAATGTGTGAGTGTTCCTTACATGATGACACATATTTCCATTAATTATTAATATATTAAACATGTTTTACAATAATGATAGTTTCTCCCTCTTATGGACCACGGACCACTCAAATGACATCTATACGAAAACAAGTGTAGCTAAATTAGTATGGTTCAAATTATTCCCTGTAGGGGGAGAGCGCCTAAAATCTCTGTTAAGGTAAACATGTGCTTACAAGAAGAAGAAGATGGACACATTTATTTTTGTTCACATTTTTTCATTTTTCTACAGTGAAGGAGGGAGCCGCGACAGAAAAAAAAAGTCTGAAAACTGCTGGTATATAGCCAATAAAACTTTTCAGTTTAATATGGCTAAAATATTTCCTTTTTTATTCTAATTTTCAAAACTTACAATATAATAACAATACTGAATATATAGGGGGGTGGGGCACGCCGTAGCGTAGTGGTTAAGGCACTGAGCTATAAGCCGGAGGGTCGAGGGTTCAAGTCCCGTTGGGGTCAGGATTTTTAAACTGACCCAAACCCTCTGGCGGCACTATGGCCCTGGGGTCGACTCAGCCTCTAACGGAATTGAGTACCAGACGCTTGTTCTGGGGGGTAAAGACGGCCGTCACGCAGGGCTGACAACCCGGCTGACATAAAGTGCCGATTGTCTAGAAAATGTGGGAGCCTTAACCGCTTACTACCCCAAGGGCCTCCTGAGGTCTGTTGTGGGATCACTTTACTTTACTTTGAATATATAGGTCTAAGATTGAGTTACAATTGCCCAGATGCATGTGTGTATTCCTTTATTTAATATATATATATATATATATATATTTTACATCATATCTTATAACCTTTGACTTCGAAATGTGCGGTTTTCTCAGAAAGAAATATAAATAAGAATGTTCGTGATTTTTTTATAATAACGGAAGTCATTGGCGTGATTTGCGAATACATGGGGAGCAAGAAAATGAGCAAATTTTTCTAAGGTATTTTTGGTCCTATGTTGGGTTTTAACATGTTACATTAAATTAGAGAAAATAAAAATATTTTGTTAATATTACGTATGTTTGAATTATATAATATTTCAGGTGCATACTGTGTATATATCATGAAGATGCTATGGCCTTATCAAGAAACTTCTGAATAGACAGAGCATTGAAGAAATCCTGGTTAATCACGTGTTACGCAACCTCAACGAAAAACGTTTAGGAAAGATAGGCCCTACAGTGAATATATGTTTTGTTAGGAACATATACTCCCAAATATATATTTTATGAGTTCCGTACATTGATCAAAGTGCATTCCACTCCACGCAAACAAGTGCTAGTTCTTTATTCGGGGGGTGGATCTTTTTTCGGGGGTGGAGAATGGGGCATGTCAGAAACTTAGTGTGTGAAACTGGAGTTAACATTAGATCACAGCTGATTACCCGAATCAATTAAGTATTTCACATCAAATAAAATTCTTCAATGCTCGACATAGTTTAACGGTCGTTGCTGCTAATATATGAAACAGAGTTACAGAGCAGACTTTGAAAACACATTTCAACTGTAACTGAATATATCTTTCAGCAAAATGTATTCTTTTTTATATATTATTTTTTCTTTCGTTGTCTGAAATATATTGGCGAGCACTGTTACCAATGCACATAACTCAGAAATATATTCTCCTTGTTTATCACTGAGATCATCTAACCCTCTACATTTACCCAAAGGAATTATACATAAAATCTAGTCTGATTTGTACCCGTACATCTCCAAGTGGGGACATGGGTTCTCCCTAACGGGAGTTTATTAACCAAGCTAATTTATTTATGCCTATTTCCCTATATATGTCAGCATGTGACATGTGTTTAGCTCATTGCATCAAAGAGACATTCAGTAGGAAACTAAGTTACTTGGATGGAAAAGGCTGATTAAATTTGTTCAGGAGGCATTAATTTAGGCTTTAGAGCCCGAAAATCTTCAGACTCTACACCCACGGATTAAAGTCTCTCCTGTAGAAATTGTTACTTGGATTTTTCCATCCTAAGAAATATATATATATATATATATATATATATATATATTTATTTATTTATTTATTTATTTACACACACTCACATACACCCTAGACGACAGAGAAATCTAGTTAAAATTTGTGAACTGATATTACCCTAGTCTGTGTTATAAAGTTCCAGAAGTCGGTCATTAGTACATTTTCATAACTTAACTACACGGCGCGACGAGCCAACAAGATCCTTCGCCTACCAGACGGCTGCTGGCCTCACATCCACAATCGTTAATCATCAAACCAGTTATGGGGTGACATGTAGTTAGCATGTCGTGTCCCCAGCCATTATAGCCGGTTTTCTTCAACCTGGAGCCGCTACTAATTGTAACTACACAAATTCCTCACGATACTGGGTGGGCACCGGTCCCATATAATCGAAATTCCATTAGAATACTTCTTTCCCCATGGGGACTCGAGCCAGCACAAGTCCCGTAGCTCTGCGCCAAGGCTTTTCTTTAACCTCTCGGCTACGACGCGGGGCATTTTCATTACTTCGTATTGTAATAAAGTAAAAATCAGAACATGGGTAACGTGCGCGTTTCTTGGGGAGAAATAAATTTGAACAGTAATTAATGAGCGTATAATTTTGATCGAAATTGATTTTCAGTAAACAAAATTTCCCTTCTTGAACGCGGTCTATATATAAACGTATTTACAATTGGATACAAAACCAATTAATTAGATTAGTTTGTAGGATCGTTAACTAGCGCGACGCTTCCCGGAATAAATCAGATAATTAATTTGGTGCGCCCCGATCAGGCAATTTATCATTCCGCGATGTGAAGCGGCAAAATGTCTTAAAACCGCAACACAATCCTAACGAGATGTACCGAGTGTCTACAAAACATCACCTCACTCTCTAATTACTTCACACTAGTCTGAGAGTGTATCATTACACCACATATATATCTTGTATCTTGTCGAATAGAATTCTCGAATATCACTGTTAATACTAGGCCTACCAACTTGTTTAGAGATTACCATGTATTTTATGACTGCCAACACGCTTTTAACTAGTGATGTGTAAGTAATACCATCATCATCTTTTTTTATCATGGCAGCTGCCGCTGTCTTCCGGAAACCAAACGCCATTCCTGACTTCTATCCACTGATCATCCACCAATCCTCTGATATTCATAACTGTATATACCCCTTCTATCCAAGTTTTCTTCGGTCTTCCTCCTTTCCATTGGGATCAATTCCATAACAATTTTAGGCAATCTTTGCTCTGGCATTCTTTTGACATGGCCATACCACTGTAATATTTTCTTTTCTATAATGCCTATGATGTCCGGCTCCTCTTGTACAACCATAATTTCCCTTATTTCATTATTTCGTATTCTATCCATTCTAGATTTTCCAGTTGATCTTCTTAAAACATCCTTACAAAATATTTTCTCAGTGCATAAAGTTAAAGCAGATAATGATGATGATAATAATAATAATAATAATATTATAAAATTATTATTATTATTAATATTATTACTGTTATTGTTGTGAAGAATTGGATGTTATGTTCAAAATTATTATTATTATTATTATTATTATTATTATTATTATTATTATTATTATTATTATTACTATTGATTAAAATTATTTAATCAAGTTACAAGTTTATTATTATTTTATTATTATTATTATTATTATTATTATTCTAATTATGCCTATAACGTATAATTGTTATCTAAATAAAAGGATATAACATTAGGTTAGTTTTATTGAAATTATAGAGTAGTTTAGTGTATTATTATTGTGTATTCCAGACGAACTGAAACATTTATCTTGGTGTATTAGTCCTGTAATTATGGATGCCTCCCTTAAGGTTGCTAAATGAATTCTGAAACTGGGGATTGAAGGGTGACAGGAGACGTGTGTGACTGGAATTTTTAATTAAATTTCTTTAAAATAACTCGTCCGGCTGGAAGCGCCCCACAGAATATGGAATGTGTAGCTTCGACATTTAGCTGTGAAACAGGACCACAGCTTCTTCCCTCAGGCTATAATCAATACATTAAAAAATTGTTCACAGATAATACAGATTCACATAGGTTACAAAATGAGTTCTCTGTAGGCAAAGATAAAATATTTATAGAAATATAGGCTGCAAGCAAACCGTACAATTCTCGAAAATCATGTTTATCTTATTATTTCAATTTATCAAGTTGATTTCTTTGTTAACTATTAAAATTTACGTGAATTGCACTCTTAGGTTAAAACACTGGATTATTATCATTATTATTATTATTATTATTATTATTATTATTATTACAATTATTATTATTATTAATATTACAATTATTATTATTATTATTATTATTATTATTATTATTATTATTATTATTATCATTATCATTATTTACCATTTACCATAAGTAACGACATGAGTGATTTCCAATTTATCTAGAGGATTCGGAAATGAAGAGTGGCACATATTAGTACTATTTAACGAATAAAATTAGGCTGTTTAGTCACAAATCATTATTTAAATATAGTTATTTAAAATATTTGTACATTTAATGTAAACGGCGATGTTTGAAAACAAATGAGAGATGTTTAGTTATGTTTCATTTGTTCATCACTGCAACTTATTTATTGCCAAATAGGATCGCAATATTGTAAGAATGCACCCTAGAGGAGATAAAAATAAAACACATCAAACTGTATATCTTAACTACATTACAGGTTATTAATTATTTTTAGGAAACAACTGAGTAAATCATTATTTAAAAACACAACTATTAAACACACAATTATCAAATGTGTAGTTTGAAGGAATCTGTTCCTTATTTGCTATATTCAACGTATTTTTTTGGAGAGTCAGCCACTGCAAAATAATGCTCTGACTTGTTCAGAATATTAAAAAGGAGGAGCTTTCTTTATTTTGGTAAACAGAATTTGATAAATATTCAGGTAAAACACGACTGTCATTGGTTGTAAAACAAAATTCATTGAAACGTGATTGGTCATTAGCTCCCATTTGGGGCATGAGTTAAATAGTTAATATAATGAAGTCCATCGCTATACATTTTCTGGATTTAATTTTCAATGATCCTAATTTTATTTATCTAGCTTTTTTTTTTTTAAGAGTCTTCATATGACAGCATGCTCCACTACAGTTTTCTGCAGTACTACATGCTTTGGTTTAGCAATATTAAAATATCTCTTATCATTTTATGTGTGTTGATGTTCCTGACTATGCATTTATAGTGTTCTTTACTAGTTCTAAAGTGTGAAATTATTTTTCTATTTTTCTAGCTTGTTAAATCCAATGTAGTCCCTTCTGATTATGTTGTCATCATGCAATTGTGGTTGTCACCAAAGGTCCAAATAGGAACAGTGGTATTTGTTTTATTTTTTGTCATATAATTTAATTTGTTTTTCGAATACTGAAGGAATGAAACTATTAAGGTTGTTCTCATGTGTTATTGAAACACATATCTTCATTGATTCTACCTAGTAAACACCTAAAATGCCCATGACGAAAATGTATATGTAGACCCTATGTGTATGTGTTATATGACGCGGTAAACAAGAACAACGCTCATTCGTAAATAAATTAATATGTAAGCAAAGTGTAACATCATTACAGATTGATAACTATATGTAACCAAATTAATGTATAATGTAATTGAATTGTTATATATTGTGTTGATTTTTTTATTATTACTAGAGATTAATTTACTGATATGGACTGTCAACTGCTGATACAGCTTCCTACCCGTGGATACATATTTGTAAATGACATTCTATGTATCTTATCTTTAGTCTAATAAAGTTAAAAAACTGCTACTTACTATTGCATATATTTTTTTATTTTTTTTATTGAATCTCCAATAATATGAACCCTATTTCACCATCCGTTTTAGTTACAATACAATTAATTATTTAAAATAATTTAGAGTATGGTTAATTTCTAGCGTTACATAATAACGTAATATGAACAAATAAATAAATAAACTAACAAACGCAAGAAAAAACTAACTCAAAGTCTCTTAAAAATATGATGGATAAAGTCAGACAGCTTTCTATAGCAACACTTCTTACATAAAATATTTGACATAGGCAGTTGAAATCTATTGTGGCAATAACCTAATTTTTTTAAAATAAAGTCATGTCTCTTGGATTCAAATGCGGGACACTCAAATAACAGATGTGAGATAGTCTGGCTGGAGGTTTTGCAAATACAGGTATCTGTACCTATTTTAAATCGTTCCAAATAATGGCCAAATTTACCGTGTCCAGTCATACATTGTGTTAATATAAAATGTGGTTCTACGTATTTGCACTTTATTCGGTCAAAAACAGTTGGGAAAAGTAATGTTCTTGTCAAAGTACCATTAATACTGTTTAACCACTCAGCATTCCAATTTTGAAAGAGATCATTTTTTAATACTTCTTTAATATGTGATAGACGACAGAAGGAGTAAAAGTAATCCATATTTGAATTAGCAGCTGATTTGGCAAGAAAATCTACACGTTCATTTCCTGCAGTTCCAGCATGTCCTTTAATCCAGCCCAGACAATTATGTCCAAGATGTTGGTTTAATTTTGTTCTTATGGAGGTTGCAATCGGGTGACGGTTGAATCTGTCATTGATAGCATAAAGTGCTGCCTGGGAGTCACTATAGATACAATAAGACTTGTTGGTGGTTATAACCCATTCCACAGCTTACAGTAGAGCTAAAAGCTCTGCTTGAAAAATCGTATATTTGGAAGCAAGCTTGTATCCTTGGTGAAAGATCTCAACTTCATTATCAAATACCACAAAAGCACATCCAACTAGATAGTTATGGTCCTCCATTCCAGAGATACGAGAGCCATCGGTATAAATGGAATAATCATGATGACTGTTGCTGCAATCATTTAGCATAAGTGGCTTCTGACAAGTGCTAGGATGACCAGATGACATGAAATGTTCCTGTCTTTCGATTTCAGAGATGGGGATTTGGTTTAGATGTTCATGACTTTTCTTAATATTAGTTAGTCTGGCTCTCTATCTGCATATATATATATATATATATATATATATATATATATATATATGCGTGTTCGTTGCGAAAAACTGAATTCTGCAGCCGCTGGAAGGATTTATAAGTTTTAGGTTCAGATTAACCTCCACTTCTAGTGAAAGATGATGTCAGATTTTGAGATTAACAAACTGGTCTTGATTGTTATATGTTGAGTTTCGTTCCGAATAAAAAAAATCTGCCGCCAGACCGCGAACGGATACACAAACACACACACACACACACACACACACATATATAATATATATAATATATATATATATATATGGAGGTTAACCTGAACCTAAAACTTAATCCTTCCAGCGGCTGCAAAATTCAGTTTTTCGCAACGAACGCAGTATATGGTATACTTACATGAAACAAAAAAAGTATTCTCCAAAATTCATGGAAATTCGATCGTTAGAAGTGATGTTCACTTGAAACCCAAAACAAAAAAATCGTTCCAGCAGCCACCATTTTTCTCCGCAATTTAACTGTATAATATACAATTTAAATGACTATTTAACTCATGCCCCAAATGCGAGTCAATGACCAATCACGTTTATATTAATTTTGTTTTACAACCAATTACAGTCGTGTTTCGCCTCGATATTTATCTACTTCTGTTTATCATATTAGAAAGCTCCTCCTTTTTAATATTCGGAACACGTCAGATCATTATTTTGCAGTGACTGACTCTCTAACACATACGTTGAATATAGCAATTTATATACTATAATCAAGTAACACCGATGTAAGAATCGTGGAATGCATGTAGCTCCCAGTTTTTATATATAGTGCATGAAAAACCAGGTACCGCTTGCGGGATATAATAGAAACAATTGTAGCAATTGATTATACCACAGTACAAAGAAACCACTGTCTGCACTATCTTAAATTCGTATTATTGCCCAGGCATTTCCGTTCCAGAAAAATATAATTGACACATTTAGATCATAGGACATTAGAAATTAATTAATATACTGTAATGTTGGTTATAATATACAGTTTGATGTGTTTAATTTTTTTTCTGCACTTGGGTGCATCCTTACAATATTGCGATCCTATTTGGCAATAAATAATATGTTGCAGTGGATGATCAAATGAAACATAACAAACGTTTCTCATTTGTTTTCAAACATCGCAGTTTACATTAAATATATAAATATTTTAAAATAACTATATTTAAATAATGGTAACTGAGTAAGCAGCTTTTTATTCATTAAATAGTCCTAACAAATGCCACTCTAGATAAATTGGTAACCACTATTGGCATTACTTATGAAAAAATAAGATATATTCCGTAAACCATCAAACTCGGACTATAAATTCGACTTGTTGAAGAATTTGCTTCGTTTACACATCCACACCGTGACGCATTTTTATTGTTTTCTATATTTGTTTTTATATTGTTTATCCTTATTCCCTTTTTGGCACAATCACGGGACACACATCCAGATTAATAGTGGAGATTTAAAATCCCGTATCCCACCGAGAATCAAAGCTTGGTCACCACAGTGCAAGATATCGACTACACCACAGCGATTGACTATATTGAGAATTAACTCTGTCCAAAGTTGCCTTGAATTAGACATTCGCTATATCAACGCTATCCCTCCTTCATACTACGAATTAGGTTGCCCAACTAACTCTCGGCTAATGCACCCATTTACTCTGTAGTTCTTCGAACACATTGCCTACAACCTTATCATAGTTGATGAATTTTCTCGGTTAACAGGTTTTAAGGTTAGTTATGATACTCTTAATTCCACTTCATCACACTTTCCTCTATTCATTATTTTCACTGTAGCTGCTGCACGATTTCGGAACATATTACCAACCAACAAAAGTCCAGGACTGTCTAAATACATTTATGTAAGTATTACTCTAGAATCTAGCGCTAATTGCAGTGGCACTTCCATCAGTATAATAATTTTCTATAACCCATATGTATATCAATCCATAGTAATTCTGCCCGAGGGCAGGTTTTTCACTGCAATCATAGCATTTTCATGCTATGATTTGCAGCTTTACTAGGGAATTATAGGTGTGGTAGCTTCTCGTTGCTTTCCACACCGGTGAAGGATGATGATGATAAGGATGATGATGGCCGAATGATTTTCGGGGACCGTTGAGCGCTAAGCTTCCTGACATTTGTCTTACAGGTGAGGAAAAACCTCGAAAAACCCTCACCCAGGAACCTGTCCCAACCGGGAATCGCTATGTGACAAGGCAGCACACTACCTCGAGATCACAGCGGTGGACTATCTTGTATATGTACAGACATTATTATAGTGTGATACCGCGCCGTAGCCGAGCGGTTTAAGGCATGATGCATTGGTGCAGAGTTACGGGACTTGCGCTAGTTCGATTTCCCATGGGGAATTAATGTTCTCATAGAATTTCGGCCAGTATGGTGCTCACCCGGTACCCTGAGAAAATTGGATAGATACAATAAATAGCAGATCCAGGTTGAAAAAAAACGGCTATAACGGTTGAGGTCTCCTATATGCTGAATGGATTATCTTCCACCTCTGTCATTTACACATGGGGAAGTGAGGTCAACAGCCGGCTGGTAAGCCAAGGGCGTTTAGTTCTATCGAGCGAGATTGTAGTGCGCTAGCCAGGAACCACATTCACATTTTCTGGAAGAATCCATGACTCACTTCAATATATCATAACATACTCGATAATTGTTTTGTGTAAACGTATTTTAATTTTCTTGAGAAAATATTTTTCTCTTATACAATCCATAATCTAGGAACATGGAGCAACCGTTTCCTTGTTTTCAATATACGTTCATTTAATTACAACAATTGATAATAGTGATAGTATACAAATTAATTGACTTGTGTAGAATATCTTCTTTTTCTCCATCGCAGTTTAATCTCTCACCTTGTAGGTATATTTAAATGTTACATGCCGTCCGGGCCTTAGAGTAGTACGATCTGTCGATAGAGGAATATTTTTTTACTTTATACCACACACATATTTTTTTTACCATACAGAGACAAGGTGGGTCTTCCCGTATAAAGGATCAGCTCTACCGGACCTTCTCCGAAATAAGACAACATTTAAGACCATACACACCATTCACTAACAATTTCATACTAGAGAATTTAGAAATTATAAAATTGTGTCTTGTTTCGCAGTTTCCTTAACTGTTAAAATAATCAAAAAATTGTAGGCCTTTCGGGACCAGTCACATGCTCAGCAGAAGATTGTTTGCTATTGTACAGCTTGGCATCCAGCTACTGTTTTCATAATAAATATGACGAATGTGATAATGATGTTTATGATGGCCAGATGATGTTCTGGGGGAACGTTTAGACCTTAAAGTTTAGACTGGCCATGGAAAAATTGGAAGTTATTTTAGGAGATTTAATATTAACCCAGACAGGTGATCATAATTGTTAATGTCAAGAATTAATCCAATCTGTAAAACATGTTTTATTTGATTTTCCTATATTCGAAAGACAACGATTCTGGTTAAACTTACTTATAAACGATGATGAGGCTTCTTCCCCAATGTGTGAAGTGATTTTTAAGAACCAAAATTATAAACATTTCATTAAATTCATAATACATATTCATAACAATATGTAGTATTTTTTCTAAGACACTTATAGACTTTTATATAATTCATAACACTCATTCAAAACCATTAGTTAATATTTCTGTTTTACAATATTTGGTATAATATTGTTATAGTAAGTTACAACCCTAACATGCCTGTGGCAAAATAGGGTTTAAAATATTTGGATATTCAATAATAGTAATAATAATAATAATAATAATAATAATAATAATAATAATAATAATGTCTCCTGAGATGTGTCTTAAATGTAAGTAAAGACACAGAAAAACAAAACAATCGGCTAGGAAACCTGTACCGACCTGGAATCAAACTCAGGTCCGCTGTATATGAGGCAGCGACGCTACGCCGAGAGCGCAGCGGTGGACACATATAGACTATCTCCATACGTTACTACAATAGCCGGTACTTGAAACTCAGAATTGTAATATAGTAGCGGTCTTACTTTGAAGTGAAATGAATTTGCTAGTGCAGGAGTTTTATTAATTTCATTATCACAGTCTAATCGGCCTCGGCGTGGTCAGCAAATGTTTTTATGGCTCGTAAAATTTCGGGTTTGAATTTGATTCCGGTGCGCGAAGCGGAAATTCAGTTTTCTATTGTAGCTTTGATAGGAACCCATTGAAGCGCGTCCTTTGTTTCATCTCCCCCGCGTCACAAATTTATGTTCCTCGCCGCAGTACAATACGATGCAAAAAAATCACACGTTTTCCTGTCGCCAGGGGTTCGATCCCAGGGGATTACTCCTCTAATCTAGGTCACATCGACATACCTTCTAACCGATATCTCATTTCCAAATAACCAACTATACAATGCTACTTTGAAGCAAACTGATTAATTTATATTATTATTAACATTTCAAATTTAATTATAAGAGAATTAGTAATATTTCTAGTATTATTTTTTAAGTAATATGGATTCAACTGAATCACAACAAACACCAGTATTGTACCGTTATATTTTAACTCTCAAATTGATGAAACGCTAATATCTAGTGCTAGTAAAATATTCTCAAGCCTGAAAAAATATTTGTTTATTTAGCCTGGTGGAGTTAAGGCCATGTGGCCTTCTTTTCCGCTCACCAGGGCAAACATATATTACATCAAAATATAAAAATCACAATAATTGACTCTAATATTAAATACTAAATCAAGATTTGATCAAAAATATAATATCTATTGTATTACTATTTATAATACGAGTTAATGATAGTTAAGATTAAGACTAAAACTAATAATAAAATGTATTCAAGCAAGAAAAATTAAGTTGTTGGTAGACTGTCCCTGTCTAATGTATATAAAAAAACAAAGAAAAATAATGAGAAATAGAAAACTAATTTTACGGTTATACAATATTTAAACAAATGAAAGTATTTGTTAATTTTAATATAATTTTCTTTTTTTTTTTTGTATTGTAAGCCCATGTTTTCCCTTTACAGAGATTTAGGCGCTCTCCCCCTACAGGGAAGAATTTGAACCATACTAATTTAATGTCCATAAATGATTTAATTTATTAATTGTTAAGAAAATACTATCAGTGCGGTGTACAAGTTAGTTTATTAAATATATTTTTAGTTTGTTTTTTGAAGGTTGTTATAGTTTGACAGTCTCTGACATAGGGCGGAATGGGAATTCCATGTTTTGGCAAGTGAGACTGTAAAAGATAATGAATAATACACAGTGTGATGAGGGATATAAAGGTCAAAGTTGCTGCTAAACAAAATTTAACGACGTTCTACCATCTAACTGAAACCGTAGTTACCTACTATAAGTCGTATGAGACGACCTGCCGACCATGTCACTGACATCTGTAGGGAAACAAGAGTAACTAAATCGGATTGCGTCCCGCGGCATAACGGAGTGGTTAAGGTAAGAAACCTTTGCGCAGAGCTACCAGACTTGAGCTGGTTCGGTTCTCCATGGGGCAGACAATTTCTGATGGAATTTCGGGCAGTATGAGACTGGTATCCACCTAGCATTGTAAGGAATTTGGGTAGCTACAATAAGTAGCAGCTCCAGGTTGCGAAAACCAGATATAATGGCTGAGGGACACGAGATGTTGACCACATGTGACCCCTACAGTGGCTGGATGATCGTCTACTTTTGTGATGAACATATGTGCATTGAGGCCAGCAGCCGACTGCTAGGCCAAGGGCCTTCTAGGCCTGTCACACCATGGAGTTTTATATCACAATGGTTAAGAAACTCCAAACTGCCATCGCCCGACTTGGGCTCTAAGAGCCGTAGGATGGATGGAAGTTATTCAAATGTGATTGACCGCAGTGAAAATAAGTGCATGTAAAATTGTAACTTATTACTGTAGGTATAGTCAACACAATTAAAATAATTTCTACTTGTTCTTTTTTTTCTATTTTATCATCATCATAGTACATTCATGAATTTAGGTCATTTGTTGACCTGTTTCGGCCTAAAGAGGAACACCATCCAGAAGTCTTTTGAGTGGACGTTCCGGTCTTCTTCTTCCTGCAGGTTGATATCTTAACAATTGTTTTGGTATCCTGTGATCTTCTATTCGATGAACATGTTGCATCCATCTTGACGTATAATCAGAAATATTGTTTTCTAAAGGTTCCATGTGTAATTCTTCTAAGATCTCTTCATTTTTTTTTGTGATCTAGTAGTGTGTATCCTGCAGTCCTCCGAAGGTATCTCATTTCAGTAGATCCAAGTCTCTACATATCCTTCTGTTTCAAGGGTTGTAAGGGGTAGTGACGTGTATATAACCTCTCCTACCGAATTCTCATCCTCACCTTCTCGTGGTACAACCCGTTTTTACACACGAGGCTCTGAGGACCGAGTCACGGCGGTATAACCGTTCCATCGAGTACTGAGTAAATGCGGTATCCTAATGTCTGTCCAGAGACTAAAATGTAGCAGCCCTACCATTGGACTACTTAGCGTCGGGCAAGTAACCCGTCCTAAGGAACTTCAAAACTACTTTCAAGTCTCAACATGAAAAAATCCGGAAGGAATTCTATTATTTTATTAAAATATTGAATACAGTAAACCAATGCACTTATAAGATCTATTGTTAATTAAAGGGGTAAATAATATATAAATAATAATCTGGTAAATCAAGT
Organism: Diploptera punctata; assembly: GCA_030220185.1. Classification (NCBI taxonomy): domain Eukaryota; kingdom Metazoa; phylum Arthropoda; class Insecta; order Blattodea; family Blaberidae; genus Diploptera; species Diploptera punctata. The sequence continues at coordinate 775,655 of JASPKZ010010239.1, read as the reverse complement.
AATAAAAAAACATAAATATTAATAAGTAATTTCTAATTTTTTCTCTTCTTGAAATTCTTGCTGCCCTTCGTATAAAATCCATTTCCGTTGCCAAAAGATACTTATTTGTTTTTGTTGACCAAACTTCTACTCCATAAGTAATGATTCTATTAACTAATAATAATAATAATAATAATAATAATAATAACTAATAATAAAAAAGCTCTTTATTATCAGATACATAGCACTACATACAATATACGACGTCTATTACTATGTAATTACTATATGCTGTCAAAACCAATCTGTGTTACAATATTCATGGACATTGTAAAAGAGATCAATATAAATACGGAACTGATTTTTGTTTTAAAATTTGAAACAGGAAGTTTGATTATTCTCTAGAAAATGCTTTTGATTATATTCAAGGATACTACTTCATAACTGACTCTTTGATCTATTGAGTCAGTTAATGTGAGTTAGTTATCATTAGAGCGAGATCGAAATCCCATTGCTGACAATGTATGTGCGGTGACTAGTGTAGACATTCCTTAACAAAATAATGGTAGATATAAACAAAAGAGACTGAGGTGTTTAAGAAGTGTAATACAGAATAATAAGTTGAAAGTATCGATTCACTTAATTTTGAAAAAAAGGAAAATCTACAATACTTCAGTAGAAAAATAAATGCCTGAACGAGATTATATATATATATATATATATATATATATATATATATATATGTGTGTGTGTGTGAGTGAGTGAGTGTGAGTCTGTCTGCTTGTTTGTTTGTTTGTTTGTTTGTTTGTGTTTATGGATTTAGAAAAACTAGTTGACCGATTCAAATGGGTTTTTTTAAAAATAATTTAGATATTTATTCTGGGACATACAACGAAGCCTATAGAACATATTACCGTGCATACTATAGGGCCGGAGCTAAAGAAGTACAGCATCGATGCAAAAAAGCTGCTTTTTGGACACTTAAATGGTCTACACTATAACAAATTATTGTACCAGAATTGCATACCGGTATCTCAAACAATTTTACATAAAGGCCCGCGAAAGAACATGTTCATATTTTACGGATAACTCACAATAATTATTTTTGTTTTTCAGCCCATTAATGCAAAGAAGATCGGGATAAGTAAATTTCCGGGCAACGCCACGTAATCAGCACGGGATATATAAAAATAATTACGATTTAAATGTATATATATATATATATATATATATATATATTACGCATTCAACTTAGCATAAAACACATTTCATTTATTTAGGCGTAGTAGCGCACGCCCGGTTATCAATAAAATCCATTCACCAAACAAAAATTGAGAACATTTAAAATCCGTCGACGCGTTTCGTTAGATAAGCTCTACCATTATCAAGAACGAGTATTGCTCATTTTAAATGTTTTTAGTTTTTGTTTGATGGTCGAGTTTTATTGTGTAACATAATTTATTATCACAAGAATATCCTGTATATTAACATATTGCAGAGTTGTTTGGTCAATTTACTTTTATCCTTGTGATCTCTATTAATTTCTTCCAGTAACTTATTTAATTTATCATCTCTTGTGTGCTGAAATGAGATTTCTGAGAAGTGTGGTTGGTTGCAAACTTCTAGATAAGAGAAGAAGTGAAGATATTAGAAATGAGCTAAATATCTTTAAACTCTTAGATAGAATAAAATAATCTAGAAAAAATGGAAAGAACGTGTTCAAAGAATGGAAGATGATCGCATTCCCAAAATTATACTTACATACAAACCAAAAGGACGCAGGAATGTTGGTAGACCGAAGAAGAGATGGATCCAACTTTTGAATTAGAATCTATGAGACCGGAACAAGCCACATAGGCTTAATCCGTGATTGTTGATGATGATGATGATCTCTTGTGTTTGAAGATATCATTGATCTTGCATTTAACAGAATGAACAGAAAATGGCATTCACTTTTCTGTACTGTACAGCTACCATACTTAACCAGTATCATAGTAAATACTGCTTAGCCTTGAGTCAAGACTGCAGTGAAGACGTCCAAAAAATTGGGTACATCAAACGTAATTCAATTCATTTTTCAGTGGATAAATGTTCCGTAATAGTTCTCATGCTCGCCTTTAGCTCCATGATTCACAGGTTCAACCTATTTTTTCAGAACGTAAAAACCCTGAATATGGTTTTGTTTGGAAAGGAACCAAAACCGAAGGTCCCGTGTCATAAATTTTCGGCACATAAAAAGAAACTGAAACCTGTAAATGTATGCCTCTGAGCAAAATGTCCCTGCTTTTCGCGCTTATATTTTGATTGGGATGCTAATGAACTTACATGTTATAGATCGTCGTTAAAATAAAATGATAGTGTAGTTATATGATTTATGGAACCAAAATATTCAATTCCGCGTTCATTAAGAACCTCTAAGTGAAACAATTTAATACCTACGTCATCAATACCTGTGCTCTTAAGTCGTCCTAATAGTATTTTCCCAAAAATTAATAACAATGCAAAGTGTAAACCCTCTAATCGTGTGTGGCGTAATGCCAGTTTGCTGGTTAGGATGAGATGAAGCCCCAATATTGAAGGTCTATGGTATTCAAGGATGATGGCTGACCTAGCTATCATAGAGGTAATAAGTATGGAGAATTGAGGAATGGCATTTTTGTTAAAGGAAAATCTAGTGATAATTATAAGTTAATCACTTATTAAGTTTTTAGAACATTTCAGATCTTTAGACAAAGATGTAAGCTGAAATGTTGGACAACCTGATTTATAATAATTAACCATTTCTTTCTTCATTTTTAGCCGTACAGCTGGTTCGGTATTTTTCCCGGGGTTCTAATTTGTAATTGTGCTTCACAAAACTATGGAATAAACACTGCTATAATAATAATAATAATAATATAATAATAATAATAATAATAATAATAACTAATAATAATAATCCATCCATAGTAATTCTGCCCGAAGGCAGGTCCTTCACTGCAATCATAGCATTTTTATACTATGCTTGCAGCTTTACTAGGGATTTGTAGGTGTGGTAGCTTCCCGATGCTTTCCACACCAGTGAAGGATGATGATGAAAATGATAAGGATGATGATGATGATGATGATGGCCATATGATTTCGGGGGCCGTTTGGGCCTTAACGTTTTCCAGACATTTGTCTTACAGGTGAGAAAAAAAACCGATAAAAACCTCACCCCGAAAAACTGCCCCGACCGGAGACCGAACCCGGCCCGCTGCGTGACAAGGCAGCACGCTACCTCGAGACCACAGCGGTGGACATAATAATAATAATAATAATAATAATAATAATAATAATAATAATATAATTTGTCAAGTAGCAAGAACATTTTTGAATATACACTATGATTCAAGGCCAAAAGTCTGATATACAGTAAAACTTGTTGAATCCGGAACGTGAATAATGCGAAAATATGTCCAATGTGAACAAATTTATTGGTCTCAGCGAAATAATAGTAATTTTACGTGTATTTATTTTGTAAAAAACGGAATCTGTCGAACGCGGAAACGGAAAAAAGTGTTTATAAGGCGGAAAGATAGAGAGAGAAATAAATTAGATTCCATTACATTGAATTACCGTTAGGCGAATTAACAATAAGAGATGATTTCTACCGCCGGATGAAGTGAATTTTCTACCTATATCTGGAATTTTCTTTCGGCCTCACTGCACTCCCGTTTTGCGAAATACAGGTTCGTTTAACAAATATTAGGCGTGTGACATCTATCTTACAAATAACCAGTGCACTGTAAAATCTTAAAGAGACCGATTGTGTACGTATCTTTCACAGGTAGCGTTCTGAATTTACGGAATAAAGATGTCTGAATTATTTAACGAAAAAATGAAAGTGATTGAAGATAAAGAAAAACACACTATCAGTCCGCGAAATAATGACTAATTTTAAATGTGGATAAACACAAGTTCGTGAGATTTTAAAACACAAAGGAAAAATAACGAATGAATGGATGCAAGGAAATGATCAAATGAAGAGCAAAAAGAAAATAAATAAAATAAAATAATGAAGAAATCAAAAAGGTGTTATTTATAAGGCCACGATAAAAAATCTCCAAATTTTCGGACCGTTACTCCAAAGTCAATCTCTAGCTGTAGCTTAATCCTTAGGGAATAACGATTTCAAGGCATCTTCAGGTTGGCTGCGGACAGTTTAAGAAGACGACACAATGTAGCGTGGAATGAAATTTACAGGGAATCAAAGGATGTAGACGAAAGTATAGTTAGTGAGTTGATACCGAAACTGCATACTTCAATTTCAGGATACGCGCCTAAGAGAAATTTTTAACGTTGACGAAACGGGACTTTTTTTCGCGCTTTACCGTCGAAGTCGCTCGTACATGTTAAACGTTACTTTCCAACGGCAGCGGAACTACAATTAATCCAAGGTACATGAAAAGACATATATTTTTTTGTTTTATATAATACGGAATGTTGTCTAATGTAGATAAAAAAAATGGTCCCATTCGATTCCGCTTTGAACAAGTTTTACTGTATTTTGATTTCAAATATCCAGTTGTTACTTTGATGTTTAGCCGCACAACTAGTTTGAATTTCTATCACGGGTTCTAGCTCTAAGTTATGGTTAATAAAATATAGAATATAATAATAATAATAATAATAATAATAATAATAATAATAATAATAATAATAATGGTAATGATAATAATAATAATGGTTATGATAATAAGTAGAAGAAGAAGAAGAAGAAAAAATAAAGCAAACACAGAATTAAGTATACAATATATAATTCCTAACTAATGTACATAACATAAATCAAATTATAATTTTAAAAAAGTAAATTTGTGTTTAACAGACCGTCCCCGTAGAGTAGTCGGTAGAGTCTCTACCTCCCACTCAGGCAACCCGGGTTCGATTGTTGGGCAAATCCATGACGAGACAAGCTATTACGAACTGCTGGTTTTCTTAGGCTTAAAGGGCCTTCGGGACTTGGAAATTCTGGTAGCATGAGTTTCTTGCCGAGCGTTAGTATGTGGATGTATTAGTTATAAAGGCATAGGCCTACGTGTTTTTGAACATAAATAAATGGATTATTAATTTTAACTATTTTATTTCTAGAGAATAATTATTACAATCCCTAAGTATTCTAGCCCTAAATAACTAACTAATCTAAGCCTATATTAAGAAAACCTACATTCGAACGTACTTATGGTTTGAGAGAGGGAGATGGGGGTTTATAAATCTACCATAAATTACATTTTAAAAAGGTTTCTACTAATTCCTTAACTTAGACACATAGTATGAACTATTAAAATATTTGAATTCTTTTCCTAATTGTCCTAGCAATTTTGTTAAGAAAAATGGTAGCTTGACTTACACATCAGCTGCTTTTGTTTTCACAGACAGACCGAGTCCCTTACTTTTCCAGGGTTAAATACTGAGCTTTGACCTACATCTCCCCTAATTGTACTTAACATTCCATAGTCTAAATGCAGATATTTTACAGTTAGCCTTGCAAACTTTGTTCCTGCCATAAGTCAAAATTCTGTCCTAATATAATATGTCTAAGTGCTTTATTACAACAACTGTTTTATTTGAATAATTAAAATAATCTATGAAATAATTAAATATCTATGTAAACTACTCTATGTATTCATAACACAAGCCTACAAGGTCCTTTTGTTCCAGTCGAATGCTGGTCTCACATCCACATGTTAAAAAATGGACGATCACGAAGCCAATATAGGGGCGACATGTGATCATCATGTCGGGACCCCTTGCCGTTGTAGTTAGTTTTATGAACCAGTAATCGGGACTTTGTTGTAGCTACTCAAATTTCTCAGGATACTTGATGGGCACCGGTCCCATAGTGGTGAAATTCCATGAGAAAATGTATTCCACCATGGGGACCCGAACCAGCGCAAGTTCCGTGGCTTTGCACGAAGACATTCGATTCCCGGGGGGGGGGTAGGAGATAGTATATCTCCACTTTAAATCTAGGTGTGTATGTCTGTACTTATGCGGAAAAAAATAGAGAAAAAAAGATTAAGATTTTTAAAAAATCGGACATCAGTAAATAAAATACTAATGATATTTATGTTTAATAATGTAGATAAAATAAAGTAAGAGCTGAGTTTATATTTAAAGTAGACGTAACATGTAACTTTGAATTGAAATATATTTCCCCAAACATCTAGCGGCACAAAACATAAAGTTCCACATACTTTGTAAGAATATTATTATAAAACAACTGTTATGTTATACAAAATGTAGCTAGCAGTGTAATTGCTAGTATTCTCTGCATATAACTGGTGTAATTGTTTTAGTGGCGTATTGTATGAGGGAGAAATTGAATGCTGTACAACGTTGAAAGTTAACCAAGCTTCAATCAAACCCGCGGGACGTGACGGAGGGGAGCCACCCCTGCAAATGAATCCGATCACAAAAAAGTTAGCGCTTATGAAGTTTCTGCAAGAACCTACACAATGTACATGAAAAACCTTACACATTATAAATTAAAAATTAGTGCACTGAGCCATGGAAATTCATACGTTTTCAGCTTTGTAGCATCAATGTTTAGCAAATAGTCAAAATGTAAAAAGAACATTTGTGTTCATTAAGAATCCTCAATTAAAAATTGAAATTTTAGCATATAAATGTATAATAATGGAAAATAAAAATACAACGGTCGGGAAAGCAGTTTTGTTAATAACCGTTATTTTGGGAGGAGTTATTGCAATTCCATTGCAATTCTATTTATTCCTCTTCTTCTTCTTCTTAAACTTAATTTGTAAGATTTTCATCCTGTTTATTTCCAAAATCACTCCTCGGAGGAAGACGTACTGGATGTGCATTCACTGTCTATCCATCTCTTGGCAGGTCTTCCTCTTGTTCTTCCCCCGTCCATTGGTCTATCTTCTTTAGCTCTTTTTGCAAGCCGGTTTTCTTCCATTCTTTCTATATGACCCTTCCAATATTTTCGTCTATATATAGTAAATTAGGTTATGTCTTGAATATGGCATTTGTCCCTAATTTCTGTGTTGTGTATTTTATCAAATAATGTTTTCCCCTGCTATGGAATATTTTTCCCAATAATCTTGCTTAATTTTTCTAATTTTAGCATTTGCTTGCTATATTGCGTTCTGTTGTGTATGTTTTCCAAGATTCAGGGGTTTTATTTTTCAAAAATTGTAAATATGATTCCTTTTTCTTTTTGGCTATTTCCTTAATTTCAGGTACAAACCATGGAGTATTCTTCTTATTGCTGTTTACATTTACTGTCTTAGTCCTATTACTTCCTTAGCTGCATTTAATATACTGTCTTTTATTTGTTGCCATTGTTGATCTACACTATTTTGTGTATCCGTTTGGACTTGTTGCAGTTTTTCCTTTAATCTTTGCTGGTATAGTTGTCTTGTGCTTTCATTTATATATGATTCAACTAACATCAATTATCTGATCAAAATGAATTTCTCTGTTTGTTAAAATATAGTCAATTACTGACTCCTGTGATCTGCTATTATGGAAGGTATATTTATATTTCATTGGATGATCATAAAATGTATTATTAAAGCATTCGTTGCAGCAAATGTAATGAGCATATTCTTCCCTGCTTTAATTCCAACTTCCGAGGAATCATTCTGAATTATAGCAAATACTGTATAGTACGCGTAATTCTACTCTAATTAATTGCATATTTATTTGCATATCTACATAATTAAGATAAAGTAAAGTGATCCCACTACAGGCCTCAGGACGCCCTTGGGTTAGTAGGAGGTTAAGGCTCCCACTTTTTCTAGACAAGCGTCACTTGATATCAGCCGGGTCGTCAGCCCTGCGTGACGGCCGCCTTTACCCTCCAGAACAAGCGTCTGGTACTCATTTCTGTTAGAGGCTGAGACGACCCCAGGGCCATAGTGCCGCCAGAAGGTTTGGGTCAGTTTAAAAATCCTGGCTCCACCGGGACTCGAACCCTCGATCTTCCGGCTTGTAGCGCACTGCCTAAACAACTACGCTACGGCGTGCCCCATCTATGCATTTAAAGGTAATAGTGATTCTGCTGCTTTAACTGATGGATGGATTCTTAAAAGATGTTATCATAAATCTTTATACTGTAGGTTATGGTCATGTGTATGTATTAATTATGGCTTTATTTATCTGGCACAGTCAAAACCTTACGGTCTAGTCTAACACTGAACCAGATTAGAAAAAAATTGAAATAATTAGTCTTATGTCTAAATTACAGTGAACATAAATGATTACATGTTACATATCCAACCATCCATCCATAGTAATTCTGCCCGAAGGCAGGTCCTTCGCTGCAATCATAGCATTTTCATGCTATGCTTGCAGATTTACTAGGGAATTGTAGGTGTAGTAGCTTCCCGTTGCTTTCCACACCGGTGAAGGATGATAATGACGATGATGATGAGGGCCATATGATTTCGGGGACCGTTTGGGCCTTAAAGTTTTCCTGACATTTGTCTTACAGGTGAGGAAAACCTCGATAAAAACCTCACCCAGAAAAACTGCCCCGATCGGGGATCGAACCCGGGCCCGCTGCGTGACAAGGCAGCACGCTACCTCGAGGCCAAAGCGGTGGACATGTTACATATACAGTAGCATTATTATTTACAATGTAAGTTGATTTGCTTTAGATTTAACAAATAAGCTATAAAATGTACAAGATGTAAACATGTAAATACAACTAATAATGACATAGAATAAATTTAATATTGGAGAAAAATTAATTATTTAACAGATAATAATTGTATGAGCGAGATTTTAAAGTGTCAAGTGTGCGGAAATCCATGAGTTCTTGTGGGTAGGAATGCCAGAAATCGAGTTGAGGATACTCTGAAAGAAGTGGAATAAGACGAAATGCTGGGGAGATCGATTGTTAACATACTGTTATCTTGTGACCTAATGTCAAAATTGTGGAGAAAATTTAACTTCTCAAATCTGGACGCCAGGTTGCTATGAGTGAAAAAGTACAGAAGCTTGAAAAGAAGAAAAAGAGAGTGCAATTTAGCACAGTCGCTAAGACGGAGCAAAGAGAGAATATTGAAGTGTTCGGAAATATGATCATAACGATGTTAAAAATAAATAATAGTTTTAAAAAACTAAAACAACACGCTTTATTAGAAAACCGAACTAAAAAAATGAAAAATAATTTTAATTTCCAACACGCTTGCGATACAATTAAAGTGGTCAACAAAAAATCATCTCCAACACATACAGAATAAAACTAGAGTTATCAACAAAAAAAAGAAAATTTTACCATTAAAAGCGTGGGGTGCTCTATATCAATATATTTGATAATAAACATATATTGGTAAAAGTAAAGTCTCTAAGAACAAAATGTAAAAATCATAAAAAGCACCCCACGCTTTTGATGGTAAAATTTTATTTTTGTTGATAACTCTAGTTTTATTTTATATGTGTTGGAGATGATTTTTTTGTTGACCACTTTAATTTTATCCCAAGCGTGTTGGAAATTAAAATTATTTTTCTTTTTTTTAGTTCGGCTTTCTAATAGAGCGTGTTGTTTTAGTTTTTTTAAACTATTATTAATTTTTTTATTTTTTAGTTTTAATATTTTACAGAATAAGATAAAAATGTAAATACCTTTAAATTCGATACTATTGTGGTATGAGCTAAAAGTAATGCTCTTCTAAAAAAAAATCCTCCCAGCCGGATTTGAACCAGCGACCTATGGATTACTGAAATTATTTACCACAAGAGTTCACCACTCTACCAACTGAGCTCTTACAACGATTGACTAAAAAGTCGGCAAGTCCGCAACCTATTATACCAGTTTTCCTTTTTTTTTTTTTTTTTTTTTTTCTGATGATTTTGGCCAGGATTTTAGAAACAAAATATGCAATTATTGTATTGTCACGGCTCCGTTACAAGTATACAAAGTTTCAAGTCGATCCAATGTTTCTAAGTGGGTGAAAATCGTGTTCAAAGATTCCGTTACATAATACAAAGACACGTTTTTTGATATTCTGACGATTCTGGCCAGGATTTTAGAAAAAATGAAATTATTGTATTGTCATGGGTCCTTTACAAGTATACAAAGTTTCAAGTCGATCCAATGATTTTAAGTGGGTGAAAATCGCGTTGAAAGATTCCGTTATCATAGGTAGATAGATAGATAGATAGATAGATACAAATCAAGCTAATATAAAGCGTGTGATGATACGAACGCAGGTATTATGAACACGCAGCAGTCTCTGTGACTAAAAGTTTAGATCATTATATATAACGTCACAATAGTCGAAGTGTGAAACTCAAATTTTATGCACAAGTGTTTGTATTAATGAAACAATGCATTCCTTATGGAGCCCACTACAATTATCGTACTTCGATCACATAATATTTTAAGTATACGTATTGCTATTGTAGAGTAAATGACTGCATATGCATGTTACAACGGGCCACGGTTGCAAACTATTCAGATCATGTCCCATTACATCTTCGATTGCATTTCATGCTGAAAAAAATGTTTCTTTTTTTCTATTGGGATATCTACTGAAATCATTCTTTTCTATTTCCAAACGTTGTCATATACATTTTAGAACACTTTTTCAGAAAATAATATTCATACTAACGAGTCATGAAAGGAAGTGTACTTCCACAGAAGGAAATTGACATTGCGAAACCAGTTGTTTAACTAAATCTTTAAATTCCTTACGAAAATATGCTCGCCTCAATGAGTTCGGAATATATTTATGTTTGTATGTAACCCAAACGTCGCTCTTGTAGACATGGCTGTTCGCCTAATGGAAGATCCTTGACCAAACTAATTTAGTTACGTTTATTTCCCCACATATATCAATGAGTGATAAAGTCAGCACATCGCCTGAATGGGACATCTAGTGGGCAACTAAAGAATTTCTTGGATGGGGAGGTAGGTTAAATTTTGCTCAGATGTACTAATTTAGACTTGAAGGTCTTTTACGAGCCCGAAAACCTCAGACTCGGGACCGACGGCTTAAAGCCCCTCCCGGAGGACTCGTCCCTTGGATTTTTCCATCGATCTCGGCCCGGTTTGAATGAACAACTTTGGGACTAGAGGCAAGGAACATAATTATTAGACAACGGAGGGGGATTCGGAATCGTGTACCCCGATAAAATTCAAGATGACTCTATACCATCAGTGCCTTTGTGTTTTAACCGTAATTTATTGCTATTTTTGCACGATCCATAATGTTTGTATCACGTCTTTTTGGCTATTTCTGTAATCATTTCGAGGTTTTTTTTTCATTATTTTCGTTTACTAACTGCTAAACAAAAACTTTTTATTCAGCATGTCTCTATTCCTTTCTTTTTTTTCCCTTTTTTAATTTACGGTAAGTTGCCATTTTCTCTAAAATCCAAAATAATATAAAACCATATCATAATGAGTTCAATAACACACAATTAATAACAACTTTAAAATAGTCCATTAATTAAACATTTTACTTTTTTTGTTACACTTCTTCTGTTTGTAAAAGTTACTTCTGTATGAAACTTAAAAGTCAATGTCCGACAGGTCGCATTGTAATCAAATAGAAGGAAACATAACCACGCATTTGAGGTAACTCGGTGTCCTACTTGGGTCCATGGTTATCATGATGACAAAGGTAGAGCAGAAGACAGCTGGACCCATTCCGCCACACCTTGGGATACCGCGGCCAGAAGGCCATACTCCCAAGTCCCAGCTTCTTGTCCTCCCTTATCTACATCGCGGTCACGTTCAAGTTCACGGGCTAAAACTAACATCTCAGGGAGAAGGTGTTGGAGTAGCAACTTCTTGGGAAATTGCTGAGCGAACCTAGTGCGTCAGGTCGCTCGTTCCTGACGACCCCACAGTTGGTCCACGGGCTCCTTGAGTCTAGCTGGGAGGATTGTTGTCGGAGATCCACCGACCATTTCCCTGTTCTACTACAGAATAAAGCAAGGCGAAGACACACGCCCGGATCCAGACTGGATATATAAATCCCTTTCCCTCCGAGAATCGAATACTTATCGCCGGAGTGGACCATGTAGAAGTTATCCATTTTAATTACTCGTATGTTACTAAATAGATTTACAAGCCCTGTTAGTGAATGTACCTTTAAAGGGAGAGACTAACCGAAGATAAATGAGAAAGTTAATAACTAGTACAGTACTAATTAAACTAATCTTATGGGAAAAATATTTCTGATACAAAGAAAAAATATATATAATTTATTTATTAACGTTTTTCGTTGAGGATATTATGAATGTTCTTACAGTAAACTGCGATTAATATGAAATTTAATAAAGCTATGTATAAGATAATAAAGTACTTAGGAAAATGTTTGGACCAAAGAGAGATGCACAGACAGGTGAATGGAGAAGACTACATAACAATGAACTACATGGTCTTTATAGGAAGCCAGATATAATAAGAAAAGTTAAGTCTCGTAGACTGCGATGGGCAGGACATGTTGCGCGTATGGGAAATGAAAGACGTGCATGGAAGCTTCTTATAGGAAAACCAGAGGGAAAACCCCAGTTGTTAGACCAAGAATGAGGTGGGAGAATAACATTAACTATGATTTGAGGGAAGTGGATTATACAGGGAATGTTTGGAAATCATTAGCTCAGGATAGGGATGTATGTAAAGCTTATGTCCGCGCGGCCATGGATTTACGGGTTCGATAGTGCCAATGAGTAAGTAAGTATAAGATAAGATCGAGTACAGAGAAAGAAACAAGTATGTCAGTTGTTCGTCGAAATGATGCTTGGCGTGTCATTACATTCACCATGGAAAACATCATTTAGATGTGTAAAATAGTAAAGTATGCAGTTAAGTAATAGTTTATGTATCTCCAAAGTATGGAATTCAGGTAAGAAGTATATATTGAACACCTAATAGTATGTTTTCTAGATTTAAAGGAAAGAGTGGCTTACTAGTTTTCTTTTTCCCCCATAACATTCAGATAAGCCCATAAAATCTCTTCTGGGTAAGAAATTCCTATTTGCGTAGGGATTATTTCTTACGTGGAAGCCATTACATGTGTTAGTTTCTTCATTCTTGATTTTTGATTTTTATTTTGCCTTTTTTCCATCGCACTCTGTCCTTGGCAATCCTTGTCCAGTTTGCCCCGGCTACAGTTAGGAAGTCGTGTGCCCATCTATACTTGAACGGCCTCTTCAATTTTTTTTTCCAGTTCGCACGCCCCACATTGTTGTAGCGTCGACCCGTCTACTCATATCTTCCTAATGAAGCACGTATAATTTTGATAAACAGCAGTCATTACATAATAGCCATTATGTTTCATAATCATTATTTTTCTTTTTCTTCTTCTTCTTCTTCTTCGTATTTTCCAGTTTCAAATAATATGATTAAAAATGTCAGTACTATGACTATATTTGAAATTTTTTACCAAATCCCTCTATTGGAAAAATTTATATTGCAGTTCATATTGTTAATGTAATTTCCATGTCAAATGACATTCTGTCATTTTTCGTACTTGTTTTAGTAATTTTGAACTTAAGAAGTAATTTTAGTAAAACAAATAATTATTCCCATATATGCCTATGCACTTCTTGTGAGAACTCTAGTTCCAGTGACGTTTTTAACTCGCTCAAAATGTAACCAGTGATGCCGTTGGTGACAGCAGATGGCTACTCACTTCACTCCCTATACTGCCATCTGTTAGCCAGGGGCAATATCGCTTTATGCCTTCTTATGTCTTCCCAGCTGACATTATTTAATTGCATAATCATTATTTAGTAAATAAATAGTGCATATTAAACTTTAAATGTGTGCAATTTTATGAATGCAACAGAGTTTTTTTGTGAGTCAGGGACACGTACGTTAAAATCTGAAATCATTTCAGTCTTGCTATAGAATTTCTACAATCGATGTTACAAATGGACTTAATAAAGGTGTAGGCCTACACACATTCACTTGTGTCATATTTTTTTGGGCTCAAGCCAAATAATGAGTGGTAGGAAAGGGGTGTGAATAGAACTTCCCCTACCACATACCCCATCATTTTAGGGGAACTGATGAGTTGATATTTTGTTCGGACTGCGGTCTCCATCGTTAGGGACGTGCCTTGCAGGGTGTCATAGTACAGTCCCAACATTTTTTTAAATCACTTCCATGAAGATCATTCATTTTTTTTAACTGAATAACACAAAATAAGTTAACAAATTATAAATTATTTCCTTTTCATTTGTTTTTATTCCGTTCATTCGAATATTATTAGCTCAAGAACATTGTTCCTTCTGTCTCTATTTTATTGTATACAGAGTAATTACTCATCCCTCTAAACTAGCTAACTCACTGGCATTATCGAACCCGTATGTTCGTGGCCGCGCGGATATAAAAATCTTCACACAAACCTATCTTGAGCTAATGTTTTCCAATCATTCCTTTTATAAACTACTTCCCTCAAATCATAGTTAATGATATTCTCCACCTCATTCTTGGTCTAGCAACTGGGCGTTTTCCCTATGGTTTCCCTACAAGAAACTTGCATGTACCTCGTTCATTCCCCATTCGTGCCACATGTCCTGTCCATCGTAGTCTACGAGACTTAACTGTTCTTATTATATCTGACTTCCTATAAAGACCATGTAGTTCAATGTATGTAGTCTTCTCCATTCACCTGTCTGTTCATCTCTCTTTGGTCAACAATTTTCCTAAGAACTTTATTCTCAAATACTCGTAATCTTCCTTTCTCTTTTAAGTGAGAGTTCATGTTTCATATCGAATTAATGTAACTCGGAGAAAAAGAGTTTTATATATTTTCAATTTAACGTTTTTTTTTTCTATCGTCAAATTTTATAAATTTATGTAATTCCTCAGGTTTACAGGATCTGCCGTACAGATGAACTTCGTGAGTCGGACTGCGTATCACTTGCGTTGTAGTTTTTTTTTAACTTTATGAGAACATAGTCACCCAAACAAATGTTAAGATATTAAGCTGCAGGAAGAAGAAGACCAGGACGTCCACTCAAAAGACTTCTGAATGGTGTTTCTCTTGAGGCCGAAACAGGTCAACAAATGGCCTAAATTCGTGAATGTACTATGATGATGATGAGACCATAGTCATGAATAATAATAGATTTGGATTAAGATAATATATTATAACTGGCTGTTATTGTTAATTGCAAATATTATTTTGTTTAACGACGTTCTGCGTTTTTATTTCCCTTCAAAGGAAGCAAGCTTACACCACTATAAAGTCTTTCTATTCCGGCCGGGTTTGAACCCGCAAATTCGTAACCACTGATGAGCACGGTAAGTCTAATTAATTTGTATCGACTCTGTTTTAAAGATAGCTAATATTCTATGAAAATGGCGCTCTTTAACAGATGGCATGATTAGAATCGCAAATTAAAACTGAGTATTGAAGAATCGACACATTTTGTTCAGAAGCCTCTTATTTTAAGGTTCGTGAGTCAATATCTGTCACGTGAAACCTGAAATGTTCAATCCATAGATATAATAGTATATGTTCGGTAGGTTTAAGAGTCAAGTGCCGTGAAGTTCGTGGGGTATGAATAGAGATCACCTACCACTGGAAGATTCCAGCGCGATAACGCCGTAATTAATACAACTTATATTAATACTGTAATCAAAATTGCTCTTATAGCACTGAGAATGTACTCCGTTAGGACGCTGTATGTCCTTATGGCAATAAACAAAACCGAACAGACCAGGCAGAACTTTAGTAATAACCTACAGAAAATTATTATCGCGATATAATTGAATCAGTAATTTAAAAAAAGGCCTTATTCCAAAAAGTACCACTAAGGGTCGAATGTTTGAACGCATTAGACAGTAAAAGGCGTTCTCTGCTGAGAAAGTTTTATCCAAATACATTTTTCATACTCAGAACTCTATTCATGCGATAATAATTGTAAGCTACTTGACGAGGTACCTTAAGATCTTAGCTCAAGATAGAAACTTATCGTGAAAATCCCGAAGGGAACCGATGGGAACCGATGGTAACCGATGTAGTTTGAAACCTTTGCAGCTTTATCTAAGATGTCGGACCTTGAAGACTTCGATCATGTTTTCGGTATACGCGGAAAAGAGGAATTTGATATAGTCTACCAAAGAATTCAACTGGAAGAACAGGAGAATCGGCGTAATATTGCACGAAGCAGACGTCGTTGTATACGGTATTATTTGCGGGACGCAAACGTAAGTGCGTTCCTCTATAGCAGACGAAAATAACGGAAGTGGTTTTATCGCTGAGAATTCTGGGTTATTCGTTGCCAATATTACGAAAACGTCAACTTTCATGCATGACCGGTTAAGGCGGCCGTTAATTCGATCTCAGCAATTGCTAACGGCGAGTCAGCTCACCAGTGATTGGAAGTAATTTGAGTAGATACTAATGTATTTGCATGCGGCCCTAAAGAGATTGCAGACATTAGTCCAGGAATAAAAAGACATCTAAAGTGATGCATAGAATAATTTAGGTGGCTTATCGATAAATATACCTGATATGAAGTGTATTCTACAACGAAAGCTGCACATACATAAGAAGGAGCTGTTTTGTAGTGAAAAATTATTTTTGGACATTTTAGGATAAAAAAAACCTTTCTAAAATGACTAATTCAACTGTAATTTGAGCAGGTTATAAAGAACAAATTAATTACTTGAATTATATTCGTTCAACCCTTGAGAAGAGAAAGATCACAATGATCAGATACTGATTTTTATAACAGCTGGGCAATCTACATTTATATGGAATCCTTACAACAGTTCATTCGCTCGCTTCTCATATTCTTTCATTCACTAATCCTCCGACGCTACAATTCTGGTCGAATCTTGGCTTACTGAAGAATATCTAGTCATCGGTCCCTATCAATCACCTTATTCCTCTAGTTTCTATCAACATGATAGCCTATAAACGACATTTTTTATCTGGGGCCGAATGTCCACCATCCAACATTCTGACTAAATGTTTATCTTTCTTAATAATTAAACCTAAATATTGTTTATATTAATAAAAATAATTCGTTGTGAATTCGTTGCTAAAATATTTTCATAAGTTAATAATACCTGCCGCGCTAGCTCAGTTGATAGCATGGCTGGTTCCTAACTAACGGGCCTTGATTCCTTGCCCGACGAGGTAGGAAATTTTATTCGTTATTTTAAATCTTTGGGCTGGAACGGGTGATGGTTCTAGATTCGCAAAGCAATACATATTATGAGAAGAAAGTAATGTTCTTGATAGCTATTCGTCTGACGGATAGGGAGTCTCTTGATGCTTTTTGACAGGAGTAAACTATGTGTTAATACTGGATTTCACCTTCACCCTTCTCTCCCATCTTCATTTTTCATTATAACTAGGACTAGGATTTTTATGCAATAAAATATAAGATTGCAATGCAAATAGTATATATTATTCAACTGTTTGTGTGTGAAACCGAAACAAAAGACAGTCTCATTATACTACGTTGCAATCTTAACTTTAGTACATAAAAATCCTAGCCCTAATAATAACACTCTAAACACACACAAACATACACACTTAAGCATTGACTGATTCTAAACTCCCCTATGTACAAAAAAAACAAGTACACATCACCAAAATAAAATGATCTGACGAAGTGGTGGTAAACTGAAAATACACCACATACCCGATGCATCTGTACAGAGTTGAGCCTGAAGCATATAAAGTGAATTGTTGCATAAAAATATATATACAATTGGTTCGAATTGTTAAATTGTAAGTTTTCAACCTTTCAACACTTTCCAGTCAATCCTCAAAAATATTATTTTAGAGATTGAAAACCTGTAAATCGCTGGTTAATTATGGTCATTAATCCGTGAATGTATTTTAAATACAAACGCAGGGGATACTCTGTAAATATACAGATTTTCTTAACAACTTAGCTATTGTGTCAATTTTTAAAGTACCTTTAGTTGCATTAATGGTTACTGTCAAGTACCATAATTCTACACTTGGGCAGATGACACTAAGGGACACAAACATTCATAATATACTTGATAGTTTTCAAAGACTCTTTAACTCATGCCCCAAATGGGAATCAATGACCATTCACATTTAAATGATTTTTATTTACACCAATCACAGTCATATTTCCCCTCGATTGTATGGGTCAAATTCTGTCGCCGTAAATCAATATATATATATATATATATATATATATATATTGCACGAATGTTAACACATAGTGTTTGCGGGAGATAACATAAAAACATTTGTAGCAATTGATTATACCACAAAAGAAAGATACCACTGTTTGCACTGTCTTAAACGTATTATTTCCTCGGAATTTACATTCCAGAAAAATATAATTGACATATTTACATCAGAAATGAATTAATAACCTATGATGTTGGTTATAAATTTCTCCACTAGGGTGTATTCTTACAATATTGCGATCCCTTGGCAATACATAATATGATCTGTTTGCAGAGATGAACAAGCAAATGAAACGTACCAATCGTTTCTAATTTGTTTTCAAACATCGCCGTTTACATTAAATATATAAATATTTTAAAATAACTACATTTAAATAATGATTTGTGAGTAAACAGCCTAATTTTATTCGTTAAATAGTTCCAACAAATGCCACTCTTGATTTCCAAATTCTCTAGAAACATTTGAAATCACTCGTGGGGCATTACTTATGATAATTTTCAAACATGAATACGAGATCTAAATAATCAATTTTATCTAAAATTTCATTATTTTCTTCTGATTATTTTTAATGATAAGGCGTGATGCTTCCACTTGTTCCGGTAATAAATGGTATCAGTGATTTAGCTCATTCCAAATTACTGAAAAAAAGACTCCTCATTTCGTTATTTGTTATAAATGTTATTTGTAAAATATTTATTTGTGTTTGAGCATTCTAGGGAATCTGAAAATGTTGATAATATTGAAGGTTTTTTGTGTCATATTGATCTAGGAAGCTCAAAGCAGATATATTTGATGGCATTTTTTGTACAACATATATGATTGTAGTAATATTCAGGTGAAGTGTATACACGGTATATCTGTATAGAATGTTGAGGTATCGGGCGATTGCTCATCAGTTGGAACACGACTTGCACTTTAAAAAGAAATTAACCAGTGATCACAGCTGCGGAACACGTACCAATAACAGTTTCTCCCCCGGCTCACAACGTGAGGGGAAAAGAAGTCTCTGATCTAATTTAATAAGGCATAAAGCAGGGGGTTGGAACCCACCAACCTATTCCTCCTATTTTTCTTTTCCTCGTCTTTCTTTTTTTTCTGTTAATTGGCGCCGACTTGACCCCAGCGAGCGGAAAAATTCTACGTTCTGCCAGTCCAAAGAAAAAAAGACTGGTATTTGCATTTAAAAAACTTGAGACAAGATGATTGAAAGAGGGAATGAGGGCGAAGTAAGGAGAAAAACTCCTTAAAATGATAATGTTGAAGCTTCTTGGGACCCCGTGGTGCGCTTAGCAAATCGCCATAAAATCATACAATTATATGTAATGACTACCCCGAGACTATTTGCCTTCAAATTACGTAAACGTCTCTGAATGGAGGAGGTGGAGAGAAATCTACATGTCTTTTCTCATTGAGATGCAAAGTGCAAACTTTAATTCCTACCAAATTGCAAGTTCGGAATTATACCAATACTTTTTCCTTTTTTCATTTGCGCATGCGCAAATTTTAAAGTTGTTAACAAGCTCTCAAACCTAACAAGTTATTAAACTTTTAAAATTAATTTTTATTCCAACGTCTTCATTTTTTCTTTCCTCTCCCTTCTTCTTAAACTCGTTTTAATTGCTCCATAAATAGGATATTTAA
This sequence comes from Diploptera punctata, assembly GCA_030220185.1. Classification (NCBI taxonomy): domain Eukaryota; kingdom Metazoa; phylum Arthropoda; class Insecta; order Blattodea; family Blaberidae; genus Diploptera; species Diploptera punctata. The sequence continues at coordinate 755,889 of JASPKZ010010239.1, read as the reverse complement.
GTCATCAAAGTATATTTAATAAGTTTTTACTTCCAGTAATTATATGAGTTAGTCTAATAACATTGATGCTAAGCGTGTCTCTTTTCTTTAGCTATAGCTTTCATTAAAATAGTATAATACTTTATATCCATAGTATAAATTTCTAAGATTACAAACTTTTTAAACAATGACATAAATCAAAGAATTTGATAATAATGATAATGATAATAATAATAATAATAATAATAATAATAATAATAATATATAATAACAAAAGTTTGTTGTCTCTCACGGACGAAGTCTTCAATTCTTGAAATCCTCTTCCGGGTTCAATGACCGTAGTCCAGAGTATATGCTAATTGAAGTTTTACCTACCGCTGCGATGGACATCCTCAGGAGGCTGTACTTGCCCTATGTGAACTCCTCAGATTACGGCTCAATAATAATAATAATAATAATAATAATAATAATTAAAAATAATAATAATAAACACTATAATACAGCCACACACTCGAAGGTATTGCATATGATGATTCTAAACCACTAGTTAATGATTGATTTTATCCACACATGTGATGATGATAATAATAATAATAATAATAATAATAATAATAAAATACTATAATACAACCACACATTCGAAATAATTGCATATGATAATAATGACTCTAAACCACTAGTTGATGATTGATTTTTATCCACATATGTGTAATAATAATAATAATAATAATAATAATAATAATAATAATAATAATAATAATAATAATAATGATGATAATGATAATGATGATAATAACAATGATAATTATGATAATAATGATAATGATTATACTAATAATAATGATGATAATGATAATTATGATAATAATAATGATAATAATAATAATGATAATAATAATAATAATAATAACAATGGTTCATTTTACCAGGGGAAGTTATAACCTTAAAATCTCCTCTTCCACTTCACCGGGGTTAAATTAGATATAACAATAATTGCTCTCTAATGAATATAATGAAATATCTATAGTTAAATTAATAACACATTTGCTGAAAGTAACCATAAAATAAAAGTAACGGGAATAACGAAAATGATAATCTCCCTCCTTCTCTTTTTTACTTTGGTTTAACCCCTCTTCTTTTTGGTACATTTGCATGCCCCATGGCAAGCGGGCCTTACGGACCACGACCTGTCAGTAGAGGATTTGTAAATCTTGATTACACACAAATACTTCGTTTGACCACAAAAGGTCATAGAGCGCCTCCCTGGATGAGTCATAAGCTAAATCTCAAGCCCATATCTGAGAAAACATGAACATTTAAGACTAGACATAACATTAGATTAGTTATACTATACTTGGTTAATGTGTTATGGATGATGATTATGATGACCACATGATATTCGGAAAACTCATATTTGCATAAAATACCATGATATTTGTCTTAAAGATGAGGAAAAGCCCCGAGAAACTCCTCACCCAAGAAATATGTTCCGGATCGAATCCGGCCCGCTGCGTACGAGACAATGAAAGGACAATTACTAACAATTTTGTATTTATCCAAATGCATTATTAACACTCCAATTATTAAGATGTAAGAAAGTTTTATTCTTGTTTATATCGATGCTAGTAAAGTTCATGGTAAGTTTCCGTTGAGGTATTAAGTCAGAGTAATAGAATATACGAATAAAAAACTTGTAGGTCTGTCTCCTCAACTAAAAATATTTTAATACTCTGTAGGCTTTTCGGGACTAGTCCCATCATCAGTAGAACGAATTAAATCTGTATTTTTTGACCCTTGTTGAAGCACTGACTTATTTGTGAATATTTTGTATAGAGGATTGTGTGAGCTGGGTATGTTCTCATTCAGAATCAGCTTGTTGTCGATTTTTCTTGAATTGCAATTTCCTCCAGTATATTTATCCTCGTTTTTCTCTATGTAATAATGTGAGGGCGTTACCGGTATAATGCATATGGTGTCCTGCTTGAATTATGTTTTGCGTAACTTGAATAATAACAAGAAATGAATCCAACACATACACAGGTATAGAAACATTAAAATTAGCCAGTACGCTAAAAAAAATCTTGACAAGAATATAAATATGAATATAGCATACAGAACAGGTAATATATTACATAATTTAATAAATAATAATATCGAAGAAGAAAAAATGATTTCAACAATAAAGGCGTATACAAATTAACATGTACAGACTCATTGTACATTGGGAAAAATCTAGCAGAATCTTTAACTATATTTAAATAACATTTTAGGAATTTTGTTTATGATGGAGGAAAATCAAGTTACGCAAAACATATAATTCAAGCAGGACACCATATGCATAACATCGATAACGCCCTCACAATATTACATATATAAAACATACCAACGAGGATAAATATACTGGAGGAAAATTGCAATTCTAAGTGAAATCGATAACAACCTGAATCTGAATGAGAACATACAATCCTCTATACAAAATATTCACAAATAAGTCAGCGCTTCAAAAAGGGTCAACAAATACAGATCTAATTCGTTCTGCTGATGATGGAACTAGTCCCGAAAGGCATACAAAGTATTAAAATATCTTCAGTTGAGGAGGCAGACCTACCAGGTGACTATTTTATAGTTTTTATTCGTATGTTCTATTATTGCTTTGTTTATATATTTACTTTGAAGAAATTATATTCGAAAGACTTGATTATTAATAAATGTTGTTGAACTACTCCGAGACCACAAAAACGGAAATCTATACACAAATAGGCAATAGACAAAACAGTTAAGTACCATTTTCTCTTCTGATTGTAAACTGATTTTTTTAGTACCGGTAGTTATTGACGAGTTTTAGTGTTAACAAAAAAAAATTGGAATCAATTAGTTCTGCCATTTTAACAGCATGCCAGTGTTTATCAAAAATATCCATGATGCAAGAGTTAAATTTCCTCAACAGAAACATGTGATGTACAAATTCCATGTCCATAAAATTATCTGCCGTTTTCAACTACAAGGCATTAAATCCAGCGCCAAGCTCCCATTTAAACTATAGGGAAGTAATATAAGTACATGTGTTAATCACAGAGATAGACGATCATCCTGCCAGTGTAGTGTGGCCAGCATGTCGGGTCCATCAGCCGTTATAGTCGGTTTTCTCAATGTGGAGCCGTTACTTATTGTAGTTAACGAAATTCCTCACGATGCTGGGTGTTAATTTAGAATGCTATCGCCTCCATAATCAGTTACACCTCAACATAAATTTATACTCTGTATTCTTATGATTATAGTCTAATACAATTTAAAAATATCAACATCTAACATAATATAAATTATTTATGGTCGAATTTCGGCCACTTGGCGAACACTGGTAGTAATGAAAATAATAATAACAGTTCTTTTCCATCTTCTTCACTTCACGGGATAGGCAAATTGCCTGTTCCGTCCAACTGTTGTTCTGTCCATCTTCCCACTGGCCTTCGTACATTCCTTGATCCTCTTGGCTTGTCGTTAAATGCTGATTTTGGTAATCTTGTTACAATCATTCTTTCTATATGTCTAAATCATTTATCTCTATATGCTTTCATTTTTTTCGTTAAATGGATATAAAATTAACAGCGTTCTTATACATTCATTCTTTATCCGATACAAACTTGTGTAGCCTTTTTTAATAATGGTAATAATAATAATTTTATTTATATAGGCCTACAGATTTTTAATGTTAACACATCTCTCTGTGTCTAAAGTTTTATTTTTCTTCTCCACTCGTTTCTAACCATCCGCTCCAAGTTCTCCAGACCTCTTGTTCTCATTCCAGTTCTTATTTCTTGCATCCACGAATTTTGAGGTCTTCCTTTCTGTCTTCTTCCAGGTGGACACCATTCCAATGTTTTCCTGGGTAACCTTTCTTCTTGCATTCGTCGTACGTGACCATACCAATTTAATTGCTTATACCGTATATAATCTACTATTGAATCTCTATTTTTTTTTTCGTATGACAGTATGTCTTATTTTTTCTAATTTTGAACATCTTGCTGCTCTCCCCAAGAAATCCATTTCCATCGACATAAGTTTTGTTCTAAGTTTTTGTTGAATTTCCAAACTTCAGCCCCATATGTGACAGTACTTCTCACTATTGAATTATATATTTGTAACTTAATTTTTGCTGATTATATGTCTGTTCCATAAAACTCCATTTATCATTGCTGTTATTGCTCTACCCTTATTTATTCTGTTCTTAATATCACTTTCTTGTTTATGCTCTTTATCTACTTTTACTCCCAGATACTCAAATTTTTCACATCATCTATTATACCCCTTTTGATCTTCTAATATTACATTTTCGATTTCGGCTCCACATCCCATAGTATAATAATAATAATAATAATAATAATAATAATAATAATTATAGATAGATCATCGGTTGATTAATGTCTTTGACATCGTCCGATTCCTAATAGCCAATTTTGTCGGTCCATCCAATCTCCTGGTTGTAGATGTTTCTCCTTTATATATAAACATATTCCCTGACTCCAGGAGGTTTTAGGCCTTCCTCTGCTTCGTCTTCCCTCAGGTTTCCATTCCAAAACAGATGTTGGTAGTCGATCCTCTTCCATTCGCTGGACATGTCTGAACCATCTTAATTGCTGAGTTTTAATATAATCTAAAATAGTGTCTTCAATCTTCATTTTCTCCCTTATAACTGAGTTTATAATTTTTTCTCTTCTTGAAATTCTTGGGGCCCTTCGTATAAAATCCATTTCCGTTGCCAAAAGGTACTTATTTGTTTTTGTTGTTAATGGCCAGAGTTCTGCTCCATAAGTAATGATGCTTTTAACAATTGTATGATATATATTCATTTTATTTTTATTACTTATATTTTTATCCCACAATATTCCATCGATACAATCAATTGCAAATTTTCCTTTATTATTTCTATTTCTTATTTCCTCTTCATAACTCTCATTTTTATTTATTTTAATTCCTAAATATGTGATCTCAATACAAGATTTTATTGTTTCTCCAGTCTCCAAAATTAAATTTTGTTCTGGTTCACCAATTGATAAATAATTTGTTTTTCTTCATGTTTAAATTTAAATCCCATTTGTCATAATAATAATAATAATAATAATAATAATAATAATAATAATAATAATAATAATAATAATAATAATAATGATAATAATTATGATAATAATAAAGATAATGATGATGATGATAATAATAATAATAAAATAAATAATAATAATACCATTTCATCATTATCTAGAATAAAAAAATAATATTCCTAATTCTTTATTCAAAAAATTTCGTAATAAGAATAAATAGAGAATGTGAATAAGATACAGAAATGCGTTACTGTAATCGTTCTTGTTATTAAGGAATATTATTGAAAATGATATATGTAAGAAGAGGAGAGTTGATGATTGTCGCTTATGTTATTGAAACTGTCCCCGATGTGTTGTAATCCCATCTTAATCACTTGTCACACGTCCAGTTAAACCCCAACGTTATGGAGTATCGATCAACTATCCCCTGTCACTAACACCCACTCAATAACATATGACATTAATTTTAATCCATATTACATTTTGTTTCCTGCGACACCCGACATTGTAAATATAAGTTATTTTACTCTAGTATCACATGTCTCATACAAAATTGTAGAGTGTTCATCTGTTTCCGATAGGTACTACTATAGTAAACAAACTGAAATCAGAAAATTGATTCACAATGCTAAAATATTACTTTGCAAATGTATTAAATGTATAAAATCTATACAAAATGTCATACATTGCATCTGAACATGATGAATTCAAGTGTCAGCTGATATTTCATTTTATTCATATACACATTTTTTTCGATATACAGAGTGTAACTCAATTCCCATTACATACTTTAAGGATTTAAAGAGAGATCAGGGCATGCTTGGTTCAGGTTAGGGGCATAGAATTTTTTTTAAAAATTAGCGACGATCACGATATGCGAATATGTCCAATGTGCGGGAGCTTTGAAGACGAGATACATATACTAGGAAAATGTAACGATTTAGAATATTGGAGGCATCAGTTATTACCGGGAAAGATTTCTAAATTCAAATCGTGGAAGATTGGTATGGTACGAGTTACTGGTAAACCCAGACAATTGGATAAATCTGGGTACATTTCTGGACAAAACGCGGAAAATAAGAACAACACTTATTCAGGAATAAATAAATATGTTAGCAAATTGCAATGACATTAATTCTTGATAATTCTACATAACTAAGTTAATGAATAATGTAATTGTATTGATATCTAATTGTAATATTATTGTTTTGTTTTTTTTTTGTTTTAAACATCAACTTATTGTAACGGACTGTCAACAGCACGTACGGCTTACTGCCCGTGCGATCCATATTTGTAAATAACATTGTACGTATCTTACTTTTAGTTTAATAAAGTCCTTATGTATGTATGTATGTACTTTAAGGACATGCAGTGGAGACCAAGATAGTTACATTTAGCATACGAACTAATGAACACTTTTGAAATTCATATTAAAGCACCGTTGAGATTATGTAGTAAGATATCAAATATAAAATTGGTACCTGGTAAGTCAGTCGTCCTCAACTAAATTAATAAACTTCATTAAGTAGTTCGAATATGGAGATCTTTCAAAAATAATGTTTCATCTTCTGCATTATAACTGGTACTGATGTTGTTGTATAAGTTGTACAACGGGTTCATGTCTGTGGGTGTGTTTTCATTGAGTAGGTCTGTATTTTATGCTTCTTTTAGAATCTCTATATCTTCAAGGATGCTGATCCTGTTGTTGTTATACTCTCTGTGTAGTACTGACATGGTATTGTCGATTTTACTTAATTAAGTTTTTTAATTAAGTTGAGGGCGATTGACTTGTCAGGTACCAATTTTATATGTAATATCTCATAGGAGTTAATGTCGTAAAATGTACCGTTTTCCCGACACAGGCACGCAAAATACCAGAACGCACATTCAAATCTTCCGCATTTTTGGCGCCAAAGACCCTGCACGTTCTCATATTTGAACCCGCTAGACTATTAAGTGTGGGATCACATGAAATCCCTAATTTACGAGACCTCTGTGGCTACCCAGAAAGACCTACTGATGCAGATTATGGTTGCGGCGGATGTTGCAGGACCAAGGATTGGTGATCGTAAGTACCAGAAAATGGTACGGACGTACCGTATCTGTGTTGAGGTAAGTGTTCATCACATCGAACCCTTTTGTGGACTCAGACGACAAGCAGCAGGCGTCAGAGAGAGAGAGACGAGAGAGAGAGAGAGAGAGGATAGAGCAGAGAGTAGAGAGAGAGAGATAGAGAGTAGCAGAGAAGAGATCTCTCCTCTTCTCCTCTCTCAATATTCTCTCTTCTCTTTTGTTTTCTTTCTCTCTATCTTGTCATCCTTCTTTCTCTTGCATCTCCCCCTCCTTGTCTCTCTCTTCGCTTTCGTTCCTTTTCGTTCTTTCTCTCTCGTTCTTGTCTACTGTTCTCTCGTCCTTTCTCTCCTTCTCTTTTTCTTTCTTTTCTTCTTTTTTCTTTCCTTTCTCTTTCCTTCCTTGTCTCTCCTCTCCTTTCTCTCTCTCTTTCTTTCTCTCTCTCTTTTCTCTCTCCTTTCTTTCTCTCTCTTTCTTCCTCTCTCTTTTTTTCTCCTACTCTTCTTCAACCTCTTTATTCCCACCTCTCTCTTCCTCTCTCTCACTTCCTCTCTCTATCTCTTTCCATACTCTCTCTCTTCATCTCTCTCTCTTCCTCTCATCTCTCTCTTCCTCTCTCTCCTCTCTCTTCTCCGCTCTCTCTCTCTTCTCTCCCTTACTCTCTCTCTCTTCTTCCTCTCATCTCTGCTCTGCCTCACGAGAAAAAACAGTGTGTTATGCTATTTTGCGTGTAGTGGGAAAACTGTATGTTTCCGGACATGAGTTCCAGTGCTATCCGTAACCAACACCTCAAAGTCTGTAATGGGAATTTAGTTACACCCTGTGTGTGTGTTATATATATATATATATATATATATATTGCAGTTTGTTGCGCACTAACCTATCAAGTTAGAAGTATGTGTGGTTCAAATCTCGATTCAGGTGTTTATTTTTCTGCCCGAGGGCAGGTCTTTCACTGCAGTCATAGCTTTTTAATGCTATGCTTTTCAGCTTTACTAGGGAATTATAGGTGTGCTAGCTTCCCGTTGCTTTCCAGACCGGTGAAGGATGATGATGATGATAATGATAAGGATGGTGATGATGGCCGGATGATTTTCAGGGACTGTTGGGCCCTAACATCCTGACATTTGTCTTACAGGTGAGGAAAAACCTCGGAAAAACCTCACCCAGAAGCCTGTACCGACTGGGCATCGAACCCGGGCCCGCTGCGTGATAAGACAGCACGCTACCTCGAGACCACAGTGGTGGTCATATATATACACTCACTTAATAACGCAAGTATGAAAATAAAATTTACAGTAGATGGAAGATGAACTATTAAAGTTTTATATGTTGGTATTAGTCATGAAAAAATCAATAGCATTGTGAACACAGACTTCTTGATTATTAAGAGCTTTCACGAAATGAACAGAATTACTTCGTACAGTGGAATGATATGATGCAGAAACTTGGACAATAAAATGTAACAACTATTTAAATTAATTTGTAGGTATATCATTTAGAAAAGTGTTTCTGCGCAAATACTAGCAATACATTGTGTTAATGAGCAATCTAAAAAGTTTTACAGGTCGGAAGTTTTCTATAAGGCTATAATATGGTCCTATTAACGCAGTGTCTTGGTAGTAATAGTGCAAAATAACTACTCCAAATAGATCCTACAACAGCCCTCATCAACTGGTGAGCAACTCGACTCCGAGCGTAATTCCCTTGTGTTTGCCGGAAGATATAGCATGTGGATGAGGACTTGAGGGGAAATGTGACGTAATGTATATATTCTCCCCATTGAAAGCACGCGGTGCTGCATATAGGGGTTCATGTCCTTAGTGCTTGTAATATATTTTTATTAAAGAAAAATAGAATGCTGCAAAGTGTTTAATTTATAATAACACTAATAATTACATTATTTTTAAATTTATATTATTTTATTATCAAAGATAAATCTTTATATGTTATTTTTATGCTTTCATTATATAATTATAAGTTAAGGATACTTTTATCAGTGGAACCACCTCTGTTCTTAATAGGTGAAAGTAACCTAATAAAAATAAGTCTAAAAATATTCTATAGAACTAATATAATATTGTTCTCACTCCTATGATAATTATTTTCCTTCTATTTGGTCAGTTTTTGGAGATCCATGCATATTATTATTATTATTATTATTATTATTATTATTATTATTATTATTATTATTATTATTTTATTAATTAAATAAAAATAAAACGTAGTTTTATTTGATTTTCATATTTATTATATAATTCAGTGACAGCTGTTTCGGTACACTATACCTTCTTCAGACATGTTAACCAACTCAATTGATTATTTATTATTGTTTTATAATACTATTATACAACAAATACGGGGATTCTTACTTTAAGCGTAGAGAAAAAGATTACTAGTATTTGAGAATAAAGTTAAGACATATTTGGACTAGATAAAGTCGAAGAAATAAACGAAAGAAGACTTTGTAAGAAAGAACTAAACAGGGTGCGGCACAAGTAAGTTAACCACTGTACATGTTTGCAAGGGGAAAAAATCAGATTTGTTGAAACTGGTGTTTGAATACGGGACCTTCAGAATATAATGTCAAACACTACTGCTTGAGGTAATTTGCTAACTAGGAAGCAATATTGGTAGTTGTTTTTTGTATAGATGTTGTAAGCTACTGAAAATAATATATTTGCAATTCCAGTTAACTGACTTATGCTGCACTCTGTATATATTTATGAGAAACCAGATGTAAATAGCACAGTTAAGTCTCGTAGAAGAGATGGACAGGACGTGATGTAGAACGGTAAATGAAAGAGGGGCATGGAAACTCTTTCAGAAAAGCCAGAGCGAAAACGCCAATTAGATAGGGCAAGAAGGAGGTGGGAGAATAAATTAATCATGACATGAGGGAATGAATTATACAGGAAACAACTGGAAAACTTTTATGCTGTCATGAATCTGCGGGTTCGATAGCACCTGCTAGTTTTTTAATTATTATAAAGCAATACTTACTTACTCACTGGCAATATCGAACCCGTAGGTTCATGGCCGCGCGGACATATGCTCTCTATACATCCCTATCTTGAGCTAATGCTTTCCAATCATTCCCTGTATAATCTACTTCCATCAAATCATAGTTTATGTTATTCTCCCATCTCATTCTTGGTCTATCAACTGGGCGTTTTCCCTCTGGCTTCCCTAGAAGAAGCTTCCATGCAAGTCGTTCATTCCCCATACGCGCAACATGTCCTGCCCATCGCAGTCTACGAGACTTAACTGTTCTTATTATATCTGGCTTCCTATAAGACCAAGTAGTTCATTGTTATGTAGTCTTCTCCATTCACCTGTCTGTTCATCTCTCTTTGGTCCAAACATTTTCCTAAGAACTTTATTCTCAAATACTCGTAATCTCCTTTCCTCCCTTAAAGTATATATATATATATATATTATCCTAACTGTTTGCGCGACGGACTCGCCAATAATAATGGTAATAATAATAATAATAATAATAATAATAATAATAATAATGCTTATGTAAATACTGCATCCTAATCTTCATTCAGTGAGATTGTATAATATTATTGTAGACGAATTCTGGTTAGAACTTAATTTATTTTTTACTTACATCTTCTCCCAATGTTTGACATACGTCGTTCAGAGTTTTACGGAATCATTCGTATCTGACAAAGAATTTAATGCTGTTTCCGTGAAGGGCTTTTAATTATTAATGAAGGAGCGCGTCGCCATTGTTTAATAAGAAAAATGGTGATGAGTGCTGGAATATTTTTTCTCCCTCACAGACTCAGACAATGTAATCTTTTTGCATTCTCTTTTCTTTTTATAGATTCTGAGACCAGACAAGCGTTGTGTTATTATGAATCCTTAATACATACAGGGTGTTCATTATGCTATGTTCCTTATTAAATATGTCATTATAATTTCTTCAACACACTTCATACTAGGGTCATCTTTCTCAATAGGCTGTCTGTATAAACATTTCCCTTGGATCACCGTGGGAACAATTAAGTTGGGTCTGTGGGAGCATTTTAAGTAAATGAGTTTTATTAAGAACAAGAACTGAAGTTAATTAAAAGCTCTCGGACGTGGCGACACCTATTAACAAAAAACTTTAATGAAGAAGACTAGAAAATCTACTCCTACTATGAATACCTGATGGAAAAGAGAACACGGCACTTTTCACACGTGTGCAGTGTACTAAGAACTTAAAATTATGTATTTGTTTAGTTTTAAATCTTAAAATAATTTAAAAACTTAACTTGTAAATGTACTGTCGACAGCAGTAAACGTGATAAAAAATAAACTTTTTTTCATTCAAGTATGTTATACACTTCGTGAGTCGTGAATTTATCGATAATTTATCGATAACTTACATTTATGCATTATTTGTTTTCACTCCTGTCCGATCATCATCATCATCATATTCTTCGGTACTACAGCTTTTAGAGTTTAGTCTTGATCTCCCATTGCTCGCCATTATATGCTGTCCTTTACTTTCTGCCTACAATTACTGTTTCCAGTTCTTCTCAAATCACTTCCCAAGTCATCCATCCATCCATCTAATCCTCGGTCTACACGTCATCTTTTAGAGTTACGTTTTGCAAACAGTACTACATTGGGGGCTCGGTTTGTGCCTATTCTAGGGCCTATATATATATTCCATCAATCGACTCGTCTGAATTTAATATGTGCTATTGTTCCTATGCTTGTAGTTCCCGGTTAGTTCTAATTCACCAGGCTCCATTATCTCTATTTGGGCCATATATCTTTCACGGTCCGATACTTTTAAATAAGCTGACATCAGAAATTTAGTTTCTCCAATTTAGCAAAAAAAAATGTATTCTGTAAAACATCAAATTCGGGCCATGAATTCGACTTGCTGAGAAATTCGCTTTACGTATTTCCTGCGTGACAGACCTTTCATACAAGGGTTCAAATACGTGATAACAAAATTATTATTCAATTGGCAACATGTTATTTAATAAAATAAATTAAAATATCTTAATTATATCATCCGCAAATATTTAGCATATATTTTCTTAGAGTTTTTCATTTTACAAACACATTATATAGATGACAGCTAGAATTCAATTAGTTGAACCCTCATTTAGAGAGGTGGGCATGCGCAGTCTCGGAAATATAGTAGGCCTACTTTATGTTTGCAACAAATTAAAATTATAATATAAAATTATATAATTGTTTATCTTGTAGGTCCATCTCTTCAAATTTTAAAATGTTAATTCACTGTAGGCCTTTCGTGACTAATCCCATCATCAGTACAAGGTGTGTATATTTTCAATGACCCTCAGTGTGTTTAATGAATTAGCATTTTAAAAATTTAGGAGACAGACATACAAGGTGAACAGACTAATACCTTAACTGAGTTTTACCATGAATTGTATTAATGTTATTATATTTGCAAGCAATTCATTCATTTTCTGGATACATATATCTTCAGATATTTATTTTCTTCCTACTATATTTGTGGGTTGTAATGAGGACAAGAATACCAAATAAAATTGCATATGAAATTACAAAATTGAGTATATGAATTATAGTTAAAATAAAATAATTTATCTCACATAATACTTGGTAAATACAACAGTATTACATTTTGAATCCTGTTCCAAATTCGATTGCGATTTCGTTTATGTTCCGCCAAGTTCAACTCCTCTAGTTACTCCCTCTATGACGCGTCAGACTTCCCGTCAACCTCCTCACTCACTCGTGCTATTTAACGGTATAAAATAACTAACAATTCAGTTTAGCAAATGCGCCAGTCTAAATAAGATATTCTGGTACAACTATGGCGCCAACTTAGACTGTTTTGTTTAATTTATTCTTTTCTAGTTTGTTATATTTTATTGTGATTGTAAATTACTCGAGAAAACTAAATATCCGTGTATAGGAGAAGAAATGGATCATATAAATTTCAACAATGGAGAAGAACTAAAACCTAGTATTGAATACTCTTATTTAGGAACAAAATTAGACCATTCAGGTGATAACACAGTGGAAATTAAAAATAGAATCGCACAAACAAAACGAGCAATAAATGCTTTAAACTCTGTTTGGTGGAGCAAGAATACTGCAATAAATAGAAAATTACAAATATACTATACCATAATTCAGAGCTGAAGTTTGGCAAATTCCTACTAGGGAAATAAAAATAATTTTAAGTACAGAAATGGATGTTTTAAGAAGATGAGCTGGAAAGTCTAGAATGGATAGAATACGAAATAAAGAAATAAGAGAAATTATGGGTGTACAAGAAGAGCCGGACATCACAGACATTATAGAAATAAAACGATTACAGTGGTATGGCCATGTGAAAAGAATGCCAGAGCAAAGATTGCCTAAAATAGTTATGGAATTAATCCCAACGGAAAGGAGGAAGAGAGGAAGACCGAAGAAAACTTGGAGAAGAGGTACAAATGGTTATTGGAGGAAGATCAATGGATGGACAGAGAGGAATGGCGTTTGGTTTCCGAAGACGGCGGCAGCTGCCATGATACCAGATGATGATGATGTAAATTAATCATTTAATTTTGTGTCGGTATTGTTGTAAACATGTTCGGGTGTTGGTGTGAGGAATTCTTCAAATGGGTACTTTGTTTGTTTGCTTTTCATAACGTTTGTATTTTTAAATTGTTTTTTAAATAAAAAATATGTTAAATCTTAATTTGTTCATTTTTATTAAACATGTTAATAAGATAATACATTAATTTGGCTTAATAGATTCCTAATTTGTAGCAGGCTTATTTATATAAATTATTCGTATATTTTACTTAAAATAATAATAATAACAATAATAATATTCTCAACTTGTGTCCAACTCAGAGTCGGTCGAGGGATGAGATGAAGCCCCTACATTTATAGAGGTCTGTTAACGACATGGGTGCCCAAACTCCGTTTCGTCCACTACGAAACCCACATGGATTCAGCGAGACATGATCTCGAGACCCAACTGTTGAGAGGCGAGCGTCTAACCGCTTGTGCCAAGGAGCTACATGGTTATTAATAATTAATATTATTCTTCTGCCTAAATATTTTCCCTATGCAAATTGGAAACTTCTTTTTACACAACTTGCTCCTCCAGCTGGATTACAAATTCAATCAAATAGTTTTATTCTGAACGCGATTTGATAATACATATATATCTTCTGCAAAATAATAATGGAATAAAAGTAATCAGTATGCTTTATAGGTATTATATGGAGCTCTAATTGTTTTAATAACTAAAATTTATTTCTATGTGATGAATGCACTGTTACTTGAACTATCTCTCGTATAAATGTCCTTGAACTTTGAACATTAAACTCCCTCCTGAGCTGAAAATATCAGTGTTTAGAAGACAAGTGTAGACACACTCAATACATACATTTCATGGTTATTTTGTCTGAATCTTGCCTTGGTTGAGATGCACATGTAAATATGATTTCTAAGAAAATAGAGGGAGAAATTTTCATTTTGAGAAATTTGTCTAGAAGTACCGACAAACGAGTAAATGCGTTTTATATATACCATGCCTTTATATATTGTCATTTAAAAAATTGTATTTTATGTAGAGAATTCATAGGTTGGCCATTAATGTTTTAAAACTATTAACATATTTTAAAAATATTACTGCCAAAACTTGGTCGCATAGCTACGAAACTTGCAGTAGTTCCAGTCTCCATGAAGGAATAAATATGCTCATGGAATTTCGGCCAGTATGTGATCGAAATTTAGTATTGTCGTAGCTGTAATAAGTTGGGATCCAGATTGACAAAACTATCTATAATGAATGGAGGACACATCATGCTGACTACATGTCACCCCCATATTGGCTGGATGATCGTCCACTTTTGTGATTAATACATGTAGAAATGAGAAAAGCAGCTAGTTGATAGACGACCAATGGTGTTCTAGGCTTGCCGCGCCATGCACTAGTAGTAAATATTAACAAATTTAATCTTAAAACCAATTTTCCTGAATATCAAACCGTAAATGTTGTCTTGATATTACACTTCAGCTTTATGGATACAAAGTAACCCAAATAAATTCAAAATACATGTTTTTAAAATATTTAATAATTTACCAAAGTCTACAAAACCTTATAATATGGTAACTATCATTCACCAATTTGATGAAAGTTGCTTGTTAACTATTATATCTAAGGTTATGGTGAATTTGAATTAAAATTTAACATGACGCATGAAAATTGAACCTTCAATCCTGCTTCCCAAAGTAATATAGAGACTATTAAAAATATTTTCAAGTGCCTACATCACAAATATTGTAGAATATGAACAAACTCATAAGTAACAAATAACTAGCTATCTATTTTAATTAAATCTCTTACATCAGACAGAAGTGTTAGTTGTTACATCAATTATTATCTTTATTTTGTATGACTAAACATTTTAGAACACAAAACTCAAAACATACATTTTGTAACTCCTATGTATACTACATTAACAATTACTTCTTGAAATAAAATTGAAAACTTCATAGATATTATTTTACGCTTCTCTGTAAAACATGCTGTTCTACAGTTATCTCACTTACCGATATCTAACTAACTGACACTATCGAACCCGTAGCTTCATGGCCGTACGGAATTAACCTCGCCATACATCCCTATCCTGAGTTAATGTTTTCCAATCATCCCCTGCATAATCCATGTCCCTCAAACCATAGTTACTGTTATTCTCCCACCTCATTCTCGGTCTATCAACTGAGCGTTTTCCCCCTGGTTTTCCTGCATGAAGTCTCCATGCACCTCTTCATTCCCCATTCGTGCTACATGTCTTGCGCATCGCAGTCTATGAGACTTAACTCTTCTTATTATAGCTAGCTTCCAATAAATATCATGTAGTTCACTATTACAACGTCTTCTTCATTCCCTGTCTGATCATCTTTATTTGATCCAAAAATTTTCCTCAGAACTTTATTCTTAAATACTCGTAATCTCCTTTCCTCCCTTAAAGTAAGAATCCATGTTTCGCACCCGTTTAATATAACTAGTAGATTAATAGTTTTACATATTTTCTGTTTAACGTTTTTTAAAGGAATTGGGACGTCAAGAGTCTCTGTAATGCATAATAGCACGCATTTCCAGATTTGAGCCTATATTTAATTTATTTGTGCATCTCATTCATTTTTTGTGATTATTATTCCTAGGTATTTGAATTCAGCCACCTCCTGAAAATTTCCCTCATTTTTCATTAGCTGTCCATTTTCATTATATATTGTATTTCTATGTGTGACCATACATATTTGTATTTACTTCCGGTCCCAATTTTTTAGTGTTACTCAATAGTGTGTGCATATTGGTCCTTAGTATCTCCTAGCTGCCGCCCAATAGTACCACATCATCAGCATAAACTAACAGCTTATTTATACCATTGAGTTGTAAGCCTTCTTCATCCTCTAAAGATTTGATGGCATGCTCTAGTACAAAATTAAATAATAGAGGAGATAGTGAATCTCGTTGCTTCAACCTATTCTGGATTTCAAAAGTATCCGAAAACTGTACCCTACTCATTGTGCCTTTTAGACACATTCGTATAAGTCAAACTTTTTAGGAATTCGAACTCCAGCTGGATACTATATAACTTCTCCCTCTTAAATGAATCCTATGCCTTTTTGAAGTCTACGTATAGTTGACGTACAGTACTATTATATTCCCACTTACCTGTATAAAACAATATATTTCAAGTACACTAATTATTAAAGATATAAACTCCGTGTTCTCTGTTATTAGTCCTCAATTATTGATAATTGCAAACCAGATATATTCCAACTTAAATTATACCCCTCTTTAAATAAAACTTTACAAGAATAATAAAAATATCTGGAGCTATAATAAATTTTATAACTTTATCACCTACTCTATGTGAACATTTTAGAATGTCCTTCCCCTATTTTAGCCTAACAATTAGTACACAATTATTGATAATTGCAAACCAGATATATTCGAACTTAAATTCTACCCCCTTTAAATAAAACTTTACAAGAATAATGATTAAAACTTGCAAATAAACGTTTTGAAGAGAAAAAGTAGTGTCCTACTATATGAAGCTTAAAAAATGTAAATGTTATTTAATTGTGTTACAATTATTACGTCAATTTCCATAGAATTGACCTTATTTTCACATTCCTTTATATAAGGTAACATTTTGATTTTGCCATGCACATTGTACCAGTATTAGATATCAATAGAAAGGGATGAAGCTGTCTGCTTTACACAAACACTTTACATAACATCTTACATGACAATGTGTAATAAGGGGGTGATTACTGGAACAAAAATACACTTACATAAATATTAATTAGACATCCAGCCATCTTTTCTAAACATGAAGAGTGAGATGTAGCAAATGTGTCAATAGGGTTTTCGGAAACATTACTTTGACAGTTGACGCTTGGTTTCATGTCATTTTTTACGACTCTGTAACCATGAAACAGTGTATTTGCGGTAAATAATTTACAATTCTAATGTTTAAGTGATCAGAAATAGCCACATTGGACGTTCGGAATTATCTCGTGAATTTTTCAACCAGGCAGTGCATAGTTCATTTAATCGTTAAAAGTAATTCTATTTTAGTAAATTTTCTGCCGGAAAGTACAAAGTTTAAGGACAATTTGTAAAGTTTTATGAAACTTGTTTTAGATATCTAACACAACTGACATAATCGAAGTTAAGGAATATTTTATGTTATATGTATATATTCCACCGCTGTGGTCTCAAGGTAGCGTGCTGCCTTGTCACGCAGCGGGCCCGGGTTTGATACCCGGTCGGACAGGCTCCTGGATGAGGTTTTTTCGGGTTTTTTCATCACCTGTAAGACATATGTCAGGAAAATAATCCTTCATCGGTGTGGAAAGCAACGGGAAGCTACCACACCTATAATTCCCTAGTAAAACTGCAAAGCATGGCATGACAATGCTGTGATTGCAATGAAAGACCTGCCCTCGGGCAGAATTACTATGGATGGATGGATGGATGGATGGATATATATATATAATATATATATATGACCATGCCATTACGTAGTATGCCAGAGAAAAGATTACTCAGACAAGCTTTGGAATGTATTCCATCTGGAAAAGAAAAGAGAGGTCGACCTAGATATAAATGGACGGATGATGAAAGAAGAGGTATAAGGGAGGTAGGTCTGGAAGGATTGGACTGGGAAGATAGAGAAGAATGGAGAAATATGATAAAAATTTAAAAAGCTTTTGGCACATGAACATGTTTTATTACATTGTAAACCTGTTTATAAATAAATAAATGAATTAATATATATATATATATATATATATATATATACATACCGTTTTATCAGTTATCATTTACTTATCAATTATAGAGTGTGTTAGTGTAAGCCTAAAGCCTTTATCTCGAATGAGTTTCAAAACCTGACAATCATATGAGAAAGATTGATTAAAATATTAGAGAAAAGAAAAAAAAAGTGTTTTATACAGAACCACAGAATATAAAACAAACTTTTTGAATTCTTTTGATCAGTGAAATAACCGTTAGCTCAAAAGTAAGGGTGTCTACAAGTAGACCTTGATAAAAATAAATATTAATGTCTCCATTAAAAATGAAATATGCTTCGTTTGCTCTTCATATACAGAATGAATCCCAACTTTGACGACAAACTTTCACAATTTGTTCAGGGATGTCTTCTGAGTGTTTGATACGTGGAACCGATCCGTGGCTCATTGCCGAGTAATTTCATTGTTATCATTTTGAAATCATCCAAAGTCGTATCTGTTTACTCTGAGTTATGTGGTAACAACATAATGGAGAGCCAGCAAATTTTGAAGTGAATGTTAGGGAATACCTGATGAATAGTTCGGGCAAAGATGAATTGGTCGTGGAGGTCCTGTTTCATGGCCAGCCGGTCACCACATCTGATACCCTGGACTTTTATTCCTGGGGTCACCGAAGAGCCTCGCGTACAAGAAATCCACAGCTGTATATAATTCCGAAAGAAACTTACCAATTTGCCTAACATCACGAGATTCTAATTAAAATTTAAAAAAACAATAACAGAGAGTTATAAGAAATCTAAAATTGAATCGAGATGCGAATATTCGACTCTGAGGATGAAGAATAGCCAATGCTTTACAACGAGGTACTCTGTTTATACAATATTCAATTATTAGTAGCATTGTTAAGCTTATGCGATTTAAATTAGAAGGTCATGTAATTCAAATCGATGAGTGAAGATTTTTTTTTTTTCAAAATTTGTATTCGGAAGCCCTTGTGGTAAATATCTGCCCAGAGATACTAAGCTGAAACGTTAAAAAAAACACTGTTAGACCAGTTGTAACAAGACACAGAATACAGAAGATGAAAATGCCTTTTTGGTATTTGAGAGAAGAATTATTAGCAACATTTATGGAGCAGTTTGTGAAAGTGGAGAATAAAGAATAAGGAATAACTAGAAATAGAACATATTTTTGCAGGACAAATTATTGTAAAAAATATAAAATCGCTTAGACTCAGTTGGCTAGGATATGTTTATAGATTGAATGGAAATATAATGCCCACAAATATCTTATATAGTGTGATGTCAGGAAGTGAAAGAAGAGGTAGACCAAGGAAAAGGTGACCACAATAATTAGAGAGTGACGTTGATAAAAAATATTAGGGAATGGTAAAAGAAAGTATGAAGAGAGGCGTGTAGGAGGATTTTCAACGAAGCCAAATATTGTGTTATTTGTTTCAGTGTATGAGTTTTTACTATTTTTTAAACAAAATTAACTGAATAGACCGCCATCTCGGTGGACGTATGGCTAGCGCGGTGGCATGCTCTGACTGGGATCCCAGGTTGGATCCTGGTGATTCCAAAGAAGCATTTGTAGTTGGGTACACTGGGATTTATCGAGTTTTACTCGGTGTTCTCCTATTTCCCGAATTTTATCGCACCAACCCTCTCCAATCCCCATCTTTCTTCTTATTCTTCTTCCGAATGCAGTATTGGGTGATGATGCCCGTTCTGCGACTACAAAAACTGATCTTTATATCGGTTGAAGGGTCTTCCGAGGTCTCTTTTGCCTTTAGGGTTGAGGTGGTAAATCATCTTTGGTAAACGGGAATTTCACATTCTCTGGACGTGTCGGAACCATTTAATCTGATAATTTTCTATATGTTCAACCATTTCCCTACTATTCCACTTCAATCCCCATCCCTTAATTTAATTTCATGTTTCATTCATTCACTTCATATGACCCTTCATCTCATCTCTTGTTAGGGAACAAATACAAGTAATTTGGTTGGCGATCCACAGTGTTGAAAGTATGTCGTTGCGGTGATCTAGTGGTGTCTCGCCAGGGTGCTGTCTCATGTATCCGGGCCTGAACAATAAAAAATGGACAAAAAGGGCCAACAGGAGTTTTGTAATCCCCCTCGCGGCCACGAGACCTACTGAAAAATGTCGGTGTGGTTCAAGGGAATAGAACCTGGCGTATCTGACTTAGAAGACGACCTACAACTTACGTAACACCGTAGAGTATACATTCATTCCACTCATTTTCATAATACTGGGACAGCGCAATAGATATTTAAGGTCCGAGTCTGAATAATGAATTAAAGAACTGAATATAACTATTATAAGTTGTCCCTTGAATTCATCACGAGGTCCACGAAATCTACTTTTCAAATTTTATAATTCATTTTGAAATAGTTCATAGTGGGCTCACATATTTTTCACATATTTTTAAATGTTGTTAATTGTGTTTGCTTAAAGTGTTAATTATAAAATTGGTACCTGGTAAGTCAGTCGTCCTCAACTAAATTATTAAACTTCTTCAAGTTATTCCAATATGGAGGCCTTTCAAAAACAATGTTTCATCTTCAGCATTTTAACTGGAAATGATGATGTTGTATAGGTTGTATAACGGATTTATGTCTGCGGGTATGTTCTCGTTGAATAGGTCTTTATTCCTTGTCTTATTACATAACCTCAACGGTGCTTTAATATGAAATTCAAAAGTGTTGATGTGTTTGGTTTTCATTATTACTGTAAACATTTTCTTAAATCCATTAACTTCAAACCTCTTGACGTCTGATCAACATGGTCTATTTCTAACTATTAATACATTTTTACCCTCTATGAATTCCGATGATACCGATGGTTCATCATGCTCGAATTTGGATCCTGGGATACATTTTTAAACCTAGTTGGGGTAGATGAAATTTTTCAGTGCGTAAAAAACACCTGATTGTAGCTTCTTCCGGAAAGGAAGTAATATGAATTTATTCACTTTGGTAAATTAACGACATATGAACAGCCTCTCACTCTTGATATAAGAGATACCTAAAACGAAATTTGTTGTTCCAGCTTTGAACTGGGATGATAATGATCTCTGATATTGGAAGGCGTCTCAAAAAAACCTACGATGTAACAGTTAGCCCTTGTAACTAGAGAGCGATTAAGACATTCTACTTGGTACTCGGCGCCAAGTGGGTCCAGAGGTAGCGTGTGTAGGTTCAGTTCTTAAAATTACAGTATCCATTGTTTACTACTCGTAACATTGAATGAAAGGAAATATAAAACTGACTGTAACGTGCGACTACAGCGGACCGCGTTAACCGGGAATAACAAACGCCGACGCTGTCCTTGTACAGATTTTTATTTATGAACTTGGAATATAATGAGATGTCCATAAAGTTGAATTATGTTAGTATCAATGTATGTGTATTATCGCAAAGTAAGAATCAGAGAGTTGTATCAACTTTTCATTTCATATTAAATGATTAAGAGTAATTTCTATAACTAACGTTATCGTTTTGTTTATAATGTTTATAATCTGCGAGTTTTGTACAGTTCAATCGTGTATTTCCCATATTATTTCTAAATTTTAAATCGCACTCATGAAAACCTGAAATAAGAAGACAGAATCCTACGGTCGTAATCTTACAATGTGTTATTCTATTAGCCTATATAACTTATATTGACTAAGTTTTTTTTTCTGAGAACTTCATATTCAAGATGTTCTAAGAAAAAAGTGGAGATAACCGAATGCACCAATTACTCAATACCTTTTTAATAAATGAATAAATATTGTGTACAACTAAGGGTCGGGTCGAAGCATGAGATGAGATGAAGCCCCTATATTTATAGAAGTCTGTGAACGACGAGGGTGCCGGCCGACACGCCTGACGCACCGTCACAGGGGCGGATAAACGAAATTAAATGAAATGAATGACATGAATATAGAGAAATAGTGGAATGGAATTTGTGGCAGGGGAAACGGGAAAAACTCCGCGAAAAACCTGCCCAAGCTCGTTTCGTCCACCACGAAACCCACATGGAGTGACCGAGACTCGATCTTGGGACCCCAGTGGTGAAAGGCGAGCGTCTAACCGCTTGCGCCACGGAGCTGCCACCTTAAAAAAACAATTAAATGTAGCATTTATTTACATCTAGATTGAAGTTTCATGGCATAACAGGTCTAGAAGGCCCTAGGCCTAATATCCGGCTGCTGGCCTCACACCCACATGTGTTAATCAGAGATGTTCACGATCATCCAGCCAGTATACGAGTGATACGTGGTCAGTATTTCCGGATCCCTCAGCCATTGAAACTGGTTTTCTCAACTTGGGACAGCTTCTTAAGATGCTGAGTGGGCACCTATCCCATACTGGTTAAATTTCCATAATAAAAAATTTTCCCCTATAGGGATTCGAACCAGTACAAGTCTCTTAACTTTGTACCATGGCATCAAATCAAACTTTAAACCGCCCGGATTCGGTTATATTTGAGTAGGCAAAGAACGATAAAAATAGTTCGTTTTTCGAGATCCAGCAATTTTTCGTTTTACAAGTGGAACCGATTAAGATATTCTTTTATGCTTGAAAGTAGATGAGCATTATATCTGGAGTTGAACTGCGGGACTCGAGGTAGATATTTGAAACTGAAGCAGTAGACTGTACTGTACTCGAGGATCAATCCTTGCTCCGTCACGCTCATCCCCGTGTCTCGCCTCGCTGCTCTCCCTTCAATACAGCTTCTTCTTATCCTTAGCTTTCCTTCTGTCTTCTCCTGCCAACCACCCACTTCTCTTCCTCTGGATAAGCGTCTAAGGCGAAAGCAACATTCCCTACGTTTTCTTGGGATAACTAGCAAATTCTTACTTAACAGATTTCTAATATGAGAAATTTGTAAACAATGTATTCAATTCTTTATTATATAAAGCGTTTAAAGAAATATGTCCTTTCAACGCTTTTAACCGACACGAGCATCAAAATGTATGAAAAAGACTACTATACATGTTTGCGTTATACAGGGTATCCCAAAAAAAACCGACAACACTTAGTATCATGTGCAGGACGACAAACTGATCATATTTCAAGTAAACGCGCAGTTCTGGGTGCTGTAGAGCATTGAAGTACCTATTTCAAATGTCAATAAACGGAACACGTGTTGCACATTGAGAAGGCTACATTAAAAACGGGGTTCAAACTGTATACCACCTATTTCAATAACAGAGCCTACATCGGTGGTGTTGTACTTCACTAACATGACCCAAAAAGTGCGGTTGTCTTGTTAGAATTTCAATCGCTCCTAGGACTCGTGCAATAAGGTCGTCCTCTGACGTTACAGGAATTGCACACACCATACTCTTCATATTATCCCACATAAAATAGTCGATAAATGTCAGATCTGTAACCGTGCTAGCCATTGAATTCTGCCTTTACCAATCCAAAGATTTAGATATAACGCATTGGCAATTCCGCACAATTATATCAACATGTGCTGGAGCTGCATTGTGTTACAGCCAGTGGAACCTGTATACAATAAGGTAGACAAAACATATCACATTTGTACTCTATAGCACACAAATTGTCCGTTTTCAAACAGAGTTTCCGTCTTGAGAAAAATGATCAAGTTGCCGTCTTGCACTACATTATAAGCTTTGTCGGTATTTTGTTTAGAAACCTGTATATGCTATCTTTGTAAATCAAATCGCATACCGCGAGCATTTGAAATGTTACCTTGCCTCGAAGACACAAACTGCTTCTATTTTTTGCATCACTATTTGTCCACTTCATCAACTCTTGGCCTATCAATTCGCTTCCATTTTATTCTTCCCATATCAATATAAATACACGTTGGATAAATAAATTAACTCTAAATATATTTCTACGTCTAATATCTCACTTTTTCTATTTTCGGTCAGAAGTGTACATGGACTATTAAGGAAAATGGAGAGTGTCAAATTAGATATAACAGGGACATATATGAGACGTATGAATCATCAGATATCATTATACATATTAGAGTAAACAGACTAAAATAGGCAATACATAGACTATGTAGAGGATGACCAAAAATGAAGTAGTTAGAAGAATAATAGAAGGTAAACCAGAAGGTAGACGGAGAACTGGAAGATTGAAATTGAAATGGATGGACGGGGTACTACAGGATGTCAAACGTTTAAAGCTCAATAATTGGTGGATGGTTGCCAGAGATAGAGAAGCTTGTAGAAAATGTCTGAAGGAAGCCTTGACCCGATCATGGTTGGTTGTTGTGCTGATGATGGATAATGAAATTGTTTCGGCTGCTCATCTCTAAAATTTCTGTCCTTTTCTAGCAACGATTTCACGACTTAGTAACATTTAAAATACAATTTTTTAAACATTTTCTCAGAAAATATATAGATTATGTAATTAAATTCAGCTATATATATATATATAACACATATTATACAATAGGAACTTTAATTAATGCCAACTTAATATGATATTTTAACGTAGGCTATATAACTAGTATATCTATATTGTCAATTTTTTTTTGTAATTGTGCTGGCGGAGTGGAAAAGAAGGGCTTATGGCCTTAACTCTGTCAGAATAAATAAAAAATTATTATTATTATTATTATTATTATTATTATTATTATTATTATTATTATTATTATTATTATTATTATTATTATTATTTGAACATAATAAAGGGAAAGAGGTGAACTTACAGCCATAAGTTGTTCAGATAAAATTAGTAATAATTTATTTTTATTCACCAAGTCCTCCGGGAAGGACTTTAAGCCGTGGTTCCCGAGTCTGAAGATTTTCAGGTTTGTAAAAGATCCTTAAGCCTGAATGAAAAGGCCTCTAAGCAAAATTTACCGAATTTTGCCACCCTAGTACTACCTTGGTTTCCTAGATGTCAGTATGAGGCGGAACGCTGACCACGAACCACTCAAATGACATACATACGAAAACAAGTGTAACTAAATTAGTATGGTTCAAATTCTTCCCTGTAGGGGGAGAGCGCATAAATCTCTGTTAAGGGAAACATGGGCTTACAAGAAGAATATTATTCCTTATTGTGTTAGTAGTAGTAGTAATAGTAGAAGTAGTGATGGTGGTGGTTGTGGTGGTAGTATTCGGACCTTTTCAGCAGGCTTCTTCTTCACTATTGCCGTCAATCTAGATCTCATCTTCTTCTTAAGGATTTCTACCATGCCACGCTTTACCTGGCCTTCGTTGACTCCTCCTTCTTGAGATGATCATTCAAGGATTTTGTGGGCTAAAATTGTTGGGTTCTTCTCATTACATGTCCAAAACACTCTAATCTCTTTTCCTCAATCCTTTATATCACAGTCTGATCATAATTAATTCGTCTTACATATTCATTACTGATTATTTAACTTATTTTCAGATAATTCGTTTTTGCTAACAATAATTTTGCAGTCACATTATTATTATTATTATTATTATTAGGCTTACTATTATTAATATTATTATTACTATTATCATTGCTATTTTTATTATTGTTAATGTTATAATAATAATAATAATAATAATAATAATAATAATATTATTATTAAGTTACCTCTGCTTTTTTATTTGTATTATAAGTGGGGGTTATTTTACTGTGACACTACTCTGTTATCCTCACCCCCATCATTTGCTATTGAAATATCTCATTTGCCGATTAACTCGGTGGACAGGTCTGAGGTATCTTGTCTTTTACAAGGAGTTAGATATTACTGCTAATAATTTAATCTAAAATTATTAGTATAAATTTACATTTGTCTAAATTTTTTGTTAGGATTGTAGGTGTTGAGAATAGAAACCGATTACTTCAGTTCACAAGAATGTTTATCTGCGTACAACAAACACATGGGCATAAGGACTCTGTGAATTACGATTGCTGGTTTCCCCCCTTTTCGTGATAAATCCGTTTTAATGTCAAGAGAGATTTAGTTTGATTTATTCCGGAATTACACCCTTTGAACAATATGCGATACTTGATAATTTGTCCGAGGTAGTTTCGCATAAACCCTTGACAATTCCATTACAAACACTTTACATATATATATATATATATATATATACATGCCCACCGCTGTGTCTCGGGGTAGCGTGCTAGCTTGTCACGCAGAGGGCCCAGGTTCGATCCTCGGTCGGGGCAATTTTTCTGGGTGAGGTTTTTATTGGGGTTTTTCCTCACCTGTAAGACAAATGTCAGGACAACTTTAAGGCCCAAACGGTCCCCGAAATCATATGATCATCATCCTTATCATCATCATCATTATCATCATCCTTATCATCATCATCATTATCATCATCCTTCATCGGTGTGGAAAGCAACGAGAAGCTACCACACCTACAATTCCCTAGTAAAGTTGCAAGCATAGCATGAAAATGCTATGATTGTAGTGAAGGACCTGCCTTCGGGCAAAATTACTATGGATGGATATATATATATATATATATATATATATATATACACATATATATATATATTAGCTATTACTCGGCGCGCGCTGCTACGCCTAAATAAATTAAATATATTTTTATGTTTAGTTGGATAAGTAAAAGGAAAAATAATTATAAATTTATATCGTAAAAATTGTTATATACTCCATGCTGATTACCCGGCGTTGTCCGGGAATCTACTTCTTCCGATCTTCTTGGCATAAATGATCTGAAAGACAAAATTGGTTATTGAGAGTTATCCGTAAAAGAATACCCGCCGTGCGCTGCTACGTTTGCCCGGGAATCTAGTCATCCCGGTCTTCCTGGCATCAATAAGGTGAAAGATGAAAATGGTTATTATGAGTTATCCGTAAAATATAAACACATGATTTAACGGACTTTTTTAAAGATTTTTTCAGATACTCAATTCTGTGTACATGGATTAGGTGTATATATTATAGTTTAGGCAGCGTAAATCATTTAAACGTCCCAAAAAGTTCCGAAAAACAAGTTTTTCACTACAAATGGTAATTTTTAAGGGTAAAGGATTTGAGTATTACAAATCGCTTATAGTCTAAAACCTTTCCGGGAAACTCCTGAACATTTTTCATAAAGCTACATCACAATCGGATGAATGGTGTAGTAATGCGTAAAAGACAGACAGGCAGGCAGTCCTAATTTCTTTCATCATCGTCACCAGCTTCAAGGATTCGACCTGTTCGTTTACTGTCGTCTGTATCTACATGATTGTGTTGGAATTCTTGATGGTTGCATGTGTTGTAAATGCATTGGCTGGTATTCGTCAATAATTTATAATATATTTGCGATAATTAGTTGTTGACGAATAGATTCACCTAACTTGTTCTAATTTCGTAATGTTTATAATTATTTTCGTTCTGATGTGATCTGTTCGAACAAAACCAAATCCGTGGAAATTTCCAAATTGTATTATCTTGATATACGATATAATGTATAAACTGCTATTTGTAAACTGTCTTCTGAATTTGAAATAATTAGTTGGTAATCGGCAAATAGATGTTGAATATAATATTTTTGAAATACTTGTTTTGTTGTAGCTTCTCGAGCCAGATTCTAATAATATTATCTAGGTATAAATTAAATAGGATCGAAGATACAGGACTTCCTTGTCTGACACCTTGGGTGATGTTTCTGTTATCTTTAGATAACTCCATTGCCGACATTTACTTTTATAGTATTATCATTTTAATTGGTGATATTAGATGTAATGGCATTCGTTTTCTTTCCATAATAATCCTATATTTTTTTTTCTGTCTATCGAGTCGAATGTCTTTTTAATAGATACTTTTAAAATTCATGACGAAACACCGTTGAGGTTACTATGTAATATTTATAATATAAAAATAGAATACCTGAGATCTCAATCTTCCTCAACTTTGGATGTGGGGTGTGGAGTACTTTCGAAGCATATTCTTCATCTTTAGCTTGTAACTCGGTACTGGTTATTCGTGAGAATTTTGTACAACGGATTGACGTCGCTGGGTGAGTTCTCATTCAGCAGGTGAGTGTTTTTGGTTTCTTTTAGTATTTCGATTTCTTCGAGAATGTTAATTTTGAGTCTGTTGTTTTCTCTATGGATGATCGATAGAGTGTTCTTCGAGAATGTTAATTTTGAGTCTGTTGTTTTCTCTGTGGATGATGGATAGAGTGTTGTCACCATAGAGTTAGAGTGACTACATCCATCATCCATAGAGAAAACAACAGACTCAAAATTAACATTCTCGAAGAAATCTAAATAGTAAAAGAAACCAAAAACACTCACCTGCTGAATGAGAACTCACCCAGTGACGTCAACCCGCTCTACAAAATTCTTACAAACAACCACTACCGAGTTACAACCGAAGATGAAGCATATGCTTCGACAGTACTCCACACACCAAATCCAAAGTTGAGGAAGACTGAGATCTCAGGAATTCTATTTTTATATTATAAATATGCCTTTTTAAAGTCAATAAATGGTATGTATGTAAGTATATTAAATTCATTGTGTTTTTCAATGCTTAGAGAATATACAAATCACGCAAGATCATCCTTTTCTAAATCCATTTTGTTCTTCTAATAGTAAAGTTTCTGTAATCACGCCCAATCTTCTTGCTAAGATTTTTGCATATATTTTGTATCCGGTGTTCAGCAGACTTATACCTCTATAATTATTATCTGGGTTAGTTCTCTCCTATCTTGTGTATAGGAATCACAATCACTGTTCTCAGTTCAACATTTAGTAAGTTGAAAATTTTACGTAAAAACGTTTTAGGTGCATATTTAAATAATTCATTATGAATTCCATTTGAACCTGGTGCTTTTCGAGATTTCAATTATTTTATAGTTGTTTCCAGTTGTTCAATTGTGATCAAATCTACAGAATCTGCTATTAAGTTTGGGATGTTTTCTTCAAAGGTTTCATTATCAGTTGACTTACTTCAAAATCTTGTGTAATATTCTAGCCATTTATGTTGAGATATTGGATTAAGTTTTAAATTATCGTTCGCTATTTTGTTTCGGTCTTTATTAATTTTGTATGCAGACAGCTGTGGTCTATGGATATTATGTTCAATTTTATTTACATATGTTTCCCAAGATTATCTATTAATTATTCTTGTTTCTCTCTTCACCATTGCGGCCAATCTTTTGTATTTTATTTTATGCGTTTCAGAATGTGTTGAGAGATTTTTCAAGTAAGGTTTGTTTTTAGTTTCAATCAACTCATTAGTTTTCATCCTCAATATTATTAAATGTCTTTTGTTTTCTTTCTCTTGCCTAAGGTCTCAGTTGCTGCTTGTAGTAATGGTCTTTTATATTTTGCCATTCTTCATTAATGTCATGGCTACAAGGTGACATTATCAAGTTTTGTTCTAATATTCTCTGATATAGAAATTTCATACCTAGTGTCTTCCAATAATTGTACTCGAAATGTTTCTTCTTGTCGTGTAAGCCTTTGGAAGGTCTAATGTCATTTCTGTGTTATATTTATTTTGAAATTAGTAAAAAGTGATCTGATGGAACGTCATATCCTCTAAAAACTGTAGTATCTCTTACAAGGATGACAATTTCTCCTTTGTTAAAATATAGTCTATAATATAAGGTATATAACCTCTGGAACTCCATGTAATTTTATGGATTTCTTTATTTCTGAAAAATGTGTTGGTTATTTTTAATTAATTCAATGATTCAAAGTCCTTTAACTTAATTCCGTTATTATTAGGGGACTTCCGTGTTATTTGGACCGGTGTGTAATTTGGGCCATGAATAAATTCTCGATTTACAGGATAGTTTGCAAAACACTATATACTGTTTTTGCATCCCCATTTGTAGTAGAAAACTGACCATAAATACCACAAAGAAGGGGTGGTGTAAACAGGTCATAGATATGTTAATCGTATTATCCTAAAATTTATTAAATATTTTTACTTGAGTTTGACAGAAGGTTGTGTGAAGACGTGTAAGAATGTACCTGTGTTTTGTTTTGTATACAGTACGAATAACAAGCTCTCAAGATAAGTTCTGTTATATTTACATTTAAGCATTTCACATAGTTTATACGCAAATACTTTTTTAAAACATATCGGACACTTCGTGTAATTTGTACCACCTCAATGCATGTTAAATGGTTCAACCTATTATCTCTGTTATCTCGTTAACTTGTACAAATTATGAGGTTCAAAATGCAATAATTAATATTTATTAAAACACATTTTCAACAATGCTTTCCGGAGGGAAGAAAAGGATCAGTAAACACAGTTACATTACTTCAAATTGCATTTATTTATCATTATTATTATTTTGAATATCAATGTGCATTTTTTATACTATAAAATATATGGTTTCGTGTCCCGGTGGTGTCAGAATGTTTAAACTGATCCAAAATTTCTAGCGGCGCAGTGGCCCTGGAGTCTACTAAACCTCTAACGAAAACGAGTCTCAGAAGTTTTTTTCTGTCATAACGGCGGCCGTCAGGTAGGGTTTCTAAAAAAGTGGGAGGCTTAAACCTACTACTACTACCCCAAGAGTCTCTTATGACATATGGTGTGGTCATATATTTTTGATATATGGTGCTATGCCCTAGCCAAGCGGTTTAAAGAATCATGCCGCGGAGCAGAGTTAAGAAATTTAGGTCTGTTCGAGTCCCCATGGTGAAATTATTGTCCATTATATAATTAAATGAATTATCAATTAAGTAAACAATATTTTAGTAGCTGATTATGAATTATTTTTTCTGGTCCAGTTACACGACACGATCCTCTGGTCCATATTACACGACCTCGTTCTAAATTACACGGCTACGATATTTTGTTTGAATTTTATTTCTGGGTCATTACTCTTCAATGTAGTGATATTTTCTTTTACTTGGGGTTCCCTTATCACATGCTGCTACCATATATGATATACAGTCCTTTTTTTGACAAAGGATGGCCAGTTATCACGATTTGAATTCAAGTGGTCCAAAATACACGATCTTCCTCTAATGGTTAATGGTTATTTCACCATTTTGTGTCAGGTATTCCATCTATAAGTATTTTTCCAACTCGTGCATAGTAATCTCCTGCAACAATAATATAATGATTTTTATTAAGTTTGTCTATGTGATTTCGAAGAGTTTCATAAAATGCATCAGTTTGTTGAATTTTTCCTTTCTCAGGAGCTTAAATTGTCAATAATGGTAATATCTTATTTGAAATTTATATCTAATTTGAAGAATTGTTTCGTTTATAAAAGTGTAGCTATGTATTTTCTTCTCAAATTTATTTTTAATCATTATTGCTATGCCAGCTGTTGCTCTTTTATTTGCTGGGACACCATTGTATAGTAGAATGTAGGCTTCTAATTCTTGTGATCCCTTTAATTTCTTTATTTTTTGTTTCTGGTATTACTCATATATCTACTTCCGTTTTTTTAATCCTTCCTGAAGTATTTTCACTTTATTAGAAAGACCTCTTATATTACAATGCGAAGTTGGTAAGCAGATTTTACAGAAGCGAGGAAAATGTTTAAAACCGAGCAATAGCGAGGTTTTTAATTTCCGAGTTTCTGTAAAACGCTTCACAAACGTGCGCTGTACATTATTTATTTTTATTTTTTGCTCTATGGTGTTTTCAAAATAATAAATAATAGTAAAATAATAATATATTTGTTGGAAATATTTGCGTTCATTATAAACAACTGACTAACGTTAAGAGTGTAGGCAATATTTATTACTTTACATGTAGCACAATTAGGGAATGATAGAGGGGCATGGGAATTAATAGGAAAATCAGAAGAAAAGTGCCAATAGGTAGACCAAGAGTAAGGTGGGGGAATAAGTTTAATCATGATTTGAGGGAGATGAATTATGAATGGGATGATTGAAAAACAATACCTCAGGATAGGGAAATATGTATGAGGAGTATATATCCGCGCGACCCTGAACTTCCGGGTTCGATAGTGTCAGTGAGTTAGTTAACAATAATAATACTTTTATAGGTGCAATCGTATGTCAGGAAAGTCATTATTCTATTCTAGAAACCAAGTTTATTTCTATATCGTCACTTTACTTCTAAAACCTCATAAGTCTAATTAACAGATTTTTTCATGAACTCATAAAAACATTTGTAACAATACTTATTATTTTGTAACTATGTTTTTAATGCCTCACTTTGATTGTAAACATTCAGCATAGGACATTAAAACATAGTTACAAAATTAGAAGCAATATCAAAAATGTTTTTATGCTCTCTTAAAAATGTTGCTAAATTAGACGAGGTTTTGGAAGTAAGGTAACGACATGTTCTTGGCATCTGCTGTATCTTCCAAAATAATCTTTCTTCGGATTAATACTTTCTATTCATCAATAGGGACATTATTTTGATGGAATATATGGCGAAAAAAATTTATGTTTCTCACTATTTATATTGAATAATTATAATTAAACATTTGGTGGCTCTGTGGCGTAAGAGGCTAGACGCTCGCCTCTAACCGCTGAGTCCAAAATCGAGTCTCGGCCACTCCATGTTTGTTTAGTGGTGGATTGAAACGGACCTTAGTCAGGTTTTTCTAAGCGTTCCTCCCGTTTTCGCCTGTCACAACATTATTCCACCATTCTTCCATACTCATCTCATCCATTTCGTTTCATTTCGCTTCATCTGCCCCTGTGACTATGCATCAAACGTGATCGGCCGGCACCCTTGTCATTCACAGACCTCTATATATAGGGGCTTCATCTCATTTCATCCTTCAACCCGACCCTGAGTTAGACACGAGTTGAGGATACTTATTTGTTTATAATTATACAGTTATTTCATTTAATCCACCGAGAACTTATTGTTTTTTGTCCAATTTACCTTTGCTAATCACTCCCACAATAACTAACTCACTGGCACTATCAAACCCGTAGGTTCATGGCCGCGCGGACATAAGCTCTTGATACATCCCTATCCTGAGTTAATGTTTTCCAATCATCCCCTGTATAATCTACTTCCCTCAAATCATAGTTAATATTATTCTCCCACCTCATTCTTGGTCTACCAACTGGGCGTTTTCCCTCTGTTTTTCCTACAAGAAGTTTCCATGCACATCTTTCATTCCCCATTAGTGCCACATGTTCTACCCATCGTAGTCTACGAGACTTAACTGTCCTTGTTAATTTTGGCTTCCTATAGAGACCATGTAATTCACTGTTATGAAAAGTCTTCTGCATTCACCTGTCTGTTCATCTGCCTTTTGTCCAAAAATTTTCCTAAGAGCTTTATTCTCAAATACACGTAATCTCCTTTCCTCCCTTAAAGTAAGAGTCCATGTTTTGCATCCATATAATATAACTGGTAAAATAATAGTTTTATATGATCACTTCCACAATGTAAATAAAAAATAAAATACATTTAAAATCCGACAAAACCGGTTTTATGATTATCATAGCGAACTCTACCCTACACAACTTACACAAAACCCACGAAGAGAAACATACATCTTACCATGGAAGTAGTTGCTCAATATAAATTGCAGGAAGTTTGTAACTGTGCTTGAAGTTCCTAAGTTACTTCACTCTAATTTACAGTCACTGAACTTCACAGTAGTTCGTGGTGGACTAGTGATTACCATACTCGCCTCTCGCTTCGAGGTTAACGGGTATAACCAGTACGGGATAGGTTATTTTAAGGGTATTGGAATCTGTAATTATACTTTCTTGTGAGAGAAATAAAACCATAAGTCCCATATTATAGATTTATTGGTAGTAAAAATAACCTGATTCCTGAAATAAGTGACCACAAAATAAACTTTCTCGGGCTTTATCACTCAGACGTGAGTTTCAACATTGACCAGAGTTGTAACAAGCGTTGTTAAACAATGTGCTCAATCATATACGTGATATTGTACGTAGTCTTATAAAGGCCATGATTATAAGAAGGAAACCAAGGAAGATAAACATGAGGATTAAAGATGAGTCCATTTAGCAAGTGGAGAGCTTCAAATACTTGGGTTGTACTATCAGTAGTAACATGAACTGCGGTCATGAAGTAAAGCAGAGGATAGCAATGGCAGAAGAAGCTTTTAACAAGAATAGAAGCATTTTCTGCGGACCTTTGGCAAACGAATTACGGAAGAGACTAGTGAAGTGCTTTATGTGGAGTATGGTATTGTATGGTGCAGAGACTTGGACATTACGACGGAATGAGGAAAAGCGACTGGAAGCTTTTGAGATGTGGATATGGGGAAGGGTGGAGCGTATTAAATGGACAGACCAAAATAAAGATGTGCTAGACAGAGTGTGTGAAGGGTGAACAATGCTGGAACTCATTAAGAAGAGGAAAAGAAATTGGATTGGCCACTGGCTAAGAAGAAACTGCCTGTTGACGGATGCCATAGAAAGAATGATCATCGGAAAGAAAGTTAGAGACATAAAAATACATCAGTTGATAGGTAATATCAAAATAAATGATTTGTATGCGGATACAAAAAGGAAAGATGAGTTAAGGAAATAGTGGAAAATGCTGAGTTTGCAGTGGGATACCTTCTCTTGGGTAGAACACTATGTATGTATGTGTATACTGTATTTACCGTGTTTGCTATGTATATAATAATTTAAGTTGGTTGCTAAATTTTAATTGCACAGACTACTAAATACTATAATGGGAGATTCATCTGACAGGTGAATGGATGAAACAGAGACGTTATTTTATACTTCGATACTAATAAATTTTATGGTAAAATTCCATTGAGAGGTTACTCATATTATATCAAATTATAAAAATTGCACAAAAAACTGAAAAACAACTAAAAACATAATAAATAATATCATAAAAGAAAAAATAATTGAATTAATATAATCGTATATAAACTAATATGTAATTAATATTGTAACAAATTTACATAAGAACAACCAGCAGAGGTTTTAATATTAGATATAATTAACATTTTAAAGACTTTAACCCTTAAATGCGTAATGTATCCTTTTGGAGACATCAGTTGGTTTAATTAATATAATATTTTCAATAAATCAGAAGAAAACGAACAAAAATAACCCACATAAATGTGTGTCTAATTATACAATATACCTAATAATCACAGAGTACCAGAGAAGAAAGTAGACAAGTTGCGCGTACATGCCACAGGTGGCGCTAGTGTAATACAACTAACGACACCTAAATTTTTTCGGTTCTTTTTTTGGTACTAATATGAAATTCAGCACCGCCTGGTGGTAAAATTATGAATTATAATTATATAACGCCATCTGGTGAATAATCATGGAATTTAACTTTTATAGGAATAAATAACGTATTAATTAATCTTAAATTGTGGAATTATGTATACCCAGTCTCTCAGACCTACAGATTTTCTTTAATTTTAACAGAAAGGAAGGATGGAAATAAATAAAATATGTTAATTTATTTTCGTTTATTAAAATTTTAAAATGTGCATTATGAGCTCTTTTAATAAATATGTACAATTGACCTACCCCCTTATTCTCACGTACATATTTTATACAATATTTATTAAATAACCTTAGCCATGTCGTACATCTGTCCATTATAAAGTCACACTTTTAAAATGTTTATTAGAAATGGCTGTACACTAACATCACTCTTCCTAACCTAACAAATCTTAGAATTTTATCACTTCTAGTAGGTTTATCTTTGAAAATAGATTCACATTAAAAATGTAAACAAGCTTGAATTTACTTACAAATTAGAGTAAAATAAAATCTAAGTAATGATTTTAACTTTCGATAATTTACAGTACCGTCTACATGGAACGAAAGGATAGCAGTTAAAAATTTAAATTTACAAAATGGCTAACTTCCCATAATCCCGAGTGAACACCGTTAAACACGCCGTGAACGACGCCATGTGCCTTGCATTTGTTTTATTTAGTTACATATTCTGTTACTACGAAAAAGCGCTACCATTGTAGTTTGCTCATTGTAGTTCATCGTAAACGAACGAAATTTTTTAGATGTCACTGTACTCAGTTTCCCCTCTATTCGAAGTTTCTCTAATAACAGTTACACAAGATTCCGTTTTCACTGCGGTCCGCCACATTCAAATAACTAACACAAGAATTCTGATTGCTGGCTGAAAATAGTGAATTGGTGAATAGTGTTGTGCAGCATGTCGCTTTTTTCCGGGTGGGGCCTGGCGGCCACACTCACTTAAGAGTATTCAGTGTTTTTCAGTGAAATTTTTTCAGTGTTGTGTTTATACAGTGGTGTTTGGTTCCTGCAAAGCAACTCTATTAACTGCGAGTGCTTTGTTAAGCCTTATCTGCTGGCTTATTGTGTTCAGTTTTTATTTCAGTTCAATCAAGCCAAGTGCTAGTGTAGTAATAAGTAATTAGTGCTGAACAGTCTTACCATGGCTGCTTCACTAAATACGTGAGTGCCGAGCAGGCTATGGACCTTGAGTATGAGGAGCCCTCGGCCTACGAAACTTTGGGAAACTGCGCTCAAAAATTTGAGAGATACGTAGAAAATCAAAAATTTCCATCTGAATCAAAATTACTAGAAGTAGCTAGAGAGGTGCGTGGTTCCATCGTTATAGTTATCAATTACATAAGCGCATTCCCAGATTTCGGTCAGTCCGATTTTGCTCGTGATGTTACACATGATTGCCTAAAAAGATTAAGTGAGATTAAGCTCAATATGAAATCTAACCAAGATTATTTTGGAAAAAGCTTCATGAATTGAAAACAATACTTATAGAACTTCCTGTATCCTGTTTTTTCAAAGGTGCGGATCAAATTCCTATAGCGAATACAGAATATGTACCTGAACCTAAAAAGATTAAAACACATGAGAAAGAGAAACCATCCCAAAATAGTACAAATGACAACATGAATACAGTTTCAAATAAAGAGAAACCATCCCAAAATAATTCAAAAGTTAACATGAATACAGTTTCAAATAAAGAGAAACCATCCCAAAATAATTCTAAAGTTAACATGAATACAGTTTCAAATAAAGTGAAACCAACCACAAATAAGGCAACTAAGGTCACATCACGACAAAATGAGGTGTCGACTGTGCCAATGCAAAATAAATTTTCAATTTTATCCGAATTACCGGAACCAATGGACACTGTCGACCCTCAGGCTCCTCAACTTGGATCGTCATGGGACAAGCAAACTACAGCAACTACCAGGCGTAGTAGCCAACCGTCCAGGGAGCCTCAAGTAATTGCCGCAACCGAAAAGGGAACCACGCCCACCACCCATAACGGTGATTGGACATGGTGACCTTTTCAGGATGAATCGGGAATTAAAAGAAAAATTCGAAAAAGACGTGAAGTAGTAAAAACCAGGACGGTTTGAGATACTACGCTACCTCGGAGGCAGACTTTCAGCTACTCAAAGAGTACTTCAAAAATGCAAAGAAAGAATTTTATACATTTCAACTCAAAAAAGATCTGCCTCTGAGGGCTGTTCTAAAGAGGCTTCCCTCCAGCATCACTGCTGATGAAGTCAAGGAAGAACTTAAAGAACTAGAATATCCAATAATATCGGTAAAGCAAATCACCAAAAAAGAAGGAGAAGTTTATACTCCCTTACCATTATACATCCTGGAACTTCAGAACAATGATGCTGGTAGGGAAATATATAACTTAAACCGCCTCTGTTTGACAGTGGTGGCTGTGGAACCATACAGACCTAGAGCTGGCATGAAGCAGTGCTTCAGATGCCAGAAGTTCAACCATACTTTCATGGGGTTTCCTTGACCCCATCTTGCGTAATTTGCGCTGGTACTCATAGTCATCGTGAGTGTCCGGTGAGAACCGAGGCACTCACGGACAAGAGCCTGCTGAAGTGCGCGAACTGTGGGGAAAAGGGACATCCCGCTTCCTACCGGGGTTGTGAAGCCTATAAGAAAGCAAAAGAAATTTATGAAAAAAGAAAACCAACCAAAGTCCAACAACCCCGGCGTCCCAACCTCGAACTTTCACATCAAAATCTGTTAATCCTACAGTCTCATATAGTTCTATGGTAAATTCTGGCATCACAGTTAAACCTACTACAGGCACTGTCCCATGTCAGCCAGGGTCTGTGGCTGCTATACCAATGACGGATCAGGACAACAGCTTTTCCATAACATTCAGCCTCTGCTGAGTGGTCTGTCGACACCTATGGAAAGGTTTGTGTTCCTGACAAATCTAGTGAACTCATGTTTCATATCATCCATACCTGCTACGGCAATGAACACATAAGCAGCGAGACAGCAAGGCTAAGGAACAAAACCCCTACTGAATAAACACAATGGTGTTTGGCCGCCAAGGGACCTCAACTGGTTCCCAAAAAGCGGCACACTGGGCAATGCTAGTCATTGCCACAAAACAGTCAGTCAGTGTTTTGCCAATTTAAGGGTTAAATATGCAGAAGGTAAATCAAATTACACCAAACATAAAATAATGGATGGATTCATATACGGTATAATAAACACACTCACAAAATTACATAGATAACTCATATAAGTTGACAACAATTAGCTCATTTTAAACGAGAATGCATCCAGTACGAGAACCATATTTACAAGATCCTCACAAACCAGTCAGTACCTGAATAGTAGGTGGAGAGTAACTAACAATCTTCTGCTGAGGATGTGACTAGTCCCGAAAGGCCTACTATGTTTGAATTATTTTAACAACAAAGTAAATGTTATGATTGCAGGGAAGGATCTGCCTTCGGGCATAATTACTATGGAGGATATTATTATTATTATTATTATTATTATTATTATTATTATTATCGTAAGCATTATTATTGTTATTATCGTGTAAAATGTTGTTTGCACATGAAATTTACTTTGCTACATTTAATATATTTTTAACTGTTTATAATTAGTATAGTGTATATATATATTTGTCAAATATTTATTTGTATTTGTGCTGGTTGAGTAGAAGAGAATGCCTTATAAACTCTGCCAGAATAAATAAAACATTATTATTATTATTATTATTATTATTATTATTATTATTATTATTATTATTATTAAATAATATAGAAAAACTAAAAATAAATTACACTAAGATGAATTACTAAAAAAGCAAACACACACACACACACACATATATATATATATATATATATAATTCATCATCATCTTTATCATTATCATCATCCTTCACCGGTATGGAAAGCAACGGGAAGCTACCACAGCTATAATTTCCTAGTAAAACTGCAAAGCGTAGCATGAAAATGCTATGATTGAAGTGAAAGACCTGCCATTGGGTAGAATTACTATGAATGCATATATGTATTTCACACAAAGTAAATAATATAGACAGACTAGTAATAAATTACAATAAGATGCATTACTAAAAAACGTATATATATATATTCCACCGCTGTGATCTCGAGGTAACGTGCTGCCTTGTCACGCAGCGGGCCCGGGTTCGATTCCCGGTGGGGACAGGCTCTTGGGTGAGATTTTCCGGGTTTTTCCTCACTTTTAAGACAAATGTCAGGAGGCTTAGAACCCAACGGTCCCCGGAAACTATCCGACCATCATCACCATCTTTATCATTATCATCATCATCACCCTTCACCGGTGTGGAAAGCAGCGGGAAACTACCACACCTGTAATTCCCTAGTAAAGCTGCGAAGCATGACATGAAAATGCTATGATTGTAGTGAAAAACCTCCCCATGAGAAGAATTACTATAGATAGATGGATGGATGGATATATATATATATATATATATATATATATATATACTTCACACAAAGTAAGTAATAAACACTAATAACAAATTACACTAAGATGAATTACTAAAAAAAGTAAGAAAATAAAATGATGAATGTATATATGATTATGAATTTGTATATTATCATTAATACATATACAGTATTGGCCTATTTAAATGATTTTAATTTGAAATGTGTATTGTAACTTGTGTTAGAGAATTTGTAACAGGCAAAATGACAGGGTATGGTGTGGAGCAGTAGATGTCGATTCTCATTTCTTATTCCTTGTGAGTGGGATCTTGTGGGACTGGTCAAATATTTAAGCCAGCTTCACATCTGGGCTTTGTTTAATTCTACGTACACTCTCTTCAACATATCAATAACTTTGTCACAAGCATGCAGATACAGTCATTGCACGTTTCTAACTATTTTATTATTTTCTGATTTTAATCTCTCTCATTTTATGCAATTAACTCGCTTTCCATGCGACTTGTCTAGTGTCATGGCGGATTGTGAATAAGAGTGAAACTGGTTGCTCGTGTTTTTGCACAATTTTCAGCAGGTGTTAGTTTGTTTTTATAAACGTAATATCGATATTGCGAATTTTATTTTGTTTGTAGCTTAATTTTACGCATAATGGCTCCGCGTAAAACAAGAAATTGTGAAGAAAGCAAAGAAGAAATAACTAAGCGTGTGGTCCAAGAATGTTTGCGGGATCCAGCCATGTTGCAGCTGTTGAAGGACTCCGTGCGTGAGGCTATTGTATCGGAGCTAAAGGTAACTATAGACCGTAATACGGAAGTTATTAGGCAGTTGGAACTCTCGCTTCAGGAGAGGGACAA
This sequence comes from Diploptera punctata, assembly GCA_030220185.1. NCBI lineage: Eukaryota > Metazoa > Arthropoda > Insecta > Blattodea > Blaberidae > Diploptera > Diploptera punctata. Next base: position 715,004 of record JASPKZ010010239.1, on the reverse strand, counting down.
CAAAATATTAAAACTGGAACAACAGTTAAGTGAGAAAACCGACTCGCTAGAGCAATACCAACGTCGACAGTGTCTACGTATTTTCGGTATACCTGAACAGGATGGTGAAGATACGGACAATATAGCAATCGACGTGGCCTCCAAAATTGGAGTTAAATTAGAAACCTGTGATATCGACAGGAGTCACAGGGTTGGGAAAAAGTCGGATCGACCACGGCCTGTTATTGTTAAGTTCATCAGTTATAGAAAGAGAAGGGAGGTCTTCCAAAATAAAAAACAATTGAAAGGCAGTGGGATCACAGTAAGAGAAGATCTCACCCAAATTAGATATAAATTGTTAAAGGACTGCATCACAAAATTTGGCGTCACAAATGTGTGGACAATTGATGGCGCAATACATGTGAAAAATGGAGATACCAAACGCATCATCACCCGGGCCTCTGATATGTAAATCTACCTAGTGCAAACACGCCCAGTGATACCATATCCCCAATTTAGCACTTTTATATAAATTATTAAAATTATATTTAGAAATTTCACATTAATTATTAGTATTATATTTAGAAATTTTACTTTATTTATTAATTTAATATTTGAATAAGATATTAGTGACTTGTTCTTTTCTTATAATTCTAGTTAAAATATTTTTAAAATTTTCCATCCAAATAATGCTATTCATTTGGCGGTCTCTGACAGGTTAGAGGACACTACCCTTCTCAAACCCCTTCCAAACAACAATAATGCAAGACAGGTTCTAGAAACAGCATTCTCCCCCTTCCCGTCTTCCCTACATGTGGTTCACTTGAACGCACAAAGCTTAACTGCACATACAGACGAAATTAGTATGATTTTTTCTTCTTCCAATATTCATGCTATTCTCGTATCAGAAACATGGCTCACTCCCTCCATTAATTCTAGTTTAATTGACATGGATGGTTATACTTTTCTTAGACATGATCGTGTACATAGTCGAGGGGGCGGTGTTGGTGTCTTCGTTAGGACAGACCTTTGCCCTAAGTCTGTATACTTTTCTAATAACGAGACATCTCCTGAAATTATGTTTATAGAAATATACGCAAGCTTCAAAAAATGCCTTCTTTGTGTAGTGTACCAACCCCCTAAAATGAAAAAAATAGCAGAAATAGAATCCGCTCTACAAAACGCACGTATACAATATGAACACGTTATCGTCATGGGTGACTTTAATATAAATATACTAGACACTGACAACAGACATACACAACAGCTTATGTCCGCGTTCCAAGTTTGTGATATGACTATCCTTCCCTTACAGCCTACACATCACACCAATCATTCTGAGACTTTACTTGACTTAATTGCTACTAATAATCCAGACAGAGTACTAACCCACGGGCAACTGTCAGCTCCCGGAATATCAGCACATGATATTATATTCTTAGCATATTCACTGCAGTGCCCTAAACTAGCTCGTAAGACTATCACATATAGAGACCTAAAACATATAAACAATGCAGCTCTACTTGAAGACGCTATAAAATTACCCTGGCATACTATATGGACGTTGCATTCTGTTGACGAAAAAGTTGAGGCATTAAATAACCTTATATTACAACTATATGACAGACACGCTCCACTGAAAACTAAACTAGTGAAACGACACCCTGCTCCCTGGATGTCTGCTAACATTCGTGACTTGATGACTGAAAGAGACGCAGCATATCGGAAATATAGAGTCGACAAAACTGATATAAATCTTAATCACTATAAACGGTTACGAAACAAGACTACACAAACTATCAGAAACGCCAAACTTAGACATCTATACAGCCTTACTGAACCTAATAACAATAACCCAGATATTTGGAAAAATCTGAATAAAATGGGTGTAGGAAGGAAAGACACACAGGTAGAAAAACTACCTGTTTCTCTGAACACACTTAATAACCATTTTACAAGCACATTCTTTACTCCTAAAGACAAAACACATACAACAAGTGAACTACTATTGACAATTCCACCAGACAGAGAACATTTCCATTTTTCATATCTTACAGAAAATGACATAAAGAAAGCTCTGAAACGAATAAAAACAAAAGCAGAAGGTACTGACCGTATAAATATCACTCTACTTAACAAAATAATCGACGTTATACTACCTACCATAACTCATGTTTTCAACTCCTCACTACAAACCTCTATATATCCCACATTATGGAAGCAAGCAATTGTACGCCCACTCCCGAAAGTAAAAACTCCCTTAACTCCTAACGATTTTCGACCCATTAGTATTTTACCTACCCTTTCAAAAGCTTTGGAACGATTAGTCCACAAACAACTGACTGACTACCTAACTGAACACGACCTTTTAGATCAATACCAATCAGGCTTTAGGACAGGACACAATACAAATACTGCTCTACTAAATATATGTGAAGACATACGCGAAGCATCTGATAATCGAAAACTTACTATTCTTACACTACTTGACTTTAGTAAAGCATTTGACACGGTAGACTTGGACTTATTGTTGCTTAAACTAAAAAACCTCTCACTTTCTGACAGTGTCACGCAATGGTTCAACTCCTACCTTCGTGAGCGCCAGCAATATGTTGTAGGAAATTCTACATTACGCTCTTCTTGGACCTACCGTAAAGCTGGAGTTCCACAGGGCTCGGTGCTCGGCCCATTGCTTTTTTCAATCTATATAAACGACATATCTGACTCCCTAAAACATTGCAAACATCATTTATTTGCGGACGACATGCAGATCTACCTTCACTCAGACAAATATTCTTTAAATGACGCGGTAACCAAAATTAATGAGGAGCTTGACTCGCTAACGGCGTGGACAGAGAAATATGGACTTGAATTAAATCCTAGAAAGACACAAGCAATCATTGTGGGCCATCAGAGACTATTATCCTCAATTAACACAAATGCAGTATTACATGTGTCACTTAATGGGGTTCAGATCCCTTATAGTGAGACAGTAAAAATCTAGGAGTGTTTATGGATAAACATTTAATTTGGAATAAACAAATAAATAACATTTGCAAAACTATCTTCTCAATAATACACTCATTAAATTGTATAAGAAATTGTTTACCGTTTTCTCTAAGAAAAATGCTAGTAGAAACACTCGCAATGCCCCATTTTGATTATTGTGATACTCTTTTTACTGACCTAAATACTGTTCTTACCCAAAGACTTCAACGTGTTCACAATTCTTGCATACGTTTTATTTGTGGTATACGTAGATTTGATCACGTACACACCATCCCTGGAACAATTGTCATGGCTTCGTCTTCAAGATCGTAGAACCATCCATTCCCTATGCCTACTCTATAACATATTACACACATCTTTACCTTATTATTTATCACACCACCGCTTCACTAAACTCTCTGATACACATAACTTAGATACCCGATCCCTTGAGCACAGTGTCCTTTATATCCCTCCTCATCATACTACCTATTATTCGAAATCTTTTACAGTTTCTCTTGCTAGAACATGGAATTCACTTCCACCCTATGTCAGAGACTGCCAAACTTTACCATCTTTCAGAAATAAATTGAAAATAAAATCACTAACAGAAACAACTCACTAATACTACTTTTTAAGAATTAATAATGCGTTTTTGCATTATTTAATAAAAATAGACTTAGGATTTGTTAATATATTTACCTAATGCCTTGTATAAAAAGCGTAGATTAATTCATTGTAGTGTATTTTTTTCTCTTCTTTTTATGCATAGTAGATTCGAGCTGTTATTCCTTTTTTTTATTCATTGTATCATTAATTTAATTTTAATTGTATTTAGTTTCATTCTATTATTAGACATTAATTTCATTATTATTCAATATGACAGATAATGAATTGTTCAATAACTATTATTGTAACTTTTTTTTTGTATTCATATGTAACATGTTTGTCCTGTCTAATATGACTACTATTGTAATTTTTTTTGTACTCATGTGTAACATATGTTTGTCCTGTTCTATATGACTATTATTGTATTTTTTTTGTATTCATATGTAACATATGCTTGTTCTGGTGAGTGGAAGAGAAGGCCACATGGCCTTAACTCCACCAGGCTAAATAAATAATAAATAATAATAAATAATAATCCAATTCACAGGACTACCGTCTTTAGCTGGAAGCCATGGGTAAACAGTTGCGGGCCATCCTGGATCTATGATAACCAGGATATCAGGTAATTTTATCCACTCGATTTATATCTAAAAAATCGCTATTTCAAGAGAAAATTAATTACAGTATAAATTGTATTTTACTCTCAATATACATATGTATTACTTATTACTATATTTATTATTATTATTTTATTATTATTATTATTTTTATTATTATTATTATTATTATTATTATTATTATTATTATTATTATTATTATTATTATTATGTTTCTGTCAGTACGATTATATCCTCCTTCAAATCCTTCATATATTTAAGGACCTCCTCCATTTTTCTTACGCCTTCTACGTTCCATGTTCCAATTAGCAGAGTTCGTTTTCGTAGCTTGATTTGTCTTCCTTTTAATCTGACCGGCTTATCTCTGTTAGGTGTTTTAGCATTGCAATATTTTTTCTGAGGGGAGGGAGCTGGTCTACCGCATCAACCCCTAACTTGGAGGACCGGGGATTTTTCAGGTGCCCATCCTTAGATCAGTTGCTTTCACTACAGTTAAGAGCCTGATCTGCCCTTTAGGAAGAATTTGACAGAAAAGATAAGATAAATGGAACTCAGTTATAAGGGAGAAAATGAAGATTGAAGACACTATTTTAGATTATATAAAAACTCAGCAATTAAGATGGTATGGAAATGTCTAGCGAATGGGAGAGGATTGGCTACCAAAATCTTTTTCGTCTTCCTTTTAATCTGACCGGCTTATATCTATTAGGTTTTTTAGCATTTCAATTTTTTTCTGATAGGGGGAGCTGGCCTACCGCATCTACCCTCAACCTGGAGGACCGAGAATTTTTTCAGGTGTCCATCGTTAGATCAGTTGCTTTCACTACAGCTAAGAGTCTGATCTGCCCTTTAGGAAGAATTTGACAGAAAAGATAAGATGAAATGGAACTCAGTTGTAAGAGAGAAAATGAAGATTGAAGACACTATTTTAGATTAAATAAAATAAGTTTGTTTGGGAAGTGGTGTGATTCGATTCTGGAAACTACACAGAAATTACTTAGGACTCCTCATTTAGATTAAATAAAAACTCAGCAATTAAGATGGTATGGACAAGCGAATGGAAGAGTATCGGCTACCAAAATCTGTTTTGGAATGGAAACCTGAGGGAAGGCGAGGCAGAGGAAGACCTAAAACCTCATAGAGTCAGGAAATATATTTATACATGAAGGAGAAACATCTACAACCAGGAGATTGGATGGACCGACAAAATTGGCTATTAGGAATCGGACGATGTCAAATACATTAATCAACCGATGATCTATTATTTTTATTATTAAATCATAAACACGATACATGTATAATCTCCCTGTTCAGTACCCGCTACCTTCTCGTGTGTAGAATACATAGCATCGTACAGCTTAAATATAAAGATCATGCCATGTGTCTCACATACGTCAGTCACATATTGTAATATTACAGGTACAGCAATACTGTCGTAAACAGAATTTCTTTCTGTTTATGCTTCTATGTAGGCCTAGAGATGACCAATATGTTAACGTTACTGTTCAAAGAATGTTGATTATTTTATCCATCCATAGTAATTCTGCCCGAGGACAGGTCCTTCACTGCAATCATAGCACTTCCATGCTATGCTTGCAGCTTTACTAGAGAATTGTAGGTGTGGTAGCTTCTCGTTGCTTTCCACACCGATGAAGGATGCTGATGATAATGATAAGGGTGAGGATGAGGATGATGATGGCCATATGATTTCTGGGACCGTTTGGGCCTTAAAGTTTTCCTGACATTTGTCTTACAGATGAGGAAAAACCCCGATAGAAACCTCACCCAGAAAAACTGCCCCGACCGGGGATCGAACCCGGGCCCGCTGCGTGACAAGGCAGCACGCTACCTCGAGACCACATCGGTGGACATGATTATTATATGTATAAGATTAATTTTCAAATAGTTATATTTTAGTTTAAATATTTGCCCTAAAATATACGATCAGTATAAACAATAAAAAAAGGAAAAAAGCTAACCCTAAACTTGAATGTTACTGCCTATGACATTTTTTAAATATCGTAAATTTGAAGACTTTAACCCAAAGCCACCACTAAATTCAGACACGACAAATCAAGAAAAACAGATGGAAGTTTAAAACCCTCTAACCCGCCGGAAATAAACCCGAACCGCGCGCCGGAATATAGGAAGAGACTTTACAGAACACACCATGGCAACGGACACAAGAATTCTGTACATTCCACTGACTTAATTTCTTTGAACTGTAGCATATTCGTATATACAGATTGCACCCAGTCATTCGCTCAGCCTCCTTCCCAAATGAGCAACCGAGTCGATAAATAAATATCGAGATAGGAAGTAGATTTATGAATGATCAATCGACTAATTAGAGTAAGAATCATCAGACCTATATCTTGTGTAGATTAATTTTAAACGGAAAAATGTGTAGAATTCAATGAGAACATTAATGTTCATAAAATAGATGATACTGATGAATCTAGATGGCGAATTAATAAACTTCCAATTATGAGTAACTAAGCAGAAGTAGGTAACCGCTACCTTTCGCTATTATCCACTGACAGTCTTATGACGCTTATACAATTAGTTAAAATATCTGGAGTTCTTTTCTTCTTGGGCAAGTACAAGCAATTATTTCTGGAGCAAATGCATAACAATGTATAATCTCCCTGACTTGACATTCGTATTTCTATATGTAAATTTATTGCTGGAATTTTGGAAACTCAGCAAACATGTTTTTACGGGGGTGAGGAAGGCAAATTAGACACGAATGAATCCATTTAACCTATACCCTAGCCGCCATATCTCCAGCTCTCAAGTTTAGGTTATACGAGGGTAAAGGGAGAATTCGCCCTCTACTGCCAATACGAAAATGGTTGTTTTGGGAGTAGATGTCTGCAACAACCAATCACTGCTCTTGACGCAGCTATAGCGCGCTAGTACGGTTTGAAATTGCAGAGATTGTTGCCAGCTGTTTGTCTGCTAACCGCAAACATAAAGCAGCCACTCCCACTGAATATCCATATCGGCAACACTGTTGTGAAAACGTCCAGGCCGGAGAATCAGTGGCTGCAGTATAATCGGACTTAGAATCAACGCGGGAACTGTCACAGACCCTTAACTTAATTAGAAGCGAAGTCTAATGCCGAATTAGATGGGATTCCCTGATCTCAGGCTCCATCAACTTATGCCCTCACTGTATATAATCTCATAGAAGGAGGGCCCTAAAAACTTGTTGACGTCACGACGAATCGCATGTTCCCCAAAGCCCTTCCATCTTAAATTATAGATAAAAGTACCAATGATCTGCAATTTTACATTATAAGAGAGACCTTATCACGTGGTCGCAAACTATGGTGAGTGCGGATCAAAGTTTACTTTATGGCTTGAACCACGAACTTAAATCACTCTTCATCTTGCAGTGCCCCTGTAATCATCTTATTGTGGTGTCGATATGGACACACGCATTTGTTCACGTGTCGGCTAATAGGCTAACAGCATCAATTAAAATAGTTAGTAAAAGGAGATACCACGAACCTAACAAGTGAAACATAAAGTCGAATTGTCAGTTATCTTCGCTTATATAAAAAGATCGATATTATATATTATTATAGGCGCGGTGTTGTTAATTAATCCGTCGTCAGTTGAGTTGCTTGAACATAATTGTGTGACCACGTGATAAACGCCGACCATTACGTGTTTTGATTATTATTGTGTGTTCAAATGTTCGGCATGTAAGGAGTTATTATTAAAGTGAGAGTGTATCTACAACCTGTCGTCATTTCTCAAGCAACTAAACCTAAAATAGTCCGCCAGATCCTTGCGTATCCCTGAAAGAAAGTGACCCTCAGCCTACCCTAACCCACCGAGCTACCCAAATTCCTTAACTAAAGAGGAATCCTTTCATTATCCTGTCGTCCAACAATCCCTTCTCCATCAACCTTAAAATAAGTAGACCCCTATCAATATTTGTCCAAGATTTAACAGAATAATATTAAAATATTGGAGAAACTTTCTCACTTCTGAGGTATGAAAATATTATGAGCATAGGTTCAGAAACGTTTTAAATTTACTGGTGGACTAATGATAACTAAACCCTGGTTCCAAGGTTACGAGATTTAATATTCGGCTAAAATTGATGCATTTTTCAGGGAATAAAAATACAGCTTATGTGTTTCTTCGGAAGGGAATTAAAATTGACTTCTTTGCCATACAACATTTAGAGCAGGGAAGAAAAAAAAACTATAGTCTGAAAAATAAAGAACATCGTTAAAGAAAACTGTACCAGCCTAATCAAATTCCGTTTTGATTTTTTCTGTCCAATGCCAGGAATTTTCCTTTCAACATTTATTCAATTCTATCATGGCACCGGACGAATTCTAACCCACTGGTGAGGTTTGGGGGCCTGGAAGGCAGAGTTACGTTACCCTGATGATATGTTGGTTGATAAAAATGATAAAGAAGCACCAGAGCCATCATGTTTAAATCTAACGTAAATTCTAGATAATAGAGAAAACATATAAATAATTTCCTTTAAAGAAAAATTCCCGTGATCTGATCGGAATCAAACCCGGCACCATATGAACTGTAATTTGATTCTCTGATCACAAAACCTTGAGGATAATAATAATAATAATAATAATAATAATAATAATCATCATCATCATGATCATCATAAAATGCATATTGCGTTTTTTCTAATAACTTTACATTTGAGACCCTACATCTTTATTTTTATTTAATTACTCAATGAGTTTATAGTTTTAATTCACGTATTGTTATTATTTTCATATCACGATTAAGATCCGAATTTCTAATCCTAGCGGTTCCACAGGTGTACAGGTGGTTGTCCATACAGATATTTTTCGGTTTCTTCTACGGGCTTCCCGAATTTCATCCCACCATTACTTCTCCTTCATATCATTTCTCATTCATTCATATCTAATCGCCCTTCACCTCATTTTATATTAGGAAAAGTAGTTTGGTTGGCAATCCACAGGTATTTAATGCTTGCGGGATCTAGTGATGTAACCAGAGCGCTGTCTGGTTTCTCCGGTTCTGGCCAATAAAAAACGACAGAAGAAGCCAATGGAAGGGTTTTAGTCACCCGTTGCGGCCACGGTCCAACCCAAAAATGGCAGTATGTGTTGGACCTCGAAGACGATGTACAACGTTCATTCCATTCATCTCCATAATACTCGAATAGCGCTATAAATATTTCAGGTCGCGGTGGTCAGGGCACTTTGCCCTTTCAGCCTGATTAAAGAACTAAAAGAACTCTCGTCCATCCTTAGTTTATAGCAACCATTCATGTCATATTAAGAAGATAAAAAATATAATTTATATCCTTTCTTCACTTCAATTATATTATGCATTGTTATTAATTATTTGTAGCTTATTCGTAATTTTAATTACACTGGTCAACATGATTTTTGTCTCATGAGTACCAATAGTTGTACTTAATGCAGTTTTTATCGTGTTTTCAAATATGTATTCGGAACTCCATCACCCACAGTTTTTTTATTCCAATTTCAATTAATGGATTTAAATAATTACATTTTAATAAACGTTATTTCGTCCATTTTTCCATTATAAAATAAAACCAAATGAGCTAACTCATGAGATTTAAGCTATGGAAAATAGATATCAAAGCAAATGGAATCTTAATATGATGGCCGATTATTTATTGTTGGATCATCAAGAGGGATGCTCCACAGGCGAAATATAGCAGAAAATCGTACTTCCTTACTTTCTAGGTGAATCTGAATGTTCGAATATTGTGTAGTTACGAATGTAGAAAATATTAAAGTGTTTGAAATTATAAATTCCTGCCTCTCGAAAATTTTGCGTGATGGAGAAACCCCGATATCATATTTCAATTCAGGAGAAAAAATACTATTAGCATAACATTTTTTTTTCTTTCTGAGACTAAAAAAAGAAGTTTATGTTTTTGTTGCTCAGTGTTATTTATGACATTTGTACCTCATGAAGTGGATAGCCTTCATTTCATCAGGTAAAATGATCGTCACCATCCTTATTTACATTAACATAATTATACCCATCACTATCATTATTATTGCTATTGTTATTTTAAAATAAATTGTAACTTTCTACTATGCAAGTTAGTGTTTTAATGCCCAACAAGCGTAATGTTACAAATAAGTTAGTATCATTTAACGAGGTTATTTATAAACACAAACCACCAACGTCCCAATTCAATTTAGCGTGTAATGTTGTAGACATCTGTTGATAGGTCCTTTATTTTCACATCCGTAAATCTGGACACAGAATCGAAGATGTTATATTCCCTTCCAAAGGATTTGAGCCCTCAAAACTCTATCATCTCGGTCAGTTTAAACCTTCGGATTTTGAAACCAGAGACGTGCATTGTAATCACTAGTCCGCCGAAACCGACTCTTAAAAAGAAAACAGTTTATTATTGTAACATAGAATCCTAGCTTTACCTTGAGAGATGAAATGAATAAACTTGTACTGGAGAAAATATTAATATGAAATAACTGTTTTAAAGAAAAGTGTATCCCTTCTTGAAATTAAGTTTCGAATAAGGAAAACAATCCAAAGTAGGAATGAGTAGAAGTTTTCTAACTTTTACCTTAATGCAACACAACTCCTTTGTCTGTAGTAGAATTCAATTGTCTGTTCCCCTCTACTGCCCGAGGGCGTCTTATTATACAGATACCAAGGGAATCAATAAAATGTTGAAATTCTTGATTTATGCATGATATCTTATTATACTGTTACTAAGCAAGATCTGTAATGATGAGAAATTCAATGAAGTCTCCAAGTTTATTTACAATCGTATTCTTAGACAGATTATAATGAACTTAAAAGTATCACATACGAATAATTAACATAAGAAATTTCCTATTTGAATACAGGGATGAGTTATATTTTCTTTACAGCATAGCGCAATAGGGTCGGCATTCAAATCTGGGCGTGAAACAGCCGACCATTTTTTTTTCTCAGAGCCGTCTCATTTAATGTTTCATTATTTCTTCTTATTTTTCTTTGGCGCCATGGTTCTTTAAGTTTAACCCTTTCCTCCTCATCATGTCCATCCATTCTTGCCCGCCTTGCCCCTTGATTTTCCAACTTACGATTCTAAATTTCCAAAATCATTTTATTCCCAGTTTTGGAGACTTATGAAGAGGTATGTTTCCTCTTCAAGAAGGAATCCTTAATTTTTGTTTCTCATTGTAGGCTTGTACATAGTAGCATATTAATAAATTTAATGGAAAAATTCCGTTGCAGCATTATTTATAGTATATAATACATTATAAAAATATTTTTAATATAAGACACTTCATATACAACAACTAAAACTAAACTGGTGCCTAGACCTAGAATAGCTTTGACTTATCAGACGGCTGCCGATCTCGCATCCACATGTATTTATTACATAGGTGGACGATCATACAGCCAGTATAGCAGTGACAAGTTCTCATCATGACAGGTCTCTCGACAGTAATAGCTGGTATTTTTAAACCTGAGATTCAATTTATTTTAATTGTCCAAATTCCTCATGATGCTATGTGAGGACCGATATCACACTGGCCGAAATTCCATCAGAAAATGTCATCCCCCATTGTGACTTAAACCAATGCAAGTCCGTTGGCTCTACACCACGGAATGATGCCTTATATATCTCGGCTAAAGCGTGGGACTGATATACAACAACCACACTGATAATGAAATGGAATAACCTAAAAAATTTTACACAAATAAATTAATTACCAAATAAGATTAATAGCAGAAATGACCTACATAAAAAAGGAACAAATTAAAGTATTAAATAAATAAAAAGATTTAAATGAATGATGTGGAACATATGATTCCTTGCTCAAATATTTTAAACTATAAATATGAATTTTTAGATTTGTATATATATAAAATCGGCCGCGGTGGACTAGTGATTATGCTCCTTGCCTCTGGTCCCGAGGGTCGCAGGTTCAAACCCGGCCGGGGTAGATGGATTTTTTTAGGATGGAAAAATCCAAGGAGCGAGTCCTCCGGGAGGGACTTCAAGCCGTGGGTCCCGCGTCTGAAGATTTTCAGGCTCGTAAAAATCCTTAAACCTGAATGAAAATGCCTCTAAGCAACATTTACCGAATTTTCCCGTCCTAGTACTACCTTGGTTTCCTAGATGTCAGTATGAGGTGGAACGCTGACCACGGACCACTCAAATGACATCTATATGAAAACAAGTGTAACTAAATTGGTATGGTTGAAGTTCTTCCCTGTAGGGGAAGAGCGACTAAATCTCTGGTAAGGGAAACATAGGGTTACAAGAAGATACATAAAAACAACTAAAATTGTCTTGGTGATAGTAACTGTGTATCATAAATTTATAAACAACCATGTTTTGAAAGTCCACCGCTGTGGTCTCGAGGTAGCGTGCTGCCTTGCCACGCAGCGGGCCCGGGCTCCATCCCCGGTCGGGGCAGTTTTTCTGGGTGAGGTTTTTATCGGGATTTTTCCTCATCTGTAAGACAAATGTCAGGAAAACTTTAAGGCCCAAACGGTCCCCGAAGTCATATGGCCTTCATCATCATCATCCTTCACCGGTGTGGAAAACAACGCGAAGCTACCACACCTACAATTCCCTAGTAAAACTGCAAGCATAGAATGAAAATGCTATGATTGCAGTGAAGGACCTGCCTTCGGGCAGAATTACTATCGATGGATGGATGGATGGATGTCTTGAAAATGGTCTCACATAAGGAGATTGAAACGTCGACTTAATAAATTTATATTTTGACTGAGATAATGTTTATTTCTTGATAATTATGATTACCTTGATAATTGTTTCATATATTTTAAGTACTGTAAATCTACGACAGATGCATTCATTTTTTTCGAAGACCTTAAAAATACATTGTCCAAGAAACTGTTTAAATATGCGAACCTAGGAACCAGGTGCATGCATGGTAACAACTGGCCGTAATCTTCAGTTACTCTCTAATAACAGTGACAAAATTTAAGAGAATAAACATTTTAGTAATCATTATATACCCTATGATATCAACCAATAAAAGAAAACAAAAATGTTCTATAAGCATTCATTTAGTAGATGGACGTTCTTTCTTTCTTCATTTTCCTTAGTTTAACCTCTCCCTATGTTCTATATTCGGTCTGCAGCGCGACATGAAATATTTATTGCGCATTTCTAGTATTTGGAGACGAGTGGAATGAAAGTCTAATCTACAGTATTATGTAAGTTGTAAGTCCAACTCGCCAAGTTTCACTCTCATGATTAATCTGACAATTTTTGGGTTAAGCCCGTGGCCACAAAGGGGGGGCTACAAATCCTCTCGTTGATTAATTTTGCCCTTTTTTATTGCTCAAGCTTGTAGTAATGGGATAAGACTCTGGATACCCCACTAGATCCCCGCAATCTCATATTTTCAACACCTGTTGATTGCCAACTAAACTGTTTTACCCAACATGAGACGAGGAGAAGGATGATATGAAATGAATGAATGAGAAATTAAATAATATGAAGGGGAGGGAAGGGGGCATGGAGAGTGTTGGTGGGAAAAAATTCAGGAAAACGGAATAAAAAAACTTGAAAATTCCCGGTATTGCTGGTCACTAATATCTGTCCGGAACCGCCAGAATTCGAATCTAGGATCCCAGTCGGGACAGCCGTGCGCGAGACGGAAACACAGGAAGTGAAGACTTAATTGGGCAGTAGAACTGGTTTGTTATTTTAACTGATATAATTCTACAACAGCCTTGATAAGTATTTCATTTCTGTTAAGTATTGTAAATCTACGACACATGCATTCATTCCTTTCCTAAGAACTTAAAAATACATTGTCCAGGACACGGTTTAAATACGCGAACCTAGGAACCAGGTGCGTGCTTTGTAACAAGTGGCCGTAATCTTCAGTTATTCTGTGACACCAGTGACAAAATTTAATAGAATAAACATTTCAATTTTATAAAGCAGTGGTAGTTCTCTTACTGTTATATGGTAGTGAATTTTGGTTTTTAACTAAAAGAGAAGAGCAGATCATAGAAGCAGCTGAAATGAGATTTCTGAGAAGTGTAGCTGGCTTCAAAGTTCTGGATTAAAGAAGAAGTGAAGATATTAGAAAGTAGCTAAATATTTTTAAACGTTTAAATCAAATAAAGGAATCGAGAAAAAAATGGAATAACATGTTCAAAGAATGAAATATGAACGCATACCAAAAATTATACTTAATTACAAACCAAAAGGAGACAGGAATGTTAGTAGACCGAAAAAGAGATGGATTCAACTTTTTCAATGAGAATCTATGAGACTGGAACAAGACACATGGGCTTAATCCGTGATTGTTGATGATGATGAACATTTCAGTAATCTGAAAGTAGGTCCTTAAATATAACACACGCTAGAATTTAGATAATATGATTAACCATTGGTACCTTACTAACTTAGCTATGAGGATAGGAATTAGCGAGGATATTGTGTTGTTAGAAGCCCGTTTCTTTCTCGCGATACCAATGTTTTGCATGTAAGTGACTGTGTTAGAAGACTATACAACTATATTTTGAAGTGACTGTACTACTATATTGAAATACTATACCAGATTGGTTGGGTCCCCAGTCTTGATCTCTGCCGCCGATTGATTTCTGATAAGCCGGTGGACAAATTCCTTGCCCGCTTCACGCCTTCCTCCAATATCGACTTCCTGAGTTATCAGACCCCCCAACTAATTTCATAACACGATATATAAGTTGCTTTCGTATTGAAAATCGCATGTTTAAACAATAGGTTTTACCGTAATGTGTAAACAGGAAAAATTAAACATGAGCCAAACTTCCAT